>JALHLI010000009.1:9825850-10438350 GCA_023349425.1 Anthopleura sola
AAAAATTCACATGCTGAATTTAAGATTAAAAGAGGCTCTTCAAAATCAGAGACGCGAATCTGTGCAACGGCTTGAACGAAAACGCAGTCTCTCGTGACAGAACCATTAAAAACTAAGTAATGAATAAACATTGATAGATATAATTCAAAATTCTATTATTTTCTATATCCCTAGAACTAAACTTATCTATTTTAAGTTAAGCTCAAGTTAGGAAACCTACTTTTGGGGAGGACAGAAATGCAAAATTAAAAAAAAGATAAAAAAGGCACAATTTTTTTTATATCAAAAACTATGTTGTTTTTTTCGCTACAGTGATTTCGTTTTAAAGAATATAACATTTCTTTGTTTTAAAAAAACTGAAAAACTTTCGAACAAATTTGTACTGCGTGCGACAGAACTGATGAAGTCAGAACATGCAGAAGGTTGCACTCGTGATTCATAAGATATATTCTTACTAAATGATATCCTTTTATCACTAGAAAATTCGCTGGCTGAATGGCTGACATGTAAAACTTCACTGTGGCAGTTGGAATTACTGACCCTTATTAAAAACATGAATTATTCGAAGAATAAATAAAGAAAAAAATAACTATAAACAATAATAAAAAAGTGTTTTTAGTTTCATGCTTGTATGGCTCTATAAATAGTTTTTAAAATCAAGCCAAAAGTAAAGAAAAGTATTCTGTATTTCTACAAAAAGATATGTATTGGTTACAATAGGTAAAACATGTTGGTTAAGCCTGGTTTTGGCTTCTAAAAGACTCTCGTTATAATCAGTTACCGCGATGACTCGAGCTGCAATTCACTATGTAAAGTAAAGAAAAGTTTTCTGTATTTCTACAAAAAGATATGTATTGGCTAAAATAGGTAAAATATGTTGGTTTAGCCTGGTTTTGGCTCAGCTAAAAGACTCTCGTTATAATTTACCGCGATGACACGAGCTGCATTGATTCACTATGCCAAGTAAAGAAAAGTATTCTGTATTTGTACGAAAAGAGATGTATTGGTTACAATAGGTAAAACATGTTGGTTTAGCCTGGTTTTGGCTTCTAAAAGTTACTCGTTATATTTACCACGATGTCACGAGCTGCAATTCGCTATTTAAAGTAAAGAAAAGTATTCTGTATTTCTACAAAAAGAGATGTATTGACTACAATAGGTAAAACATGTTGGTTTAGCCTGGTTTTGGCTTCTAATAGTTACTCGTTATATTTACCGCGATGACTCGAGCTGCAATTCACTATGCCGTAAAGTAAAGAAATTTCTGAAATAACAGCCCTACACAGAATACCGTTTTCAGGTCTTTCACAAGTTAACGTTTTTGAAATAATTTTTGGTGCCATTTTCGGGTTTTTAGATTATATACAAGAAGTTTAGACTTACCTAAGGTGTGTCTCAATCAAGGTATCAACTGATGAATGATAAAAATTTGAACAGCAACCGTTAATAACATCAATAAATTTATGCAGAGGGCGTTGATAATTTGTTTAAAATCCATTCTCGATCACGAACCGTATCCAATGCACTAGCTACATCACGGTTGGAAAAAATACCAAAACACTTCAAACACAAGAGGAATCAAACTTGAATGAAAAACCTGATAATAAATGTTGAAAATATCAGGCAGTTTGCAACCGAACTCAAGGTTTGAGTTTGTATGGAACTTTTAAAATGTTAACGTTTTTCTCCGGTTGGATTTAAATTAATTTAATATTGGAATAGAATGATAATTATCATAATCACTAGCGCGGACCATTTCAAGTTTTTTTACACTAACTGTAGCCAGTTGCCGTATGAGAAACAAAACGTGGCGAGACACAAAGAAAAGAAAAACAGAGATACCACGTTATCGTGCAGATTGTTTTGCCTCAAAATAAAAAATATATATTTTCTCGTTTTTTAATAAAAGAATACTAAATTATCAAGGAGTTTTATCAAAACTTTCTGGTTCTAGTTTCACGTAGGCTAAGTTTCACGTACGTATTTGGATAGATGCCTAGATTATAGGAGTTAATTTGGTAATAATTGACATTGACAGTTCTTATCAACCCGCTAGCCCAAAAGAGGTTGTTGTTCGTAGGCGGTAGACAGGCTATCTTTCTAAGTTTCAGCTCCTAAAACTATACTATTATTTAGCGGTATCCGTAGAATAACTCATAAAAAATATTCTAGAATAACTAGAATTTGTGCTGATTGGTAAATCGAGATAGAAAATGATCGTAATAAGAATCATCTTGACCAGTTAACCCCGTGATCTCGCTGTTTTCAAATTGGTCGCCATCTTGAAAATCATCGAGATGGAGCATGACGTCACGATCGGAACCAACGCTTTCTCAGGGTTTTGCTTGGAGACGCCCCCTCCCTCCTGGCGGTAGACGTCATTCACATCTTAGTGGCCGTGAGGGTCATAGAACACTGCATAAACTAATGAGATGTATTTTAGTCACGTACGTCGTGTTCATTATCAAAATCTAATTTATATTTCAACATTATCATTCGTTATAAGTCACGTAGTAGATTGGAGGGGGAGGGCTGGAGCTGTAAAGCAAACTATTTAGTACCTAAGTAAAGAGATGATAACTAGCGGTAAGCTAGTGTGGGCTGCGTCGGTGTTTCTAATGAAACCCAATTTTCTATTTTTTGAAGGGGCACTTGGATGAAAATTGGAAATGCCTTGAAACTTAGTTAAACTAATCTATATGGCCCCAATAGTAGCCAAGCAACATATTTTCTTCACAGTCAAAATTGGCGGATAAAAATTATATATTTTTTTCAGCATCTAAATTGTGAGTAAATGACGTCATTTACTCAACCCTATTGTTCTTTTAGTTTTTAAACCAAAATTTCTCAACTGCGTGTGGCTCGCAGTCTAAAATTTTTGCCAATCTGGTTTTTATAATCATGATTGAGTCATATTATTCTTAAATACTTGAACTATTCGGACTTTCAAAATATGGGGCGTTTTCATCCAAGTGCCCCTTTAACCTTTTTACGAAACGTCAGTAAGGGATCTTTCTTATTTTTTATGGTGTAATATCTAACTTTTTATCACAACTATTACCTAAGTAACGTCATTTGAAATCTAGCTGGATTCTACACCAAATGCAGAAAAATATTTATTTTTCTCTGAATTTTAGCTTTCCATGTATAAATACTTAATTTTTCAAACCATTTTAGATCGTGAATCCTAATAATAGGCTCTTTGTAGGACATGGTCACGTGACCTTGTCAATAAAAAAAATCTAAAAGTAACTTTAAAAATTAATACCAGAACTTAAATAAGCATGTCAAAATAAGCATTTTCTGAAAGTTTTAGGTTTAAATCTTAAATCTTTCAATTGAAATGTTCAAAAATAACAGAGTTTATATTCAACACTTTCACATTCCCATAATGCTTTGCGTTTTTGGAAGGCAACAACGAGACAAAATCGTTAATATTACCATGAAGATTAATAAGAATTGAAGAAAAAACATCTAAAAATACTTATGTTTCTATGATAGATTCTATCAGAATTCACAAAAACCAGAAAGAAAGAAATTTGAACAGGGTTACTAGCAAAAGTCATGACATTTCTTGGTAAGTCCATACATTGTCTGTAACACCAAACGTTTTCATTTTCTCATGTGTGTGGAATCAACTCTGATTAAACTGTCGCTGGTGTTTTCAACAATAATAGCAAATATACTCAGAATCTGCATAAAAAAATTTAAATTTTCAAATATTTTTTTTGCTATTGTTGCCCCCAAAAACGCAAAGTATTATGGGAAAAATTAAGCAGTCGCCATCTCAGAAGAAGAGGGAGCAACATTTGCATGATATGCTAAGAACAATAGAATTTCAATTAAGTTATTTGGAATCAAAATATAGATATTACTAGTGTACTAGTCTCGTTCTAGTGTTTTTAACATTTCCGTTATATTTCCATAACTGAATTCTCAAGAATATGATTTTCTTTTTACCTCAAACTTTCAAACCATTTGTCATATATATATATATATATATATATATATATATATATATATATATATATATCATTCAAACCTATAATTTCAATGTATTGCTTAATTAAAATGTGGATTTAAATTTTAATCATTTATGACAATGAGATGGCGTCCATATTCGAGTTCATATTCGAGTATCACTATCAGATAAAAGTTCACATGTTATTGTTATTATTATCATTATTATTACAGTTATCATTATCAATATCATTACATTAGTAATGCAAACTTATGAACGTACGTTATAAAAGTTTTTTTTTTAGATTTTTGAAAGCATCAAAGCTATCCGTGCGAATAATCAAATTCCATCTATTGACATGCAAGAAACGGATTTGCGAAGGTTTTTATTTATTAAGTTCACAGACGCGAAACGCCGACACTTACTAAAAACAACGCATTTAAAAACCCATTTAAAATTCTTCTGCCTGAATGACCTTGTCAATCAAGATACTTTAAACTCGAAAAGAGGGTGATATATTGGCGAAACTAATGTATTTTTGAATGAAAAGGCATAAATTTGTTGAAGACTTTTGGCCCTACGTCCGGCACAATAATTGCAAAAAAAAAAAACAACTTTTTTTTTGCACCAAAATGCACTCCAGGAGGGATAAATTTGTAAACAGAGCAAGAGGGCTTTGGTGCGGACAACATGAATGGAGTTTTATGCCTTTAGGCTTAAGTCACGAACACATTTTTGGTTATGCTTCAGTTCGCGGTTTTTCAAGTTTAAGAAAAACGAATAATTTAAAAAGTGCATTCAACTCGATCGGAAAACTGATAACCTGGCGTGGACTGGTCTTGAATAGTTAATAACTTAAGATGACTGCCTACTTTTGAACGCTCGATTTGAGCCCACAATGTGCGCGGCACAAAAACCGCTGAATAAAATAAGAAATTTTATTGAGGAACTATACACGTTTTGAACTTCAACAGGGTAAAATCCTCAAATTTTGCACGGGACTCTGAACTTTTTATAAGCTTAATTGAAAGAACAACTAAAAAATCTACTATACGACATTTAAAAAGTTAACTTTTCTAACATACGAAAAAAACAGATTTTCGTAGAAATTTTTGTTCGGATTATTGAGATTTTTGAGAGCACTGTAAGGTATTTCTTTGTCTTTTCTTCAAGAATATCCATGTGTTATTGTAAAATGATTCACTAGCCGGCACTTGTGCATGATATAGCCTGTAAAGAACTATTATTTTATCAGTCGTATTTTTTTCCTGATCACTTCCGGTGGTGCCATTTTTGCTTCAAAAACTCGCGCGTAGGCGATCCATTAGATGCTGATTACCTCGAAAACGAGGTCGGGACAGCCTATTTTTCTTTCATATTCGGAATCAGCAGTAGGTTTTACTTTAAAAAATTGCAGTTTAAAAAAAAAAGTTTAAATTTTTTTCCAAGTAGGCCAGGCACCTTTACGCAAAAGTGAACGCAAAAAAAATTGTTTGTTCTCTACTAAAAGAAATATTAAACGACTTTGACTTTAACAGAAATAATACTATTCTTACACTTTTCAAAAACTTTCAAAATTCCACAGGAATACATTTCAATTACTAATAATTAAGGGAGTGCCGAGAGTGGCTCAAAGTTTTTTTATTGAGAACATTTCCCATAATTCCGCACGATACGAGAACGATTGTCCGTGAGGGATTGAGTACTAGCGTCTTTACTCGATCAGAAAATGGCGTTGGGTGGCCTTTGTCGTTTCCTCGATCACTAAAAACATCACCTCAAAACCACCAAAAAACTACCAAAAATCGAATTTTAACGCATCATACTGGTAAACACAAACACATTTGTGTCTTCTGATCTACTAAAAAGGACGAAGCTTTCGCAATTTTGATAAAAAATTGTAGGTTTTTGAGAGTGTCATTTCGCGCCATTTGTAGAGACGCTGAACTTGTCTTCGAGAAGAAAATTCGAAATTTATCTGGAAGGTAAGAGATTATCTAGATAAAACTTATTTTTGCGTTTATGGTTTATTTTAGCTTATAGCTTTTTGGGAAATAATTTGTTTTAATAAGACACAGGTATCCCATTTTATAGTGATTTTTTTTGTGGTTCTTTCATCGGGAACCCTGTGCTTGTCAGCTAGTTCTTCCATGTTTCTCGTGCTGGAAAGGAGAGCAAGACTTCAAAATTTTCTTAAACTTTCGCATTTATCTGACATTTTCTTTACTTAAAATATTCCTCGTGTAATATATGTTAATATGGCTAGCGTTTCAACGTAGGATGGCCAGAAACAGAGAAGATTTTAGCGGATTTAAATGTGTTTTCGGTTATAATTGCAATAACCTCGATGGCGGCCATGCTCGTTCGCTCAACGAAGTATTTTACAAGTACCAAAGGGAAATGGTTTCTTATAATTAAGACTTTACTTTAAGCCTGATTTTGATTAAATATTTATTTCCTATAAAGATAACAGTTAGGATTTAAGAGGAATCAGTAACTTAGAATTTTTCGTTTTCTTAAAGAAATTTCAGACTACTTTTGGGAAAGCAGAAGCTTCGCCATTTTCTTCTTAAAATTTGCAGTTCTGCATTGATAGCTTTAAATAATTCAATATAGATCCTTTCGAAAAAGTAATACTGATGATAAAGGTTTTTTAGATTTAAAAAAAGTTTTTTTTAAAATTTTAGCTATTTTTTATTTATTTTATCAACTAAGCTAAAAGTCTAAAAAATATAACTAAAAGGCTACGAAAAAGTTGTGCATAAGAATTATTATAAATAAATTCATAGAGTCCTTGAGAACTAGAGTCAAAGAAGGCTTCAAATAAAGCAATAAACTGAGTTTACCAAATGATACACCTATTCCAAAAAATACTGTGGCTACTGCAACTATCTAGGATACTGCAGAATAACTGAATGTGGATATGTGGTAAATACTAATTAACAATTAGAAGACGAACTCGAGATTTCTATCGGCTGATAGTTGACGAGGGGCTCCGGCCCTGAGTCAACTATCAAAGCCGATAGAAATCGAGAGTGAGTCTTCTAATTGTTTTAGTAAAAATCTCAACTAAACTATACTATACTAAACTAAACTAAACTTCACAAAAGCGCGAAGGAAAAGCCGCCATTTTTTCAAAACAAGTCCGGCTTTCTCTACCCACTATCTATCGGCTGATAGATAGTGAGTACGTTAGCCAATCAGAATGCAGGATTTGCAATAGTATAGTAGTAGAATTTTACTAATAAACAATATATTTTACCAGGGCTCAAATAGCAGTCATACGCTTGTCAAGATGTCCGACTTATGATATGTTTTTTTTTTCAAATATGGCTGGTCAACATATCTGTTCAAAAGCGTATTTGACCAGTCAAGTACCAACTTTGGCGGGACATTGACCAGCTTACGATATGTTATTTTATTTTTTTCAAATATGACCGGTTGACATGTCTGTTCAAAAGTGTATTTGACCAGTCAAGTACCAACTTTGGCCGGACATTGACCGTTGACTGGCCATTATTTTGAGGTCTGTTATACTCGCAGTTAATTTTCAAAATAGTACAAAATAATGAACATTTTTGGTTCATAAAAAGTTACAATTTTTCTAATGGCTGCATTTTCTCAGCTCATATTAATTGGACTGTGATTGTAATGATATTATTCAATAATTAAAGATATTTGAGATTTGCCCGCAGACTGGTGCTGTACAATAGACCCAAAGTCCCCTTCGAGGTACATTGCACAAATTTTCAACCCCTTAAAATTCCCATCCACATCACACAATCAACCCATTACATTAAAAAAAATCATTAGTAAAAGCAGTGTTCTTCCCAGACTATGACATTGCCACACTTTTAAAAAAGGTGATGCATTAGGAATAGCTTGAGCGGTAAATCCAGAGGGTGCAAACTTACTTTTTAATTTCAAATATAATTATAAGTGTGGACCCCCTCCTCTCAAAAATTACCCCTTCTTGGATTCTTTGTGGGCCAAGTGGACCCCAATTTTAAAAATCCTGGTGAGAACACTGCAAAGGCTAGACACTGAGGATGGTCACTGATAGGGTTTCTTTACATCTTCAGTGGTTCTTTCCCTATGCAAGGAGAGGTACAGTAGTGTGGAGAGATGGGACCACCATTTTATATGGTTATCTGGGCCTTGTAAAGGTCTAACCATTTGTAGATGTAATTACAAAGGCAGCACCTTCTCCTCAGTTATTTTAGGACCCTGAGTGTTGGTCTGGCCAGGACGTGAGCCATGAGCACCAGCATAAAAGACTGATGTGCAACTAACTGAGCCAACCAGCTGGTGGTTAAAAGACATAGTGACCTGTAAAAATAACTTATTACTGGCATAAAATATTTTCATGGTTACGAGTTTTATTATGCAATTTATGAAGGAGGTGTTTAGTACTACATTTTTTGATGAATACTGCATATGAATGATGTGTGATTAGGATTTTGATGTGAACAACACACATTATATTTTTTCACTTTATTTTAAAATCTTTTTTTTTTTTTTTTGGTTTTATTTTTTTTGCATGATTAGGATTTTGATGCTAATGACACACACACATTTGTATATTTCATTTTATTTTAAAATATTTATTTATTTTTTTGGTTTTAGCATTTTGGTATTGCTGATAAAAATTCTGAATAGAAGATGGCAAGTGTAGGTAATGTTGGCAATGGAACAAATGAGAAGGAAGCTGTGCAACAACCTGTTGAAGAAAAAACTGTGCAACAATCTGTTGAAGAAAAAGCTACTAATGTTGAACCAAAAGGGCAAGAAGTAGCTGAAACTGCTAAAGCAGATGTCGACGCAGAAAATCAAATAGCTGCGGTCTTAACAGAAATGCAGCATGCAAGCGAAAACATTGCAGGTGTAGCCGAGGGAGAGAAGCCGGCAGAAGGCAGCCAAGGTAGTTTCGAACCTAGTATTGCTGTGATAATGCAAGATGAGTCTGGAAACGCTGAACAACCAAGCAATGGCAGCTCAGGAGGACAGGTAAATATATAAGGGGTTTAGTTAAATTTGGAGCAATGTTTAATTCACATTTTTCAGACTTTTATGCCCAGACTTGGGTTACCTGTGAAGTAAGTGAAAAATAGTTTGGAACAGAACGGAAAATACAGTGATTTGTAAGGGAAAATTGTATATTCAAATGGTCATATCTCAGCTGCTATTTGACTGATTCACAGTCTAAACGGCTCAACCCAGTCTCCATTAATGATTTCATTATTTGAATATTGAGTTGATTATTGGTTCTGAGTTTTCATAAAAAATTCCAAGACTCCAAACTTCATATTCATTTCACAACTAAAATTCTAAGGGATGGCCTTTCTGGGGAGTTTTCTACCTTGGCATGGCAATTGTTGAAGAATCCAATCAAAACTCAAGTAGATAAATTATTTTCAAGTTTGGAGTGAATAATGAACTCAATATTCAAGTATTAATAGATTCATGAATGGATTCTAGGGGGTTATGCTTGAGCCTTTTTGACTATAAATCATCACTTCAAAACATTTTTTTTTTGTAATCTTTATCATATGACCTTCAAAAAAAAATTTTTTTTTTAAAGATTTTGGTCAGTGAATTTTTGCAATTTACCCAAAAGTCAGTGAGAAGTCAGGGAATCTCTGTCAGTCTTCAAAAAATTGTTTTAAATTTGGAATTTTCAGTTGGGCTTCCTGTGGTCTAATTGCCATTTTTTGTAAAATTAGTGCACATTGTGGTCAGTGAAAAATGGTCTTTGGTCAGGGAAAAGTCAGGGAATTTCATTTTTCCATATGAGTGGGAATCCTGAATAAAGATTTATTTATATTTATTTAGTGTATTGATGGAGGTTTATTTTATATAATTAAAGGTTAATCTAACACAAGATCAAATAGAAGTAATGCAGTCAGGACAGATACCCAGTCAAGCCTCACTCTACTCTCTTGGGAACATTGTACTTATCTTATCTCCAGACGTCATGGCAACAACTGGTCTTACACCAGAACAGATTCAACAGATTCAGGTAAGACTTACCTCTTGACATCTTTCTCCAGAAATCTTGGGAGTATTTTTGGGAATATTTAAAATATACAGCTATTTCAAAAAATGTTGAATACTGCATACTGAATAGTGCATTCCAAGATCAAAGGACAAAGGTGTCATGGATTTGAAATAAAAAGTAAATATACATCGATTTGCTCTCTATATGACACCTAGTATATTGTTTCGGATGGAATGCACTAGAAATAAAATGAATAATTTTTATTTATTTTTCTTTAGACAATATTACATGACTCACAATGCAATGCAGTGTTCAGTGTTCAGTGTTCAGTGTTCAGTGTTCAGTGTTCAGTGTTCAGTGTTCAGTGTTCAGTGTTCAGTGTTCAGTGTTCAGTGTTCAGTGTTCAGTGTTCAGTGTTCAGTGTTCAGTGTTCAGTGTTCAGTGTTCAGTGTTCAGTGTTCAGTGTTCAGTGTTCAGTGTTCAGTGTTCAGTGTTCAGTGTTCAGTGTTCAGTGTTCAGTGTTCAGTGTTCAGTGTTCAGTGTTCAGTGTTCAGTGTTCAGTGTTCAGTGTTCAGTGTTCAGTGTTCAGTGTTCAGTGTTCAGTGTTCAGTGTTCAGTGTTCACTGTTCAGTGTTCACTGTTCAGTGTTCAGTGTTCAGTGTTCAGTGTTCAGTGTTCAGTGTTCAGTGTTCAGTGTTCAGTGTTCAGTGTTCAGTGTTCAGTGTTCAGTGTTCAGTGTTCAGTATTCAGTATTCAATGTTTTTTCAAATAGCTGTATATAGTATCATTGTGCCTCCTGTCATGACTGCCACCACACTTTCACACATGGTCAGTGTTGGTTATATTTAGCCTTTCTGTCCAAGTGAGTCTCATCTGATGACAATTTGACTTCATCCCTAATGTTTCACACCTTGAATCATTATCCAGGAAAGCCAAGCCAATACCATAGCAGAGAATGCCCAGGAAGGTTCTGCAATTAATATCAATCTTGACAGTGCTCAGAAGGAAGGGGAAGGTACTGCAGCAGCTGGTGAAACACCCAAGGCCCCTGCCCCTGCTGCTGCCACCCCTGCTGCTCCTGAAACAGCAGAAGCTACGAGCACCACTGCTGCCGCAAAGGATGCTAAGGGAGACAAAACCGCAGAGAAAAAGGATGAAACACCCAAAGAAAAGGTAGAGATGTCATGTGCACAAAATTTAATAGTGCTAACTTGTACTTAACAATTAGTCCTCAAGTCCGAATAGGCCATGAGGGCGAGAGGTCTAATTGTTTTAGTAAAAACCTACTAATCAGTCCAATAAAAGGATGCAAAAAAGTTTTGGATTTTGCTTTAAATATATATTTTTTTGGTTTTCAAAACCGGCGCTTTTCGCTACTAGAGGTCTATCACTAATAGACCCCTAGTAGCTCAGCCAATCACAGGGCTCGATTGGTGATAGACCATTAGTAGGTTTTTTCTAATAGATATTATACATCAATTCTAGAATCAATAGCCAATGTGCATAAGCCCATATTCCTAGAACAAAGCATGAGGGGAAGCTGAGTTCTTGCGCTTTTTTGGTTCCTCTAAAAATTAATGTGACAATTTTTCCTTTGACATTTCTATGGAAGTGTAAGAACTCCAACAGACGAAAATAACAGAGTAATTTTTTTCTGATATTTCCTTCGAATTCCCTGTTTCCTTTTTGCAGGACTCAGTTTCCCAGAGTGCTTTATGAGCTTTGATGCACATTGTCTATTGAATAGACCACTTTTGAGATATGCCAGGGTTCGAAATTTCCACAATATAATTGGCTAAATACGAGTTGAAAATTACAAATATCGAGTGAAAAGAAATTGGACTCCCATTTTCTAGCTAGTTCTTTTTTTTAGAAAATAATCATGAAATGCATGGAAAAACAAAGTCTTTGCGTTTGCATTCCATCCATTTATCTTGTAGCTGCTCAATGCACAAGATAAATTTATCTCGTCACTAAAATGTTGAAAATCTAACCCTGTACACTTCAATATCATTATCACAACCACTATTACTGATTTGTTGTTTGGTCACTTGGTAGTCATTCAGTCAGTCTGTCGGTTGGCTTGCTTCATTGATCAGGCTGGTCGGTCAGCCGATCTTCCATCCTTAGTAGGTGGATTGTTTGACTGATACTGCATTTTGAGCTTATATTTAAACCTTTCTTCAAATATTTTTAATTAGTCTTCGAAAATAATGTTTAAAGTAGATGTCCTGAGAAAATTGCTTCCAGAGCTTCTTTAATTTTTGTGTGCAAACCTTGATTCCCACCATTTTTCTTTGAAAACTTGTCAAGATGGTCATACCCAAAATTCATTATCTCGAAAACAAGCTCGGGGCACCCCATTTTTCTTTTCATTTTTGGAATCAGCATTTAATTCTGCGTAAAACACCTTAGTTTCTAAGAACATTTTGTTATTACACCTTGCTTAAGTAGTCAGTCACCTTAATGACACTGAGCCACCTTAACTTTATTTTAACATCATGTATTTCAGAGCGACACAGCTAAAGCTTCTCCTGCTGCTAACAAGGACACTGACAAACCAGCTCCTAAGACCACGGCTCCTAAAGACAAAACAGATTCTCCTAAAAAGACCTCTGAGCAAGGCGAAGCTGCCAAACAGTCTAAATCCACAGAGAAACCAAAGGCTGCTCCTGTGCGTCCAATAAAGAAACGGTACAGAGGTAATCAGAAGAAAAACGATGAAGGAACCAAGGCTGCTGATGGGGATAAGAACGAAGAGAAAGAAAGCGAAAAGATTGATGACGAAAATAAAGAGAAAGAGAAGGAAGGCGAGGGGAAAACTGATGGTGATAAAGAAGATGGAGAGAAAAAAACCATGAAGTGTCCGAACTGCAGCGAGTCCTTTTCAACGAAGGAAGATTTAGAAGAACATTCTAAGACCCATAACAGACGAAAACGTGGAAGGCAGCCCATTAAACACACTCCTGAAACAACCCCGCCCTCCCGGCCAAAACGGACCAAGAAGTCTGTGTCTGAAGAAGGGAAGGATGATGGCTCAATACAATGTGAAGTATGTGGTGAGTCCTTCACTGCCGAGAATAAGCTCCGTAAGCACCTCACGACTCATAATGTCAACAAACGGCTTCATTGTGATGGATGCAAAGTACCTTTCGCGTTCCAGTACCAGTTGGATAGACATGTGCGTAGGAACACAGGGGAAGAGCCTTATAGTTGTGACCACTGCTCCGAGACCTTCAAGCTCCGATGCCACTTCAACTATCATCTACGTCTTCACAACCCCAAGAAAATCCATCAGTGTGAGCATTGTGAAAAGACCTTCAATACGTTTGCTAACCTCAAGGGACACACTCGTATCCACACAGGTGAAAAGCCTTACAAGTGTGAATTCTGCGACAAGGCGTTTACAGAGTATAGCAGCTTGGCCAAGCATCGCCGTGCTCATACCGGCGAGAGGCCATTTAAGTGCAACGAGTGTGAGAAGAGTTTCTCGCAGTCTGGCGGCTTGAAGGTCCATATGCGCGTGCACACTGGAGAAAAGCCATACAAGTGCACGCACTGTGATCGTTCCTTTGCCAAAGGGTACAACTTGAAGACCCACATGAGAACGCATACCGGTGAGAAGCCATACAAGTGTGACAACTGTGGCAAGATGTTTTCACAACACAGTACTCTTGTCCAGCACATCCGAAGACACGAGGGCAAAACCCCAAAGACCAAGACCACCACGGCCCAGCAAACCACAGGGAACCCAGAGACAGACATAGTAGAAAGTCATGAAGAGACTCCGGCCAACAACGCGATGGAAGTACAAGTCGTCCAGCAGCCTGAAGCTCCGCAAGCCAACGTACAGGAGCAAGAGACCGTCATGGAAACACAGGCTCAACAAGGCGAAGAGGCCACGAAGACAATCGAGACTTCTACTCTAGTTGCTCTCCAACAGACTGCCCCTCAGCCGCCAAGTGAAGTCGCATTAAACGATAGAACCGAAGCCGAGGAAGTGGCTGCTCTACAGGAAGCGACACAAGCAATACAGATGCTCCAGATGCAACAGCTTGTTCAACAAGTCGAGGAAGTAGTGTCACAGACAACTTATTCTTCTTAGGTATCTGATACTTATTTTATTCGCACTTTAGTTAGAGACACTCATGAACTGATTTAAAATTAACAAAGCAAAGCAGGGGGAATAGTTAGTTGTCAATCCGAGGAATTGAATATACCTCTTTTAAAGTCAAAACGGCTCAAGCCTACCCCCCTAGAACCCATTAATGAATTCATTATTCACTCTGACTCCAAACTTGAAAATGAATTATGTACTTGAGTTTCGATTGGATAGTTTGAATGCAAACGCTAAAACCTTATTTTCATTTACAAATCATTATTTTCTCAAGAAAAAACTAGCTAAAAATGGAGTCTAATTTCTTTTCACTCGACATTTGTTATTTTTTTAACTCGCAATTTTTTTAGCCAATAAGCCAGTTCGAAGTTTAAGAATCGTTTTCAGTGCGCATGCAATTTTATCCCGAATTTCTCACCTTCTTTTGTTTAATTAAAAACAAAAGAAGGTTTAAACAAAAAGGTGAGAAATTTGGGATAAAATCGCATGCGCACTGAAAACGGTTCCTAAACTGTGAACTGGCTTGGAATTTCGAACCCTGCCTGAACATCCTCTTGAAGCAACTCTTATATTCTGTTGTATTCATTTATTGGAAGGCTAGAAGCCTAGTGGTAAAGAGATTGTACTTAACCCACAAAACAAAACTCACTTGTTAGGTTGAAATCACTAAACTCGTGAAATAGATATTAGACTAATACATTTTAGAAAAAAACTTACTAATGGTCTATCACCAATCGAGCCCTGTGATTGGCTGAGCTACTAGGGGTCTGTTTTGAAAACCAAAAAAATATATATTTAAAGCAAAATCCAAAACTTTTTGCATCCTTTTATTGGACCGATTAGTAGGTTTTTACTAAAACAATTAGACCATTCGGACTCGAGGACCAATTGTTAGACTAATACTAGTAGACACTATTTCCATCGTTTTCTTTTGTGTCTATTTGACTATTACAATTGTACAAGCAAAAAAAAAAAAAAAAAAAAAACAATTTCTATTCACGGGTTTAGTAATTTCACTCAGTTTGATACGTCATCGGTCCATTTTAATCATTGATATCTGTGATTTTAGCAATAGTTCACTATTTCTCGCATGTAATCGTCAACTTCACTCGTTTTAGCGGTGTCTTCACCTCTTTAAGGCCTTGTTGCATTATGGCGTCATTTACTACAACTACCAGAATCCCTTGCACACTTTCTTTTGTTCAGTTCATTAGCACCATTTGTCTTACTATTCTCACAAGAAAAAATACAAATTTGAATAAGAAAAAAAAAATCGCGAAGCATTTTGGTAGCAGTAGTAAAATGGCGCCATTTTGAAAAAGGCCTATTGTTCAACATTAGTTAGATCAATTTTCAGGAGTTCTCCAGCGGATCATGTACCCCCTCCATCACCCATCGCAAGCGGGGGGGGGGGATTGGTTGAGGGTTGTGGGTATCAAATGATCGCTACCACCCACCAAGGATATCCTGGATACGCCCCGAGTACGTATAACCATTGTATGACTACAGTAATGTGTAGTTTTCTATTTTTAGTAAATCGTAGTGTGAAGCATGACTTACTGGTCTGTCCAAAGACAACACAACATAAATACTGTTAACCATGTTCAAACAAATTACCGTGTTGAATTAAACCTCTAAATGTAACTTATAAATTGTTATAAATATGATTGGTTTGGGGCGGATGCTTTACGTAGAGCACACAGCAGGCGCGCGCACTTTCAATATGAAAGAATTAGCCTTAAGTTTCAACAACTGACTTTACGTTTTGGCATTTTGTAACGGTCTATTCTTCAGGCAAGTGTGAAATTTGAATATTTTTACAATAGCACGAAGACGCTTTTGACTAATTTGCATACGGACTTAGAGCATGCGCAGACGTTTTTCACGCTTGTCGCTTCTCCTAACGCTTCTTTTGTGTTCTGCCAAGTGCCGCGTGCTTTATAATTGCACACAGCACGCGCGCGCGTTTTCTGTTTAATTTCTACAACAAACTTCTTGGTAAATCTTTAATTAATCTTAAATGCTATTTTACAGTGCAAAGTTTTAATACAAGGGATTTTTTTAATAATTATTGCTGTTCTTGTCTGGCCTGGTCGATCTTCTTCTTAACCCCAGCACAGTTCATTGTCAGCTCAGCGTGGGTCATTTTGAGCTTTTCGATAGTAGAACTAAGATCATCGCTCTAGAAAAAAGACCAAAAGTTGTTGTAAGACTTTATCGGTCAGATTATCCAACCGTCTAGCTTAAGACCGCGTTTAATCTCAGGTTGAGACCGTGTTAACCTGAGTTAACCAGCTGATCTGAAACAGTAGACTGATTTAGCATCAGGACGCGAACGTCAAACACGAGTGCGCGAGCGCATTTTCAGTTTTCGAGCGCGCGCCGTCCTCAACGAGGTCGACGTCCTCAACAGGACGTAAAAATGCTGCAAATGGCGTCCTGTTGAGGACGGCGCGCGCACGGAAAAAAAATGCGCTTGCGCCGTCGTCTTTGACGTTGGCGTCCTTATGCTAAATCAGTCTAGTGACGTAGAAATGACGCCACTGCAAAACTGAGATGTCATGAAACCTGCGAAAACTGTCGAGCCCTGTCTCATTGGCAAATATTTTTTCTCAGATCGGCTGAAATGATGTCGGGCTGCACGCAGGCTACCAACCGAAGCGAGACTTATATTTACCTGGTCTTTTCGTAGCTCGTAGTCCCTCAGTAGCGATTCATTACCAAGAAGACCGCATTTTTGTCGAAGTTTTACGTTTTCTATGCGAAGAGCGTCGCGGACTTGTTTGGTTCGTGTAAGGATGTCCCTTTTCTGTTGATCAGGATGAAGATACACGATAGGATGAGTGGGAGGATGGAAAATGGGAAATAGTAAGAATAAGATAATGAAATGAATGGGACGGGATAAACCTGGATGACATAGGAATGGAAAAATGGGATTAAATAGAAAGGGATGGGATAGGAATGGAGAAAATGAGATAGTAGAAGATGAGACGGAATAGTAGAAGATGAAATCACAGGGGCGATTCAGGATTTTTTTTATCAGGGAGTTGTATGGAGACAATGAAAGAAAAAGTAACGCCTAATTCTAGTTAGCCATCATTCTCTTACTGTCAACCAGCTCAAAAGACCTCATTGGCTTGGGGTAATGTTATTCCATTTCAGACCACGTGTCATTCTCTTGAGAATAAGATTCTTTGTTTGAGTCGTATCCATATTCATGTATCTTCTCATGTGCAACCGTTATACAAAGAAATGATACTCTGGGGAATGACACATGGTCTGAAATGGGACAACATTACACCCAAGCCGATGAGGTCTATTGGAATTTATGATAGAGAGTTGCAACCCCTCCCCTCCCCCCAACCCTCCAGGGTAGGATTCACGGGATAGCTGTGGTAAGAAAGAAAGGGATGGATAAGATCGAATACAAAATGAAATGAAATGTGATTCGGTTGCCGTAACAGACAGAATGGAACTCGTATATGTTGAAATAAGGAATAGACCAGATGACATTTGTAAATAAATAACACGGCTCACCTGTGCAACTAATGCTTCAACTGATCGTAGATTGGTTCTCTGGTCACCATTTTCTACTTGAACAAACTGTAGTTTCTCTTTCAAATGGGTTAACACTTGAACAGTAGTTGTAATCTTTTTTCTTAGTTTTAGTAACTCCTTCAAACAAGATAGAGAATGACTGACCGTTATTTTCAGCACTTGTTGCCAAAATAAAATATATATAAGAAGACGAGAGAGATTTAAGCCGATTTTCTCTGACGGCTTGATCATATTTTACTACATATGGTATACTAAACTTCAAGTAACAAACAAAAAGGATGTAAGTGTCACTTCTTGGACAAGCAAGTGAAAATAAAGGGAGAGAGATTAGGAGGAAGAGACAGACATACAAACAGACATACCTGACAGACAGACAGACATAAATACAAACGAACAGACATACCTGACAGACAGACAGACAGACAGACAGTCAGACATACCTGACAGACAGACATACCTGACAGACAGACAGACAAACATACAAACATACAAACGAACAGACAGTCAGACACACAAACAACAGACAGACAGGAAGACAGACAACTGATTACCTGACAGACAGACAGACTAATAGACAGACTTAAAATAGACAGACAGACATACCTGACATACAACAGACAGACAGACAACAGGCAGTCTGACAGACAGACAGGCGTGTTTTTTTTGGCAGACCGTCAGACAGACACACAACAGACAGACAGACAGACAGGAGCCGCGTGAAAGAGACAGACAGACAGTGAACATGAGTGAGTCTATGTCAGAGAGATATTTTATCAATACATATATAGTTGTATTTTCCACTTTACCTCATTTCTTTCCTCTATTTTCTCATTGTACGTCTGGTTTTCGATTTTCAGTTGTTCAAAGTCAATCAAGTGAAGCCCTTCAGCGAGTTCCTCCTGTGGACAATCGTAACACCAGAAGGATAAAGTCAGCACGGACTCGTATAGGTAAATTAGGTCATTATTTATCGCCTGGGGCTTGTCCTTTCCCTGGGAAGCTGTTGCGTCTTATGAGCCAGTTCAAAGTTTAAGAATCGTTTTCAGTGCACATGCGATTTTATCCCGAATTTCTCACCTTCTTTTGTTTAAACCTTCTTTTGTTTTTAATTAAACAAAAGGTGAGAAATTCGGGAAAAAATCCCATGCGCACTGAAAACGACTCTTAAAGGAGCACTTGGATGAAAATTGGAAATGCCTTAAAACTTGGTTAAACTTATTTATATGGCCCCAATAGTAGCAAAGCAACATATTTTCTTCACAGTGAAAATTTGCGGATAAAAATTATATATTTTTTTCAGCATCTAAATTGTGAGTAAATGACGTCATTCACTCAACCCTATTGTTCTTTTAGTTTTCAAACCAAAATTTCTCAACTGCGAGTGGCTCCAAGGCTAAATTTTTTGCCAATCTGGTTTTCATAATCATGATTGAGTCATCGAAGTGCCCCTTTAACTTTGAACTGGTTTAATGAGTTTGGTGTAGACACCCTACCTTCGCCTTCAGCTGCATCTCTCTCTTCTTCAGTCTGTTCCGTAGTTTGATGTTTTCTAAGCGAACCTTGATTATACAAAGAGAAGTTAGGAAACCTATAAACACGAGTGGACAACAACAACAACAAAACGAACCGAGGGAAAGATAGCGGGGCAGACTGACGAAAACAAGCAAACCAACGGGCGGTCGGACGAAAGAGTTAATGGATGACTAAAGAATGAATGACAACAAGTAAGCTTCTTCCCTCACAGCTTGACTATGAAAAACTTAAAGTACTAGTGGGCAATTAAAAAAAAACCGTTCTAAAACGACCAAAAACCACCCAGAATGACACCAAATACTTTTAACAATAACATAGGACCAAGGTATGTTCAAATTTATTTGAACAAAAAATTAGTTGTATATCGTCCCATACATTTACTGTAAAAATAGCTAAAAATGAATTGTTTGGGCTGCCTGTGCTTCCCTAAGATTTTCCATACCTGCGTCACTTCCTGTTCTTTCTTGCTTTCGAGCATCTCGTACTGTTCAACGTCCTAAGAAAGAATCAATTTTTTGTAAAGAACAAATTTCTAATATAACCTAAAATATCTATAATCTTTTTTATAATAACAAAAAAATGTAAGGCAACTTCTTTCTCGTGGGATTTTTTTTTTCCTGGTGAAGTTTCAGGGACTAGTCAGAACCGAAAATGATGTGGATTCTTGAAACTTTTGCAAAAGAACACATGTTTAAGCCAATGTGATAAAGGTCAAGTTTCCTTACCTTAGGAGGGATGGGTTTACCAGATCTGCTGTTGATGGCTTCTTTTGCTACATCTAATTTGAACTTTGTAAACTGCTCACTAGAAATTAACCATGACGTTAAAGGGGCACTTGGACGAAAATCGATGAAAATTGGAAATGATTTGAAACTTGGTTAAACCTATCTATATGGCTGTAATAGTAACCAAGCAACATATTTTCTTCACAGTTAAAAGTGGTGGGTAAAAATTGTTCATTTTTTTCAGCATCTAAAGTGTGAGTAAATGACGTCATTTACTCAACCCTATTGTTCTTTTACCTTTTGAACCAAAATTTCTCAACTGCAATTGGCTCCCGGGCTAAGGTTTTCGCAAATCTGGTTTTTCTGATCATGATTGAGTAATATTGTTCTCAAATATTTGAATTATTCGGACTTTCGAAAATGGGGGCGTTTTCATCCAAGTGCCCCTTTAAAAAGTTTATTATATGAAATAGAGTGTGAAAGAGTGCAGACAATATATCCGTGAAATACAAATTACTAAATAGCACAAAATACTGCTATAGAAATAGAAAACAATAGAATTTACACAAAATTGTACTATTTAGTATAACTAATGTTTCACGGATATATTGTTTGCACTCTATTGAGTGACATCAAAATGATAAAATTGATATCCCCACCCCCACCAGTGGCCAGTGGGGATACGATTTATATCAACACTGGTGGTGACAAATTTCGACTTTTTGCTCAGCTTCTCAAATTCTCCATTATTTTTCATTGAAGATTTCATATGATAAACAGAACATTACAGGGCCGCTTGGAGATACTAATTTTATCTTCTTGTGCTGAGATTATGTCCCACATTATGTTTCCCGTTGGAATTTGGTTTTTCACTAAGGCCAGTCAAAAATATAAAAGGTACCGACTGATTAGTTTTGATTGACGGCAGCGAAAAACCAGTTTCAAAACAAGTCGTTGAAATGTCTGAGTTCGCAGAATATTGAGAATCGGAGTAAGAAGCACTTTACTCCAATTATGAAATATGTATGTGAATGAGTTCATTTGTTTACCTGGCATGTTCCACTGCTTCTTCTCTCTCATGACATTTTGTTTTCAAGTCTTCTATTTGCAGTTTATAGCTTTCTCTTTCACGTTTCTCTTCATGCTGAAGCTCCTCTAGATTCGCTGTAGAAGTTTAAGACAACAATATTTTTAATTAGAGGAGATAGGAACCACTTTAATTTAATATTTGTGAATTTTGGTATTAAAAGGGTTAAATTTTCTTTAAAAGTATATGAAAGGGGTACCTTTTCAGGCAAAAAAGTATGTAAAAGGGATAACTTTTTGCTGAAATTTGGTATATCAAAGGGTAAGGGGTCGAGAGTCCGGGCGGAGCACCCCGTATGAAACGACCCGAAGTACCCCCCCCCCCCCCCCTTCCGGGTCATAGTCGCAAAGCTTAGCTAGTTAAATTTTTTCTTACTCGCTAAACTCAAAATTTCACTCGCACATTGTGAGTTTGCGATCGTCACATTCGTGCCTTGTTCCAACTCTTTATAACAGTTCTCCTTGGCTTAGGCGTAATGTTTTACCATTTCAGACTACGTGGTGTTCTCTTGAACCTATAGATCCGTTCTTGCTTCCATTACCAAAGCAGGTAAATTTTCGTCTGACTATGGAGGTCTATCAACAAGGCACGCACGTGAACAGGACACTACATAGAACTGATGAATCTCATCAAGTTTGTAAAATTCTTAACCAATCAACCTTTCCGATATGATAGCCTTTCCTTCGTTATGTCACGCGGACATTTACCGCTTAATAGTTTGACCTTTTCTTCCGCTGATCATGATTTGGAAAATATTTTGAAATTTTCGAACATCACTATAGTTCTTCTTGTAATCTCCCGGGAAGCTCGGCCCGATAGCCTCGCTCTCACCTACGCTAATATACGAACCCGCTGCCCATCAAAACTACGGACGCGGATCTGGAATAAGAGCTATTCACGTGGCAAATTTATTGCTGTTAGGGCGTGTCGTAAATAATTCTTTTCATATTCATATACAATCTACTCTTTTAATATGCTATGTTGATGGAGAATTTCGATAAGATGGGAAAACTTACACATGTATTTGAGGTATCTCTGTTCCTGGTCTGTCACACTCTTTTCTATTTCTTGTTGTCTCTCATCACTCTGTAGATAAGGTGCATAACAATAGTGAGAACATGAATGGATAAACGAATGAATGAATGAATGAATGGATAAATGAATGAATGAATGGATAAATGAATGAATGAATGGATGGATGGATGGATGGATGGATGGATGGATGGATGGATGATGGATGGATGGATGGATGGATGGATGGATGGATGGACGGACGGACGGACGGATGGATGGATGGATGGATGGATGGACGGACGGACGGATGGACGGACGGACGGACGGACGGATGGATAAATGAATGAATGAGTGAATGAATGTAATAAAAAAATGTATGAAGGAAAGTGGATAGAAGGTAGGGAAGGAGGAGGGAGGAGAAATGGATAATTGGATTGATTTTCAAGGGGAAAACAAGGTCCTTTTTATGAGTCGTTCTGAGTGAGCACCTTTTTGTGTATTCAGTCGATGTTCCACATTGTTCCACAAGGAGATTTTTTGTACTTGAATACCCTTAGCAATCAACTGATCCCAAGTACCAAGAAAATATCGCTGAATTATCTAGTACCCAATAAAGACAGTTGTTCACTAGGTACCGTCATGGTAGAGCCCAGCAAGTATTACTTGGCAAATGAACCCCACCGTAGCCTAAATTACTAATTACTATTTGTTATTATTTTTTGGGTTGTAAGTTTCACTTACCTTCTTTTTCTTGAAGTATTCTGCTAACTTGTGTTGTAACTGAGCATTAAGTGATTGCAAAGAAGATCTTTCCTCAAGGGCTTGCTAGAGAATACGATAATAATTATTGAGGTTAGCTAGCACTTAAAAAAGAACTTTTTGCCATGACATCAAAGCAGCTCAATTTGGATGACAAAACAAAATAATTTGAATCTCCTGCGAATTGGAAAATATTATTTTGTCCTTCAAATTGAGCTGTATTCTGCTATACAGAATCAAAAGGGGCCTATGAATTACTGCAAAAACCCTCTTTGGGACTTTGACAACTGGCCATTCAACTACATGAACAGGCTGCTGTATACTGGCTGCTAAATGAAGGTAGGTGTCTGAGTGAAGTATAGCTATGACAGCTAGCTTACATGGTATTTGTCAAGAAGTTCTTGTCTGTTGTACATTGGTTCTTCTGGTTCAGAATCATCATAATATTCTTCATCCTCATCAAACATTCCTTGATCAGCTAAAGGGAAGTAAAAATAAGATATGGAAAAAAGCAAATCAATGCCAGGACACTACATGTAAAGAAATTTGATTACTGTGATTCTCAAGTTTCTGGGTACCATTCTGAGACTCCCTCTACCCCCCCCCCCCCCCCCCCACCCATTGAAAATGTCAGTCCCCACCCCCCACTGTAGGAAAAGAATGGAAAATTGCAGAGCATTTTCATTGGTCCTTACCATAGCTGTCAACATATGTAGGCTGCATCCCTTCCTCGTCTTCCTCGTCAGATACCTCTTCAGCAGGCGGGGGAGTGACAGTTGCATCAGGTACCTCACTGACAATGGGTGCTACATCTGTTTCGGCCTCACCTGTTGGTGTTCCTTCTCTGGACATGTGTTCAGCTACTTCAACTGCTGGAGTTACATCTTCTTCAGGTACACCCTCATTCTGAATGAAATACAAAATTTAATAATTCTAATTAAGTTAATGATTTAATAATATAAATATTGAAATTCTATCATTTTAATATCATTTATGGGAATCTAGGTTGGTGTAATGTTGTACACTGACACCTCTGTTAAAACAGGCATTCTAATCTAACCTAAGTTAGGCTTGCCCTGCTTTAGATCAGCCCAGAGGTTGTTTCAGGGTTCAATCTGTGAGTTAGCCATGCCCTAACTTAGATCAGCCCAGAGGTTGTTTCAGGGTTCAATCTGTGAGTTAGCCATGCCCTGTCTTAGATCAGCCCAGAGGTTGTTTCAGGGTTCAATTTGTGAGTTAGCCGTGCCCTGACTTAGATCAGCCCAGAGGTTGTTTCAGGGTTCAATCTGTGAGTTAGCCGTGCCCTGACTTAGATCAGCCCAGAGGTTGTTTCAGGGTTCTATCTGTGAGTTAGCCATGCCCTGACTTAGATCAGCCCAGAGGTTGTTTCAGGGTTCAATCTGTGAGTTAGCCATGCCCTGACTTAGATCAGCCCAGAGGTTGTTTCAGGGTTCTATCTGTGAGTTAGCCGTGCCCTGACTTAGATCAGCCCAGAGGTTGTTTCAGGGTTCAATCTGTGAGTTAGCCGTGCCCTGACTTAGATCAGCCCAGAGGTTGTTTCAGGGTTCTATCTGTGAGTTAGCCATGCCCTGACTTAGATCAGCCCAGAGGTTGTTTCAGGGTTCAATCTGTGAGTTAGCCATGCTCAGACTTTGATCAACCCAAAGGTTGATTCACTGGTTTGACCTGTTAGCTAGCTGTGCCCTGATTTATAGTAGATCAGGCCAGAAGCTGAAAATTTTACATCCTGATGAGGGCACCAGCCCTAAGAAACATTCATACTGTTATCTTTTCTAAAGAATACTCTATTTAATACACCCACCTCAGGAATAGGTATATTTTCATCAGTATTATCTGTTTCTAATGGTTTTTCATCTTCTCTAGTTTCTTCTGCTGGTACTTCAGCATCTTCATTTACTTCTTTTTCTATAAAGAAATAATGTAAGATCATTGTCAGTCTCACAACTCAATAGCTGGTAATTATATAATTTTTGGGGAACAGATTGGTAGTCTCCTTCCCCGGGGGGGGGTACTACCACCCCAACTTGGGTGGGGGTGTACCGCCAGGTCCTCAAAACCCTGACCCTATCCCAGACCTAGAATTTTGATTTCATATACCCTACCCCAGACTAAACCTAAGAATTGTAAACCCTATCCCAGACTAAACTCAATAGATTTCAATAACTATTTGGCAATTGTTAAATTGAATTTAAATCGTTTTTTTTTTTTTTTTTGTGCCGGCAGAAAACGTAGCCTATCAGGCTAAAACAACTAAAACATAACCCTATCCCAGAAAAAATGTCAAAAAGATACCCTATCCCAGACAAAAACCTTACCCTTCCCCAGACAAATTGTAAAAAAATGATACCCTACCCCAGACCTAAAAGCCAAAAAACCATACCCTATCGGGCGGCACATACCCGTATAGCAAATATAGGGGAGTACCCCCCCCCCGGGTCTCCTTCGCAGCTGTCATTAGTTTTGGTCCCAGATCCTCCTGGGCCCTCTCCATAATGACGGCTGTGATGGACACTGACAGATTGGTGAATGACTCTCATCCCTCCCTTTCAGTCCTATACCTAGTTATAGAACCAGGTTTTGAGGGGCACTAAATGTATTTTCTATTACACATAAGTGAGGGTGTTTACAAAAAAATAAAGTTATGACAACTGAGATATTCCATGGTGTGAGAGAAGCGAGATCACCTGGTATGCCTGATGGAAAGAAATGTTGGAATCTGATAGGCTGGATTTTCAAAAGTGTGGGACAAATACCAGTCTACTATATTTTCCAATTGAATCCCCCCTAAAAACCTCTCACACACATACATTACTTATCGCTGTTTTTGTTGCTATGTGCTGATCAAGACAACCATGAAGACAGGGAAATAGGGCAATACACTGACGTCAATCAAAAAAATTGCTCCCTTCCTTTAGATACGATGATTGACGGCAGTGTATTGCCCAATTTTCCTGTCATGACTGTGGTTCCAATCAGTGTGTAGGAATGAAAACAATGATAATACTGAGATAAAGTACATATTATGAAAATTAAATTAATGAAATGTCAGCAGTTAAATTAATGATTTAAAAGAAATTATAATGAATTTTATCAACCTTCAGCTGGTTCTGCTGCCTCAGCTGGATCTTCTGCTGGCAGCTCTGTGTTTTCTTCTCCTCCTTCCTCTTTTATTTCGTCAGCAACATCATCTTTTTTCTCCTCAAGCTCCACACCATCCTTATCCTCTACAACTGCCTCTTGTTCTGCTTCAACTTCTGGAATCTATAATTTCACCAAAACAAGACAGATTTAAGCATATTTACAACTTTTACATTACCATATACTACAAATATATTCTATCTTTTAATAAATCTATGAAAATAGTTAAGCATAAAGTTGACATAATACAGAAAAATAAGCTCAAAAATATCGGGTCTTTGCGATGTTTTTAGCAAAAATATCACAACTTTTAGGATCATTTGTGAATTTATTTCAGTGTATTTAGAAATATCATTCCCTAATCAAGCAACTCCTATATTGAAATTGTACATTTTGGGCTTCAAAAAAGAAAGAAAAGGCAAGAAGAAGTGAGCAGTACATTTTTAAACGTTACCTTTTCGTCGTCCGCCATGTTTTTGCTTGCTTGTGTTGTCACGGCAACGAGAATATAGGAGACTGAGCACTAATCGAGGGTCGTGAGGGTTCATGGGTTCGACTCGCGGGCGCGCGGGACTTTCAACATGGATGCTTGATGACTGAGCTGAGCCATGTGAATGAAAACTTGAACAACTTTTTCCTTTGAAATGCTTTAAAAATTCCCTCAAACCGAAGAAATCGCGAATTTTCGTACAAATTAGAATTACAGACAAAAATCTTTAGTCAAAATTACGACACATTTGTCTCTATTTCAGGAATTTTAAAAGACGAAGTTTCATGGTCATTATAATACGTGAGGTACGTGTAGAAAAACTGCTATGATGATTTATTGGGGGGTGAAAAAGAATTTAGGAGCGTTTCGTTTGTGATGATGATGATGGATGATGTTGATTAACCCATAAGTACTTGCGCGCTTGTTTGCAGTGCATTGTGGGTGAAGATGATTCGGCGGGAGATTCAAGTCACATTTGGCGCCCTGTTTGCACGACAAAAGCTCTTCTCCTCCAAAACTCCTTCATTTATTCCTTCAAAACTCACTAAAATGGCTCTAGTAACCATCCCAGAACTCCATAATTACCAACGACATCACAGTCTAAGCGAATGTCCTGGACAAATTCAGGTAACTCTTGCTTTTAGCAATATATTTTAGCTCTGTTGCTTCGTGTTGAACTTCTTGTGTTTACTCTTTGAAAAATATTTTATTTGAGCTTATTTTTTAAAATTCTAGGTTATATTTGGACCAATGTTTTCGGGGAAAACGTAAGTACTCTCCATATTTATCGAATTTTCTTTCGACGATGAATTCGTAAAGTTACAAGTCTTATAAGCTTATAAAATTAAAGCGCGAAAATTTTGCTTCGAACAGAATTTTTCGAAGGGATAAAAACACCGCCTCTCGTTTGGAAATTTCCCTCTTTCTCCAAAAGCATGAAAGATAAACCTTGAAATTATTAAGACTAACTAAAGAAATATAATTTATTTGCTCCAATTCTTTTGGAGATGGAATGTTCTTTGTTATTTAGGCGCCAAAAATTCGAATTCAACAATAGTGCGCCATGTTTGGTTTTCAAAGTATGTTCAGAATTCTGAAAGAATTAAACGCAAACTTCTGAGATTCAAAGATTGAATTTATTTAAAATTCGACCGATTTCAATTAATTTTAGTAAGATTTTTTTCACTGGATTATGTATGATACATATGTGTTTATAGTACATACATGTACACATGGTCGTACCGACCCCCTACCACCACCTATCCACCCATGAACTACAATACCACCCCTCCCCCTTACTTTTTTAAATTTAGTTAGCTAAGCTTGGAATACTGCACAGCCTCAGCTACGGTACATCTACACAGTTATTCTAAACGATATTTTAGAACATGTAGCCTATCTCTGACAATATTTTTTGTATGAAGAGATGATAACTAGTGGTAAGCTAGTGTGGGCTGCGTCGGTGTTTCTAATGAAACAGTTGTGATAAAAAGTTAAATTTTACACCGTAAAAAAATAAGAGAGATCACTTACTGACATTTCGGACGCTAGTCCTTCATCGGAGTAAAAAGCTGATTTTTGTATGACTTTTATTTTGCCCTTTTTTGGTCTTCCTTCATTCATTCCTATGCTTCTGATTCTCTGTTTTGTGTACGTGTGTTATAAAATATAGCATAACTAAAGCATGCATTATTAAGACTTCATGATTATATCCGTATTAATCTGGTTAATTTTTGTTGTTCACAGTACAGAGCTGTTAAGAAGAATCAAGCGATATCAAATAGCCAATCACAGATGTTTAGTGGTCAAATATGAAAAGGACATCAGATATGATCTTAATGGTGTTTCAACGCATGACAAGTAAGACCTCTTGTATTTGCTTATCAAATGCTGAGTTTTATGTAACAGTTTTTGACCCTGATAACTAATATTAATATTATGCGTCCATTACCCTTATACTGTATGGGGTTCTCTGTGCACAGTCACACGTAACAGAGGATCACTCTGTACACAGATATTGGTTCTGCTAGTGCTAATAGACCATTTTCAAGATGCGTGAGCGCTTTCAAAAAATTGCAGATGCAGACATGATCTCAAGGCATTTTTGGGCAGAGTCAATATTGCGCATGATCTTGCCCAAAAATGCCTCTTTTTCATGTCTGTGCCTGCAATGTTTTTGAAAGCGCTCGCGCAACTAGAAAATTGTATATTGGCAGAGACTTGACTTGTCCACTAGTCTGGGACTAGTAATTTTTTTCTCTTGGCTAGTGAAAATTAGGACTCATAGAAGTACTTGCCAAACATGCCGCCAATGAATAGCAAAATTGATTGACATGAAAAGCCATGCCAGTAAATACATCTAGAATATAACTACATGTTGTATTACCTTGGTAGCAAAATCTTCTTTCTTCTTGCTTGAAGTCATTTTTCACGGCCTTATTTTCCTTTTCTCTACAGGCAAACCCTTGCTGCAACTGCTTGTTCTTTTTTGTATAGTATTAAGAAACAAGCTTTACAAGCAACTGTTATAGGAATAGATGAAGGACAATTTGTAAGTCTTTTAATACATCCCTCATTTTTTATACAGCACTTTTGGAATACACTTGATAGACCTTTCTCGAATTCGCTTGACTTAACACAGAACAAAAGATTCAAGTCCAGGCTGGAGTTTTCAAATCCATACATTTACTGTATTTGTCTACTCCAGCCTCGCCTTGAATCTATTGTTCTGTGGTCAGTCAATCAAATTCGGAAATGGTCAATTTTGTTTTCATAGCTGCTATGTTGATTAGACCTAAAACATATTTTCTTTACCAACAACCAACATGTTATTCATGTACTGTATCTCTTACTTCATGCAGTCCCTCAGTAATGATCAGAAACCACCTGCATAAGGGTACTTATTGATTGATCTAAAGGAATTTTAAAATAGTGGAAACGAGCACTATAAAAATCACAGTGAAAAAATAAAGAACTGATGGCAACTAACAAACACTTAAGAATGCTTTTCCAGACTGCAGGTTTCCAGTACCTCAGATAACTGATAACAAATCACCAATTACAAGCTATCCACCTTTAGTGATAGAAAGAAATTCATACCCTATATTTGATCATAGTATTGTTATTGTTCAGTTTCCAGATGTTGTAGATTTTGCAGAAGAAATGGCAAGTGAAGGCAAGACAATTATTGTTGCTGCTCTTGATGGTACCTTCCAAAGACAGGTAAAACAAAGCAAAACAGTCCTGTCGCAACACTTGCTTGTGATTAGTTTATTCATAAAGAGATTTCCGACAAATCAAGCAATTCCTAAATTGTATCATTTATTCTGATGGGATGTATATAAAAACTTACTAATGAGAAAAAAGTCTTCTCCCTTTTAAATTGACCGGTCTGGCCGGCCAGTTCTGATGAATGGAAAGACCCCTTGTGATGTTACATCATAGCTTGAAACACAACAGGGTTCAGACAGACATTGAAAATTTTTGATTAAGCTAAATATTTTCCCAATTTTTGCTTTAAATAATTTACTTATCTTAAAAGTAACTGGTAAATGATAAAGTACAGTCCAACAAACTGCTCCTTTTAGGCTAAGTGGCCTTGTATTTAATGTCTGCTCTAATGTTATAGTAATTCCTAGATTTTGGTCATAATTTTCTTTACTGCGATTCTCAATATTCTGCGAACTCGGAAGTTGCAAATTTCCCGTTGGAATTTGGTTTTTCGCTGCCACCAGTCAAAAATATAAAAGGTGCCAACTGATTAGTTTTGATTGACGGCAGCAAAAACCAATTTCACAAAAAGCCATTGAAATGTCTGAGTTCGCAGAATATTGAGAATCGCAGTAACTCATTTATCAGAAAGTCATTGATTTTTTTTTTTTTTTTTTTTTTGTGGTTAACCTGTGCGAAATCCTTGGTCAAATTTCCCCTCTTAAGTTAATTAGCTAATTAGCCATGTGTCAAAACTAATATGATGTATCTCTTGTATTTCTAGGCATTTGGCAATGTATTGAACCTAGTCCCCTTAGCAGAAAGTGTAGTTAAACTAAATGCTGTTTGTATGAACTGTTTTAAAGATGCAGCGTTTACTAAAAGACTGGGAAGCGATAAGAAGGTAAGAGTTTAATTATAGCAGATTTTGTATGACTGTGAAAAGCTCACGGCACAAATGCAGTCGCAGCAAAAAGTCAGCCAATCAAAAATCTAAAAATCATCATGGTGGTGGCAAGGCACGCTTTCTTCATCCAATGCATATATTTTTAATACAGCACTTTTAAAGGGGCACTTGGATGAAAATCAATGAAAATTGAAATTGGAAATGCCTTGAAAGTTACTTGGTTAAACTTATCTATATGGCCCCAATAGTAGCCAAGCAACATATTTTCTTCATAACAGTCAAAATTTGCGGATAAAAACTATATATTTTTTTCAGCATCTAAATTGTGAGTAAATGACGTCATTTACTCAACCCTATTGTTCTTTTAGTTTTTAAACCAAAATTTCTCAACTGCAAGTGGCTCCACAGCTAAATTTTTTGCCAATCTGGTTTTCATAATCATGATTGAGTCATATTATTCTTAAATACTTGAACTATTCAGACTTTCAAAATATGGTGTGTTTTCATCCAAGTGCCCCTTTGAATTACTCAAAATAAGATTTAAATATTTCTGTATCATTTATCATCAGATTGAGGTAATAGGAGGTGCTGATAAGTACATGGCAGTGTGCCGAGATTGCTTCAAACTGGCACACATACAAGATATGTTGAGTAATAGTATGGTAGCAGAACATTAGCACACCTATTAGATGACAAGACCATTTATATATATAATGTGCTCATAGAGTAAGTTTTTTTGTTTTAATGTGTGTTTGTGTGTGTATATGTGCCCTAACTTGTATATAGATAGATTTTAGATTTAGACAACCGTACATGTATCTACTTGATTAAGCGCTGCAATGCTCTTTAAATTTTTAGTGTTTTGGTTGCAACGCTTTTTTGGGGGAAGCCCAAATTTGAGGTGGTGCTCTTTGATAACTAAACGAGTAAATACAGTATGTGGAAATAGAAATTTGCAGTTTTTTCTTCCTAAAGATTGTCAGTTCAAGTATTTTTCTGTGGTCTTAGGAATTTATTAATTTAAACCTTTGAAAAATTCTAAAATAATTACCGAAATCAGACTTGAAGTTCAACATTTTAGCTATGATGAGATTAGTGTATATCTATGTAAACTCAGATATTAGTTTAAGACTTGATTGTAAAAGCTTCTTTTTGCATCCCAAAGAAATTTTTAAGAACATTTTTTTAAATCTTTACAGTGAGGACACTTGAGCCATGAACACTTGATATTTTTATATTTTTTATTTTATGAACTTTCTACTGCTTCAAACCTTCTGAAAAATTAATGAAGCAATGAACTCAAATAATCTTATTGTTCAAAATAAATCATATTTCTAATCGATTCACACAAGGGATAAAGGAGAAAAAAGTATGAAAAAACCTCAAAGTGTTCACGGTTCGAGTGTCCTCACTGTAATACAAGTTCTGTAAGCAAGCATTTATATATACATTTTCACATAGAGTTAATAGTAATTTGTATGATATACTATAATGGCTTGGCAGCTACAACTTAAATAATCAAATTATTTAAAAATTGCAGTGTAAATAGATCCTAAAAATTCTTAAGAATGAAAACTTACTATTTTAAAGTAACTACTTACAAAGCTACCCAATCAAAAAGCAAAATATTCTACATCACAACAAATAGGGAATATGGTGGGCATCTATCAAGGTATTTCCATGATATTCCATCCATAGGAAAATGTCCTTTCCAGCTGTACGAAAAACTAAGCGCGAAAAGGATTGTTGTTGTAATTCAAGCGGCCCTCGCCCGAGTCTTAAAAGTCATATATTTCACAGAATTTGAGGAAATGGATCGCAAAGATTCACTTTAATTTTTCAAGCAACACGTATACTTCAACTTTTTTTCTCTAAATTCTTTGAAACGCGTGTTTTTGTATTGGGAAGAGACTTGGAGCAAGGGCCGCTTGGCTAAGCATCGAAGCGCGCTGTGATTGGACGGTTCGTGCGTGCTCCGGACACCTGGTTATAACACTTTGTTTTCTGACAATGTCATGGAGACTCATTGATTGATGTCCACCAAAACTCTATTTTGTCGGGACAGCAAATTATACAATAGAGGCTTTGCACCATCTTATGATGGCAGCCATGACAGGAGGCACAACAATACAGTCTTTCTTAGGTAAATCAGGGCTCGAAATAGCGGCCTGCCAATGGCCAAAAGCCAGGGAAAGTTTAAGGTTTGGCAGGCAAAATTAAGGTGAACTCTAAATGGAAAATGAAAGTAATAAAAAGGCAGGAAAAAATTATTGGACTGGCAGGCTTTAATTGTTTCCTATTTCAAGCCCTGTAAATCATAGTAGACCAGATTCAGTTGTTCCTGCTTCCATCCTGTCATGGCTGCCATCATGTGATGGTGCAAAGCCTTTATTCTGTGTATGTAGTTGGAAGGCACTGTAAGTGATTCTTAGATTACAAGAGTGACTCCATTTAACTTGACAAACAGATATTTGTCTATTACTAGCTTTATTCCATTGTTAATTGTTTCAATTTTATCATCATTTGATATTATAAGATATTGTTTTATGGGTTAAATAAAAAATAAGCAATAGACCGCTTACAGCACACTGGAATGCAGCTCAATTTGGAGGACAAAACATTAGGCTCCAATGAGGGTTTATCAGGTCTTGGGAGGCAACAGCTTGCTTCCCCAAATTTTTTCCATACATTTCTTTGTAAAGGCAGCCAACTTCGGTCGCCTATATCTTCAACGCTAGTCAATAAAACCACTTCAAACTTTCCAAGTTTAATAATTTTTATATGCTCTTTTCAAATATTATATTTTCTTTTTTGTTGGATTAAAATTTAAAATGTCACGCAAGACCTGATAAACCCTCATTCTCAGGAGAATGCATTTTTTTTTGGTTTTATCTTCCAAATTGAGCTGCTTTGACATCCTGGCAAGGGGTCTATATTGATGCTGAATGTCACAATAACCTCAACATCGAAATTAAATACAATTTTTATTTTACTCTTTATGATCATGACATGAAGCCCTTGAATCTTGATTATAAAACTTCTCATGTTTCTTTAACAACTGTAACTTCAAGACATCTGTCAATCGAAAAATCGTTGAAAAATCAACTGAACCATTAATTTTGAAAGATAACCAAAACACGAGAATGCTTTGTGTCTGGAGTTGTTTCGGTCAGAAACATGAAAAGCATTCTAATAATTTCTTTAGTTATAAAACATTTTTCCAAAACTCTTTACTATTTAGTAAAATTAAACCAGCATATTCTCTTATTAGTAAGTAACATGTAGTGTATAGTTATATTTATCTGAAATTCGAAATAAATTAATATTCCCTAGTTGGTTCCACTCCAGAAATTATTCCTCAGCACTCGAGAGAAGAATTATAGAGACCCTCCCGCACATTCCAAACCCCTGACCTTCCCTTACCCCTCCTAAAAAATGTTACACTTTAACGTAGTATAAGCCAATTCACAGTTTAAGAATCGTTATCAGTGCGCATGCGATTTTATCCCGAATTTCTCACCCTTTTTGATTAAAAACAAAAGAAGGTTTAAACAAAAGAAGGTGAGAAATTCGGGATAAAATCGCATGCGCAATGAAAACGATTCTTAACTGTGAATTGGCCTATACCCTCCCCACCACTTTACCGTCAAGATCCGTTCTTTTTGCGGCGATTTGATGGAGATGCGGATTTTTGCGACGATTTTGGTCATAGTCAAGAATGGTAAAGAATTAACTAGTAAAGTTTTATTCCAGACGCCAAGATTACCTGAACAAATTTCTCATTCTTTTTTCTAGCCACTGAAATTCGTTTTATTTGATGTCCAAGACTCTTGGCCATCCCAAGTGTTTCTGTTTTCTGATTGGCTAATGAAAGCCACTAAAGGGCCTTTTGCATCACTTTATTACCACTACCATAATAGTATCCCCTGTTCCCTGGGCGGTGAGCTTGCAATGATAGAGACCTTTTTACTGCTATTTTCATAAACATGCGAACTCGGTAGCTGCGAGCTGCACGCTGAAATTTGGTTATCGCTTCCATCAATCAAAAATAATCAGTCGGTACCTTTTATATTTATGATTGGCGGCAGTGAAAAACCAAATTCCAGCAAGCAACTCGCAATTACAGAGTTCGCATATTTATGAAAATTGCAGTAACACCTTGGACAATTATTCACATGTTTCTATCTTTACAAGGTCACCTTTCGTCTCGCTTCGATACAAAGGCACGGCTACCTTTCAAGATTGTGTAGTACTTTCCCATTTCAGACCACAATTGATTCTCTTGAGAATAAGATTCTTTGTTTGAGTTGTATCCATATTCATGTGTCTTCTCATGTGCAACCGTTAAACAAAGAAATGATAATCTAGGGAATGACACGTGGTCTTGAGAATAAGATTCTTTGTTTGAGTTGTATCCATATTCATGTGTCTTCTCATGCGCAACCCTTAAACAAAGAAAATATACTCTAGGGAATGACACATAGTCTGAAATAGGAAAAAACTTCTCCCAGGTAAAGAGGGCTAGATGGCCTCCTGCATGGGATGAAAATATGAACTCTAAACTAAATTTTCAAAACGTTGATAAACAAGTCATCCAGTTGGCCGACAAATTACTTCATTCTGAATTAAATTTTTCCGAGAGAGAATAATTTATGAAGAATTCAAGTAGAGACGTTAGAAAGTTAAACAATAATTTTAAAGTCATTGCCATTCGAAAATTGAGAAAAACTTTTAAAAAGACGACTCGGCTATCTATAACCAATCCAGCACTAAAGTCTGTTTTTCGGCAGTTTGATATCTTAAATGCAGTACATACTATAACCCTGTATCTTTCCAGTTCTTGACAAACAGAACCTACAACAGCCCTAGACCATATGATACTCTTCAATACTCCCGTTTCGAGTTCTCTTTTACGCTGTGTTAGCCTCAATTGTGCGTAAATTATGCAGAAATTTAGATAAAACTCGTGAAATTTCAAAGTATTTTCATTGTCTTCTTTACACACAGATCTCTTGAATTGCCACGGGCTGTTACTGAATAAAAGAATATATTACACGGTTTTGAGGCTAACACAGCGTAAAAGAGAACTCGAAACGGGAGTATTGACCACTATATTTTATCCGACGAAATGAGGGGGAAATCATATCTTCTTCAAACATCTTATGAATATTTTTGACAGATAATCTTCGCCTAGCTTGACGACAGATATGAAAAACTGTGAAAAAAAGAATATATTTTCCCCTAGTATTCGGCCACATTTGCTAAAACATTAAAAGAGATTGAAACAGCATTCGATCAAAAATAATAATTATTTTTCTTTCTTCATCAAAAATACCGAAGCGTACAATTAATAATTATCCATAAAATTATTACGATCGATTTGATAAAAACTCAAAAAATCATAATTAATTCGGTCGAATTCAATAATATTGATATTCATTCACCTTTCGCCATATTTTGTTTACTTTAAAGAAATATAGACCTTTTTAATTAAAATATCCAAAAATTTAACTCAAAAAACCTTGATAAGGGCTTGTTGAAGTGATAAACGTTTAGCAAACTTTCATGTGAGAACTTTGTAATCGTTCTTAAAACATAGCTAAATTTATATATGTAAAGAAAAGTTGGGAAAAGTTGTTCGAATTCGAATCGAAACTAGTATAATTGAGACACTCGAAAATTATATCGCAATGTGGCGAAAGACTGGAAAGTTACGACTTCTAAAAATAACACAGATTGATCGATAACATCTGGTCATTTTTCATAAGATGAACGAGTATCAACAAGCTAGTGAGACATACACACATAAGCTTTATTAATGTGTCAAACTTCTAGCATGCCACAAGTAGCACACTGATCGGGGAGACAAGGTAAGGTAAATGTTTCCTTCTGTTTCGAATTCAACTTTCTCCTTCCTTTACCTTTTTCTCAACTGTTGTTGTATATACAGTTGTTCTTGTTTGTCTTGCTCTTCTTGTTCTTCTAACTTGCCGTTCTCGTTGTTCTTCATATTTTTCAAGTTCTTCTTGTTCTCGTTCTTTTTCTAGAACGAGATTCTTCTTCTTCTTTTTCTTCTTCTTCTTTTCTTCTTCTTCTTCTTCTTCTTCTTCTTCTTCTTCTTCTTCTTCTTCTCCTCCTTCTTCTTCTTCTTCTTCTTCTCCTCCTCCTTCTTCTTCTTCTTCTTCTTCTTCTTCTTCTTCTTCTTCTTCTTCTTCTTCTTCTTCTTCTTCTTCTTCTTCTTCTTCTTCTTCTTCTTCTTCTTCTTCTTCTTCTTCTTTACCTTCTTTACCTTCTTAACCTTCTTCACCTGCCGCTTTACCTTCTTATTCATTGTCCATTTTCTTTCCCTCTTCTTCAGATGAACCTTTTCATTTTCAAAGTGGTTCTCCTTATTCAAATATGGCAGCATACTCAAATCTCTTTAACAACAGGTAACTTCACTATGAGCACTGGTTTTCCTGTATAATTACTATTATTCTAGGCTAAACTTTAAAATTCTTCGATTTCTGACTCGACTTGTTTCACATTTCTGTAAAATATCGATTTTAAATTACGAAACGTTTTGGTGCTAAATGGAAATGTTGGGGTGCGGGAATTCCCCGGCTGGTGGACCCCAGATTAGCTCCCCCCCCCCCCCCCCCCCCATGTCATTTTTTCGACAAATTGACTACAGTCGCTATCAATAGGTGATATTCCCGACAGATGCCATGATGATTTTCATATCGTAATGCAAACTAGGCATGCGGTCTTCCAAGGGGCAAACACTGAGAGAAGAGAGCTGTCTGCATTTTTAAGAGATCGGCTCATCCTTGAGATTTTATTTTTATGCCCGCTATTCAGTGTTTCAAACTATCCAACAAATCTGCATGTATAGTTTTGGAACTGTTACATTTGTCAATGACTTGGAAAGTCGAGTAAGGACATTTTAAAAGCCGGGCGAAGCCGAGCCGGTAAATTTGTTTTTAAACTGGTGTCAAAAGCAGTCTAAATTCAAGTATTTCATTATCTGAAAAATGTTAACACATATTCACTGAAAAAAATTAAAAATAAATCAATAATGCAGGTGGAATCTGCTGATTTGAAGGTTTTGCCGCCTCAGCAACCACGTGACTAATCTGCATTACGATGCCAAAACCATCATGGCGTCTATATCCGAGGTTGACGAAAAAAATTGGGCGAGTTGGTATTGCAGTGCATCTGGAACTGTGTTAGGGGATAGATTATGAAAACGAAAAAACTATCGGATCTGCCGAGTGGTAACCTTGACGATGCAGCTTTAGCATTTTCATTGGCTGGTCAGTAAACTCGATCGCATGCTTTGATTGGTTCAAAAAAAGCTAGAAAACGAGAATTACTGGATTGTGGTAACCTTGACGATGTAGTTTAGCATTTTCATTGGCTGGTCAGTAAACTCGATCACGTGCTTTGATTGGTTCAAAAAAAGCTAGAAAACGAGAATTACTGGATTGTACCATTTCAGCTTCCCAGTGTTGGTTGACAAGCGTCAAGAATGGTAACGTAAGCTGCTCCAATACCACCTGTCACGTGGCCTGTCATCCGGGGTATTTCCTGTCAGGACGTGATAAGGTCCCTTGCTTCACAGAATGGAGTATCAGGACACCAAAATGTGGTAAGTTTTCTTTAATGATTTCAAAAGAAAAAGAGGCACAGATGTCGTGATAGTCACGCTCTAGCTATTGTTACCAAGTTATTTTGCCCAAAGATTTTATGACTTATGTGTTAAAATATGCGCATACAAAAAAATCTTCTGTGGATAAAAGCAGGGAGGTGGGAGGTAGTTCCATGTACCGTACGCAACATCTCTTTTTGAAGAGGTGGCTCTTAGCCAATCACAACGCTCCATTTTCGATAATTTATAATTCAGTTTCATCTCCATCTCCCTCCCACCTCCATGATAAAAGGTAGTGAACTAGAATTCAAAAGTGTTTCCTTTTGTCCTTTCGTTTTTGTTGTTGTTGTTGTTGTTTTGGTCTTTCCTTCCTTTTCCTTTTCCTTCTCCCTACCATTCATTTTCTCTATCAAATACTGATTCAACTTCTCTCTATGCTTCTTTGTATAGTCGGTATTCACTTAGAGCAAAGTGCAAAGGATTTAACTGCCGGACAACTAGAGGTCGACTACGATGGCAAACGTGGTTATCTCGTTATCTATCGAAGAACGATGAAAGAAGCAAATGTGATCTGCAGAATGCTTGGTCTCAGTAGTGCTTACGCCTATCTGGACTATCGAAAACAATATGTACCCTCGTCTAAATCATGCTGGCTTTTCAACGTCTATTGTTCTGGGAATGAGAAATCGGTCTTCAAATGCCGAAATTACGGATTAAGGAAGTCGTATAGAAATGACTGTTCGCTGTATGAAACGGCGGCTGTGATATGTGGACGACCAAATAGTAAGTAGAGTGTCCCAAGAGATATTAATATATATACCTCTTTAGCTCGGGTATAATGTTGTGCCCATTTCAGACCAGGCCTCATTCCCTTGAGTATCATTTCTTTGTTTGGATGCAAATGAAACAAAGAATCCTATTCTCAAAGAAATGACAGGTGATCTGAAATGGGCAAAAGAAAAGCTCCAGCTAAAGGGGTCTATTGTTTCGTTAGCTTATTGATTTTATTCAATTTGGTCTATTTTATACTTACGTATTCCTTGCTTCCTTGCTTCCTTGCTTCCTTGCTTCCTTGCTTCCTTGCTTCCTTGCTTCCTTGCTTCCTTGCTTCCTTGCTTCCTTGCTTCCTTGCTTCCTTGCTTCCTTGCTCCCTTGCTCCCTTGCTTCCTTGCTTCCTTGCTTCCTTGCTTCCTTGCTTCCTTGCTTCCTTGCTTCCTTGCTTCCTTGCTTCCTTGCTTCCTTGCTTTAGTTCCTTGCTTCCTTGCTTCCTTGCTTCCTTGCTTCCTTGCTTCCTTGCTTCCTTGCTTCCTTGCTTCCTTGCTTCCTTGCTTCCTTGCTTCCTTGCTTCCTTGCTTTAGTTCCTTGCTTCCTTGCTTCCTTGCTTCCTTGCTTCCTTGCTTCCTTGCTTCCTTGCTTCCTTGCTTCCTTGCTTCCTTGCTTCCTTGCTTCCTTGCTTCCTTGCTTCCTTGCTTTAGTTCCTTGCTTCTTTGCTTCCTTGCTTCTTTGCTTCCTTGCTTCCTTGCTTCCTTGCTTCCTTGCTTCCTTGCTTCCTTGCTTCCTTGCTTCCTTGCTTCCTTGCTTCCTTGCTTCCTTGCTTCCTTGCTTCCTTGCTTCCTTCACTCATTCAACGTTAGTCCTCTAGGAAAAACATTGAATGGTTTTCAATTCCAGTGACTGTCAGAATCCAGAATACCAATACTATGAACATGGGCCGAGTAGAAGTGTCTATGAATGGAACATGGGGTAAAGTGGCGTATAGTGGAAGATGGACCATGCAGTCAGCAAACGTTGTATGTCGGATGTTGGGCCTACCAAATGCAACAGCCGCTCCTGAACTATCATTGGTGTATTACAGAAGGCCATCGGGCTTCACCTGGATCCAGATAGATGGATGTACAGGAAACGAAACTTCTCTTTTTGATTGCACATTTCGCGTGTTGGGACGAAGCTCGTATTATAATCAGTATGGAGACCCAGGGGTAATTTGTGGGCCCCCTAAAGGTATATTGATTTATGGTTGTGCTGTGCTGTGCTGAGCTGGGCTGTTGTGCATGCTTTCCTGTTCTGTCTTTTCCTGTGCTTTGCATCCTATTTGCAGGGCAGTGCCGTGCCGTGCCTTGATGTTCTGATGTGCTTTGCAGTTGTGTGCTTTGCTACCCTGTCCTTTCTTTTCCTTTGCTTAGCATGCTATTTGCAGGACAGTGCCGTGCCGTGCCTTGCTATACTGTGCTGTGCTGTTAATTGCTTTACTGCCCTGTCCTGTCCGGTTCTATTTTTCCCCTGTGTTTTGCTTGCTACTTACAGTGCCTACCGTGCCGTGCCTTGCTATGCTATGTTGACGTATCCCGTTCTTTCTTTTCCTGTGCTTTTCTTGCTATTTACAGAGTATTGCAGTGCCTTGCTGTACTGTGCTTTGCCGTGCCTTGCTGTGCTATGTTGCCGTATCCCGTCCTTTCTTTTCCTGTGCTTTACAGTACTGTACCATGCCTGGCTGTGCTGTGCTGTTGTGTGCTTTATTGCCCTGCCCTTTCCTGTCTTGTCCTGTCTTTTTCTTTAATTTGCTTACTATTTGATTAACCGTGTCTTGCTGTGCTGCATCGTGCTGTCCTGTATGTACTGCGTCGTGCTGTCCTGTGCTGCGTCGTGCTGTCCTGTGCTGCGTCATGCTGTCCTGTATGTGCTGCGTCGTGGTGTCCTGTGCTGCGTCATGCTGTCCTGTATGTGCTGCGTCGTGCTGTCCTGTGCTGCGTCATGCTGTCCTGTATGTGCTGCGTCGTGGTGTCCTGTGCTGCGTCGTGCTGTCCTGTGCTGCATCGTGCTGTACTGTGCTGTGGTTTTGTGATGTAAATTTACATCTTACGTACAACGAACTATCTTGTCCTCTTTTAGTTTCAGTCACTTTTGCATTCAACGCTGCTCACATCGGAGAAGTCTCTCTAGTCGTTAATAGAGTAAGAGCTAAACTTGGCATCAGAAACTGGGACAACAATGCTCTAGCGGTACTTTGTCGCATGGCTGGAGTTGAAGGACCTCATGATCTCCCTGCTCAAACTCTTGGGTCAGAATTTTCACAAGTTGAGCTTTGGCTAAACAATGTCAAATGCTTAGGAAACGAAAGCTCTTTGCTGGACTGTAAAAACCCTGGATTACGAAACAAGAATTCGTTTGGTTTAACGTCCTCATTTACGGCGATGGCAGCCTGTGGTCGACCAAATAGTAAGAGCATTTTTATGTTTTCAATATTTTCATCATTCTTCTTCTTCTGTATCCTTCTTGATATTGCGCCTTTTGTCAGTTCTTGTTTATTTAGCTGTTGTTGTTGTTGCTGTTGTTGGTGTTGTTAAAGTAAAGTAAATTTCCTATATTTAACATGGTAGTTCCTTCAGTTGAAACTCAACTGCTATCAATGGAAGCCAACGGTACGCAACTTTACCCCCTCTCTCCATCAGTGCTCTGTTTTAAGAGTGTTTAAAGTTGAAGCTACACGGATAAGAGAGGAGTCGAAACAGTCGTGGAGATCATAAGGATCAAACGCCTTAGACCTCTAGCTCTGAAGACCACGCACTAACCAACTGAGCTAGTATACGCCTGCTCCTATATTGTTGTTGCTGTTGTTGTTGTTGCTGCTGCTGTTGTTGTTGCTGTTGTTGTTGCTGTTGTTGTTGTTGTTGCTGCTATTGTTGTTGTTGCTTTTGTTGTTGCTGCTGTTGTTGTTAGTCTTGTTGCTGCTGCTGCTGCTGTTGTTGCTGTTGTTGCTGCTGTTGTTGTTGTTGCTACTGCTGTTATTGTTGTTGCTACTGCTGTTGTTGTTGTTGTTGCTGTTGTTGTTGTTGCTGTTGGTGCTGTTGTTGCTGCTCTTGATGTTGGTGCTGTTGTTGCTTGCTCGCTTAATGATTGCTGTTGCTGTTGTTGCTGCTGCTGTTGTTGTTGCTTAGTGATTGCTGTTGTTGTTGTTGTTGTTTGTCTTCTTCGTCTTCATTTACATTATATTATTCATGTATATTGTGTATGAAATTTAATTGAACTTTCAAGTTTATTATTCCATCATATGTCATTCTTCATCTTCTACAATTTTATTACTGTTTCTCCTTTTTCTTCAGTTTTGTAAAACAGGAATCCTCTTTTCTTACCCTACTCTGACATGCTGCTTTTAGTAAATCTAGTTTCTCCTATTGTTCTAGTTACTTTTCAGCTCACTGGAGGAAGAACACCACGTCAAGGGATAGTCAAACCAATTTTCAATGGTCTCCAAGGGGTATTTTACCTCCAAAAAGAACACAACTATACGAACCTCGCTAAAGTAATCTGTCGCACACTTGGCTTTCCTCCCCCAACCTTGTTCGTCAATAATGTCAAGAACGTTTATCGCTATGCACAATTTAGAACACTGGGTATCAAAAATCCGCGTTGCCACGGAAACGAGACGTCCATTGCAGAATGTGAAAAAACGGTAGTCAAGGACGACAACAAAGGAAGCCTTCCTGGTTTGATCTGTGGAAAAGGTAAGCAAGTAAGAATGTGAAACTTTTTCTTTTATTGGATTTAGGTTTGCGATATTCTTGTCACGGCATGTCACGACAAGTCACGTAACATGATTTTCTGCGTCATGTCACGTGACGTTTTGTCACGCCACATAGTTCTGTGAGTTAGCCATGCCCTGACTTAGATCAGCCCAGAGGTTGTTTCAGTGCTGGATCTGTGAGTTAGCCATGCCCTGACTTAGATCAACCCAGAGGTTGGTTCAGTGTTAGATCTGTGAGTTAGCCATGCCCTGACTTAGATCAGCCCAGAGGTTGTTTCAGTGTTGGATCTGTGAGTTAGCCATGCTCTGACTTAGATCAGCCCAGAGGTTGTTTCAGGGTTCAATCTGTGAGTTAGTTATGCCCTGACTTAGATCAACGCAGAGGTTGTCTCAGTGTTGGATCTGTGAGTTAGCCATGCCCTGACTTAGATCAGCCCAGAGGTTGTTTCAGGGTTCTATCTGTGAGTTAGCCGTGCCCTGACTTAGATCAGCCCAGAGGTTGTTTCAGGGTTTGATCTGTGAGTTAGCCGTGCCCTGACTTAGATCATTCCAGAGGTTGTTTCAGAGTTCAAGTTATCCAGCTGAACAGAGTACGTAAAATACATACCTATACCCCGTTCACACTATAGCTTAAACATTGTACTGAACAGATTAGAGATAAAATAATTACATTGAAGCTTTCTAGTCTCTAAACAATATGTGGATGATGGCTAGTGAACACTAGCGTGGACTGCGTCGGTGTTTCTAATGAAACAGTTATCGTAGATTTATAAGTTATACACCGTAGTGAAAATGGAAACTGACGTTTCGGACGTTAGTCCTTCGTCGGAGTCAATGATTGACTCCGACGAAGGACTAACGTCCGAAACGTCAGTTTCCATTTTCACTACGGTGTATAACTTATAAATCTACGATAATAGTCTCTAAACATTTTGTTTAAAAAAAACTCAGTTTAACTAAACAGGTGTTGGTGTGAATAGGGTAAAGGATTCATAAACTACTCGAAGGGAAACATGCGTTGATTAAATCAATTCCTTTTCGTTTCCTTTATAGATTTTTATTGTCCAACAAGTTGTGGTTGTTCATATGCACTCGATCGCATCCACTGCACCGACGCAAATCTCACAGAAGTGTTCCAAAACATCCACATGTTTACATCAATCCTGTGAGATAAAAAAAAAAATCAATTTTGAAGTAGTACTATTCATAAAGCTATATTCTTTGATCATGAACTTATTTACTCGCAAAGAATCCTTTGTCAACCACAATGCACTGCGCGCCGAAAGCAATGCAATCCGCCATTTTGTTTGCCAGGCAAATCTAAGATTTTGTAAGCGAAGTTTGGGAATCCAATTCCATCGGTCTTGTTATTCAAGCTAGAAGTTTTAAAACCATCAAGATATAATGATAAATGGTTATTTTATGCTTTTAGTAAGATTTTGTAAATTTTGGAGAAGAATCTAGATAATTTTTGTGTGGAAACATTGATATAGGCGAGCAGTGTATTGTATCTGAATAGGATTTTTCAAGGTTAATTAACCTTAAATTTCAAATGGTTAAAATATTTACGAATTCCCAAATGATTAAATGTAATCTTGTGTGCTTTCAAAACCCTGATGATGGCCCGGCTATTTGGCTATTAGTCGAAAATTTGGTACAATTTTTTCAATAAAATTTAATGTCTACGAGGATTGTTTTTCTTTAGAGTTTTAATTGTGACGTCAATCAAATGAAAAAAACGACTTCCGAGTCCAAAACGAAATGCAGTTTTATAAAGATTTTTGTTTTTTTCTTCAGTATGACAGGGTTTGTTTTCCAAAGTTCTTATTGTTTCAGGTGGAAATTAAATCTTTGAGAACATTTTTCACTCTATTTTGATTAGGTGGTCTTGGTTAATGTAAGGGTACTGCAACTAATTCTTGTAATTATATATTTTTCAATACCTACTGTATCTAGTCATCTTCACGACACTGCATCAAAAACAAAATTGGACGAGTATTTTCTCCTGCGACTTCCATTGAAAGTATCAACGATGTAAGTATTTTTGCGTAATTCAAGTACTGCCCAGACTCTACGCCTTCAACATGAAAAGCATAGGGCCTGGGTAAAATATTGGAAATTAGAAAACGTCACAGAAAAAGGTGTGATGGAAAATGGGCCCCAATTTAGTTAAGAAATTTTGATTTTTTTCCGGTTTTAGTTTGATAAAAGGATACAAGATCCACCGGTTGAAGCGGGTTTATTTTTCCGGTCTGGAGAGGCTAAATACATTGTAAGTTATTATAATACTTTAATGTGCAGTCGGATCTCTCCTTGCGACGTGCGACGTATCTTCGTTCAAATTTGATCGACTAATATCGATTCGGTAATTTAAAGTTTCCCCTCCACTACAAAAATTTGATAATTGATTTCAAAAAAAAAAATAATAATAATAATAATAATAATAATGATAATAATAATAATAATCCAGCTGTTCTGAAATAGTGACGTAGAAATGACGTCACTGCAATACTGAGATTTCATGAAGCCTACGAAAATTGACTTACAAAAATTTATATCTGAAATAAATATAACGACTGATTTTCAGGAGAGATTATTGATATTTTGAATTGTATAAAATTAGTATGGAATTCATCATTAAGTGAGAAAATGAAATAAAGAACTAACCATTTCCGGAGTCTTCTGGGTACTAAGAATGACACCTCAGTTTTGCAAATTCTCTCGATTCTGATTGGTTAATATTTTTTTATCAGATCAGCTGGAATGTTCTAGCCCGAATGCAGCAGGGGAGAGACTAGCCGGCCCTCCCTCCCTCCCTCCCTCCCTCCCTTAATTGCTTGTTTGTTTCCTTCTTTCAAATTTCCTTCCTTCAATTTCTAACCTTCCATTTTTACGTGCAATTTATTTTTTTTTAGAACTCTTGAAAACAACGATCTCCAGATTCTCGACCCGTGGTTTATTTCAAGGGTTCGAATGGAGCAAATGTAAGTTGTACCTCTAACCGTCGATTTTCTTCAGGTTCTCCAATTTAATTTATTTAGTCTGCAAAAGCTAGCTAACAAGCAAGCTGTTTCAGGGTTGGATCTGCATGTGAGTTAGCCCTGCCCTGACCTAGATCAGCCCAGAGGTTGTTTCAGGGTTCAATCTGTGAGTTAGCCGTGCCCTGACTAAGATCAGCTCAGAGGTTGTTTCAGGGTTCAATCTGTGAGTTAGCCGTGCCCTGACTAAGATCAGCCCAGAGGTTGTTTCAGGCCAGGGTTCAATCTGGGATTTAGCCGTGCCCTGACTAAGATCAGCTCAGAGGTTGTTTCAGGGTTCAATAAAGTTCAATAAAGTCAAGACTTCGTGCTTCCCATTTGTCTAATATACTACTGGAACATTCGGCCTGTTGTAGAGGCTCGTACGTCATATTTGACTTACTGGGCTTCCTGTGTTGTAAGTCACTGGACTGTGAGTAACATCATTCATTATATATGTGTTCCCAGAGAAATTAAAGACAACAACATAACAACAATAAGGACAGACGCTTTTGCTGGACTCTATATGTGTATATCAATGTAAGTAAACATGAGGGGAACAAACTATTAAACGGCAAAGCAAAGCAAAGCAAAGCAAAGCAAAGCAAAGCAAAGCAAAGCAAAGCAAAGCAAAGCAAAGCAAAGCAAAGCAAAGCAAAGCAAAGCAAAGCAAAGCAAAGCAAAGCAAAGCAAAGCAAAGCAAAGCAAAGCAAAGCAAAGCAAAGCAAAGCAAAGCAAATAAAGACCCTTGTTTCGCAAGAATGAATCAAGAAACATCTCTACAAGCATATGACAGCAGAATCTCCAAAACAGTCTTTTCGTTTGTTTGTTTACTTGTATGTATACAGGCATACATAGATCAATGAAATAAAAGAGCTTAGCGGAGATGAAGCAACATTTTTAATTGTATGACCTTTTTACTTTTCAGATATTTGACCAGGAACAATATAAAAGTCTTAGAAAAAGGTGCATTCGCAATGCCTTCTCAAATGTATGTAATAAACCTTTGATATTTAGTATAAAGGATATTTCGAATGGTTGTTTTTCCAGGGAGGAATGAGCAACTGCAACTATAGATTGCAGCTCGGGTTGTCGCGATAAATTATAACGAGAGTCTTTTAGAAACCAAAACCAGGCTAAACCAACATGTTTTAACTATTGTAGCCAATACATCTCTTTTCGTAGAAATACAGAATACTTTACTTTACTTTGCATAGTGAATTACAGCCCGAGTTTTAGTGGTAAATTATAACGACAGTCTTTTAGAAGCCAAAACCAGGCTAAATGTCTGTCAACAACATATTTCACACCAGACCGGAAGTAACGTCTACTCTAAGGAAGAAGAAAAAAGCCAAAACCTTATTTTTAACTGGACAAGTTTCCATGGTGAACATTAACCCGTTTTTTCCCCTGAAATTGAAACTAGAATTATGGAGGGGAACACTTTGCCTAAAATCACACAAGAAAGTTTCAAAAGTCGACACATGTAAGTCAGTATCGCGGTTCTCCTATAAGTTTGGTCGGGAGAGATATTTTCTCCCAACTAGCGGCCAATATAAACCCGTGTTTTGCGGCTCAAAATGGTTATAAGTATTGTCGGCATGAATGTGACGTCATAGTCGCCATAATGATATGAATTGGACAGAATCTGAAACATGATGGGACTGTTTAGATCGAATAACGCGCCTAAACGGCTGCTAATAAAAAAACCGTCACCGTTACGTTGCTATGGTAAAACTGATGCCAATGAAATATATGTCGTTACAAATTTCAACCTTCATACAGTAGATGGGTGAAATTTAAAGTTGATAGGTGCTTGTAAGTAAGAACTGCAGCCGTCCAATGTCGAGGGGTTGAGCACAAGAAAAATTGTAGGCAGCCTCCTTAAAAGTTTGTGATTCACCAGTTGAGTATTTGAGTTGGTTGAGGTTGTGGTAGTGGACGTGAACGAGATTGTGGTTACCAAATGTGTGTGATGACGTCATCATTCTAATAGATGACGTCTTATTTTAAAAAAAATGAAAATCACGGTGCATTCTTAATTTTTTTAAGACGATCGAAAGGCCAGGCTCCCAAGTCATGTTGAATATTTCATTCTAAACCGACCAAATGCACGCTTGCATTGATTTTTTTTTTGATGAACTGTGAAGTCATACAATACGTACGAGTGAAGACGTCATCGCACGTATCAGAAAATGATCCATTTCACAAATCGGTTTTATCATGATATTATAAAACTTTCGAAACACCTTTTAAATATTTTCAAATCCTTTCCCTAGCAATAGTGCCTGGCAAAGAGGTATTTATAAATGAAGCCCCCATTTATTGTGTAATCATTATTTTATCGATACCAAAGCCAAGACGAAGACTGGACAGAAATAATTAGTAAATTATCGCATGAAAACTACGGTGACTATTTAAATCTACCAGTACATTATGTCACCTTGACATTTCTGTAAGTTACAATTTGAACATACTGCCTCTTCATGTCTTTCCTCCAGCTAGAATATCGCGTTCTGTCGTTACGTGATGGCTAGTGATCGTTAGTTATGGCTAGTGATGGCTAGTGATTGCTAATGATTGCTAGTGATGGCTAGTGATGGCTAGTGATTTCTAGTTATGGCTAGTGATTGCTAGTGATGGCTACTGATGGCTTATGATGGCTTATGATGGCTAGTGATGGCTAGTGATGGCTAGTGATGGCTAGTGATGGCTAGTGATGGCTAGTGATGGCTAGTGATGGCTAGTGATGACTAGTGATGGCTAGTGATGGCTAGTGATGCTAGTGATGGCTAGTGATGGCTAGTGATGGCTAGTGATTGCTAGTGATTGCTAGTGATTGCTAGTGATGGCTAGTGATTGCTAGTGATGGCTAGTGATCGTTAGTTATGGCTAGTGATGTCTAGTGATCGTTAATTATGGCTAGTGATTGCTAGCGATTGCTAGCGATGGCTAGCGATTGCTAGTGATGGCTAGTGATGGCTAGTGATGGCTAGTGATGGCTAGTGATGGCTAGTGATGGCTAGTGATGGCTAGTGATGGCTAGTGATGGCTTATGATGGCTAGTGATGGCTAGTGATGGCTAGTGATGGCTAGTGATGGCTAGTGATGGCTAGTGATGGCTAGTGATGACTAGTGATGGCTAGTGATGGCTAGTGATGGCTAGTGATGGCTAGTGATGGCTAGTGATGGCTAGTGATTGCTAGTGATTGCTAGTGATGGCTAGTGATTGCTAGCGATTGCTAGTGATGTCTAGTGATCGTTAATTATGGCTAGTGATTGCTAGCGATTGCTAGCGATGGCTAGTGATGGCTAGTGATGGCTAGTAATGGCTAGTGATGGCTAGTGATGGCTAGTGATGGCTAGTGATGGCTAGTGATGGCTAGTGATGGCTAGTGATGGCTAGTGATGGCTAGTGATGGCTAGTGATGGCTAGTGATGGCTAGTGATGGCTAGTGATGGCTAGTGATGGCTAGTGATGGCTAGTGATGGCTAGTATGGCTAGTGATGGCTAGTGATGGCTAGTGATGGCTAGTGATTGCTAGTGATGGCTAGTGATTGCTAGTGATCATTAGTTATGGCTAGTGATAGCTAGTGATGGCTAGTGATGGCTAGTGATGGCTAGTGATGGCTAGTGATGGCTAGTGTTGGCTAATGGCTAGTGATGGTTTTGTTTCATTCCGTACCGTGCCCTGCCGTACGTGTATTGTCGTCTTGTTACGTGTAGTGTCGTCTTGTTTCATTCCGCACCGTGCCCTACCGTACGGTAGTGTCGTATTGTTACGTGTAGTGCCGTCTTGTTTCATTCCGCACCGTGCCCTACAATACGGCAGTGTCGTTTCGCTTTTAGCTATTGATGATTTTCAGTGATATTATTGTTGTTGTTATTTTCTTCGGGTATTTTTCTTTTCTTTTTCTACTGACTTATTCTATTGCAGTGCTCTACCTGACAACAAAATCGAAGAAATAGAAGATGCAGCCTTCAAGTTTCGCACTAATCTTTTAGTTCTGTAAGTCATTGCATTGTCATCGAGTAACAAAGAGATCCTGATTCTACAGCGCGACGCGCAAAAGTATGAGCACTTTTAAAACATTAGTATACTTGTATACACGGGCTTTTTATTGCGAAACGTGTTTTTTTACAAGCCTTAAATGTGGTCAAAGCTGTATGAACGTTAGGCTAAGGCCCGGGCGTTCAGACGGCGAACTTTTCATGACCGAACCTAATACCGTGAACTTGAATAGTATAGGTAATAGCGCAGCTCCCGTGCGGGTTGAAGGCCCGCGCGAGCGGAGCACCATACTTCGTAAAAATCGTAACCTATCGAGTTGATTTTTCATGGCTTGATTACGTCATTCTACTGTCCATACGAGCGGCGTGTACCACTATGCACAGGGTTCTCGCGCGCTTTGCTTACTCACAAATGCACAGAAACAACCGCAATAATGTAGTCAAAGATGGATCAAGAAGTATTTTTTCAATACGAAAAATACGTTTAATCGAAGTCATGTCTGTCTTAAAGTGAACAAAAACAATTTTTCGACTTTAGCGGCTTGCTAAAGAAGATTTAGCGAGGGAAGATTCTTAATCTTACGATGAATGTAAACGAGGCTAACCCTGTGCAAATGAGTCTGTGGCCTTCAAAAACAGAGGTTTGCACGGGGAGAGTTTCGTCACGCAAAGGGGGCATCTAAGCTTTTTTTCTTAGGTATTTACAGAAAAACCTTATCAGAAAAATCAAGAAATCAACCTTCGGCAGTGAGACCGCAGAATTAAAAATATTGTGAGTATCACAGAGGAAAAGTTTCCCCTGGAGGCCCCTTGTATCTGAAACTACCAAAGCCTTGTAATAATAATAATAATAATAATAATAATAATAATAATAATAATAATAATAATAATAATGATGATGATAATAATAATAATAATAATAATAATAATAGTAATAATAATAATAATAATTTCTTTATTTCAAATACTAAAAAAAAAATATATATACATATATATATAATAATTACTTAATAAATGACATGTTTAAAATGATCACAGGATAATATGATTCTTATATACATATGTACAGAATAAATCGTATTTTCTGTACATAACGAACATTCTAAAATCAATGCAAACGATATATAGAAATAAAAATATAAAATAATAATAATAATAATAATTAATAATTATTATTTTTATTATTATTATTATTATTATTTCTACGTTACTATTTCAGATAAGACCATTTTCGAGATACACGAGCGCTTTCAAAATATCGCAGGCGCAGACATGATCTCGAGGTATTTTCGGGCAGTGCCAATAGCGCGCGTGATCTTACCCGAAAAAAGCCTACTTTCCTTTCCTTTTCTTTTATCTATTTTAATAGTTTTCATATTCTTATCTCATGCTTCGTTTCTTTCTGTTCTTCCAAGAATGTTGTCTTTAAATCCGATCGACGTTATTGAAGATGGAGCATTTGTTAAATTAAGAAAACTTGCTTTTGTGTGAGTTAAAAAAATATACGAAATAGTCCCCTTCACAGTTCCCTGCGCCATCTTGAAAGGTAATCGTGCTTTTGCATCGAGACGAACGGTGACCTTGCAGTGATTGAGATCTATCAATGATTGTCCAAGGTGGTAAAAGTGGGGGGGGGGGGGGGGGCGGGCAACCTTTCAAGATGGCCTGGGAACTGAGGAACGGACCATATTTCCTCTTGTCTTAAGATTCCTGGCCAAGTAAACACTTTTGTAACATCATCCTAATGCCCATGTCTCCTTGCCATTTTAAAGGGCTGAGGTGGACTGGGTAAAAGGTGTCGTTCACACTAGGAAAGATCCGGAGAAGCAAGGGCGATTGTATTATTTTTTTGTTGTTGAAATCATGGGCACTTTGCATACCAATTAGGCAAGTCGGCGATTATCAAACCTACTCAGGGGCGTAGCCAGCATTCTGCCTTGGGGGGGTGGGGGGGGGGGGGGGGGGGCGACGTTTTCAGAACAATATAAACCCAAAGAACACCAAACCAAAAAAACCGAAAACACGCCCCTGCCACTAATCGTGATTCTTTTTTCAGTGCCACCGTCTTAGTTTTCCAACACGTTTGTATTTTACATTAAACAGGAGTCTAGTGGATACGAATTTAAGGATCATTTCACCAGGAAAGGTATTGGATATGACTGCTATTAACCCAGGACCATTGAAGCGAAGAAGACGTGATACAGATTCCATATTTATTGGGTATACTCTCTCTATTCAATACCGAAGGTAAACAGCAAATGTGAATCGAGTATCAAAAGTAACTTCATCAAATTAAGAAAATCAATTTTGAAAATTTCATAACAAAGTTCGAGCACGGATTCCCATACTTGACCATCTTCGGCCTGGGCTTTCTTTACAGCGCGACGCGCCTTACCGTGGCCACCCTGCAAAAGTTTCGTACAAGTTAACCAATCAAATGCTCTGAAAACGTGACGTAGTAATCTGTGACGCAAGATGACGTCATTATGACGTAATATTTACGAAAATAGTCTATATTAAGAAATTGTTTAACAAGGGTAATTTTATCAAAAAGTTATAAGTCCATATTTCAGTAGTACACTTGATGCAAAGAGATTGAAAAGATTTACGAATAATTAATTTATGCGGATGACGTCATCGGTCGATGTGACGTCATAGTGCTTAATTGGGGTTTGGATAACCCAGTTTACGCTCTTAGAATGACTGGACGCGAGCGTCAAAGATGACGGCGCTAAAGCTTTTTTTTTTCATGCACGCGCGTTCCTCAACGGGATTGACGTTCTCGACGTACAGGACGCCATTTGCAGCGTGTTTACGTCTTGGGGACGGCGCACGCGTGAAACATTATGCTCGCGAAGTTGTTTTTGATGTTCTTTGAAGTCGAGCTTGTGGGACACAGTAATCTATATATGATGATTTTATCTACAGCTCTCAAACGCAACCTTTGTTGTTTGAATGCTGGGAAACCGAAGAGTTCTCCTCAGCTCACGGAAATCTCGTTACTCATGATAGAGAACTTACGTACTGCTCTCCCTGTCCTTATGGAACCTTTAAAGAGAACAACACATGCTCACCATGTCCAGCAGGTACACTCTGTTTAACTAAGATTGAAGAGCTCTGTTGAAAAAGAACACTCACAGATCGAATCCTGAAACAACCTCTGGGCTGATCTAAGTCAGGGCACGGCTAACTCACAGATCGAATCCTGAAACAACCTCTGGGCTGTTCTAAGTCAGGGCATGGCTAACTCACAGATCGAACCCTGAAACAACCTCTGGGCTGATCTAAGTCAGGGCACGGCTAACTCACAGATCGAACCCTGAAACAACCTCTGGGCTGATCTAAGTCAGGGCACGGCTAACTCACAGATCGAACCCTGAAACAACCTCTGTGCTGATCTAAGTCAGGGCACGGCTAACTCACAGATCGAACCCTGAAACAACCTCTGGGCTGATCTAAGTTAGGGCACGGCTAGTGCACTACCGTTACACCAATCTTGATTCGCGAATCCCCGAAACTGAAAATAAACTAGTCTCGCCCTTTGGACTGATCAGAAATCTGAAATCTGAGACCAAAATTGAATTGTTGGCTGTGAGCTATGTATTTAAATCTGAAGGAATTTTTTTTGTGTGTTCGTAATAATTGTTTCCACAACAAGTTAATATCTATGACCTGCGCTGACCCTCGGTCTTAGATACCAACAACGATTTTTGAAATTCTCTGTTCTCGAATAAGATTCTTTGTTTGAGTTGTATCCATATTGATTTCTTGTGTCTTCTCATGTGCAGCCGTTAAACAAAGAAATAATACTCTAGGGAATGACTAATTGTCTGAAATGGGACAACATTGAGCCAAAGGTAAAGTGGTCTTTTTCAAAGCTTTTCAATCATTCTCATCAGGTGGTTTCTACCAAGACGAAGAAGCTCAATACCAGATCATTTCTCATGGTTTGGGATGTAAACAGTGTCCGGTTGGATCCTTTGTCAGCCCACAAAGATCTCCCGGTCTTCAGATTTCAGATTGTCAGGCCTGTCCAGATGGTATGTAGTACTTTCACTAAGGCACTTTTAAATTTTCATGTGGCTTCTACCATTTTCTGGGATTTTAATTCAGACCATTGTAACTAAGCCGTCTCTCAACTTTGTTATCTCATTTTGGAACATTTTCGTTGTAACATTATCAAGGTTAAACTCCCTCGCTCAAATATCCATATCTTTTTACGACCCCCTTTCTAGTACTTGGAACTTAGTGATCCCCCTGTTAATACCAGTCCAATTTTAGTTGACTCCCTTCCAGTTGTCTAAAAAAACATGCGACCCCCCTCCTAAATCCTCCACAAAACCCCCGCTCTAAATAGATAATATATTGTGTCACCTTGTCTTCAAAGGTACCCGTCGTGAACGTCATGCACTATTCAGAGCGTGCTTTTGCCTGGATGATCACTACCGCATCAATCGATTCGAAAAATGCTTTCCTTGCCCACGAGGATACAAGTGCATCAACGAAACCATCAACCTTTTGCCTGGCTTCTTCTGGCAATGGAACTCCACACAGGCAAAACTCACTTACACAAAGTTTTCATCAGAGTTACGAGTAACAAAAAAAACTTATAACAAAAAATTGACTGAGTTTGCACTAGGTATACCTAAGGCTTACGCTTGCCCTGTTAGGGATGCATGCAAGGGAGGTTTAGACTCTGAATGTGCTGTAGGCTACGAGGGCCCATTGTGTGCCGTGTGCAGCAGAAAATTCTTCATTTTGGCTTCCATTTGCCGAAAGTGCCCAACTCTCCTCTGGATTATAGCTCAGGTTACTTTAGCTGTTTTAGTCGTCGTGGGCCTTTTCGCTTTCTTGTTTAGAGACAAGCAGGGCAAACGCAATGGGAGATCCCTTTCTGATATCATGACGAGCAGGCTTAAGATCTTGATTGGATTCTACCAGGTGACTTCAGGAACAATCTCCAGTTTCTCGTACGTTGAGTGGCCTGATGCCATGGTGAAGTTGGTCAGGTATGCAGAGGTTTTCCAGATGAATCTTCTGCAAGTTGCTCCACTTCATTGCATCTCTGACTCTCTCAAAACTGATGCTCACGTACGACTCCTGGCAATTGTAGTATTCAACACGGTAGTGGTACTTGCAGGGCTTGCTTACTATCACACAATGAAAAGACGACAAACAAGAAACAATGATGACAAGTCCATGCCGGAAAATATTCTTCTTCAACAGCGCTGCTACCGATCAGTCTTCCTTGTTCTCTTCATCACCTACCCCATAACATGCAGCTATATTTTCCAAGTTCTTCCAGAAGCATGTCACAAGATTTGTACTTCCACAAACGAGAAGTTCTGCCAGTTTTACCTCAAGTCAGATTACTCTGTCGTATGCAGAGGTGAGAGATTTTCCGGTATAGGAATTTTTGCATACACTCTCCTCGTCTACCCTATTGGATTTCCATCCTTGATATTTTTCCTTCTATGGAAATACTACTACAAGGAAAAGGAAGGCAAAAACCAGAGCGAGAGAAGAAAGGCAAGAACCAAGAACGTGAACCAGGATAACAGGAAGAATTTGAAGCATGATGGTATTGTACAGGGACTGAAATTCGTCTATGAGAACTACGCTGATAACGTGTGGTTTTGGGAGATCATTGAGCTTGTTCGCAAGGTCATCATAACTTCAGTTATCCTTCTCGCTCATGCCGAAAGTCGTACATATCTTGGCGTAACAGCCATAATATCAGGTCTATACGCCGTGCTGTTTGCTTACTACAAGCCAATCACAGACACCTTTGAACACTGGCTGCAGTTGACGTCCCTATTGGCTACCATGGTGAACATGATCGTTGGGATGCTGCTGAAGATCCCTAGTGACAGTCTGTCTTCTAGTGTTAATACCCAGGTTGATGAGGCTTTTGTTACGGTTCTTCTGATGATAGCTAACGTTGTTGTGATCGCTATAATGGTTGGTAAGTAAGATTGAACCAATTTCAAACTGAATCATTGGAGAGTGTGCCTGGACTGATGCTCAGACATCTTTTGTTTTACGTTTTCAGTTCGCTACATGGTAACATTCCTACAGACGCTTAACTCTATCAGGAAGAATCCACAGTGTTCTCTGTCCTGCTGTTTGTATCTTTTCCTGACTGTGAGCGAAGCAGGTAATGATATCTCGGGCATAGACAACAACGATGACCTGAAAATCTACCAAGATATGAACATGGCGGATGAGCAAGCAGAACTGGAAATGACTCCTGTTGGACTCTCGGTCGAGTTAGAAGAGGATGGTCAACATGACAAAAAATCTATGAAATAGCTTGTATGGGGACTGCAAAGAATACCGTTGCTGTTGTTGTTGCTGCTGTTGATCACGATGACATTGTTGCTGCTGCTGCTGTTTCTGTTTGCTTTTTCTCTAGCATAGATAACAACGATGACCTGAAAACTTGCCAAAATATGAACATGGCGGATGAACAACCAGAACTGGAGATGACTCCTGTTGGACTCTCGGTCGACTGAAAAGACAATGGCCAAAATGGCAAAAAATCTATGAAATAAGTTTTATAGGGACTGCAAAGAATACCGTTGCTGACGCTGTTACTGCTATTGATCATGCTGACGTTGTTGTTGTTTCGTTGCTTCTGCTGCTGTTGTTGCTGCTTCTTCTGTTTGTTTGTTTGTTCACAAAGGGTGTTTTCTCTTCTCCATGGTTAAGAATGTACATCCCCTCCTACCTCGTCCTACTAAGATATTCCTCATAATGATGTCCATTTTCCCGTACGCTTTCCCCCCAAAAAAGATATTTCCATAACAATGGACATTTTTTTATTCCATTAATATGGTCGATATTTTTAGTGATCTCCCACTAGACTACAAGAATTTGAAGGCACGTTTTTATCCTAACACTCTTTCAAGAGTAGACATTGTACCAGCAAAACGTGTGCCAGTGCATGAGATCACTGGGGATTCAGTGGCGGATCCAGGGTTTTTCAAAACGGGGTCCAGATCGAGGAATAGATTGCTATGACGTCATATTGACGTCATATAATGTCAAAGTAAAAAAAAAAAAATTGGCGTTGAAAAAAAAACGGGTGCAGCGGACCCCGTCGCACTACCCCTAGATCCGTCACTGGGATTGAGCTATGAACAACCCCTTGCTAGTAGTACATTCTGTGGCTTAGGATGCTGCACAAAGCAAGAGGTCTATAGTTCACTCCCAAGTGACTTCACATACTTGTTTCGACTTCTCTCAAACTAACTGACCGACCGACTAACTAACTGACCAACAAACCGACCGGCCATGCAACCCACCAACCAACCAAATGCAACAGATCGTCCGACCAACTAATTGATCAACGTCTGATTTAAACTGTATATTTATTTGCTCTGTCTGGCTCCAACCAATTGCTAAGAGATGCTAAAACATATATTAAGAAAGATTTTGATTTGCCAATATAAATAAACTGATATAAAGTAATAACAAGATATACAAACTTAAAACTTTTCTTGATGGCGTACGGTTTTCAATCAAGGAAAGTATAAGAGAGTTTTCTAAAAAAAAAAATTAGAATTTGGATGGTCTAAATGTTTTTAGGTGGAGCTGGAGAGAAGGTAGATGTAACTAAAGGGTAGCTTGGTGCAGAGAGTTGACTAGAGGATAGGAGAGCAGAGCAGAACATAGGGGATCAGAAGAGCCGGGTAAAATAGCCTATGACGCGAGCAAAATATATAGGAATGTCAAAATGGGGTGGTGGTTTTATATGGATTGAAAATCTTTTGATGTGGATTTGTAAGTACATTGACCTTAACAGGCAGGCAGGCAGGCAGGCAGGCAGGCAGGCAGGCAGGCAGGCAGGCAGGCAGGCAGGCAGGCAGGCAGGCAGGCAGGCAGGCAGGCAGGCAGGCAGGCAGGCAGGCAGGCAGGCAGGCAGGCAGGCAGGCAGGCAGGCAGGCAGGCAGGCAGGCAGGCAGGCAGGCAGGCAGGCAGGCAGGCAGGCAGGCAGGCAGGCAGGCAGGCAGGCAGGCAGGCAGGCAGGCAGGCAGGCAGGCAGGCAGGCAGGCAGGCAGGCAGGCAGGCAGGCAGGCAGGCAGGCAGGCAGGCAGGCAGGCAGGCAGGCAGGCAGGCAGGCAGGCAGGCAGGCAGGCAGGCAGGCAGGCAGGCAGGCAGGCAGGCAGGCAGGCAGGCAGGCAGGCAGGCAGGCAGGCAGGCAGGCAGGCAGGCAGGCAGGCAGGCAGGCAGGCAGGCAGGCAGGCAGGCAGGCAGGTACCTACCAGCCTACTTTAATTAAAGTCTGTCTGATGATCGCGTTAGCGTGAAACTCGGAGTAAGTGCACGTCTTGGGCTAGTTCTGGAGTACAATGTAGTAAACTGTTGTGTCTGTAGCTCGTATGGACAGAAATCATTGACCAACGTATTAAACCAGAGTAGACGTGGTGTAATAATAAACTCGACAGAATTCTCATAACAGCAACAGCATTTATTGAACAATACTCAATATTCAGCAATATTTACAGGCAGGTCTATAATTGACTTATTGAAGCATACTGACTATTTAACAATTAGTCCTCGAGTCCGAATGGTCTACGAGTCAATAGCCCATGAGGCCGAAGGCCGAATGGGCTATTGACTCGTAGGCCATGAGGGCGAGAGGACTAATTGTTTTAGTAAAAACCTACTAATCGGTCCAATAAAAGGATGAAAAAAGTTTTGGATTTTGCTTTTTAAAAAATATATATTTTTTGGCTTTCAAAACCGGCGCTTTTCGCTACTAGAGGTCTATCACTAATAGACCCCTAGTAGCTCAGCCAATCACAGGGCTCGATTGGTGATAGACCATTAGTAGGTTTTTTCTAACATGATATATAGGCTATCATAGAAACTCTAAGCGATATGCCAATCGTGTGGCAGAATTATCTGTTACCAATATGACGATTGCAATTTGTCGACTTTGTCGATTAGCTTTGTCAGTTCGAACTGGAATAAGATCTATGACAGAATTCTAACTAAAGTCTTACAAGAAGCAAATAAAAATAATAGCAACGTTCGGTGAATATATCATAAAACTCAAGCTAGTGTAACGTAATATAAGGCTCAACTAGAGTAATAATTGGCTTATGTTAAGGTAATTCCGTAGAAATAAAACCGGACATAGAATTTCCCTGAAAATTCGTACACTTATTAATCAAGTTATAGTCATTCCAGAAATAAAATAAAAATGGGGGGTAACCGTGTTCGTTTCGGCGCTAAATGACGTCAAATTTCGATGTTTTGGGTGACGTGTGAGAGCAAAATTCGAAGCATAAAATGGAAGAAAAATGCTAATCATTCGCAGGATGTCTTTGCTATCTTTGAATTATTGATATTATTTTCATTTTGATATATCAAATTTACATTCAAACGCCAAAACTCGACCAGAAAATGAAGCTGTAGTAAAAAATAACGATGTTTCATTAGTGTGTGCGTACTTCGATATGACACGATACTATTGCCTTTTCAGGAATATCTAAAAATCTGGACATAGAATTTTGTTTAAATTCAGATATATTATGGTAAACCTATTCCGTATTGATTTACTAAAATAAAAAAGATAGGTCACCGTGCTCGTTTTCGCGCTGCAGCTCGCTAAAGTACGAATTTTGTCCTCGAAATGTAGTGACCGAGAGGGGACTAGGGAGAGTTTAACACAAAAAAATATCAAAAAGACTGTGATTTCTTTCTAAATTTATACAAAACTCTCATATCAATGCCAGATAACCTTCGTTTGATAATTTGCTGGTTGTTTTCGTTTGTTTTCTGTATTTTGTGTATTTTTAACAAACTAAAATCGTGCGCAGTAGCGCGTGCGCAATGCAAAACTACGGAATTACCTTAAGCGATAAAGCGATGTTGTAAAGTCAATATGAATATAGAAATAGCGTGTCAACGACACATAAACTGTACTACTTAAATTTGGCTTAATCACCTTTCAATCTTGTAGTGAGAGTCCTGAAGGTGTAAAATGGGAGATGACATTCGCCTTTTTTAGGATGGGAAAATGGGATTTAATGCACTGGGACAGGGATTTAGTCATTACTGGGATTGAGATTTTGCAAAATCTCTAACTCTTACTCTCTAACTCGGACTGCGATTTAATTTTGCATAACTAGGACTGGGATCTTGCAAACTTTTTGGGCTGGGAAATTGGATTAGGATCCCCTTCAGGACCCTCTGTAGTTTGTTCAATAGCGTTTCACACTTTGATCTTGTAATTTAACAAATTGAAGTGACTTTTCCATGGTCTATACTCCTATCGAACATAGAAATGACGTCAGATATGATCCAAACTCAAGTGGAACCACGAGCGCAGCGAGTGGTTTCACTGAAAAGTTTGGATCATTTCAGGCGTCATTTCTATGTTCGATAGGAGTACAGACCATGGAAAAGTCACTTCGATTTGTATTTTACCATAACAGGCAAAGAAAAGATCCAAAAACGAAGAAAAAGTTTGAAAGAAAAAACCGTTTCAAGCGCGCGCTAGCTACGTGCGCGAGCGATTCGTCATCTCATGTTTCTGTCCTCTTATTGAACATGGCTCTCAGCCAATCAGCGCGCGAGAAATTTACAAGTTATGGTAAAAAGCGTTTTTGATTAATTGAATTATTACAATAAATTATAGCTGAATCAATTCTAGTGATTCAATTTCACTAAAGAATTCTTATCTACAAAATACTGAGAAAAAGTCGTTACACTTACTTCAGGCCATTTGTACAGTGGTCCAGTTTAAAAAAAAGTGGTCCGGTTTTCTCGGGTAATATATATTTTTTACAAGGGAGAAAATGGTTATAACTGGACCAACTATACTGGTGGCTACGGCCATGTACATTGGTTTACACTCTACAACTTTATCCTAAATTGATTATGCTTCTATTTGCGAATCTCACGTAGTTAATATCATGCCAGATGAGTCAGCAGATATTTCTTAATTCAGTGGATTAATTTATAAAATGCATGATTAGGGTTTATACATCAAACGTTAGCCACTATACCTGAACAGACCTTACAGTTGCATTTCATGGAAGTGGTACTGCGTGGGGAACTCCTTCACGTTTCCCGTCAAGTATCACATTATAAAGCCTATCAGCGAAACTTTGGCAGTTTGAAAAACACAAGTGATATCTGTTTTGTAATTCATTATCATCAATGAACTTCTTTATGCTGTTAATGGTTACACCACTGCCTAGGACATTAGAATACACTTTTTCTATTGGATTTGGTCTGGGTGTACCATCAGTTCTAGTCCCAATGACGTTTGCCTTGATTCTGCTTCTTTGAATTTTGATTCCTTCGCCGTCTTTCTCGATCGACCACCACCAGTTCTTTGTTTCCAAAATAAGAAACTGATGGTTGAAAAGATACTGAGTAAGCTGCAAGCCCAAGAGTTTGCATTTGCACAGGGTAATATTGAGCACTGTTTCATTAAAGGACTGATCATCCTCTCTCATCGTGCAATTGCCATCGCAATCTTTGTTTTCTATGATACCTTTCCAGTTTAAACCGGTCTTTGCCATTTGCCCCTAAAGAGTGGAAAAAATAGGATACTTTGTAGCAATGGTACTAAATACGATTGAAGACAAAAGCAAAAAATGTCCACATATCTGCTGCTTCATCACCTTCCCAAGGTCGCAAAACTGGTTTGTTTATAGTCAAACATTCATTTCACCCCCACCACCCTAAGCTATTGAAGTATAAGGAGGCTGCCTATTTATATTACATACAAGCACTTATGATCTTGAAATGTCCCCCATCTACTTTATGAAAATTGAATTTTGTAACGATGTATATTTTATTGGCACATTCAAAAACTCATGAATAATTCATGAGCCTTTGGTCCAACTGGAGCGCTCATACACGTCACGTGCATGGACCTTGGCCATCTTCATTAGTATTCAAGTGGTCTTTATATAAAGACACACGTGTGTCTTTATATAAAGAATACTAATGAGGACGACTTTGTCAGAGATAAAGGTGCCTCCAAGTTTATATGAAGACTTAGAGCCTCATCAAGGTCAGTCTCACATACGATCACCGACGACCCACGAAAGTTAGTCGACTAGCAATCCTGTCTTCAGACTTGCATGCTCTCTTCAAAATGTGGTAGCCTTTTTGGGACTGACTGAGTGCAGTGACGTATAAACCTCGACTGCGCATGACAGTTACGTACAAACTTCTATCGATGTATAAAAGTCCATGTTCGTGACGTGTATGGTCGCTAATTCTAATTCGACCAAAGGTTTGTGAATTATTCATGAGTTTTTAAAGTAGTTCGTGATCGTGATCGTAGATCGTGTTTCTCCTACTCGTTTATTAAACAGTACTTACAGTAGTTACCATAGCAACGAAAAAATGACGTCAATGCTTTTGATTAGCAGCATTAACGCGTTAGTTACACGATCCAAACTTTTGAAATGACACACCTGGCGCTAATCCTTAGGCAGGTACCTAAAGCTATACGAAGTGCGGTTTTGAGGCGGACCTTTTTAGCCCGTAAATTCATAACTTGTTGTTTCTGTTACAATAGCTTCGCAAAGAAACGCTGTTAAAATCCTCAACCGTCTAAATTTTGTGAAGGTAGTAGGCTACGTACGTCTCTGCAAAATTTCAAAATTCAAAGTGCCTTCGCTCTCCGTTGGTTTATGTCAACGTAAACTTAACATTATGCCAAATTTTGTCAAATTCATCCCCAGAAGGTCTGGCGCCCCCGGTGAATTTTACCTGACTCCCGTGAGTTCAAGTTGAGCATTTTTGCAAAACACTATCCAGCCAAGCGCCGACTCGATTGAAGTTTTGTAAGGTACCATAGATAAATAGCGGTGACGTTTGTTAACCTTGGAGGGGAGGGTACGTATGGTTTTTGTAACGACGGTTGAAAGCCGTTGCAAATATGGTTGGTTCATAGCATATTGGATTGGCAATGGCTTCGAAAAAAATTGGCTTTTGAAACTGTTAGCGTTGAATTTCGAAAGGGAGATCGATTGTGTGGTTGTATCAGATATCGGACTAAGGTTCTGTGAAAGAATTTCGGCGTGATGTGTAATCTTGGCTGAACTAGAGGCAAAATATTGACCCTTATCGAGAGTTCGAGCGGGGCCTGAAGTGTGCTACCTTCCCAATTTTTAAGTGCGAGGGATACTCCACCACGATACTCGCTCAATATTGCTGCAAATGACCTAAAACTTCACAGAGACTCAAAGGAAAACATGAAACACAAGTAGGAACATCTATTTGTGTGATTTACTGATTTTTAATTTTTTCTAAAAATCGCCATACATTGCCTTATAAGTTCGATAGGATACCACAGAAACCCAGCCTAGGATACCTGTGGCCACCTTAAAGATGATTTGTCTTGCAGCAAACTTGGATGTGACAATACTGGAAACCTTCCAAGTTAGTCGACAACGCACCCGTTTACTTTACAGCGTCCGAATAAAACTGATCTTTGAACAAAAACTTTTATAAAACAGACGGCCACGATTTATCAACTACATGATTCAAAACTACTCATACTTCACACTATCTAGCCTCAAGGCCTACATTACTGAACAGTATTCCTCTGGCTAGGTGGTCGATCGACGTTTTAAAAGATCAGGAAGCTAGAAGTTCATTCTTCCCGCCCCGTCATCAATACCATGCAACACGGCACATTGTATTACATTAAGAGCAAGCAGGTGGTGTTCGCTGTCAGGTCGCAAAGCATCATGGGAGATTTTTTCAAAATAGCTCATTTGCATCTGACCGTCAAGGTGTGCGGAGCTCCGGCCGTTCAGTGAACTATATACAACGTAACAATCGAGTGGCGGTCAAGGAGTTCTTCTTATCATCGGGAAAAATTGTCCTTACATTTGGAACATTTGCTCTTTTCGGTCCTCATCATTTTGTTCGAAGCAAAAGGCTGTGTTGAAAAAGTTATAAGCACGAGTAAAGCGTGACACAACATCCTAATGGCTCCGTAAATCTACTGTTCTTTAGCTAGCTACTACCTTGTATTTTCGAGGCAATGAGTCTTAAAATATCTTAAGAGGCGAATGTATAGGCCAACGGATAGAATGAGCTCATAAAAACAGTGAATATCCAGTTCTAAATTTTAAGGGATTCCTATGAATTACATAGCAAAATGTTCAGAAAAGCGAGGGGTTTTCGGAACCACTTCTGCTTTTTTTTTTTTTTTTTTTTTTCCTTTTTTTGACAGGTTCTGTTTTATTTCAAAGAGAGACGATTTTCTAGCTTGACCCCGGTTATGTCACCCATTTTCTCTTGTAAATAACAAACAACTGTGTCTATTCAAATCAAATTATAATAGAATTCGATCCAAACCATATAATACAGTCCGTGAACTAAGACAGCTAATTTTGAGATATTTTAAAGGAAGAACAGCGGCATGTTTTGGATTATAAATACGAAGGAGTAAGGCACTTGGAGCTCTCAAGCAGTATGGCACAGAACGTTCCCGGTCGTTATACTAAGTATAAATAGGTCAACTTTGAATACATATTTTCATATCAAACACAAGGGCGCTACCAAATTTTCTGGTTGAACAACATATAAGTACTAATCTGATAAAAAAATTAGAGAAATCCATAGTACAGTTTTTGAACAAGCAGGATTTTAATGACTACCACTATTGTTCACATCATCGCCAGAAAACTCGAATGGACATGCGCAGTTGGAGCGTGGCACTTAGAATTTTCTCGGCTTGAATTTTACTCCCTTCTTAGAGACAATGTATGGCGAATAATTTTGAATCTCTTCATGAATAAAAATATCTGTATTTACACAAGCTTCCGGGTATCTGGATAAGTTCTCATAAACGTAAAGTTTGTTTAGAAGCTACTTATGGGTCATAACATTGTATTTTCGGGTCGGTTTTGCGAATTTTGTAAACCAACAGTTTTGGACGCCATGTATAGGATGTCAGTTAGTGGAAGGGATAAATATACCTGCACTTTATCTAAATTTTCTATCCAGACATGTGCGTATTAAACCTTGCCGCCTATGTATTTCACGAGTTGAAATAGCAGACCATTGCTCATCAAAATATTTTGATAAATTCCTCTCGATACAGGCTCGGTTTTTACGATTTAAACTATGGCATAAATGACGTCTTCACAAGTGCAGTATCCTCCATAGAAAGTGCTTTAGTTGATGTGAAAATCGAGGAAAACTACTTCCTATCTGCTTTTTCGAAGCAGCCATCTTAGAGGTTGAACAACTAACCTTCAAGCTTTAATAAAATTAATAAATCAGAACCAAAACTTTAAATTACAATTCGGTTTGACAACAACAAAAATACTGGGATTTCGAGTGCCCATTTTAGTGAAGAAGACCGGAAGTGTGCAAAGTCACTCAACTATTTTGGTCTCAAAATCATGGTCAAGGATACGCATAGCTCTATCTTAAATCTTGTTTGAAGGATTGGACTTTCGTCAATATTTCTGCCAAGTTTCAAATGGTTTGGCCACAAACTCATTTCGGTTTTTCATCTCTCAATATTTGCAGTCATTAGACTTCGAATCTCTGAAAAGAAACACTTCCGGCGCGACATAAACAAAAGATTTTGTATTCATAGCAGGCGTTATTTTTCTTACTGAAAATGACTGAAAAATCAAGGAAAGATAGAGAGCAGACGCTGTTCAGACTCAGCGATTCTTATATAATAATAATACGGTGTTCGGGACATTTTTGTGGAATAATCTTGGTAAGCTTGTATGATAAATTAACGTTTATCAGTAAATGAGGAAAACAAAGAATTATTCAATAAGCTAACTTTATGATTAACTTCGTGATTCTACAGTCGTAGACGATCTTTCTCTCACCCCTGCCGAAAATTTACGTCTTTAAATGAATATTTCGACTTCCCAAACTGATCCGCTTCCTCTTGGTCTTTTAGGATGTTTTGCTAGCAAAATATCTGCCGTAGATAAATAATTTAAAGCAGCGAACAAACCTTTATGTTCAATGCTAAGTTGTGAAGTATGAACCAATTACAATTGAGATAAGACAATAAGAATGATTGGCATTTATTTTGCATGATTCTAATTTTGCATAATATAGTGCCCGCCCACTTTGGTTCGGAATTTCTGGCGATGTATTTGGCGCGTAAATAGTTCCAACTTTTAAGGCAGTAATTTGGCCTCTTATAACCCACATTACACTTTAATTTGCCACCCATTTATAAAAAATAAACTTTAAATTGCAAATCAAAGCGTGATCAGGTATGAATTTGATTTCATGATGGAGAAAAAGTGTTTCAACTTCCCAGTAGAGTCTGACAAATACCTTGTCGGACGTCCGCCATCTTGAAAATACTTGAAATAATGCTTTGCGGCCTGAGAGCAATCACCACCTGAAGAACAAGTGTCTGTAAATCTCGCCCGGAGTAGTGCAACATGTAAAAAATCGAAATCCCCCAAACTTTGTCATTTTGTAGGTATAGATAAGCTATAACTATTGGTGTAATTTTGAACTCATTCCGATTATTATTTGGGGAGAAAAAATATTTTTCTGTTGGGCCGTTCTCAAGCGGGTTTCAAAGCTCATTACCATATCGTACATCGAGCAAATTTCAGAACAAACCAGAAAAACAATGGCGACAAAAATAGCATTTATGAAGAGAAGACATGTTAACAAACAATCTCAGTGCCGGAGTATTGATTGAATACCTTGCAAAATGAATATTTTAAAGATTTTTGAATATTCAACTATTTTTCGGTCATTTATCATACGTAAATATTACCTACCTCCAAAGGCCAAAATCTTGCACTGGCATATGACTAGAAGCTCTGAAACTGTATCCAAGTGAAAGAGCATTGTTTCTACTTGCTAAATGTGAAATAAAATTTGTAGGCTATTCAAATGGCGAAATTTTAGAAGACCCCGAACGCGTGACATTTACGTTAAAAATTGCCGTGACTTCTTCAGGGTCAGAGAAGATAAGCATCAAATATGACTGAATAAACTCCAGATAATTACACTCATTGAACTAATTTAATCTTTTCTATAGTCTAGAACCACTAAATTGAACTGTAGATTGGATGTATCTTTAAGTTAGCAGCATTTGACATCTTGAGGCCGCGCATGCGCGGGCCCCAAAAGTAGAGGAAGAACGCGGAATTTTCACCAGATAAACGTGACCATGTATGGGTAGAATCGTGCCAGCAATCCATTTCCGAGCTCAAAATTGGCAAATTCCAAAATGGAAAAGTGCCCATCTTTTCAAAGCGAGATTTTTTTCACTGACTGACCTAAAATTGTTGCCATGAAGTAAGTGTCAAACGATGATCTTTACTGTAGTCTGATAGATCATATATAGTTGCTATTGCTTAACATTAAAGTTGATTTGGTAATAAAATAATGCTTTACATGCATGTTTTTTTTTCTATGTCGACCACCACAACTGCTGAGCATGTGATTTATGTTACTGATGTCATTGTGTGCGTGACACAGCGTGACCAAACAATCATGTATTTTTACAGCCTGCTAACAAGATCCTAAATTTACGGTGCCTCGGGGAGGACTGTAAAATTCAAGTGTCTGGAAATTTCATTCCCATCGCTAGGGAGGGTCATATCATTTTCAAGGCTCAATTAAAAATTTTCACACAACCCCTCCCTCCCGCTAATTTCTGATAAGTTTTCAATCACATTTATACGAGCCTGTCGAAAAAAGCCTAGCCACGCCTATTAATTAAAAAAAATAAAAATATCAAACTTCTGGTATCTTTTATTTTAGGGTTATTTTTGAAAATTTCCGACGAGCACACTTAAATTTTACACTCCTCCCCGAGGCACCGTAAAATCTTCCAAACTTTCGCCAATATCTTTTGTTAAAACGTACTTGAAATTGTTTACGCTATTTGGCTGCCCGGCACTTAATCTAATTGAGACGGTGACCAGCAGTCTAGTTGCAAATTTTCTGTAACACAATTTCATGCCAGTCATTTGTATAACAATAGAATGACATTTGCGCTTGGGTAATTATACGCACAATTATTTCCAATCACAATGCTTCCTTTATTTTCCCTTATATTTTATATTTTTTGGGGAAGGGTTATTGCCCACCAAAAACTCTAATTGTCCATTATTCTTAATTTGTAAAAATCTGTCAGGCGCAGGGTAGACATTGAAGTTTGGACTGCCGGGAATTTAGTCTTTTTGAGATCGTGACCGACAGTGTTTAGGAAAACATTTCCAAGTGCCACGATTGTATACTATACCGATAAAAATCGAAAAGCCAAATGACCGATCCATGAGCTCACGAGAAGCGCTTGACATTTCTAAACAAAGATAGACTAGTTTGATTCGCTTTGATAAAGTTATTGGCGAAAGTTTGGACTGCCGGGCATTTAGTCTATTTGAGATGGTGACCGGCTGCCGGGCATATAGCCACAGCGTATTCAAAAATCTCAAAAATATTCATTTTGCAAGGTATTGAAACAAAACTCACTGAGATTGTTTGTTAACATGTCTTCTCTTCATAAATGCTATTATTGTTGCCATTGTGTTTCTGGTTTGTTCTGAAATTTGCTCGATGTACGATATGGTAATGAGCTTTGAAACCCGCTTGAGAACGGCCCAACAGAAAAATATTTGAGCTTCGACTATGAAAAAAATTCTAAACAGGGGTTCTTAAATCTCTTTAGAAAAGTGTTTGTAAGGTGTGAAGATTAAGTTAATATGGCAAGCGTTGACTCAAGATTTCTGTCATCGGCTTAATATATAACTAATCCCAAAATTTGTCATATAGTGAAATCCGATTCGTCTGGCAGTGTCGGTAGGAGATTTGAAGATATTGGCGAGCTCGTAGTTTTACACTTCTTCTTCATCAACTGAGCAGTTGTATTCTAAAAGATAACAAACTTTTTTCCATAAGTACTTAGTAGGGCTTCAAGATTTGAAATAGTTTCTTTAAGTATATTTTCAGTCCAATTAATAAAATTCGTTAGGTCTTTGAAATATAGGGTACTTACAATTTAGTTTGCCACATCTCTTATTTTTGCCTAAGCAGCCCATCGACGATTCCAAAGACCGTGGAAACGTTTAGCATTACATTTAGCGCCACTTGATTTTCTAAATATTAGCTTTCGAAAGGAACTCGTGTAATTTCAGCTTTAAAACTCTGCCAGAAAATTTAATCAGCAATTTTCCGCATTGGTCCGCCATAGATCTTGATTGTAAACGTGAGCCAACGTTTTCCAGGGTGGAGGGAAAAAAAGAGAACTGGAGAAGACCGTTTGGAACAATATATCTGTTTGTAGCTCGTTGTGACCTTTGAGTACGTGCAGTATACGATCGATTTTAATAAGTCTACATTTAACTTTATTAACTTGACTCAATTTCAATGTATAGCAGTTGACAAGACGTTAAACAGGATCACTGTTTCATTCAACTGAGGGTGTTAATCTCTACTGCGAAACAACTCACTTTTAAAGTGAGTTGTTTCACTTTTTAGTCGGTCAAAGCTCCTTGTCTTTCTCCCCAACTAATAATCGGAATGAGTTCAAAATTAGACTAATAGTTATAGCTTATCTATACGTACAAACTGACAAAGTTTGAGGGATTTCGCTTTTTCACATGTTGCACTACTCCAGGCGAGATTTACAGACACTTGCTCTTAAGTGTCCTTCGAGAACATAGTTCCGACAAAATAATCTAGGGTAATAAAGTATTTTTTAGCACAAATTAATACGTAACACTTACTTAAATTGACGAAGAGCGGGAACAAGACGAAGGCACAACCACGATCCAAGTAGTTTCACTTTCGCTTTCATTTTACTGAAGTAAACCAGGCGGAACCTGGAAGTAAACATGACGCAGACGTTATCAGGTTCGTCACGAGCTAAGTCTGAATGAGAGGCTAAACTGAATGAGAAGTAAACACGATGTAAATTCTTGTCATGCTTTGCGCACAAGAATAAAATTTTAAAACACAGGAAGCCCAAGCCTTACTTGGTATCTATTCCACAGGTAGCCTAAGCTATGGTTCTGAATAGCTACTATAGAGAATGTATGGCAGATCATAAAATTTCTTTAAAATAAAATAAATTTCATCATTTATTGTTTTCTTGACTGTATATATATGTTTTAATGCATGCAATGTGGTTTCCTGACAGTTTGGTTGTATTTTAAGGTGATTTTAGGAAATTTTATCTCCTCGTCTTTAGGGAGGAAGGTACAAGCGATGCCCCTTGAGCGAGCTGATTGTTCGCCTTTACCATGAAGTTGCCGTACATTAGTAACTCATTGTTATTTAGGTGTTCTACTCTCTATAAATAAAGTTATTATTAATAGCAGACAGCTCCGATAGAATAGAAAGATCTTTTCGTTTTCTTTGTATGTCTCTCACCATTCTTTCTTTCCACAGAGGTTTTCTTCGGTTCACTTTCTTTTTCTTTCTCTGTCTCAATCCAGTACGCTCAGTTATCACTGCAGCAGTTGCATAATATAATTGGTTGACGCTTGTAATGCTGAGGATTTTCTCCCTTTTCTTTATCTCTTCCAGCGCTTTATTCGCGTTGTCCAACAACTCTGTCACCTTGCTTTTCCTTACTTTCAACAATGGCGGACTTTCATCCATATTTTGGTACTTTATCTCCTGCCACTTGATCATGATTTCATCTTTAACCTTTTCTCCGATCCCTTTTTCCGTGTTATCCAGTTCTTCTGTAATGACTTGTTCTGTGGTGTTTTCGTCGGTTTTTTTTCTTCTTGTGTTGTCGCCGTCATCACCTGCATCATCGGAGCCTTCCTCTTGATAGTCTTCATTCTCTCCTTCATTAGACTGCGGCAGCGAATCCATCAACTTATTCTTGATTTCAATATTTTCTTTTTTCGATAGCCTTTTGTTTCTCTCGATTTCTTTCTTACATTTGCAAGCTTGCTGTAGTCAACGTTCGTCCTTTTACCAGGGTTCTCTCCGATCTATAGTTGATAAGCCTCCTTGGTAACTGATTGTTGTCTTGTATTCAAGGAAGCACTATAAAACGCTTCCATTACTTGTTTATACTCTTCTCGTGTTCATTTTTGTCTGTTGGATTTTTTTCTGTGAAATTTCTTGGTCTTCATTTATTTATTTATTTATCTTCGCCATTTAAAAAAAAATGCTTTCTCTCCGCCAAGGAGGGAGCATGGGTGGCGTAGTGGTTAAATCCCTCTTCTCTTACTGCGTACCAGGTTCGACCAACCAACCGACCACCTGACAAACCAATCAAACAACTGACCGATCGACCAACTGACCAACCAACCGACCAACCAACCAACAACTAACCAACCATCCACCAAACTGACCAACTAACTGAATAGCAAAAAACCATTCGACAAACTAACTGGCCAATTGATTAACCAACCGACCGACCAGCCTTGGAACTTCTTTTTAAATAGTTTATTCGTTTGTACAGTCTAAGTCAAAATAATATTGCTAAGAGATGCTAAAACATGCATTAACGAAGATTTGCCAATAAAATTATACCATTTGGTACACAATTATGTAAATTCATTCAATATAAATAAAAACTTGCTCTAAAAGTACCCGGGACATTCTAAAGTTGTTTTTTTTTGTTGAAAAATTGAGCTTATTCGGTACGATTTTGACACTTTGTCAAATTGCGCAGTAAAAAATGTCAAAATCCATGGAAACCTTTTGATTTTTTCCATTTTTAGTGAATGTCAATTTTCGGATATTTTTGCTATTATTTGCCATTTCATACAAGGAGTATGAATTTTTCAAAATGTTAAATTTTGTTAATAAAACTGAAATATCTAAAGTTTTTGATAAAAATTTGACAAAGTTGGTTAACGCTTATTCTGTAAAAATACGTATAAATTGTGACTATATTTCTCTCTCTTTCGTAAAAAAATGGAAAGATTCAATGGAATCTAGTCAAATATTGCCATATTTTATGTAAAATTGTGGGAAAAAATGAGAAATAAATGCGTTTTTTTACCGAAATCACAAACTTTAGAATGTCCTGGGTAGTTTTAGAGCATGTTTATACTGGAACTTAACAAGCTAGCTACAACTTAGAAATGTTCTCAGTGGTGTTCTGGTGTCAGCTGAGAAAAGTACAAGACAGTTTTCCAAATCCTGTGCAACCTAGAAAAAAATATGAAGTTGGAATAGGGAAAGTTTTAATCGTAACTTTTAGATGCAACTGGCATTTGATAATGGATATTTAATGATAATTGTGCCAATTGGTCACGAGGATAATTGTTTATGATAGTTTATAACAATGTTATAACTGGATGAGATTGAATGGTCAGAGGAGTAGGCAGCGGCGGATCCAGCGGGTGTCCCGCGGTGGAACGGACACCCCCAAATAAATGTAAGTACAAAATAAGTCAGATCAGGATTGATGACGTCATTATATCGTCAATTTTGGACTCCCCCTTGCAAACTTGTGGATCCACCCCTGGTAGGGAAAATAGAGGAGGGAAAGAGGATGGGGTGAGGAGTTGCATGGGTAGACCAACATGGTAAAGAGAGCAGAGCAGAGCAGAGCAGAGCAGAGCAGAGCAGAGCAGAGCAGGGCAGGGCAGGGCAGGGCAGGGCAGGGCAGGGCAGGGCAGGGCAGGGCAGGGCAGGGCAGGGCAGGGCAGGGCAGGGCAGGGCAGGGCAGGGCAGGGCAGGGCAGGGCAGGGCAGGGCAGGGCAGAGCAGGGCAGAGCAGGGCAGATCAGATCAAAGCAGAGATGAGCAGAGCAGAGCAGAGCAGATCAAAGCAGAGATGAGCAGAGAAAATTAAAGCAAAGCAAAGCAAATCAGAGCAAGAATAAGAATAAGAATAGCAGAGGACATGACAGAACATGACAGGAGAAGGTTTTTATTTATGGAGGTATGTACCTGGATATTCTTCATCATTAAAGCAACTTATAATCCATTCAGATTCGGCTTTTGTTTCCATGCTAAAAAAAAAACCCACAGCAATAATAATGTTAAGAACTCTGATTCTCCTGGCTGATGGTCATATCCTTGACCACCCGGCAACTAGCTAGGGTTTCCACTTATCTGGAAAAATAAAATCCCTGACTTTTTCCTGACCAAAAACCATTTTTTACTGACCACACTGAGCACTTATTTTATGGCAAATGGTAGTTTGGCCACAGGAAGCCCAACTTCGAATTCTGAATTTAAAACGATTTTATGAAATCTGAAAGAAATTCCCTGACGTTTCACTGACTTTTGGGTGAATTACAAAAATTCACTGCCCAAAATCAAAATTCCCTGACAATTCCCTGAACTTGAAAAAAAAAAAATTAAGATTTCACTGACTTTTCCCTGCTATAATTTGATGTGTGTGGTCTAGGTTGGGTTATGGCTAACTCACTGAATCCTTGTTCGCCATTTTGATTATGTCCCCTGTAACAATCCCAAATGCCTTTGAGTCACATTCTTTGTACCCTATCCCCTGCTCATTTCCAAAGTGGCAAACTGTTGTGACCTTTCGCTGATTGCATTTGCATTGCCCATAGTGCATTTTGATCTTGGTATGCAACATGCAATATGCAACAATCTTTCACCAACTTTTTATAGAATACATGTAGCTGTATTTATGAAATAACTTTGATATTACGCGCGCTCTGATTGGTCAAAAAGCCATGTTTTATGAGAGCATAATACATGCTCACGTCATTTTTTTTCTCTCTCGAAAAGTTAGTTATCAGTTATAAAAGCAATAGAAAACAGTTTTCCGTGTATTATACTCTGATAAAGACACGCGGGATGTCAGCTACACGTCGTGGTTTCCTACGCTTCTCTCGTGTTCTCTCCACATCCCGCGTGTCTTTATCAGAGTATAATACACGGAAAACTGTTTTTTATTCCTTAAATAATGCATGGCTGATAAGTATGATTATTTATTCTTCACTTGACTCTGAAGATGACTTCCGCTCAGGTTGTCGAAACGTCAGTCACATCAAACAGTCCTTCTCAGGACTACATTCACCCCGATGATCATGTTTCTTCGACAAATATTGTTACTTCGATAAATATAGTATGATTATACCTGATTAGTGCACATCCCAGACTTTTTCCTTGACCATCTCTTTCGATATCACAACTAATTACTTTGCCATAAAGTTGAAGAAGCTCCTTTAGGTCCTGAAAAGCAACCAATCAGAAGAGAACAACATGTCAAACAAACTCTACTCATATGTTTGGCACGCAGGGCTCAAAACACTGACCCCAAGCGTAAACTCAACATTGATGAGAGGACAATGCATTAGGAGTGTTGCCACCCAAAAGTGCCAAATCCAGGCAGAGGTTTCTCTTGTAACGATCAAGAACAACAAAAACAAGAGCCAATAAAGCTAAAAGACTCAGCAAAAAAAGAAACGAAGGGACCTCTGCTAGCAGGGTATACATAAGACAAGAGTATGGAAATAATCCTTTTAAGAACACCCTACCTCTTCCAGGATAGCTTCTGGTAGATTACGCATGACTATGATGTGCGGATTATCAGATATTGTGTTTTTCTTGAAAACGAAAAGAAAAACATTAAAGAAACAGGCACAAATAGAAATTCAAATGAATGAATGAATGGATGAATTAATGGACAAATGGATAGTTGGATAATTGGATGGATGGATGGATGGATGGATGGATGGATGGATGGATGGTATTTGATAGATGGATGCATGAAATTATGGATTGATGGATGGATGGATGGATTGACAGACTGTTGATATTAAAAACAGATATGGGAAGGGTGGATGGAGGGGTGGATGAATGTAGGGATGGATGATCATGATGATATGGACAGATTGATGGATTGATGTGTTGGTGGATGTTGAACAGAAGAAATAAAACATTATTTACATGAATATAAACTTACTTTTGGTAAAGATTTAGTTGAATTTTTATCTCTCCCACTTTCCTCACAGGCTTGTGCAAAGGAATGAAGATCTTGTTTTATTTTCTTGCTTGACTCTGGGAAAGAGCTTAATGAAGGCCAGTTTGAATCTGAGTCTGTAGACGATGATGTTGATGACGATACAGGTTGACTTGTATTATTCTTTCTATTTTTAGCAGGATTCTTTGGTGAACTAGATGGTGACTGTTTCATAGACGCTGCTACTGATTGTAATGATGGAAAATGGCTTGTGCTCTGATGTGGAAAATATACAAAGCAATATCACTCACAATGTAACTCACCACTGTTTTCAAATGCTATACACACAGCTGATCGAGTCAGGGTGTTACAGGGTGCAATTTTGTCCTGAAACTTGTTTGCGACACAAGTTTTGGTTGTACAAGTTTAAGCAGTTCTACTTTTCGTGAAACTTTCACATGACGAAAGGGGTGTTGCATGGTGTAGTTCGTTCTGAAACTTGTCTCGCAACGCCATTGCACACAAGTTTCAAGTTGGTCCTTCTTCGTGTACCATACAGTGTACGTAATTCAATAGAAACCTATTGTATTTTCTTTCTTTCTATTGAATAACTTGCAGTCCTTTGTTGTGGCTATTGAATTACGTAGACGCTGTTTGTGGTACACGCAGAACCTCCCTAAACTTTTCATAGTGTAACCTTTAAAGTTCGTTTGTTTGAATTTTCTGACTTTTAAGTACTTCATGTATGGTATAGAAATATGACCAGCAAACTATCAGTTAAATACGCACATGTATTCCAAGTAAGTCTTTCCTGGTATTTTTTTCCTTTGGTAGTCTTGCTGGCCCGTGTGACATAAAGGAACGAAGCTCTCCTCTCCCCCTTCCTTGAGGGGCTGTTGTTTTGCTTTTTTTTTCTCTTACAACGGCAGCTTTAGGTAATTTTAATGATGAAATGTCTCGAGTGATGTCTAATTTTCCTCTCCCAATGCCTTTTATCTTGGTAGACTCCTCGGGAACTTTAGAGGACAAGACTTCTATAAAATAATCTTCATCCCAATGTTTATCCGCCATCTTGAAAGTTTACAAATAAAGACACAGGAAGCCCGCATTTGGTATTCTCGCTTTAATCAATCATTTTAACCAATAATAATCTGTAATAATAATTTGTAGCCAAAAATAATTACGATATGATATTTACTCTACTTTAGATTTTGAAAAAAAATAAAGTGATAAATAGTTACATTTATTTTGCCATTCAATGTAGCCACTGTAAAGATGCAGAAGTTGGGCTTCCTGTGGAAATACTAAAGAAAGCTATGCCAAATTTTTGATTATGGGGGGTGAGGTAAAATGACTTTAACTTCGAACAGAATTAACTCAAACTAGCTTTCTATTTTATTACTCTTTGTCTTTATTTAAAAACAAAAATGTCATATAGTGGAGTTTTGTTTCTTGAAATATAAATATAGTTAAACCACAGATTTTTTAGGAGACATTTTAAAATTAGTTTTTGTGGGGAGGGGTGTTAGTATTCTGCAGCAGACAGTCTGATCAACATGGCGGCCAAGTAAGACAAATTTTATTTGAAAACCAAAACCAAAATACAAAATCCCTAAGGATGAAATGACGATATAAATATGACTGCAAGATGGTTTCAACATCTCTGGGTCCAGGGAAACCGTTTATTTCGTTCTAATGCGTTATATACGGTCAGCATTATTGGAAAAAACAGACAGTTGTGTAATTTGTCTGCTGCAGTTGAACAATCCTGTCCAAAGACTGATGTAAAGACGCAGAAGAAATCTAAGGCTAAAAGGCAGGAGGTTAATATAACACTTGATTTGACAGATGAACAATCTCAGGTGAGGTTTTGTATTCTGCGATATATTATTTTGCTTTAATAATTTTTTTTTTGCCGGTGATGAATTTCCTTCTTGATAAAAGCTTATAGTGAGAGGAGTTGCCTCTTCCACAGGCAAACTACTCTGATAAGAATGAAAACACAATATATTTGAGCGTTCGTTTGGCTTTTCTTGAGTAGTCTTTAGTGAACAATTATTTTTATTTCCTTATTAATCCTGCAAAATAAGGATAAAGGACTCTAACTGCTGAAAAGGAATTATGTTTGAGAAGCTGCTGTCAAATGCTCAGATTGTACAATTAGCATGAAGCATGAACCATGAAAATGGGCCTTTTTCAAGTTTTGACATGTGGAAAACCATAAAAAGACTCATTTTCACTTTTACGTTAAAGTCCTGTCCACACCTCCACCAAAACTTTAAGAAATTAATAAGACATCTTTTGTAGGGCATTATAAATGAGCTTAACACAAGAACACTGGAACAGTTGACAAACACAAAACATATTGGTAAAAACAAAGCAGAGGCATTAGTCAATTACAGAGATGAAAATGGACCTTTGACGAGTCTGTTGGAGCTCAAAGACATCAAGGGATTTGGAAAAGGGTTTTTTAACTGGCTGGAGGAGAGTGGTGAATTGCCGGCTACGACAAAAAAATTCTCTAGACAGCATGAAGTATTGAATGCTGTTGTTGCTGAGGAGCAGAAGAATGTAAGTATAGTAATTATGTAAATGAAATAAAATGGTAATGATGATGAGGATGATGATGATGATAATGGTGGTGGTGGTGGTGGTGGTGGTGGTGGTGGTGGTGGTGATGATGATGATGATGATGATGATGATGATGATGATGATGATGTGATGATGAAGATGCTGATGATGCTGATGATTATCATGCTGATTATATGATGGTGGTGATGATGCTGCTGCTGATAATAGTGATGGTGATGATGATGCATGGTGCTGCTTTTGATGTTGTTGATGATGATGATGATGATATTGATTCTGATGCTGTTATTATTTTTGATGATAATAATGGTAGAGAAGATGGTCATAGTGTCAGCTACATATAACTATATTGCTCATATGAAGGCGATAGTGACAATATGAGGTTTAATGTTGATGATAATGAAAATAATTCTTCTATCTCAACAGAACATCCAGAACATAGTATCAGTAGACATTGGGTTGCAGAATGCTGCCTGGATCCACATGGATAGAGAGTGTAATGTACTTGCCTGGCGGCAGGCATATATCTCTAAACCAAAACCATATAACCCTGCACTATTGAAACCACAGGTATGATCGAAACACTAACAAAATACAAATAAACGACAGTGCTTATCTGTCAACACCAAACAGTTTCCTCCACCATCTTGAAAGGTAGCAATGCCTTTGCATTGAAGCAAGGCATGAGGTGACTTTGCAATGATAGAGACCTTTTTTTAACACCTTGGACAATAGACCTCTTTGCCTTCGTTGTTTGTTGTGCCCATTTCAGACCACGTGATGCCACTCTTGGGAGTTGATTCTTTCATGTGTAAATATTTTAACAAAAGAACATTTCTCAAGAAAATGACATGTGGTCTGAAATGGGCAATTTGCATACGAAGGTAAAGAGGTCTATTATTGACATGTCTCTATCTTTGCAATGTCACCTTATGTTACACTTCAATGCAACTTTTAGGCACAGCTACCTTTCAAGATGGGGCAGGAAACTTTGAAGTGAACTATTGATACACCTTTTACTAGTTTCCAAATTGACAACTAATAAATATAACTGTTCCTTGCTTACTGACTCAATGATTCACAGTTATAGCCTTATTTGGGTGCCAAAATATACACAAATACCAATAGTATTTAAGTAAAGAATGCACAACTTCAACAAAACAAACACTTTGAAATTCCAGACCTTCACATGAATATTCTATACAAATTTGAGGCTTGATCCCTCAGCAACAGATCAGAGATTTAATACTGAAGTATCATCTGATTCTATTATGGATGCTTTTCATGTCTGACCAAATATCTCCTATACTCAAATGAGAATTTCAATTTTTTCTCTTTTGTACTTCCCTTGCAACCTTCATTTGAATCCAATGACCATAAATATTGAATTATATTATTTGTGTTGTTACAGATCCAAGCATTTGTTGACTCTCTTCCCAAAACAGATGCATATATTGTAGAAATGCAAAGCCACAGAGTTGGTAAACATGCTGTTGCTTTACTTCCATTTGTTCTTCACCTCCGCATCATGGAAGCAATGATCCACTGCCTCCTCCCACCACCAGTAATCCCTCTCGACCCCCACTACACCTCGAAATACTTTGGCCTTCCTACTGGGCATGCTCAAAAAAAGAAGGCTGCTGTCAGCTTAGTACAGAGTTTATTTCTCGAACGACAAGAACTTGCTATTGAAGAAGAATGTGAAAGCTTTTTAAAAGAAAAATCTGGTTTGGAAGGGAGTGAAGCAATTGTAGAAGGACTAGTTGGGAACCCTGTGTCATCTGATGGACAGGACGGACAGACAATAATTGAAGATGGAGAACTAGTTGTTCCAAGTTCAGCATGCCCTAATTTCAAACTACAAATTTCAGGAGAACTTATTGAGTATTTCCAATCATGTAAGAAGAAGGATGACTTGAGTGATTGCCTTTTACAAGCATTGGCATTTTTTAATTTATTGTCAGAAAGTGAAAACTAATCTTGAATTTGGCCTCCTTTTTCTTTGAGGTTTCTCATCTTTGGTGCGTTACCTGTGGTATCCTCTCTCCCCAACCTATCCACCCTCCTTTTTCACACAGGGATACCAAACTGTGCTAAAGAAAGTAAAAGAAAAGAAAGGCCAGCAAATCAGGTGGTTATCTTGAGTTCTGAGAATGTAGTCTTGGTCAACCAATTATTATATTTAAGTTACACTTCAGGGGCAGATTCAGAGGTGGGTGCAGGGGGTGCGCACCCCTCAGAGCAACTTTGTCCTCTATTTTGAAGATACCAAACACCAAATAAATGATTTTCTTTCTTTGATTTTGTGGGTTTCACCCCTTCCCTGAGCTGACTTAGTGCCCTGTACCCCTCCCTGAACAAAATCCTGGATCTGCCTCAGCATTTGTAGTGCAAGATGATTGGTTAAGACATAATCCAAATATGGTCAAAGCCATTCTGAATATAGACCCCTTTCATGTGACATCAAAGCAACTCAATTTGGAGGGAAAAACCAAAGAATTTCAATCTCTTGAGAATTGGAACCTATTGTTTTGTCTTCCAAATTAAGCTGCATTCCGACGTGCTGCAAGGTGTCTATTGGAAAGCCTTGATTAGCAACTGAACTCTTGGCTATGTTGTGAAATATGCGACCTTCGAAATTGTGAAATTAACATGTCACGAAAATTTTATGTAATAAGGTAGAAAAATTTGTCAAAACATTTTACGATTAGATAACATAATTTGTTTATTGATATAAAAAATAACTTCTATAAAACAATCATTCATCCATCCAATGATTAATTATTAATTAAACAGCTCAGATTTACAGGGAGTTAATTATTAATTAATTAGTATGGATAAAAAGTTAAATTTTACACCGTAAAAAATAAGAGAGATCACTTACTGAGTAAGTACTATGTAAGTGATCTCTCATTTTTTACGGTGTAAAATTTAACTTTTTATCCATACCGTTTCATTAGAAACACCGACGCAGCCCACACTAGCTTACCGCTAGTTATCATCTCTTTATTCATTAATTAATTAATTTATTCATTCCTTTCCTTGTTCAGTCAGTTAGTAGAATATTTGTTGGCCTGCCATTTACTATAATATGCAAAAACGTTTGCTTTCTGTTATCTAATAGTTAACAAATAGAAAACATTTGCTGTGTTTACATAGCCTGATATAAACATGAAGGAAAGTTTGGGAGAAGTCGAGAGCTGTTGTGTAAAATCGAGCCACAGGTTTACACAGAGCTCAAGACTTCTCCCAAACTTACGTGTTTATATCAGGCTATGTAAACACGAGAAAACGTTTTCTATTTGTTTTATAAAATATTAAAATTGCTGTGTTTACATAGCCTCATGTAAACACGGCTATCAGCCAATCAGAGCGTGCATTATATCTGAACTATTTTATAATGCTATTTAGTTTATACTTTCCATGGGATTATTATTTGCACTCTACATTCAAAATATATCCAGGTCTAGCTTTGGTACACCCATGTTCCCCATCATGCACAGTTTTTCATGTTAGACCAGAATGCCTTATTCACCACTTTCACATGCTTTGCATTCTTGGGGGCAATAGGGAGACAAAATCGTTAATATTACCATGAAGATTAATGAGAATTGAAGAAAAAACATATACAAACGCTTATGCATCTAAGATAGAATCCCATATCACAAAGTAAACTCGCGCGCTGATTGGTCCGAGATGACGAATATGTGAAGGATGAAATTCAATGAAAGATCAGGGATCCCGCACCAATTTTTTTTTTGCTTTTGTCTTATTATCACTTGATCTTCTTAACATATGGCATTAAGTAACGGTCCTAGTAAGAACTAGGCAGGCAAACGGCAATGGAATGCAGAAAGGTGCTAATTGCGTATTGTTTAATCCGTCCATCGCATTGGTAAAAACATGAAAATCTGCCATAATTTCAAAACTGAGCGGATTTTTAAAATATTTTATTTGATATCTGATTCCCTTTTCATCTAAGATTTCCTGAGCCTTTATATATCAAAATATCTATGTGGGGAACATATCGAATTATAAACGTCTTTTGGCTATTGTTTTGAGCGCTTATGATTGGACGAGATCTTTCAGTACAAAGGAAACTTTGTTCAAAAACAGAGTTTTGCACAGTTTATTTTTAAAATGTGTTACCTATAGGCTGATATACTTTCAGTCTGAAAACTAAGTCATTCTGATGTGGGGAAGTTGCTATTGCCGCAGAACAATAGAGAGTTGCCTAGTTCTTACGCGCATTGTTACTTGAAAAACAATCAAAAAAAGAAGATTAGTTTGCAAAGAATATAAATGGAAATAGTTGACTTTGTTAAAAAGCGAATTTTGCTATAAAAACGAAGAATGTTTGATAGCAGTCTGAAAAGATGAATTCAATGAAACATCAGGAAGCCCGCGTTTTGTTTTTCTTTCTCTTCCTATATATCCTTCGCGACTCGTGCGATATCGTTTTTACTTGTGAAATAAATTCATCGTGGAATGTCCTCGTCATCCAATGAATTTTTCTATAGAATCTTTCAGAATTCACAACTGAACCCCCCCCCCCCCCCCCAAAAAAAGTCGCGACATTTCTTGGTAAGTCCATACATTGTCTGTAACACTAAACGTTTCATTCTCCCATGCGTGTGGAATTAACTCTGATTAAAGTAAACTGATACTGGATTTTTCAATGATAATTGCAAATATACTCGACATCTCCACGAACATTTTTGAATTTTCAAATAATGTTTGCTATTGTTGCCCCCCCCCCCCCCCCAAAATGCAAAGTATTATGGGAATGTGAAAGTGGTTAATACTCGCAATCTCATCAACGTTCGACACCTGTGATCACCTATTCATCCTCTAATCTTTGCCCTCGTGCGAAGTTCAAAAAAACTTGCTCCAGCGACGTCTGGCTGATGGTATAATCCTCGATGTTATATTCCTGCTTTATCCTCTCGATTTCCCCAAATATTTTAGCCCAGGATATCCTAGTATCAGTTATGTGATAATGTACCATTCCAAGATGTTCATCCTTTAGAATGGTCCCAGGAAACATCTCCTCGATATACTCCTTGAGTCTTGGTAGTTCTAGTGGGTCGGCTATTTTTAGTATCAGGGTGTAACCTTCGCCAAACTTTGTCTTGAGGTGTTGTGGACTACCAAGACACTTGAGTCGACCGTTGACCATGATAGCAAGACGTGTGCAGAGAGCATCGCATTCTTCCATGCTAGAATTACAAAAGAAGAATCAGAAGTTACTAAAATGGAACGTTTTTAGTGATATTTATATATTTTTTAGTTTTGGTTTTGTTTCTTTATTGTTTCTAAGGTTTTTATTTTTGTTGTTGCTGTTACTGCTGTTGTTGCTGCTGTTGCTACTGCTGCTATTGTTTTTGTTGTTGTTGCTGTTGTTGCTGCTGTTGTTGTTGCTGTTGTTATTGTTGTTGCTGTTGTTGTTGTTGTTGTCGTTGTTGATGTTGCTAGTGCTACTGTTGCTGTTGTTGTTGTTTCTGCTGTTGTTGTTGCTGCTGTTGCTTCTGATGTTGTGGCTGCTGTTACTGCTGCTGCTGTTGTTGCTGCTGCTGTTGCTGCTGTTGTTGCAGTTAACGTTGTTGTGCAAACGTTGCTATCACATATGCAGACTGCCAAATTTGCTTTAGAAAATTCCATGTATGATTCATCATGGACGGCAGTGTACTTTCCTCATGCAAAATTTAAAAAAAATCTGGCAATGGGATCTTTTACCCATGGACGTCCTTAATTCACTTCTTCAGAAGCATGTACCTGTGTGTGGTTATGATAATACAGCGTCCTTCAGCCCGTACACGGCACAGCGCGTTCCACAGTAGTCGTTTTGCTACAGGGTCCATACCAGTGGTAGGTTCGTCCAGGAAAACGACAGGTGGATCTCCAACCAGTGAGATAGCTGTACTGAGCTTGCGTTTGTTTCCACCGCTGTAAAAAACAAGATGTGTTAAAGCCAATATGTGTTAAAGCCAATATTTTACTTCAAAACGAGCGGAGTGGTTGCCCAATTCTACCGAGCCAGGGGGCTCATGTTTAAAGCGTTCGAAGGTGCGCCCTTTACCCCCTAAAACTATCAGTGCTCCTTATTACGGGTATTTAAAGCTAAAGCTACAGAGAGAGGTCGAAACAGACGTGGAGATCCTGAGGATCGAACCGTGGACCTCTAGCTCCGAAGGCCGCGCACTAACTGAGCTACGCCTGCTCCGTAGGTTCGATTCCTGGACTTGGCATCACATGGGAGTAGAGTTTGTGGTCTCTTATGGTGAGCATTTTTCTCCGGTGAAATGATTCCCGAACTTAGTGTGATATGTGAGTCAAGTTGTTTATTGACCAGTTCTCTCAGTCCTGTACTTTGAAAGGGTTTTCTTGGAGCTCCCCGATTTAAATCCCAAAGGGATTCGGTTAATGAAGAGCCACTCTGTGATTTGCCCATTTTATTTGAATTGACTTGAAATTCCAGGTCGGTTAAGTGTTCAGTCGTCTGGCCGATAGATCACTCAATTACTCAGTCAGTCAGTCGGTCGGTCGGTTGTTCGGTCGGTCGGTTGTTCGGTCGGTTCGTAAAATACATCCCTTTATTACTCAATCAGTTGGTCGGTCGGTTGGTCGGTCGGTCGGTCGTTTTGTTTGGTTGGATGTGTGCTTGCTTGTTTGGGAATTGGTTGAGGTCAGTTGGTCGGTTTTGACTTACCTAAGAGACTTCGTTAGCTTATCAGCATGATTGCTCAACAAGAGTGATCGCATTAGATCCTCTACAGTCTGTGGGATATCGACCTCTAACACTCCCCGTAGACGAGCATACATGTACAGCATCTCGCGTGTGGTCATGTGACCTATCAGGGCATCGAACTGAGGGCAGTAACCAACACGCTGACGAACCTAACAAAACAGGAAAAAAAAACAACAGATAGACAGATGACATCAGTGAAAATGTCCTCCCTTCTACTCCTCCCTTCTCTACGCCAGCCCCCCCCCCCCCCCCCGCATCGTACGCCAGTACAGATGTTTAATCGTGCTTACCTGTCGCATATTGCTTCGTATATCGAAATTATCCACCACAGCCGTCCCTGACGTCATCATTTCATCACCGGTTAACATCCTGAAGGTAGTCGTCTTACCGGCGCCATTAACACCCAACAAGCCGAAACACTCCCCAAGGGGTACCCCCAGGGAAAGGTCGTTGACGGCTAACAATGGACCGCGGCCTAAGATAAGAATGTAATGAAAAGATAAACTTCCTTTTGTTAAAAAACAAGCGACCTAAAAAGTTAGAATTGTACGTTTCCAACTCATACGTCAACCATTTTATGGGAAGGCATTTCAATGTTACGGCATGTCGTACTGTGTACGTGCTGTAATTCAGTACTGTACGCTTCCCACTCATACAATAACCATTTTTATGGGAAGCCATTTCAATGTTACGGTATGTCGTACTGTGTATGTGCTGTAAGTCAGAACTGAACGCTTCCCACTCATACAATAACCATTCTTATGGGAAGCCATTTCAATGTTACGGTATGTCGTACCGTGTACGTGCTGTAAGTCAATACCGTACGTTTCCCACTCATACGATAACCAGTCTTATGGGAAGCCATTTCAATGTTACGGTATGTCGTACCGTGTACGTGCTGTAAGTCAGTACCGTACGTTTCCCACTCATACGATAACCATTCTTATGGGAAGCCATTTCAATGTTAAGGCATACCGTATACCATGTATTCTGGTTGAGTGGTCACGCACAATGGAATTCAAGGCGAGGCTCCGGAGAAACAAAAGAATATATTAGGATTACTCCATTGTTTCCCCGGAGCCTCGTCTTGAATTCCTTTGTACATGATCCCTCAACCGGAATATTGAAAGTGGGCTATTAATAGCAAACTGACCTCTCCTTCCCGGATAGATTTTTGTTAGTTCTCTTATAACCAGAACATCTTGGTTATCCGACCCAACAGCAACTCTCCTCTTCTCAGCAAAGACATCATCATCGTCTTCTACCGTGGTACTTGAGAATAATTCTCCAAAGCGAATCGTCTTTAACGACATAGAAGAGCATGAAGAGCGCAACGAAAGATAGAATCGACGTGGAAGACCAGACTCTATGAGGAGGACCAATAGGAAGAAAAATACTCCTTCCCACGCCATGAACACGAGATATCGACCGATCCCTGGATTATCCCATGAAAGGTAGTTATCTTGGAAATCTAATTCAAAGTGGCCCAAGGCTAAAAGAGAGAAAATAAATTCAGTTTAGACAAACTTTGTAAACTTACCATTCTCATTACGGCATGTCGTACCATGTACGTGTACGTGTAAGTTGGTACCGTACGTTTCATAACCATACGATAACTATTCTTATGGAAAGCCATTTCAATGTTACGGTATGTCGTACCGTGTACGTGCTGTAAGTCAGTACTGTATGCTTCCCACTAATACGATAACCATTCTTATGGGAAGCCATTTCAATGTTACGGAATGTCGTACCATGTACGTGCTGTAAGTCAGTACTGTACGCTTCCCACTCATACGATAACCATTCTTATGGAAAGTCATTTCAATGTTACGGCATGTCGTGCCCGTTGCACGTGTTGTACGTCAGGACACTCTCAAGGGAAGCCATTTCAAGGGTCTGGTCTGTTACTCACCTGCCATTTTTTTAATTAAATCTTTACACACATCCTTGGGTAAGTGTTCCTTTTCTTGGCATTCAGTGACGGCTTTGTTGAAGGCAGACAGAGTATTATAGTTATTAAAGATGTCTCCTAAACCTTGTCCGAGGCAGTAGTTAGGTAGAACCAGAAATATCCACTTAAGAGCATTAGCAGCGTCGATCTCGCCTACACTAGGTATTTCAAGGATAAATACTGCAAAGAAGACCACATCAAAGACTAAGTTTGTAAAATTTGTATTCTGTTAAGCAGTGAGGGCTGTAACTTAGATAACTTGATGGGTTAGTCATCACCCTCTTTAAATAAAGTTTATTAAATTGTATTGAATTGTAGTGTAGTGTAGTGTAGTGTAGTGTAGTGTAGTGTAGTGTAGTGTAGTGTAGTGTAGTGTAGTGTAGTGTAGTGTAGTGTAGTGTAGTGTAGTGTAGTGTAGTGTAGTGTAGTGTAAGTTTATTGTATTGTATTGCATTGTAGTGTAGTGCAGTGTAGAGCAGTGCAGTGTAGTGTAGTGCAGTGTAGTGTAGTGTAGTGTAGTGTAGTGTAGTGTAGTGTAGTGTAGTGTAGTGTAGTGTAGTGTAGTGTAGTGTAGTGTAGTGTAGTGTAGTGTGGTGTAGTATAGTGTAGTGTAGTATAGTGTAGTGTAGTGTACTGTAGTGCAGTGTAGTGCAGTGTAGTGTAGTGTACTGCAGTGTAGTGTAGTGTAGTGTCGTGTGGTGTTCTATATTGTATTGCATTGCATTGCATTGCATTGCATTGCATTGTATTGTAAACAACATCACTATCACTATCATCATCATCATTGTTATTATTATCAATGTCAAACCTGTCATCAAGGTGGCCAATCCGGTCACAATATTGAATATCGTCAAGACAACGAAAGCGTACACTGCCGTTGTGAAAATAAACGAGAACAAGTACATCAAAGGAATGACAGCCCAGCCGTAAATCATGAGCAGAAGAAAAGTGTAGCCAAGATTTCGACCTGGAAAAATAACAGTGACGCATTAGTAAACGTTCCACAACACAAGTCCAACCCTGAAACAACCTCTGGGCTGATCTAAGTCAGGGCACAGCTAACTCACAGATTGAACCCAGAAACAACCTCAGGGCTGATCTAAGGCAGGGCATGGCTAACTCACAGATTGAACCCAGAAACAACCTCTGGGCTGATCTAAGTCAGGGCATGGCTAACTCACAGATAGAACCCTGAAACAACCTCTGGGCTGATCTAAGTCAGGGCATGGCTAACTCACAGATCAAACCCTGAAACAACCTCTGGGCTGACCTAGGTTAGGGCACGGCTAACTGACAGATCGAACCCTGAAACAACCTCTGGGCTGTGAACTGAGTCAGGGTGCATGACTAACTCACAGATTGAATAGGAAATTAGTTTGTTAGGTTTTGCGGTGGGAGAAAAACCCGAAAAACCGGGGGAAAACTTAACCCCTTTAATCAAGGGATGTCGCGAGTCAAACTATAAAACTCAAACGATAGCTAACGCTAACACTAAAAAAAAGACTGACCACTATAGGCCGGTACGTCGAAAGCAGCGAAGAGGATGAGAAGAGACAGAGCTGGTACAAGGTAGTTGATAAGATCCCACACGTAAGCAGACGTCCAGTAGCTGAGTGGGTCAATACCGCTGACAAATTGCACGTGTTTGGCCTTGTTGGATCGTTCTTGCACCAGAAACACGACAAAACTCGAAGCCAAGAATGCCATACCGAAGAGCACGTTGAACGAGATGAGAAAACCAAGACCATCCCTAAAAAGAAAAGGATGTTTTGTAAATTAGAGATAAAGTGGTAAGCACAGCGCATGCGCGGAATGGAATGTTGGAATGACCAAGTGAACACTTGAGCTTGGAACGACCGAAGTCTTGTCACAAAGTTTTGTCGATGAAAAGTGCATGTTGTCAGGGGCAACGTCAAAAGTATTCAATAGGAATCAAGCACGATACTGACGTCACCGCGGCGGCAATTAAGCTCGTGAATTTTTCTCACACTATAAGGTTCAATACCTTTGAGTTGCCCCTGACAACATGTACTTTTCAACGGCAAAACTTCGTGACAAAACTTCGTGACAAAACTTCGTGACAAAACTTCGTCACAAAACTTCATGACAAAACTTCGTGACAAAACTTCATGACAAAACTTCATGACAAAACTTCATGACAAAACTTCATGACAAAACTTCGTGACAAAACTTCGTGACAAAACTTCGTGACAAGACTTCATGACAAAACTACGTGACAAAACTTCATGACGAAACTTCGTGACAAAACTTCGTGACAAAACTTCATGACAAAACTTCGTGACAAAACTTCGAGACAAAACTTCGTGACAAAACTTCGTGACAAAACTTCGTGACAAAACTTCATGACAAAACTTCATGACAAAACTTCGTGACAACTTCATGACAAAACTTCGTGACAAAACTTCGTGACAAAACTTCATGACAAAACTTCATGACAAAACTTCATGACAAAACTTCATGACAAAACTACGTGACAAAACTTCATGACGAAACTTCGTGACAAAACTTCGTGACAAAACTTCATGACAAAACTTCGTGACAAAACTTCGAGACAAAACTTCGTGACAAAACTTCGTGACAAAACTTCGTGACAAAACTTCATGACAAAACTTCATGACAAAACTTCGTGACAACTTCATGACAAAACTTCGTGACAAAACTTCGTGACAAAACTTCATGACAAAACTTCATGACAAAACTTCATGACAAAACTTCGTGACAAAACTTCATGACAAAACTTCATGACAAAACTTCATGACAAAACTTCATGACAAAACTTCATGACAAAACTTCATGACAAAACTTCGTGACAAAACTTCATGACAAAACTTCATGGCAAAACTTCGTGACAAAACTTCGTTCGTTCCAAGCTCTACTGAGACGCGTAGTAAATGACTCGTTGCTATCTAACCTTTTCAGGTCATTAATCGTGTCTTTAGTAGTTCTTGGCAGTGGATGGTTTATGGTTGTCAACGAATAGTTTGACCCAGATATTGCTTTGATTAAACCATTATGGACGGTTGCCAAGGTGATTGCCACAGCATGGAGGGGCTGATTGTTGAACCAAGCCTTGACTTCTGCAATTAATCAATCAATCAATCAATCAATCAATCAATCAATCAATCAATCAATAATAATAATAATATCAATAATAATATTCTACATCTATACAGCGCCATATATATGTACTCTATAGCACTTCACAGTCTACATGCCAAAAATGTAGTTAAGAAAAATTCTATCCTAAATACCAAACCGAAATACGGCGACAATTTTAAACAATAAATAAGTATTAGTCATACTACTAAAACTGGGAAACTGAATAAACTGGTAAAACTAGGCGAACAGGTTAAGCAGGTCAAACTAGGAAGTAAACAATGGAGGTCTGAAGGTTTAGTTCAAACAACCGGTTAAACAAGACAAACTGATCAAACAGGTGAAACTGGTCAAACTAGTCACACTGGTTAAACTTGTAAAACTAGTCACACTGGTGTTACAAGTGAAACTGGTCAAACTACCCAAACTGGTAAAACGAGTTAAACTGGTCACACTTGTCTAACTAGCCTAATGAGTTTTGACTAGTTAAAATTAGTTTTAATTAGTTTTATTAGGCTAGTTTAAAAACTGGTCAAACGTGTTAAACCTGTTAAACTGGTCAAACTACCCAAACTGGTCAAACTACCCAAACTGGTCAAACGAGTTAAACTGATCACACTTGTCTAACTAGCCAAACTACTCAAACTGGTCAAACGAGTTAAACTTGTGACACTTGTCTAACTAGCCAAACGAGTTAAACTGGTCAAACGAGTTAAACCTGTTAAACTGGTCAAAAAAGTTAAACTCTTCAGTGCATTAACTATGGTCCATCTTACCATTTTCTTTGGTTTTATTGGTAAACGTCGCAGCGACCAGGTACCGAAGGTTAAAGTCTCCTTGACCAACTTTACCGGGCTCCGTGAGTAGATAATGCGACATGTCCCCCTTGACGCTGATCGCCTTGGTAGCTGTTCCTTTAAACTGATCTTTAAACATATTTGCAAGGATATTCGTGCTGTGATGGACAACAGATAGAAATATATGTTTACATGATTAAAATCAACTATTACCAAGATGTCTAAACATTTAAACCCGGCCATATTCAAATGTTTATTTCGTAAAAACCAGCTGATCTGAGAAAAAAATATTAGCCAATCAGAATCGAGAAAATTTGCAAAACTGAGGTGTCATCCTTAGTAGCCCAGCGACTCGGGAAACGGTTATTTCTTTATTTTATTTTCCCACTCAATAATGAATATCATTATAAATGTATAAAAAAATATCGAAAACAAAAACAAAAACAAAAAAAAAACACCTGAAAATTTCGATTTATCTCAGATAGTCTACTTTCGCAGGCTTCATGACACCTCAGTTTTGCAGTGACATCATTTCTACGTTCATTTCAGATCAGCTGGAAGGGGAATCAAGAGTTCTTGGATCTGAACGTACTGAAACGCGGGCGCGTGCGCGAGCGTTTATCCTGTTCGTGTGAACCACGATCACATACAACTGACCTGTTATTGGGGACAATATTGAACGGTACGAAGTTCTTCCCAAATGATGTAGTGTTAAGAGCAAGAGGCGGTGCATCCCCAGGCTGTGGGAATGTCTTTGCACTTATGAGAGCAAATAGGGTGAAAATCAATGGGAGAAGAAGCTGTGGAATGATTGACAGTCGATTTCTTTTAGAGTGGAGAAATCGCTTGATGAACATGGCGTACCAGCGCTGGAAGGCGAGCCCCGTGTTACAGTTGTGTTCGGCATTAACTTGACATGAATTCCCACTGATGACGCCCATTGTGTTAGTGTCATCAACATCAATTCGATAATCATCGTCATCATCAGCATATACTAAGACAGAAAACAAAGATTCCGGATTCATTATTAGGGCCAATGGGTTAGCAATATAGTAAAAATGTTGACTTGTAACGATAACTGAAGAAGATCTGAGTCCAGATCGAAACGTCTTGAAAAAACATACTTTAAAACAAACCAGAGTCAACTAATTGATTTAAAAAAAAAAAAAAAAAAAAAAAGGTTAGCAAAATAGTTGTCAAAATTATAACTGTCGTGCGTAACCCTCGTAAAATTATCTTCCTTCCTTCCTTCCTTCCTTCCTTCCTTCCTTCATTCCATGGCGTAGAATGCCTATTGTTTTAAGGGCATATTCACAGCGTATGCAAATGCGCCAAGCATGCATGTATGCATGTATGCATTCATTCATTCATTCATTCATTCATTCACTCACTCACTCACTCACTCATTCATTCATTCATTCATTCATTCATTCATTCATTCATTCATTCATTCATTCATTCATTCATTCATTCATTCATTCATTCATTCATTCATTCATTCATTCATTCATTCATTCATTCATTCATTCATTCATTCATTCATTCATTCATTCATTCATTCATTCATTCATTCATTCATCTTTAGCTTGGGTTTATGTGCATTTCAGACCACGTGTCATTCCCTAGAGTATCATTTCTTTGTTTAACAGTTGCACATGAGAAGACACATGAATATGGATACAACTATATATACGCCCTAGCTAAAAAGATCTAAAGAGCACGAAAGTGACTAACCTTCGTTATTCACAGCATCAGATTCCTCATTCTGCAAGACTCTTGTAAGGGAATCATCCATCTCTTCTCCGACTTTCAGAAACACTTCTTCCATCGTAGTAACAGACACGCCAAAGCTATTGATGCCCAACTCCTGGCGTCTGGACTCCAGTTCTGTGAAGAGTGGCTCAAAATTTCCCGTAGCTTCACTAGGAAGAATGTAGGTCAATTCCGCACCTGTGGAAGGAGGACCAGAACGATCAAAATAATTGTATAAAATAATAATATCGGTGCTCCTGTGGCACAGTCGGTTAGCGCGTCGTACTTATAAGCAGTGTTGGCGTGCACGAGGGTGCTTATACTATGAAATGCGAAGGTCGGGAGTTCGAGCCTCCCCAGGAGCACTTGACATTTTTTTCTAATTTTAAATTTTGCTTTTGCAATGAAAACTTTGGTTAATTTTGGTTCAATCAAGAGTTATGCGCTATTCAGTATGCATGTATTTCAAAAAAAGGTCATTGGAGAGAACGTCGAGCGTTGACTGGCGATGATTGCACGAACGAAAGGACGAAAGGAACCAGGATCTTTAATATTCTAATAAATAGCTATTGCTTACTATCAATCACGTGACTTTTCTGGACTTGACTGGGGGGCAACTAGTGATTCTTAAGTCAAATCTCATCAAAATATATCCTCAAAGTATTCTATCTGACTATTTGTACAACATGAAACCACAAAACAAGATACACACACAACCTCCAACATTCTACAAGCCAGTGAAAACGGAGATACTACCGGAAGTGACGTCTTTTGATAATAAGCAATTGCCGGGGTACTATTTGTGCAAAACATTAGAACACTAGAGCATTTCTGAATTGAAACGAGCTATTGGCGAACGAAGTTTCCGATTTTTTAGTGTAAATGTATGGCCAAAACTTGCTGGTTGATATCTGATGTCAACCAAGATGGCGGCGAAAATTAAGAAAAATATTTTATGACAACAATTTATTAAAAGCCACTTAAACATGCATAATTTAAATTCAAACAACATGCTAGACAATAAGAATGTTGATACGGCAAAAAAAAAAAAAAAAAAAAAAAAAAATTGGCGAAATGTTTGAGCGTAAAAAAATTGAGTCTGTAAAGCAAATTAAGGTGGCTCGATGAGATAATCACGGCGCGCTACCTTTCAACTTCAAATCGCAAATGCACGAATGCAAACAATTTGTTTGTTTGGGAAAATTGTCAAGGCTTTTAAAAGAAAGATTCAATTTTCGAATGAGTATGTTTTTACTGAAATCAGAATTAATATTAAACCCTGTGAAGTGGTAGTGCGTTTTCTTTACCGCCTATTTTCTCCATTTTTTAACCCAAGTTTATAAATCGCACTTGACATCTTGGAGGATGAGTACTTTGCTCGAGGTTCAGAGAATTTGAAGAAAAATCTGTGAGAATATTCTCGAAAAAATTTGAAGATGAAGATGAAGTTTTGGAGCATAGAAATTTTGCAAAAACAAAAGGAATCAATTTACCTGTTTTGGTTTCCTAAATTTATCTAAAGCAGCTGATACATCACTTTGGAGTAATGAGAAAAAAAATGGAAAAAAAATCGTACCATTTAATATTCTAAGATATCATTTCATATTTTATATTACAAACCTTCATCAGTGCTCCTGTGGCACAGTCGGTTAGCGCGTCGTACTTATAAGCAGTGTTGGCGTGCACGAGGGTGCTTACACTATGAAATGCGAAGGTCGGGAGTTCGAGCCTCCCCAGGAGCACTTGATTTTTTTTCTTACTTTAAATTCTAAGTATAAATTAATTTTTTCCTCTATTACTTTCGTTTTACTAGATAAAACCTTCACTAGTGCAATAATTGTTTGGATTATGCTTTTGCTTTCCTTAATATGTTCAAATTTGTAAAGTTGTGTGAGAGCTGGATACTTGACAACAGTTGCGCGAACATCATTTCTAAACCCCTTGCCCGTTCGCCGTTCGCCGTTCGCCGTTCGCCAACCTTTCTTGAAATAAGTGTATTCGGTAACGACACCGTTTTGAATAAGTGTTAAGGCAAGAGGAAAAAAGGAGAAAGAAAAGCAAAGAAAGAAAGTGCGGGAAAGCAAAGAAGACCAGGCTGAAGAGACGAGACGAGACGAGACGAGATGAATAAGTTCAATATTTAATGCTAATAGTCATACTCAGATCAATAGGCCTATTCAGCTTGGGCTATTTGTTTTCCCATTTCAGACCACGTGTAATTCCCTAGAGTATCTTTTCTTAACGGTTGCGCATGAGAAGACATATGAATATGGATACAACTCAGACAAAGAATTTTATTTCCAAGAGAATGACACGTGGTCTGAAATGAGAAAACAAACCATCCAAGCCAACATGGTCAACCTACCTATATTGCTCTCAAGTTGTGCGGTTGGCACATACTTCTGGACTACCTTGTTAATAAAGGACACATCACACGAGGTTCCCTTGACGATAGCCATGTGATATCCAACCCCGTACTTGTTCTTCAGAAACAGAGAACTGCCACAGCATTTGATTTGCCCTTCGGCCATGATAGCGATCCTGTCTCCAAGGAAGTCTGCTTCGTCCATGAAATGCGTGGTGAGTAGAATCGTTCTTTCTTGTCGTTGTTGTTGAAGGAGGTCCCAAGTGAAGCGGCGTGCAGAAGGGTCCATTCCTGATGTAGGTTCGTCTAGCATAACGACCTGGTGAAAAAATAGGGATAGATGGAAGGAGTTATTTTAATTGAACTTCAGGAAAAAGTAATAAAGAAATGAAAGTAGGAAGGGATAGATGGATGAATAAAGGAGGGAAAAAATGAATCATCAATGAAGGGAAGGAAGAAATCAAATACTAAGCAAGGAACAAAGGAACTAATGAAGGAAGGAAACATGGAAGCAAAGAAAAAAACAAGTTAGCAACGAATCAAAATATCAAGGGAATAAGCAAGCAAGTAAGGAAGCAAACAAACGAGCAAACAAACAAACGAGCAAGCAAACAAACAAACAAGCAAACAAACAAACAAACAAGCAAACAAACAAACAAGCAAGGAAGGAAGGAAGCAAGCAAGCAAGCAAGCAAGCAAACAAACAAGCAAGGAAGGAAGGAAGGAAAGAAGGAAGCAAGAAAGCAAGGAAGCAAAGAAGGAAGGAAGGAAGGAAGCAAGAAAGAAGCAAGCAAAGAAGGAAGGAAGCAAGAAAGAAAGGAAGGAAGGAAGGAAGCAAGCAAGCAAGCAAGGCAACAATTAACGAAGCAAGGAAGCTACATATAAATTTACCTTGGAGCCAGCAATGAGAGCAATTCCAACCGACAGCTTTCTTTTCATGCCACCAGAAAGAGCTCTAGTTTGCACGTGTCGTTTATCCGACAGACCAACACTGTCTATCATTTTATTGATCTCAAACTCTGCCCTATTGCGTGGGCACCCTTTGAGCATAGCAAAAAACCACAAGTGTTCTTGTACTGTCAGACGATCAAACAGCACGTCATGTTGTGGGCAAAGACCTACAAAAACAGAAACAGCACATTGACTATTAAGGTAATCAACACGAGTGAAAAACGAGCTCCGCATGCTCGAAAGTTCGGCGAGAAATTGGGAGACGCGTCGTGTTTACAAATAAAACCACTGGAGATTTATCGGAGTTTGTAAGTATTTCAAGTTAAGGCCGTTTGTTGAAAGTTTTTCCGATTAGAATTGAGATTAGAAAATCGCTTACCATTCCAAAAGGATGGATTGACTGAAATGGTAAGCAGCCCTGGTGGCGTAACGGCAATTAAGAGCGCTCGAACCACACTCGCTGGACTCTCACCAATACAACACTTTGATCCCCGAACTCGGTGTTGTATGTAAGTAAAGTTGCTTGTTGGTTTTCTCCTGTGCTTCAAGGGTTTTTTCCCGGGTTCTCCGGTTTTTCCCCTCTTCAAAAATCAACTTCTAAATTTCAACCTGTGGATGAAGAGCCACAATCCCCTACCCTCCAGCGACCTCTCCCACATTGTGTTCCTAGAGCTCTGCGTCACTGACCTAAACTACTTCGTACGCCAGCCATGTTGTCAGTAATGTTAGAATCATTCACGAGCGCTGTTCCTGAAGTCGGTGGAAAGAGTCCAGTGAGCATCGACATTAGTGTTGTCTTGCCGGCTCCGTTGTGGCCTAGAAGAGCTGTTATCTGACCTTCGTACATGTTGAGACTAACACCGTCAACAGCAACTTTTTCTCCTAATAAGCAAGTGAGTAGACACGTAAGCAAGTGGAGAGAAAACAAGAAAACAAGAAAACAAACAACGGAACAAGCAAACAACGGAACAAGCAAACAAGCAAACAAGCAAACAAGCAAACAAGCGAGCAAGCGAGCAAGCGAGCAAGCGAGCAAGCGAGCAAGCGAGCAAGCGAGCAAGCGAGCAAGCGAGCAAGCGAGCAAGCGAGCAAGCGAGCAAGCGAGCAAGCGAGCAAGCGAGCAAGCGAGCAAGCGAGCAAGCGAGCAAGCGAGCAAGCGAGCAAGCGAGCAAGCGAGCAAGCGAGCAAGCGAGCAAGCGAGCAAGCGAGCAAGCGAGCAAGCGAGCAAACGAGCAAACGAGCAAACGAGCAAACGAGCAAACGAGCAAACGAGCAAACGAGCAAACAAGCAAGCAAACAAGCAAAACCGAGGTTTTGATCGCTCACGAAACCTGCCAGCACCCATTTAAAAATACTAACCTAAAACGGAACAAAAAATCCGTTACCTTTCTCAGTAGAAAATGTCTTCCTTATATTCTGGACCTTTATTCCCGCGTGCAGTCCTGATGGATCCTTCTCTAGAAACTCTGAAGAAACTACGCCATTGGAAACCACACCATTAGATTCTGTGTCAAGCTTGAACAAAAAGGAAAAATCAACAAGATTAGAACTCTGTACGAAATAAATGCAAAAAATGAAGAAATTTAACAAACAATTTGGTATGAATTTTCATAGATATGTCGATATTTTCATGTAGCAGAAGTCATGGCAACATAAACCAGTTTTACCTGTTTATTTACTCCACACCAGTAACTAGACATGCAGGGAAAATACCACGGTTGAGGAGTTCCATATTCTCCAGGGAATACTGCTTCAACGTACCAGGTAATGATACCATAGATAAATATATCCGCAATATACATGAGTAGGACATATCCTAAAGTCATATCATCGTCCACTGAGACTCCTTCGTAAAGATTTGACCACTGAACACCTGTTCCACGACCTTCAAACTTGCCAATCAACAACGAGCCAATACCCATGCAACAGTTGGAAAGCAGGCACGATGCAATTTTAAGTCCCAAAGACATCGTGACGTAGCTTTGGGAAATAAAGTTATAAGGAGTGTAGGTTAGAAACCAAAGGAAACCACTAGCAACAGCGGCGATATTAGCTTTGGAAAAGAACACACTAACAAGAAAACAAAACATTATCGATGAAATAGAATAAAGAAGAAGAAAAACGAAGATGAGAGTTGGTGAACTTTTGTTAAGGACTTTTCCATTGGAAGAAAACTCGATTGTAAAGAGGACACTGGCTACAAGAACAGCGATGAAGAGGATAATGAGGTATTTCGTAAACCATGCAAGCCATTGCATCCAACCGCTTAAGCCCATCATTTTCATTGATTCCTGTAATCATAAAAATATATATTTTAGAAGAACTCCTGTTTATTACAGCCAAAACCGTTGTATCGCGCGGATTGATTTCAAATTCTTCACTCGGATTGGGTTTTTCCTAGCCGTCAATCATTATGCAAATTAGAGGTTGAACAAACTTGCTCGATTGCTTGCACAGATTCCGCCATTACAAAGTGCTTCAAATTCAAACTTCTTCGATCATTTAAAAATAATCGATAGTGTTCTAAGCTTTAAATCGAGGGGGAGAATTGTTTTTCAGCCTTTTTTCCTGTCAAGTATTCAAGCTATTGCCATGATAATGGAATGCTGTACTAGTAATGGTCTCCCGTGAGAATCTCGAGCTGTGCACTAGTAGACAAGGTAGAATATTTTGCTTAAAATCTTCAAAAATTTCTTTTGAAAGATAGATTTTTGCAATTCAGAAACTGGTTCGTATAGCTAGTAATACCGAGCCTCAGCTGGTTTCCATATAACAGCTGTAAGAGCAATAAATTTATTTATAGATTACGATCGCAGGGCTGTTGTTTTGCATTTCAAACCGAGTAACGAGTTCACAATGGACGTCTATTTATGGAGATTCTAGGGCTTTGAGAAGATTAGTAATATAGCAGAAGGTTAAATATCATTATTGTGGAGTTATTTCCATAATTATTATATTTACAATCTGATTTCCACCGTTTAGCACAAGTTCTATGTATGGTCAAGAGACATGTTCTTGATGATTCGATGTTGGAGTTTTCATCAAGGTTTTTCAGCCTCATGCAGGAATATAATGCTTATTTCCTAAGAATATTCATGGGCTCGATCTTAAGAAGATATTTTTTCTAGAAATATCGTCTATTCGTCTTAGATTATCTAGAAAAGTTTGAATTTGAAACACTCTTTAATGGCGGAATCTGTGCAAGCAATCGAGCAAGCTTGTTCAACCTCTAATTTGCATAATGATTGACGGCTAGGAAAAACCCAATCCGAGTGAAGAATTTGAAATCAGTCCGCGCGATACAACGGTTTTGGCTGTAATACTTAAAGATTTAGTCAAACAGAATTTTTCGGAGTTTGCTGGATTCCTGGACTCAACATCACATCTGAATAGGATTTTGTTGTTTCCCCCCCCCCCCCCCCCCCTTGATTCAAGGGTTTTTTCTCTGGGGTCTCTCGACTGGTTTTCCTCCCTCCACAAAAGCTAACAAGCTCAATTCCAATACCAGATATCAATAGAAACACTAGAGGGTGGTCATTCATAGGGAATGAAGAGACCCATTCTTGTAGGCTAGTCTTTACATGGGACTTTAAATGTCCTGTTGATCATGTCCTAATCTTAGCCCCACCACTTTTTCCCATACTAGTCTCTAATATTTTCCAATCTTAGCCCACCATTTTTTCCATACTAGTCTCTTATATTTTCCAATCTTAGCCCCACCACTTTTTCCCATACTAGTCTCTTATATTTTCCAATCTTAGCCCCACCACTTTTTCCCATACTAGTCTCTTATATTTTCCAATCTTAGTCCCACCACTTTTTCCCATACTAGTCTCTTATATTTTCCAATCTTAGCTCCACCACTTTTTCCCATACTAGTCTCTTATATAGCCCCATCACTTTTTAGGGTCCTCCACTCTCCCTGCCGGGAAGCTCCACCCAAAAGGTTACCTTTTTCAGGCCACAGGCATAGAAAAGGGGTGGAAATTTGTGAGTTTTGGTATAAATAGGGGTATCTTTTCTTTAAAGTATATGAAATGGTACCTTTTCACTGAAATTTGAAATATGAAAGGGTAAGCGGTTGAGAGGATACTCAAGGCAGAGGATTCCCGTATGAAACGCCCCAAAGTACTCCCATTCCCCCCCCCCCCCCCCCACTGGGACTCAGTTTTCCATACCTTCAACTTTCTTTCTTTTTCATGCACAATGTCGCGCACAATACACAAGGCTGTGAAGACAAAGGACAATATCAGGAAGAAAGGCAAAGTTTGTTGTATAACAATGATAAAGTTGTCTTTGATGTATGCTGGATAAGGAAATCTTTGCATTTTTATGTCAATATTTAGGTCACTTGAATTCTGTTCTTGAGCTCTGTATTGTAGAATAGCCATATCAATGGCATTCTGAATTGCAAGGAATCCTTCATCGTAATAATCAGGAGGGCCACCATGTGTTGCATTCTCGTTTCTTGGACCAGGAAATTGAAATGGATTGAAGGTCAACTGTGTGTTCCAAGAATTTGAAGGGTCACTCCCAAAAGCTTTGCGTTTGGTGTTACTATTCCTTGCCCTTGAGTTTAATCGAAGCTTGTAAACAATGTTATTGTGCTTTGGGGTACTTTCAAAAAAGACTCCACCAAGAAAGTCTGATGCAATATCATTGTCTCCTAGAAGAAAGTCTACCATTTCTTTCTCATCTCCAAAACCTTTACTCTCATTAATTCCCAGTGTTTTGGAATCAACTTTACTCATAATGTTATGAACATCAGCGGTATTTGGTCCATAGGCAAGATTAAATTTGTCTTCTATCAACCCTTTTGGCAACTGACTAACAGTAAACTCCCTATACTTTGTGGCTGGTTCATGCTTATTTTTTATCACAAGTGCCCTCAGAATTACGAGAATTAGAATGAAGAATAGTGGAACTGCAACTTCAAAAAATGTTCTGATGGGTGAGCGCTTGGCTAAGGCCCAGTTTTTCCAAAACAGGAGACAAAATTGTCTTGCTTGAGTCATGATTGTAAACTATATAGTGTATGTAAGCTGTCCTTTTGAAGTCTCTTCTTTGGTTTGTTGAGAGAGTATTACATGTCCACACTATGATTGAATCATCTGAGATTGAGGGTGATCAATACTTTTTCACTCTGACTTGTAGTAAATCCCTGATAAGAGAAACAACAAATCAATCTTTAATATACTGCATATCACATGCCTTTGCAAAGCATATATCAATGTCACCTTATCAGGGGTGGATTCAGGGGCAAATCTAGAAATTTGCAAAATAAGTTTTAATAAATAACATACCCATGATGGAAAAAAAAAAAAAAATAAAAAAGCCTTAAGAGTACTAAACAGAGGTTACAGAAATCCCAAAGCTGTCACAGCCTGGATAGAGTGATCTCTGAAAAATAAAAATTTGGGTTTCCTGTGCTATTGCCATAGAAAAGCTAAATCTTTCTGCCTTGAAAAATATATTACTCACAGAATTTCATTCACAGAATATCTTCCTTTGACAAAGTCTGTGAGCTGAATAAATATATGAGTTACGTAATAATCGTTCGAGGAAAACGGTACCAGTAAAAGCGGAAATCAAAAAATATTAAGTAATTTCAGCTTAGAATGGGCATTTCAGTCTTGACTTTATCGAATCTTATATACATTTATTGTTTGAGCAGTAGGCAAAAATATTTGTTTTCACGTGAAGAAAATGTAGGATTTGTAAGACATCACGGTGATGAAGAAATTTATTTAAAAAGCGTAAAAATACGGCTCAACTTACCTCTAATCCTCGCTCCCTTTCAGCGTAAGTTGGAAGCGAAATAACTAAGCTAACAAGGAACTGTCACGAGACTCTGAATCACTCTGAATAAAGCTCGTGATCCACTTATGATTTACAAGGGAGGGGTGGGTAAACGGAATTTCATATTAATGTGATTTGAAGAGAAATTGTTAATTAATCCTAAATTCTTAATTTTCTGCTTTATTATTTAAGTCTTACTTCAAAATATTAAATATTACTGTAAATAAGAGTAATTTAAGTATAAAAAAACGAAGTCAATTCATTTTGTTGATTAGGGTACTCCTACAGAGTACCTTATGTTGTCCTATTTTGAGATATTTCGTAAACACAGGGAGCCCAAACAAAAGGTTAAAATGGTCTTTGAATTTAATGAAGAAAGTGAATATACAGTACAAAAGTCGAAGAGTCGTAAGATAAAATGTAAACGCAGTATTCGTAAAAAGAAATTTCGTCTAAATACCTTCATTTTGAATTATTATATTAGAAATTGGTTAAAAATTTAAGGTTGGGCTTCCTGTGTAGATAGCAGTTCAAAATGGCGGCACGTTTGGTCCAAATTATATTGAGAAAAAATACAGTTATAAACTTCTATTTTTTACGACAGTTAACCAACAAAACAAGAGCTTTTCAACTTAAAACTACTCTACCTTGCTTATCTGTTTTGAAAAGAAGGGAATTTAGCACAAATAGTCCAAAAAATGAGCAAGACTCTGGACAACCTGAAGAAAAAGAAAACTTGGACAACGAGAACAAAGAACAGATAAAAGGAACCGTGGGAACTGTTATAACTCAAGGTCCTTTTGGTTGGCTGTCAAAAAAGCTTCACATGGTTCTATTAAAAGCATTTTTTGACCCGGAATTCAACGAGGAAGAGTTCCTCTCTGGTGCAAAACAAGCTCTTATTGTCACTTCAGAAATCATCGCAGATCGTCGCTTCCAAGACATGTCCAAAATTTGCCCCCCAAAATTCATTGATTTGATCAAAGAAGCACTAAAATCCAAAGATCCTGGAACAGCTATTCGAGCTGTTGATATAATTATGGCTAAAATTAAGAACATTCAACTTGGTTTTACTGAAGAGCAGAAGAAACAAGTTGAAATAGATGTGACTTTTGTTTGCCATCCTGAGGTCCAAGACCAAGCCGCACAAGTCGTTGGCAATGTTAAGATTGTTCACATACGTCATCCAAGAATAATACAGTATCGGTTTCGGAAGTTTTGTGTTCCTAATGAAGATGACTGGCTTGTAGTTGGAATTGATTTATAAGTAACTCAAGTTTTTAAAATTATATATAGTTACATACTCGTCGACTTATTCAAAAATTATGGGACATTCGTAAATTAAGGGGGAGGGGGGGGGGGGATTTGGAGGGAAAGCCAGTCATTGTCTTTGGTAATAATAGCAGTTATTATGGATGCATGCAGATGAGATGCAACCTGATAGCTTCACTTGTATGATTCTTAAAACAAAAGAATATCTCATTTGCATGCATCCATTAAAATAACAGCTGTTGCCCTATTTCATTATGACATCACATCAAAACACTCTATTGTTTTAGCACTAAGGATCATTCCCTGCTAGCAGAGTCTCACATGTAGACGAATCCTGGAAGAGAAAATGGGAAACTCTGCTGGTCCAGGCTGTTTTCTTTGTTGCACATGCGCTTTGTAACTTAGCAACCCTGTCATAATAAGTACTTTGGACTCAAAAAAATGTTAAGTAGTGTTCTATATTTGCTATATTGCCTATTGCCTATTTCCAGTTAAAACTGGTTTAAAACTTGTTTGGTTCACGAAAGAAGATTTAGCCTAAATTTCTATTATTCATGTAAACAAGCAGTGAGGCCAAAGTAAAATAGGGCAATTAAGGGGGAGAGGGAACAATTGAAAGTATTTTTCAAAGTTAAAGATATTTTGTGCCTTCTAATTAACAATTAGTCCTCGAGTTCGAATTGTCTACGAGTCAATAGCCCATGAGGCTGAAGGTCGAATGGGCGGTATTGACTTGTAGGCCATGAGGGTGAGAGGTCTAATTCTTTTAGTAAAAACCTACTAATCGGTCCAATAAAAGGATGCAAAAAGTTTTGGATTTTGCTTTAAAAATTTTTTTTTTTTTGGTTTTCAAAACCAGCGCTTTTTGCTACTAGAGGTCTATCACTAATAGACCCCTAGTAGCTCAGCCAATCACAGGGCTCGATTGGTGATAGACCATTAGTAGGTTTTTTCTAATACTCTGTAGTTTTGGAGGTTACTGAAATGTATGTTATGCTTGAGTGGGGGTGGGGAATGACCCTCAGAGCATCTGCGTAGGAGGCTAGAGTGCTCATAAATTATGAACGGACGCAATAGACCTATTTTGCCTGGGCACACTATATTGCTATTTCAGACCATGTGTCATTCTATAGAGTATTATATCTTTGTTTAATGATTGCTCATGAGAAAACACATGAATATGGATACAATTCAAACAAAGAATCTTATTCTCAAGAGAATGACACATGGTCTGAAATGGGAAAACACCTAATTTAAAGAGAAGTATTATAGGGACTACCTAGTAATTTTTCTTCTGAATGTTTAGAGGTCTAATTTACCAGTAAAATCTGTGACTATTATTAAAATTAATAGTTTTTATAATTGTGCAACCCATGGATAGAATTAGCACTTAGATGTCTGGGCCTTTGGCATCCATCAACCAAATCTCTGACTCTCCAAGTAAATATTTTTTGATTGACTGGAACCTAAACCCGGACACCTTGGACCGACTCTCCAAGTGAATAATTTTTGATTGAAAGAAACCGAAACCCAGACTCCTTGAACTGACTCTCCAAGTAAATGATTTTTGATTGACGGGAACTTGAACCCAGAGTCCTTGGACCGACTCTCGAAGTAAATAATTTTTTATTGAAAGAAACCGGAACCCAGACTCCTTAGACAGACTCTCCAAGCATATAATTTTTGATTGAAAGAAACCGGAACCCAGACTCCTTGGACAGACTCTCCAAGTAAATAATTTTTGATTGACAGAAACCGGAACTCAGACTCCTTGGACCAACTCTCCAAGTAAATAATTTTTGATTGGCAGGAACTGAAACCCAGACTTCTTGGACCACATTGCATTATCAAGTAATAAAAAAATTTGAAGCAACATTTTACCAGGCAAGTATTTCAAGGGTCCCCTGGCATTTTGTGTATTTTGTGTGGGAGAGGGAAATCATATCAAATGTTCAAATGAAGGTATTATTTTATGCTGGAATTTCCAAGGGACTGGCAAGGTAGTTCCAGACACTTGGATTCAATCAATGAATTTTCTTGAAAGAAATCCTGTCATTTTTAGGTCATATTTAGTCAAGTCAAAAACCGAGAAAAAAGGTGGGGGTCACCGCATTGGTAATCCAGGTAAAACATGCAGTAAAAGGGCAATATATATGTATAATGCACGGTAATTTTGCTCACAAAGTACCAACTCAATGGAAAGTAGACTAGAGACAAAAGCATTAGACTATTTTAAAAGATAGACCTAAGGTTTATCTAACATTCCTTGTTCAGTAAAAATCATCAAAATTAAAATATTTCTGATTAATTCCTATTTATTATTATTAATATCATTATTACTATTATTATTATTAATATTATTATTATTATTATATTATTATTATCTACAGACTCGCAGTCTGTAGATAAGCCTTATCGATTTATTCTGTACATATATATGTATATAAGAATCATATTATCCTGTGATAATTTTAAACATGTCATTTATTAAGTAATTATTATATATATATTTTTTAGTATTTGAAATAAAGAAATATTTTTATTTAAAGAAAAATTATTATTATTATTAATATTATTATTATTATTTTGTTATTTTTACATGTCAACATTCAACGTTGGTGACAAAGCAGTTGTCCCAAAATTTTAAGGCCAATTATTAATAAACAAAACAACATATACAAAACGTATGTTTCCAAAAGTTCATGAAATCAGAAGCGTCATAATAAGGGAGAGTTTCCCTCTGTAAATAAAGTTTATCTAATTCTAAGGGGGAAAAACACGCACACACACAACAAATGTTAGCTTTGCAGACATGTCTCAGCAACATGCTGGGCCTCCTTCTTCAGCTAGGCTCTATTTGAATAATGAATAGCCCAAGGGAAAAAAATGAAATGAACGTGGGAATTATGACAAGTACATTGTAAAGATAATTCTAGATCAAGGTGTTTATTAAAGTTCACTATATAAAGGTTCGCCAGTTCGTGACTTTCACAGAACTTTCAAATCACATAATCATTTTTTTTTTTTTTTTGACTCTGTTGGGATTTCATTATTTTTTTGACGGTCAAAGTTGGTAAAACGAAGTAAAAAGCCGAGCGACCTTGGGGGCCTGGGACTAGACGTTGGTGACGTCATTTACGGGACTTGTTCATTGAAAACACTTGAAATCTATATAATAGGGCTTTCCACTATTTTAGATAACTTTTTTGTAAGACTATTCTAGCTCGCTTCTACTAGGAAAAACCCTTGAATTCTTGATCAGCAAGTCCCGTGAATGACGTCTCTTAGAAAAATCTTTATAGAAATGATTTTCATTTTGGAACCGGAAGTCGTTTTTTCATTCCAATGACGTCACACTTAATAGCCCTATAGAAACGTTTTCTTTATCTTAAAATAGAAATGAGTTGAGGCTGTATTTATAATTTTAAAACAATTTGGGTAGCAAGTAAAGAACGGTATTGCTGTGAATTTTAATTTGTAAATGATTCATGTTAAACATCAGCGATCTAGGTCATAAAGATGCTAACGTACGCTTAGACGAGTTTGAAGGTCGATCTTCACATGAGCCGAACATATTGAAAAAAAATTGGATAAAAAGGCGGTCTTCTTTGATGTCATAATTTAGGTTAAAAGATCGACGTTTGAAATGAACTTTAGCTTCCAGAGCTTTTCTAATTTTTGAGTTATAAATTTTTGTGTGCTAAGAATGATTTCCGCCATTTTTCTTTTGAAAACTTGTCAAGATGGCCATCTTCAAAATTCATTATCTCGTTGAAATTTGTATAAAATATTTTTCTAAGAACATTTTGTAATTATTCTTTGCTCAAAGTAGTCAGTCACCTTAAGTGACAATTCAATGACTTTGTTCATACCCCTTTGAATTAGTCCCCAAAGCAGCTCAATTTCGAGTATTAAATGGCAAAAGAGACTATTTCACGGTTTTCGGCGGCCATTTTGAATTGGGGCAAACGTTTTAATTTGTCGGATATTAAAATTAAAATTTCAATAGCCAGCAAGCATGTACACAGCAGCTGTCAGAATGAAAATAAGATCAATGTAAATATTTTTAACCACCACTTGCGAGTCAACCCTTTTTTTATGATTTCAACTGATAACTCACGCGCCGATCGTTTCATTGTGAAAAAAAAAAAAAAAAAAAAAAAAAACGTATACTTCCAGCTTTCCAATATCCATCATTTTAAAGGTCATAAATAAGAATGAAAATACATTTATATTTACATTTATATTTAGTTTATATTTTGAAAATCCAACAAAATTGAGCGGAGTTACGGGAAGTCAAAGTGATCCAGATTTCTATATATTTTGCCGAATATCATCTGCCCCAATTCAAAATGGCCGCCGAAAACCGTGAATTAGTCTATACAATTTCAATTCTCAGAAAATTAATACCCCGTTCACACTATAGCTTAAACATGTTTTAAAGTAGTTTAACTATACATGTTTAGAAAATTATTTACAAACATTGTTCACTCTTTGATGAAATAATACATATAAACTATCCTTCATATTGTACTGAACAGATTAGAGATAAAATAATTATATTGAAGCTTTCTAGTCTCTAAACATTTTGTTTAATAAAAACTCAGTTTAACTAAACAGGTTTTGGTGTGAATGGGGTATAAGACTTCTATAACTTTGAGGATTAATGAAATCTATACTATATCTATACTCTTCCATAGGGAAGTCAGTTAAATGCAATTTTAACACCTAATGAGTTTTATTATTTTTTATGCCTAGGTCAGTAATTTCCATATTAATTATAATGATAGCGGGCATAGTGTTTGTAGTTATCGCCTTCAGGAGTTGTAACGTTTATGGAAATTTTAGATGATTTATGCGTTTATAAAAAGATTTATGCGTTTTTAGTAAAAATCTTCTTAGTTTAAATAACGGTTTCCTGGTTTGAGAGTTTTTTTAACCCTTGCTGGCCAGTATAGTTTTTATAGTTTTTAAAAACAGTATAGTTTTTAAAAACTTATCGTCAATCAATATCGCTGGCGCCAACCAAAAACAACTGACTGAATTGACTTACAAGGCGATAATTCATATTTCATTGGTGGTGGTTAAAAAAATGCTTAGAATGTCAATAAAATTTAGTGTTCTAAAAATATTTTGTAGGTTTTTTGATTTTCCTATCAAAATAAAAAAAATTCTGAAAAAAGTACTAGTAGTGTTGTTTTTATTAAAAAATGTGACATGCCACGCTGAGCTGCCCCGTGCCAATTAACATGCTTTAATTCATAACGTCATACTTCTTTTGAAATTAGGTTCTGAGTATTATCAAATTCAAATATCCATGAATATATGCTTGTCTAAAAAGAGTGTGTTTTTTGGTCGGCGGGTATATATATATAATATGGAAGTACACAAGTTTATCAGGGACGAGTTACTGGCCATGCTTTACACTATAAAAAAGTAGTTATTCCTACACGTGCCAGCTAAATTTCTACTATATTTTATCTATTTCATTAAAAAGTATTCCGTGCTGTTACTATGGAGACTTAGCAACTATGTGACTTACAAATCGAACGCCAAAAGCGTCAATTCTTTGAACAGGTGGCAAAACAAAAAGTACCAAAATTAACTTTCATATGCATGAATGAGAGGAAAAACTATTATTATAAAGTTTAGTTAATTACGACAAACGTTCAGACAACTTATCTCGAGATGAAACGCTGATAATGTGTTTAGTGCGCTGGTCATGAAGAAAACGCTGGAAAATATCAAGATATATTTTAATGCCAATTAACTGAAGATTTTCACGACATTAAGGTATGCAGTAAAATAGAGAATCATTTGATCATTATCGTTTAAGAGATTTTTCTGAAAAAAGAAAAAAATACAGTGGGAAGTTGGCTAAATCCTTTTAAAATTCCACCTTATAAAAAAGCCTATTTTTTTTTTTTTTTTTCGTTTTTTCTTCCTTAAAAGTCTTTAAAAAATATATGAGCGTTAGGGTGCATTGGTTAAGAAAAGAATGCACTGTTTGATCTGCACAAAATACAGTGGTGATGTGTGTACAATCCACTGTTGTTTGTCATGACGACACATGATACTAAGCTTAACTTGAAAAATCTTATTTTTGTAAGAAGGATTTTGCTCTTTCAATTACTTTCCTCTTAGCATCTTGTTTTTTCTCTTGAGTTTTTATCCTTTACTTTACTTTCAAAATGCTTTCTAAACTCGTTTATCCTAAAAGGTATTAAGTTATGCCTGATCATCGCTGATAAGTAATAATCATACCGAACGTTCTAGAATCATTTCTTCTCAAGTACAATCCAGGATAGAGCTTCAAAGATAATTGCTGCTGAGTAAAACATTCGGTATCTTGCTGGTTATAAGCATATTCACCTCTGCTAATCAAATCTAATAATAATGGTCATGTAGGCTTTAAACTTTACTGAAAATAAGCTAGTAATTTCAAACATCATCCGTAATTGAAATATATCGGGGAAATAATAATTTCGTTGGTCACCTGCTAAACAATTTTTCAAATTATATCGATTCTCTGTTCAAAACAATTTCTGAGCAAGTTAGAATTAAAAAAATCAGTTCAAATTTCGCTTTTTTTTTTTTTTTTGTCGTTTCAATTCCAAACTTTTGTTAGTAAATTGTCAGTTAATTGTTAGGGTATTTGTCAGTTGTCAGTAAACCCTATTCGGGCCCTGTAGCAAGGGCCACCTGCAAGGGCACGGCTAACTGAGATAGATAGATAGGTAGATAGGTACTTTATTCAATAAACCTTGCAGCCATAGGCTGAATTGCGTTTATGACACATAATTACAAATATAAACTAAAGACTTAAATATGAATATATTTTTTTTTTATGAAATACTATATAAAATAAGATAATATATCGATATTCTAATAAAAATAAAAAAACTACCATTGGAGTTAAGATTGTTAGGTTTTGCGGAGGGAGGAAAACCGGAGAACCCCGAGCAAAAACCGTTGAATTAAGAGAGAGACATAACAAACTTTACGTTATACGCACATGAATATAGCGAGTCTGGGAATAAAATAAACTTAACTGCCAAGAGATAACCCCTACTGAGTAAATCCTAATCTAAACGAATATCTGAAATCTAGCTCCCTAAGATTCCATGGGAACTGCTGCAGCTTTGCATCCAAAGAAATTAAGACTTTGAATGCGATAGATCATCGGTCGCCTACTAGTTTTCTATCTCACAGTACGTATGTTGTGCCGATATTCTGTTGGAAAGTCGTTAAACAACTGAGTTTTAAAAGGTATTTGTACTCTAAAGAATTTTCAACTTAATTTCAAACTTTTTAGATGGGGAGCTATGAGGATTTTTAAATTGTCCGAAATGTGAGCCCCTTATTATTATTGTCATCATTATTTTTTGTTAAATATTATAATAACTTTATTTTATATGCAATCTTTGAAATAACGATAAAATATATGTCTATGTGTTTAACTATATCATACAATGTTGTAGAATTTTTTAGCATCATAGAATGAATATCTAAATACGTATTATCTATGGAATTGAAAAAAGGAAAATATTATATAAAAAAGAAAAACTTATATCACTTAAAAAAACACAATACGAAGAAGAAGAAAAAAACCCTGAAAACTAGCTAAGAATGTATATATATGACACTCTCTACTGCTTCAATATCAATGCCAATGTTTTTGATGTTACATGGTACTCTTTTTATTGTTCTTGATCCTCGTAGAGACACACCAGAGCAGATCTGAGTAATGAAAATGTTGTTTTTGCTCTTATCCAGGATATTGTCCTTGGGTATTGCTCCCCTTTCTTGTTGGCTATAAACTCTGCAAGTCGGCTGTGGTAGCTTTGACATTATTTTCCCATACGGCCAGTTGTGGTGAAAACCAATTTGGTGAATGTACCCTGTTCTTCTTCTTCTTCTTCTTCTTCTTCTTCTTCTTCTTAATAATGATAATAATAATAATATAATAATACTTTATTCAAATTCAATATAAAGTTTACATAGAATTCGAAAAGGAAGACCATGAGGTTAGCCCTATAATATAGGTCCCCTATTCTAAAACTATTAAATAATATATTACGTGTTGTATGGTTGATGCTCCTCCCACTGAAGCGCGCCGAGTCTCCCGCACAGGAAAGCCCATTTAGGCTAGTTTTCGCAATGAATGAACCCACCTGCACAAGAGGACCCAACAGGCTGCAGAGAGAGAAGCAGCAACCATGAAAAAATTAGAAAGTGTCTAGAATCAAAAATATATCTTCATATGATTAACTAACTAACTATTACTTACTATTAATATAAATATTAAAAATACTATAAAGTGTATAAAATAAAATATAAAATAAAATGAAAGATTATATTAATTATTTTATCGTGTATATGTGTGCGCTGAAATACTCGGTTAAAAAAGTTCAGTTAATAAATATTCATGAATATTTTCAAGTGCCTTTTAAAATTATTAATGCTGCTATTATCACATTGCCTGAATACATCGTTTGGCAGGCTGTTCCAAGGCTTAATAATTCTTACGAAAAAAGAGTACTTTAGGCAGTTGATTCTTGCCGATTTAGTTTGGATCTTGTATTGATGATTAGCTCTAGTGCTCTTGCTTTTACAATACTCAAAGTGTTTATCAAAATCTAAGCCATTTCTTCTTCTTCTTCTTCTTCTTCTTCTTCTTCTTCTAGCAATTATAGTTAACTGAAATAGATTAGGAACATTTAGTTTGAGCACCGACAGTAAGAGCAAGTTTTTTATAGGACCATCAATTAATTCAATAACCAATTTAATTTAGCGGATGTGTTCGTAGGAACAACAGATGGGCAAACAGCGGGACTCTTGTATGTACAAACCATGAATTTTTGAAAGAGATTATCTTCCTCTTAAAAAATTAAAGTATGCTCTTGTTGTCACAGCTGACTCGGTAAGGGAAAAACGGTACTTTCTATTTACACCTAACTACAAGAAGGTTGTCATATATAAAAAAAAGCAAATTACAAAAAAGCAAATAGATCTTATCACCTTGGTATGTAAATTGTTAAATTCAAACCAAGTGATGTTCACATGAGGTCACATGGAGAATTATTTCTTTATTATAAGTAATAGCATGACATTTCGGGTGATTAGTGATTAAATGTCCCCGAAAGGCGAGGGAGGTTTTGTTGAGAAACCTCCCGAAGATTGAGGGGACATTTAATCACTAATAACCCGAAATGTCATGCTATTTGTTTGTAATATTATGATTGCCGAGGAATAAAACTGCTCTTAGGAAATATGTTAGCTTTCGTACGATGCATAAATAACAAAGTTTTACAAAACTGCTGATATGCGGCATACTTTGTTAAATGGCGACAATGGCGAATTGAGCCAGCATTCATTCATTCGTGGTGCTTTATTCTAATTCACTTTGGTTGGCCTAGAGCGGTATTAATGAAATGTTTTCAAACCGTCACGATTACGTCACAAATAGTAAGAAAAATTCTCAATCTAGTCAACACATGCGCAAAGATTACTCAATGGATCCCACAAGTGCTGGGGTGTTGATTAGTGTGTAGTGCAAGGTCATTGCTCAAAATTTTCCAATGCGACCAATCCATGGTCGGGGTGATTGTCATATGAGAGACCATGTCTCATGAATTGCCGGCTTTCATCTACGTCATCATCAATTTCAAAAGCATAAATTCGCATTATCATAAAATAAGAATTATATAATCTTGTAAAGCTGTCAAAACTACATATACTGGTCAAGTTTCTAGACTGTAGGTCATTTGGTTGTGGAATTATGAGCGAGCAAACATGACGCGATTTTTGGTTAAAATGTATGGAGCGGCCATATTGGTGTTCCAGTCTGGTGCACCAATATGGCGGACGAAACTTTGACGGCTGAAAATGATAGAATATTTAATATTTTCGATTAAATTCCACTGAAATACACTTGAAATAGTGATTATAAACGTACACAAAGCAAAATCTTTCACCTAGGGTAAATTATTTTTGATTTTTATTGTTCTTCAGATACACGTGACGGTATTGTGTGACACAAATTCAACTTTCATAACGGGAACCAAACATTAAAATGACTCGAAACTTTTTCCTGTGACTTATATCACTGATTTCTAAAACATATTTTAGAAATGTTATTATGCGATGTGTAGTTTAGATTTTGAGTTTTTGATGACGTCACATGAAAGCCCGCAATAGTGATGAGGGATATTTAGTCTAAATATCCCTCACTATTCATCCAGGGGGATGTTAGACCTTAAACAGCCCTCTGGAAACAATGGATCCCGAGGTAATCATGATATTATTTTAATTGTGAAATCTATTCATTCATATTCATGCGGATATGAAAATGTTATGTAATATATACAATATGAGTGGCCGTGTTGTATCAGATATACAACCACGAGCCGAAGGCGAGTGATTGTATATCTGATACAACACGGACACGAATATTGTATATTACTTATGAAACGTCTAGGTGTATACATTCATGTTCTACTAAAATTTTAAAGATAAAATTGAATTTGGCTGAGAAAATTGGAGTCAAATTTTATGCAAATCAGTACGATTTTGTATCAGATATACAACCTCCTCCACCGACAATGATTTCTATTGTGTTTTCCTCATTAATTATTCATGAGTTTTATAAAAAGAAATAATTGTCCAGGGAATATCATGTAAACACTGATCACATAGTTTGAATATGACACATTATATCATAGTTAATAGTAATTCTATTAACTATGATTATATGCAAAGGAGATTAAATATTAGTTTCCTATAGTTTGTTCTAAGATAAAAGCTCCATTTTGAGCAATCTGCGATGCATGGAAGGTCAAAAATAGGTCTTTTGCCTCAAGGGGTCACTTTATTACCACTACCAAAATGCTTCGCGAATTTTCTCTCTTATTCAAATTTGTATTTCCTCGTAAGAATAAGTAAGACAATTGGTGCTAATGAACTGAACAAAAGATAGTGTAAATATATTTTTTATTTTTATTTATTTACGGTTTCCAGCTTTTCAAGTGGTCTCCCCACATCCCAAGTGTCTTTATCAGAGTATAATACACGGGAAACCGTTTTTTATTGCTTTCATAAAATAACTAACTTTTCGAGAGAGAACAAAATGACGTGAGCATGTATTATGCTCTCATAAAACATGGCTTTTTGACCAATCAGAGCGCGCGTAATATCAAAGTTATTTTATAATTAAGGAATAAAAAACAGTTTTCCGTGTATTATACTCTGATAAAGACACGCGGGATGTGGAGAGAACACGAGAGAAGCGTAGGAAACCACGATGCGTGGCGGAAAACTGTTTTTTATTGCTTTTATAAAATAACTAACTTTTCGAGAGAGAACAAAATGGCGTGAGCATGTATTATGCTCTCATAAAACATGGCTTTTTGACCAATCAGAGCGCGCGTAATATCAAACTTATTTTATAAATCAAAATAATAAATTTCTACTTGGTCGATATTTTACTGTGCGACTCGCCGTACCGTAGTCACTTACAAAAACTTTTGATGAATTTTTGACATTATTTTGACATTTTTTCATCTCAATGGACCAATCACATACAAGTTTATATCGAAAGGCGGAGACTTTAGAAACTTTGATTTCTGTATTTATCCGCCTTCGTATTTCTGATAAAAGCCGACATGAACTTGGGAAACTGTCGTAAGTACTAGTATTTGCAAAAAATATTTGATTTAAACTTGATTTACACAGCATGCAGTAAATAATGGAGGTTCAGCGGTTTTGATCTTTGTATTTAAGCTTATCTAAAGGACTGCTTTGTTTCGCCCAACTGCTCTTTCCCAAAGCAGTAGTTGACGTTGCTTGAGCGTGAGAATCGGGCGTGAGAATTCCGACGACTCCGACAACAAGTCTGCTTTGTCTCCGCCTGTCGATATAAACTTGTTCCTGATTGGTCCATTGAAATGAAAAAATGTCAAAATAATGTCAAAAATTCATCAAAAGTTTTTGTAAGTGACTACGGTACGGCGAGTCGCACAGTAATAGCTTGCTAATTTTATTTGACAACGTACTGGACTACTAAGAATTACGACTGCCATCTTGGTAGGAAGCAAGTATTCTCTATTAGTATCCCTACACTTTTCATCAAATGTCATATTCTTTGAGTTTTAAGGCATTTCTATACTATTTGACAATATCTTCCAGGTCGACATCATGAAGCTATTATTTAACTACTTCTTTGTCTTACTTTTTGCTTTGACCACAAGTACAACGGCGGTAAGTTTCGTATTAAACAAACAGAGGTTTTGCACGACAGCCTTATTTCTGGGCAGGAACAATGCAATTCTTTTACATGACAAGAGAATATATTTCCCAAACAATGAAATTGTTCTTCTTCTTCCCTTTAACATGCCCGGGCTGTCGTGAAAAATCTATATTACATGCAAGTAATCACTTCATATTTAAAAGTCTTTCTACAGTTAGCTTTTTCTTCGCTCTTCTTTTTCGCTACATACATCATTTTGCACTCCCCAAGCTTTTATGAAAAGCTGGACAAGTGCAAATTAAAGTGATGTATGCAGGGAATACGATGTCTGGTCTCGAGGGATATAGTTTTGTTTTCCCTAGAGTCTCGAGGTTTACCGAGGTGGAGTGCTTTAATTGTTATAGCAATTGAGGGATAATGACGAGTAATAGAAGGGACAATAAGTAAGAAAGGTGTAGTTATACGTTTTCAAATTCTGCTGTTCGATATCTCTAAAACTGAAAGCATTTTAGGGACTGACATAATATTAGAACTTTTTCAAAAATGACGGCCGATAATAAAATTTTTTTTTTTAAATTATAAACTAATACCAGCACTAGAAAAAGCACCTTTACTTATAGCATACGCTATACCCCAAGCCATACAAACATATGTAAATTTGTCGATTTAAAAAAAAAATTCTCGGCCGATATCACCTGACACCTGACAAAATGAAACTTCGTAGGATTACTAAAGTAAAGGTGCTTTTTCTCTAGTGCTGGTATTGGTTTTTCACTCAGTTTAATTTAAAGTTATACTCGAATTTGCGGCCGCCATTTTGAAAAAGGTCTTTATTTGTACACAGATGATATAAAATGCTGAAAGCGTATTCAGTTGAGCTGTGTTTGAGAACAGTTTGGCTTATCTGATTTGTGATCGTTTGCAGTGTAGAAGAAACTTCCCATGTCTTTGTTCTACTTTTTCAACCCAACAATGGTTTTGCAATTGAGTGTAAACTTATCAAACCTTACACTGGGTATACCAGAGGCCCGAAGAGGGATGAATAGACAAGAGTGAAGGAGGGGCCTCTGGTCGAACGAGCGCACGAGTAAGCAGCCTCACTTTCGAAATTCTCTCAGCTAATGACAAATCAATGTCCTGTCAAACCGGTTTTGTTGATGTCACGTGATCTCACGGACCAATGAAATGTCAGTATATACATGTGCTCCAGGAGTCCACGAATAAAGGCATGGAGTAGGAGTCAAACCCGTGTAGTTCTGCTAAGAAATATATCCCCGGGTCCCCAAGACGTTACAGTTGATATAATTTTTGCACGTGGAGCAGTACCCGTACGATTTCAATACTTCACTAAATAAATAAACGCAGAAGCAGGCGTAGCTCAGTTGGTTAGTGCACGGTTTTCGGAGATAGAGGTCCACGGTTCGATCCTCAGGATCTCCACGTCTGTTTCGACTTCTCTCCAATCCGTGTAGCTTCACCTTTGGATACTCTTAAAATGGAGAGAGAAGGGGTAAAGTGCGCACCGTCAGCTCCCTGGAAGACCAGCTACTAGCTGAAGGAACACTGATGGTAAATAACCATCACCTTACCTTTACCTTTAACTTTACCTATATGTTGCCCGATGCTTTGAAAGTCGTGAAACCTCCGGTGGAAAAAATGAGTTGTGTGAACACAAACCCAACTTTCTTTCCCTCCTTCTGAACCCCCCTAGGGCCTTTGGTACCCAGAGTATTCAAAACTACGCTAGTTCTTAATGAGAAAAATCGAAACTAAAATTTGGCCATATATATTGCATTCGTAACAAGTGTACAAGGTTAAAAAGTTGGAAAAAAAATCTAAAATGAAATGAAAAGAAAAAACAAATCTTTATTTATTTGCTTGTTTGTTCGTTTATTGTTATTTGCTTGATTTGTTTTTTATTTTTTGCTCAGCCGCCCGTCAACGTAACCACGCAGCCACCCGTGAACGCAACCACTGCCGCCCCGACGACAAGCCCGGTAGACAACTCGACTGCGGCCCCAACCATGCAACCGCCCATCAACGTTACCACTGCCGCCCCGACGACAAGCCCGGTAGACAACTCGACTGCGGCCCCAACCATGCAACCGCCCAGCAACGTTACCACTGCCGCCCCGACGACAAGCCCGGTAGACAACTCGACTGCGGCCCCAATCACGCAGCCACCCGTCAACGTAACCACTGCCGCCCCGACGACAATCCCGGTAGACAACTCGACTGCGGCCCCAATCACGCAGCCACCCATCAACGTAACCACTGCCGCCCCGACGACAAGCCCGGTAGACAACTCGACTGCGGCCCCAATCACGCAGCCACCCGTCAACGTAACCACTGCCGCCCCGACGACAAGCCCGGTAGACAATTCGACTGCGGCTCCAATCACGCAGCCACCCGTCAACGTAACCACTGCCGCCCCGACGACAAGCCCGGTAGACAATTCGACTGCGGCTCCAATCACGCAGCCACCCGTCAACGTAACCACTGCCGCCCCGACGACAATCCCGGTAGACAACTCGACTGCGGCCCCAATCACGCAGCCACCCGTCAACGTAACCACTGCCGCCCCGACGACAAGCCCGGTAGACAATTCGACTGCGGCTCCAATCACGCAGCCACCCGTCAACGTAACCACTGCCGCCCCGACGACAATCCCGGTAGACAACTCGACTGCGGCCCCAACAACGCAGCCACCCGTCAACGTAACCACTTCCGCCCCGACGACAAGCTCAGTCGGCAATTCGACTGCGGCCCCAACAACGCAGGGCCCCGTCATACACGGTATTCTTTTCTTTAGTATTAAAAACACAAGGCGTAGCCTGTTACCAATAAGGAATTACTTACAGCACATTGTTTCCAACCCTTGCATAGAGTCACGACGAACCATTCAGTGGGTCCGACAAGTGCTAGAATCTTCTCAGTATCAAAGTATATCTGCGTTTTTTTCTAATCAGTTCATTATTTTCCCTATCGAATTTCAAAGGTTCACTGTTTGTAAAATATGTAAATTTACCTTTGAAATTCAACAGGAAAAAATTGGAGTGATAAAAAGACAACGCAAACACAACCCCTGATCAACATCTGCACATTTGTGTATCTTAAGCTTCGTTAATTTTTTGTTAAGTTTTATTTGTAATAAATAGAAATTAAGTGAAGCTGTTGGGAATCAAAATTACAGAGATTTGTATTTGTTCAGTGATCTGTTTCCTTGCAAGCCTCGTTGTGGTGCTTTTCACATTTTCTGAATTCTCCTAACTTCTGAAGAATTGAATATTTTTGTCTGAAACGTTATAACTTTGTTGATTTTATTCTAATTCATAATTCTAATGTAGTGGTCAACTAAAATATGAAATGAAAAATTATGATAATGAAGTGGCGGCCATATTGGCATTCGTTCAATAGAGACCACGTCTGCAATGATAAACATATATGAATCCTAGTTCAATTTTTTTTAATGCATACTTAGGGTATTATTAAATATTATTACATATCCTAGTTAAACTCGTTTTCTTATTGGTCGAGAGTACATCACGTGGAGGGAAATAAATCTCAATAACTCCCGCGCGGGTAATAAATGCCCGTGATCAAAGCGTGAGAGGCGAATAAATTTTTTTTGTAAATAAAAAAAATTCAAAATGGAGAGAAAATTTTTCTTCGTTTGACTAGAGTATATAATAAAACACTTAATGACTGATTCCTCGAGTCTCAATCTCATTGAGATTCTCGGGAAACAAAACTAACTGTTTCCCTCGGGACCAGTCATTAAGTGCTAATTAAGCGCGCTACGCAAACTAAAATAGAATTAATAATTTGAATACATACGTCCTAAATCAAATGATTACCTAACTAAATTTGAGAGCTGATTTCTATCTGAATACTTTCTTTCTCATTATATACTTACAGCATGACGCGCAAAAGTATGGTCACTTTTAATGTAATCGCATACTTCTATGCACGGTATTTTGTACTTTGAACAAACACATTTGATGCCAAGCTGTCTGGTTTTACCAAAACAGACGCGCTTAAAAACTCGTTTGGCAGCAGAAATCCCGTGCATAGAAGTATGCGAATATATTAAAAGTGGTCATACTTTTGCGCGTCGCGCTGTAAAATAAGGGGAAAATCTTATTCTTTCTTGACCCGTTTTTCTCTCTTTATACCTTGCAGCTGTCAGAGTTGAAACAGTGTTCAAGGTTACTAGTATGACCTTTAGTGTTCAGCTATTGAACACATCTTCCACAGTCTTCCAAAACTTCCAGCGAATCATCAGAACAGAGGTAATTCGTGAATACCATTAATTTGTACAAAATAATAGACATTACACTATTGGGTATCATCATTCAAATTATTTTTTTCCGTCATTTTGATTGGCCGAGAGAACTGCAAATAACTGCCTACAAATAAAGGTCTGCTCATGCGCATTGCGGTGCAAAGCCATCTTGCTACAAATAACGGTCTGTTCATGCGCAGTAACGCTGCATTTGACAATGGCTCGCTTCCCTGAAAAAAAAAAAATGAGCTGACTTCTTTGTTATTGTTTGACTCGTGCGCACTGCACCTCAAAGGTTAGAAAAAATAATTTGAATGATAAAACTTTTAGGTTATCGCAAAATATCGAGATTTGTTAGTGTCTTGCAAGCAATTATTTTCCTCTGCCTTCAACATCGGCAAATAATTGCTTGCTTGCCACTAACAAATCACGATATTTTGCTCAATCTCGTCCAATAATTGCTTATTATTTGGAGCAAAATGAATTTAGTACTTGGAAGATTTTGTTGTATGTAGAATAAACCAGATAGAATAAATGTTGAATGTAACGGATTTAAAAGTGTTTGAACTCTAAAACATTTTGAGAATCTATAATGTCTGACGGAAAAAGTAAAAATTTTTTTCCCTTTATATCTGCAGCTGTCTTCGCTGTTTTCAAGTCAAATAACAAACATTGGAGTTGTACAAGTCAGGTGACATGATACTATAATTCCAAGTACTCTGCCTCTTGGTTATCCATTCGGGCAATCTGCTAAGTTGTTGCGATTCCCTAGCTAGGATATTGCTATTTAAGGCGACTCCATCATAATACTCCCGTTTCGAGTTCTTATTTACGCTGTGTTAGCCTCAATTGTGTGTAAATTATGCAGAAAATTAGATAAAACTCTTGAAACTTCAAAGTATTTTTATTGTCTTCTTTACACACAGATCTCTTGAATTTCCACGGGCTGTTACTGAATAAAAGAATATATTACACGGTTTTGAGGCTAACACAGCGTAAAAGAGAACTCGAAACGGGAGTATTGCGATTGAATTTTGTATTTTTTTAACTCGCTCGTATCCCATCCAAAATACTGTGTTGTTTCTGAATTTAGCACACGTAGTAGATCAAATTAACTTTTTGGCTTTTAATAGTGTATTCGATATTTCAATTTTTGAGTCGCGTTTGCCGTTACGGGTCGATGCCGCGATTTCCTATAATTGTCTATCATAGTATTGTCCTCCTATTCCCTCAAAAATTGTCCAATTTCCATGCACTAAACTTCATATTCTCGGATCAGAATGGATTGTCATAAACTATCAAGTACAAGTATATCGAGTAGGAAGCATGAAATGCCCGAATGGTTTTGACGCGATACGAGCGAGTTAAAGAAATAATATTCACTTGCAATTATGTTGGAGCAACCTTTAACTTTCATAATTAAGGTTGGTTGAACCGGCGCAAGCCTTGACAGCTATCGAAACCATCCCATAATATCAGTGACCCATACCCCATAACCGTTCCACTGGTTGCCGCAGTCTTTGGAATCAACTTAAAGAGGGGATATAGCTATTGGTGATCATGAGAAACATCGTCTCGTCTTTTATGTCGAGTTGTAAATTGATAACAATTCTTATCAAACTCATTAATATTCATAAGGCCAAACACAATAGAAAATCACAACCATGACCGAGTTTTTAAATCGGCAAGAGATTCGTCCTGATTTGCATACAACTCTAACTAAGATTTTCTCGGCGAAAAGTGCTTTTACCTTGCAAATTTAAGTAAAATTTAAGTAACACATGACCTAACTATCCTAAACCTTTGATAAGTGAGATAAAACATTCGCGTCCGACCTTTATGGGGCTAAAAAGGGTCGCCTGCGGCTCGCCATTTTAAATCCCCATAAAGGTCTCCAGATCATGTTTTATCTATCACCTATAACTAATTTTGTATCGCTCTGCACTTTTTAGGGCAGGAAGTGTACAAACCACAACAGAATTTGATGTCATAAAAAGAGATGAAAGCTCTGTCTCGAAAGTCTACAAGTTGCTTGGAGAGAAAATAAAATTAGGGGTTTTGGGTACCCTGAAAGTTGACAAGACGATATATTCCTTCAACATAAAAGGTATGCACTCTTATTTCTATAATATCATGATTACCTCGGGATCCATTGTTTCCAGAGGGATGTTTAAGGTCTAACATCCCCCTTGATGAATAGCGATGAGGGATATTTAATCTAAATATCCCTCATGAATATAATCATGAGGGATATTTAGACTAAATATCCCTCATGAATATAATCATGAGGGATATTTAGACTAAATATCCCTCATGAATATAACCATGGCTGGGTCGCATTGACCCAATCGAAAATTTTGCGCAATGGCTCTGGACTACACATTATTGAACACCCCAGCACTTGTGGGACCCATTGAATAATCTTTGCGCATACGTTGACTAGCCGAGAATTCTTCTTACTATTTGTGACGTAATCAAGACGGTTTGAAAACACTTCATTAATACCGCTCTAGGCCAACCAAAGTGAATTAGAATAAAGCACCACGAATGAATGAATTCTGGTTCAATTCGCCATTGTCGCATTTAACAAAGGCAAATTCCCTTAAGTATGCCGCATATCAACAGCTTTGTAAAACTTTGTAATTTATGCATCGTACGAAAGCTAACATATTTCCTAAGAGCAGTTTTATTTCTCGGTAACCATAATATTACAAACTAATAGCATGAAATTTCGGGTGATTAGTGATTAAATGTCCCCTCAAGCCTCGGGAGGTTTAGTTAAAGTCCCTCCGCCTTCGGCGTCGGGACTTCAACAAAACCTCCCTCGGCTTTCGGGGACATTTAATCACTAATCACCCTCAAGTCATGCTATTACTTATAATAATGAATCAAGGTTGGCTGGCAGAATTTCTTAAACTTTTCTATTTACGGAATCCCGACGTTTAGTCGAGGATAAGATGGTTTAAAGAGCAGACGTAGTTCAGTTGGTTGGTGCGCGGCCTTCGGAGCTAGAGGTCCACGGTTCGATCCTCAGGATCTCCACGCCTGTTTCGACTTCTCTCTGTTCTGTGTAGCTTTAGCTTTAAATATCCGTAATAAGGAGCACTGATAGTTTGAGGGGGTAAAGGGCGCACCTTCGAAAGCTTTAAACATGAGCCCCCTGGCTCGGGAGAATTGGGCAACCACTACCCCCGTTTCGAAGTAAAATATTGGCTTTTTACCTTTTGGCTTAAAGAAAGCGATGAGCAAAGCAGCAAAATTGAACCAATCAATGAAACGTTTTTACCTCGTCTATAAATGGTGAACCACGTATGGCATATAGGTGAGAAATTGCCTTTCACCAATGTGACCAGGATTCGAACCGCCTGTCGGGCTCGGTGTCGCATGGAGTAGAGTTGCTTGTATAAGCTCTCCCTGCGCTTCAAGGGTTTTTTCTCCAGGTTTTCCAGTTCTCCTCCCTCCTCAAAAATCAACTTCTAAATTGGAACTGCATTCTAGTGGAAGAAGAGCCACTTTGTGGAATCCACTGTTAATTCTTATATTTTTATTAATTATTGTTATTAGTAAATGACAATGCTAAATGTCAAATCGTCTTTATCTTTTTGGCAGGTGTAGGCTGTGGTCCACCAAACGTAACTTTCACTAACATAGCAGGTTTTGCTGACCCACCGACAAAGATTAAGCGTTCAGAGGGATACATAGTACAAACAGATATAGAAATGAATTGCAATAACTTCAGTAGTACATCTTTTTTGTGGAATATTTGGCAACTGAAACAACTTGGAAGCGATTATGTATTGGTTTCTCCTGGTAAACCTGCGCTCATTCTCAATGGAACCGCAGAGTGGAATATTAAGAAGAATATCTTTGAGTATGGTTCATACTTGGTAGAGTTTAGAGTATCTATGAAAAACGTTCAAGAGTTTTTTAACTCCGACCTCGGGTTCTTTGAGATTACACAAACTCCTATTGTTGCAAGAATAATAGGCGGTTCTCATGTCAAACGTGGATTTAAGCAGGAAGTGAAAATTGATGCATCGGCTTCCTACGACCCAGATGTTAAATTTGGTGATTTTTCTGGAATGTCATTTACATGGCTTTGCAAGAAAAAAGGAGAGAGCTTTCCTTCCAGTAATCTAGCAAGTATGCCTATTATTTCCCCTCGTGGTTCCAAGGGTAGAGGTGGATGCTTCGATACTGGTATTGGTAAACTAAACAGTGAAAAACGTGTTGTTACTATAGATACTGGTGACATGCTCGTTGATAATTCGTACACTATTAGACTTGTTGTATCTAAGGCAACCGGCAGGGAAGACTCCTTTGACCAAATACTTGATGTTGTACAAGGAGATCCACCGCAAATTTCAATAAGGTATTTTGAAACTCATTAATACTAATTAGGTACAAGGGCCATTCGGATGCACACCTCGATACCAAGGGATGCAGTGTACAGTCATTTATAAAAACGTTGTCGTTGACCGGCTCCGCGACTTCGCGACTATGGGTAAAAATCACTGAATTACTTATATCTCAAAAGAAGAGAGAAAGAGAAAGAGAAAGAGAGAGAGATAGAGATAGATAGAGAGAGAGAGAGAGAGAGAGAGAGAGAGAGAGAGAGAGAGAGAGAGAGAGAGAGAGAGAGAGAGAGAGAGAGAGAGAGAGAGAGAGACAGAGAGAGAGACGCTCTCCTAAATGATCGCACAATCATTGGTGCCATTTAAGCGTCATTGAGCTTCCGGAAATGGCGCTCTATAAATGCTAACTACTATTATTATTATTGGTCGATTGGAGATGGAGACCCTCACTATAACTTCATTTCTCGTGGATTTGATTTCAATAACAAAATATCTTCTTTGAATTTCAGCTGCCGAATTAATTGTGCACTAAAAGTCAATCCCTCATCTCGCATCAAAGTTGTAACCAATTGTGTTGCACCTTCACAAACTTGCAGTTTGTCACTTCGTTATCAGTGGTCATTAAAAAAGCTTGTAAAGAGCAGTGCGAATTCGTGGAAAGATGTATCAAACTTACAAGTTAAATTTTCAACACCCCTTACTTCTCCTGACGCTGTTATTAAGGAAGGCGTCCTTGATCCTGATCAAACATACCAGTTAACAGTACAAGCAGAATACACTGGCATTGTTTCTGGAATATCTTCCTACGAATTCAAAACAAATTCTCCCCCTGGAGGCGGAAGTTGCACCATTTCACCAGCATCAGGAACCGGGCTTGAGACACAGTTCCAGCTTAGCTGTCAGGTATGGATCGGATATCTTAATTTTTTGCAAAATCTTTGTTTATTTTACATGGAGACGAAACAGTTGTTGCATGTTGCATGTTGCATGTTGCATGTTGCATGTTGCATGTTGCATGTTGCATGTTGCATGTTGCATGTTGCATGTTGCATGTTGCATGTTGCATGTTGCATGTTGCATGTTGCATGTTGCATGTTGCATGTTGCATGTTGCATGTTGCATGTTGCATGTTGCATGTTGCATGTTGCATGTTGCATGTTGCATGTTGCATGTTGCATGTTGCATGTTGCATGTTGCATGTTGCATGTTGCATGTTGCATGTTGCATGTTGCATGTTGCATGTTGCATGTTGCATGTTGCATGTTGCATGTTGCATGTTGCATGTTGCATGTTGCATGTTGCATGTTGCATGTTGCATGTTGCATGTTGCATGTTGCATGTTGCATGTTGCATGTTGCATGTTGCATGTTGCATGTTGCATGTTGCATGTTGCATGTTGCATGTTGCATGTTGCATGTTGCATGTTATAAAAGTTTATCTAAGATAAATCTAGATTTTCATAAAAGTTTTTTGATATTTTGTATACATTTATTATGATATTCATTATTGAATGAGAAAATAAGGCAAGGACATTGCCGTTTCCTGAGTCGCCGGGCTACTAAGAATGACAGTTTTTTAAATCTTTTCGATTCTGATTAGCCAGTATTTTTCCTCAGATCAGCTGGTTGGTATGCAAAATGCAACAAAACCTTTACTAGCCTTTTTTGAAATAGTTGTAGATATAGATTTTCATTTCCATTGTGACCTTGATTGAATTCGACATGATAAATAGATGTGTTATCTGGACACAAGTGAAAAACGTGCTGCGCATGCTCGGAAGTTGAGATACTGAAAAAAATTAACAGTAATATTCCTTGTGAGTAATAAACAATTTGTTTCCTCCTAAAAAAGGACTGGGAGGATGCTGATAAGCCTTTGAATTATCAATTCTACTACGTGACTGAGCCTGGATTGACAAGTGTTATTTCATACGGGCAAGACAAACAAGTAAAAAGCAAGCTACCTGTTGGCAAAAAAGAAGATGGCTACATAGTTAAGATACACATTCGTATTATAGACTCTTTGGCAGCTTTTACGATGAAAGAAACACCAGTTAAGGTAAAGTTAGATTCACTTCAACATTTGAACCAATATATACGCGTTAAAGTTTTGCCTTCATCTTGAATTTGAATTTGAGTATTATCTGGTTCATAGAGGTTTGTAGCACAACTCTATCAAATGGTCTAGCACGCTATTTTATTCTATTTATGTTTAAGAACTAGTGTTTAGTAGTATTTTGCTTTACTTTTGTCCGCCATCTTGTTACGTCATTTTGAGTTTTTTACCCTTAGCTCACATAGATGAACTACTTCGGCGATACAGCGGCCATCTTGGACGGGGGCAAATATACAAGGCTTTATTACACTAATGGCGTTGATTAAAATTAACAGTTAACGACAAGACAATTTGACGAGAGATGAATTGAGAAGATGAACATGAAAGGAAGACAAATAAACAAAACTCTTTATATTATCCGCCATCTTTGTTTTATTTTGCCCTGTGGACTCGTAATACCATACGATTCAAGATGGCCGCTTCATCTTCGAGTTAGTTGGAAATCGTAGACACCGATGAATGAAATACTAAACGGACGCAAAACTATTCTGTATTTTTGGCACTAGAATGCAGAGACTTTGTTTTGGCTTTTTGACTGAACATTTTATACTTAAGGAATAAAAAACAGTTTTCCGTGTATTACTATATTATACTCTGATAAAGACACTTGGGATGTGGAGAGAACACGCGTGTGGTTTCCAGCTTCTCAAGTGTTCTCTCCACATCCCGCGTGTCTTTATCAGAGTATAATACACGGAAAACTGCTTTTTTTTATTGCTTTTGTAAAATAACTAGCGCTCAAATGCTTTTAAGAAGCAGAGAGAGAGAGAGAAAAAAATAGCGCGAGCATGTATTATACTCTCATAAAACATGGCTTTTTGACCAATCAGAGCGCACGTAATATCAAAGTTATTTTATACTATAGTGATAATAATTATAGCGAATGAAAATATCAAAATTGATTATACGCACATTTGAATTTTTTCATGACAGGTTGTACCAATTAATTCTGGAAGCAGTGGAAACATTAAAACGGCGGTGGATGAAGCTTCGAAAGAAGTAGACACGTTACTTAAAACTGGCGATGTAAAAAAGGCAACTCAACTAGCCAACGCAGCTCTTGAAACAATGTTTAGTGCCGAACAAAATGAAATTGATAAGCAAGAAAAAACTGAGGTATGCAACAGTCATGAGTGGTGGGTTGGAATTTCGAGTTTGGGTACTAATTGCCTTAAGGCGCGATTACACGGTGCAATTTTCTCTGCAACAAGTTGCAAGAGCGTTTACATAAGATAATTTTATTTAACGTCAATAACACAGGGAGTGGTTACCCAATCTCCCGAGCCAGAGGCTCATGGTAAAAGTGTTTGACAAACAAATGACATCTAAAATATATATATCTAACTATTAAGAAAAAAAAAAATAAACAAAATAAAAAATGCGACTATCATACTAAAGGAAAATAAGATTTAAAAAAATAAATAAATAAAAATTACACGGTGCAACGGAGACGTAATCGTAGCCAAAAGTAGAAATGAATTTTACTTTTCACGACGATTCCTGCAACTTGTCTCCAACATTCTCCTAGCCGCAATGCTACATGCAACTTGTATCATAACACCTTTGAGAAACAGGTTAAGAAGAAAATTTCATTGCTCCGCGTAGTCGCGCCTCATTTAGATGCTGTGCATTTGTTTTAGCTAGGACACAAAACAGTCCAAATTTAAGTAATTCATTTCATTTCATTTCATACGCGTAGCAATTTCCAAACTGCTCAATTTCAAGGTTTAACACTTTCCTATAAAAGAAGATGTCTATAAAAGGAAAGGTTTGAATTTTTTACTAATCCTTACCGATACTCCTATTATTCCATAAACCAAGATAACGAGAGAATTCGCACATCTTTAATTCCAACAGCACGAGATTTCGAAAAAGTCGAAAAAGTTGCATGGTATGCAACAGACTACTCACAACATCACCTTCGCCAACCTTTTTTGATATAGCTGTCTCCTACGATATTAACGACTTTGAGTTTTCATTTCAGGTGATTGATAAAATAATTAATCATATGACTACAAATGTCAAAGCTGGAAACCTCCAAACTTTAACTCAGATTACATCAGTTATCGGCCGCGCAACAGCAGATCCTGATGAAGTTTCTTTAAAAACACAAGTAAGTACTATCTTACTACAATGCCGCCGTTATAAACACAATCAACGCATCTATACTCTGCTATTTCGGCCTTTTTTACCTTGCGGTAACTTGGTGATCATAATATGATCAAAAGTTCGGAAACTTATAATATCTTTATTTTAAAAATAATTTATTTTTAAGCTGACACTTAGCGATGTGGTTGGCAAGTGAATTATTTTGGTAAATATTTCAAAATCATTTATGAAAGCGGGTCCAAAACCTAACATGTTAATATGAAGACTTGAAAACTACATTTGAATTCTCGGATTTACTGGCGTGACGTAAATTAGCCGTAAATATCTCTTTTTGGCACCATTATAGGTAGAGAGCTACAAAAAGTCTCTGTATGTTTTTTCCAAACACCTAGTAGTAGTAGTAGTAGTAGTAGTAGTAGTAGTAGTAGTAGTAGTAGTAGTAGTAGTAGTAGTAGTAGTAGTAGTAGTAGTAGTAGTAGTAGTAGTAGTAGTAGTAAAACTTTATTTATACACGATAATCTCTTCATTTACAAAATAATGCTCTTCCAGAGAGTCGTGTAACTACAATACTTAAAAACTACAGAGATAAGAATACAAAGTTTAAGACAAAATTAACTTATCATATAAATAATTCTAAAATGTATATTTTAATCTTTACTTATCCTAATTATCATCATTATATTATTCTATTTTCTAACGAAGTTTTGAACGATTTTAAGCAAGATTTATTTCTAAGATCTATTGGCAGATTATTCCAGAGAACAGCCCCTCTATAATTGTAACTACTTTTTCCAGCTTCAGTATTTGGTCTTAGTACAAAAGTATTGTAATTTGAATTTCTTAAATTATGGGAATGAATGGAAGTTATGTTTTCGAACATTTTAGTCAAGTAAGTTGGTATCCTTCCATTCATTGTTTTGTACATTAATACTGCTAGTTGGTTCAATCTTCTTGTTTCAAGATTGTCCCAGTTTAGTTCTTGTAGTATTTCAGAAGATCGTTTTTCATAATTGGAAAAAGTAATTACCCTTGCAGCTCTATTTTGAAGAGTTTGAAGTTGGTCAGTCATACCTTTTCCACAGGTTTCCCATACTGTACTACAATAATCGAAATATGGTAGTACCAGGGAATTATACATTGTAATTAAAGTTTCATGCGGTACAAGATGTCTGACCCGCTTCAATGCCCCTATCGCCCCAGAAACTTTCTTGACAATTTTATCAACATGATCTCCCCATGCCGTTAGAGCTTGATCTATCTCTACTCCAAGGTATTTGTGTATCTCTTCCCTTTTCAAGGATTTTTGATTTACTTTGAGGTTAAAGAAATGATTTAGATTTCTTATTTTATGTTTACTAGCTACTATCATATATTTTGTTTTGACAACATTTAAACTTAGCCTGTTGGCTTTTAGTCGTGTGTTTATTTCGCATAAATCTTGGTTCATTTTTTGTTCCAAGATATTTTCATCAGAACTTGCAACAGTAAGACTAGTATCATCTGCATACATACGTACCTTGGAATAGAGATTACATGATGGGAGGTCATTTATATAAATTATAAAAAATAACGGTCCAAGGATCGATCCTTGAGGAACACCGCAAGTAATTTTACAGCTATCTGACAGTACACCATCTATTGATGTTCTTTGCTCTCTTTCAGTTAGGTACGAACTAAACCAGCATAAACTATGTTGATTTATTCCGTATCTTTTCCGAGCAGTGTCAACCTAGAGAGTCTATTCATATTCTTCTTAATTTTATTTGATAAGGATGAAACCATTAAGTCTCTAAAGGAGATGACTAATCTCTTGGTTGAAAAGTCAGAGGACGAAAGTGCTTCAGAAGACTATCTAGTGGATGCTAGTGGTGAAAATCTTGCACTAAGTCTTGGTAACATGATGAAATCGGGTTCTAGGAAAGCAAACGTCAACGAAGAAAGGAATGATGCCCAAAAGAGCAAACAGGTACATCAAAAAAAGCATTTTCAAAAAAAAAAAAAAATAGTCAATGTTTTGTTGCATACCGCAAGTTCATAATATTTACTAAGCTTGAATTGAATCGTATTCGTATGTAGATATATACTAGTTATACAATTGTTTCGAGTGGCATACCGTGGAATATCCAACGATAGTTTCTAGTATACGCACGAGCCTTTAGGCGAGTTGGTATACAAAGAAAATTAAAGTGACGAGTGGGATATTCTATGTTGTGCCACGAGAAAACATTGTATAGCTATTTTATCCCACACCATAGAAAATACGAATACGTGGATTCAACAGGCAGTGCATGATGGGAAGGAAGAGTGAAATACCGAGGAATATACCACGGCTTGCCTGCTTTCTGATTGGCTTTATTTTTTTATGGTTTGGGATAAATAATGATATAAAAAACGATAGCGGAAAACCGTGGAGACAAAGTTTCGTAAAATTCCATACGCTCGTGACCTTTCGCTGATTGAATTCACATCAGCCACATTGAATTTCGAGTTTGGGATGCGACTTGTAACATGGAACGTTAACATGCAGTCAAGCCTTCACCAAACCTTTTTGCAGTAGTTGTATACACACATTTATAGAAATGTTAATTGTATTAACAAAACGCGTAGCGAAATGCGTCTTAGAATTATTATCATTATTGTTTATTTAAACTTTGGAACTTTATATCTTACAAAAAACATATATTGCGGAAAATACATTCTTCTGCAATATTCTATCTTTTCCAAGCAGTGTCAAGCAGGTATGTATAGCTAGCTGTAACTTTCTTAGTACTTCCTTCCCATTTTATTCCCATTATTATTATTACCATTATTATCATTATTATTATTATTATTATTATTATTATTATTATTATCATTATTATTATTATTATTATAAATAAATCTGTTTATTTAAGTTTCTAGTCTTTCTAGTGCTTTCGCATTAATTGGGGACACTTTTCGCTCACACACACACTACCACTACATTCAATATTCTATGCACACAACGGTCATTTACATGTTGTTTTTGGAGGGAGGAAACCTGAGTAGCCGGACAGAAACCCTCGTTGCTCAGGAGAGAACAACACTTCAAACAAACTCAATTCACATATGACAACCGTAGGGCTCGAACCAGAGACCCAAGATTTTTGTTATCATTATTACTATTATTATTATTATTATTATTATTATTATTATTATTATTATTATTATTATTATTATTATTATTATTGTTATTATTGTTTTATTTATTTCATTTTTTTTTCTAATCCACAGAGCATTCAAGTCACAGAAGACTCAGTAGTTCTGGTAAACAAGGTTGGCGAAAGTCTGTTAAGGAGAAAAGTAATCGGTGAAAATCCCAGCGTAGTCAGGACATCATCGTTATCGTTGGTTCTCGGGAGACAAATACCTAACGATGTGAAAGCCATGGAAATAGAAGAAGGAGATACAAATTTTGTATTACCCTCTGGCAAGGTTCTTGATGCTGTGTTAGCAAATTCAAAATTTATCGATACCCAGGTGAGTAATACCCGCTCTGTGTAAACATATAGATTCCCAAAGACAAGAAGGAGCTATTGACCGAATGCCAATATGGCCACCATTGCCGGAAATTTTAGAAATTTTAGAAATAAAAACCTTATCTTAAAAAAATAAGCACCAACATCAGACCAAGCAGAAATATTTTTGGTAAGTTTCATTGCTACAAACAGAATTTAAGTGAAGCTATTTGGAATCAAAATTACAGAAATTAGAATGTGTTCAGTGAACTGTTTTCTTGCTAGCCTCGTTGTAGTGTTTTTCACATTTTTAAACTTCTCAAGAATTTAATATTTTTGCGTCAAACTTTCTAGCTTTTTTTGATAATTTTAATGTAGTCGTAAACTAAAATATGAATTTAAAAAAATTATGATAATGAATGGCGGCCATATTGGCATTTTGTCAAGTGAAATAAGATTTCGCCATAGACTAGACACTCTATCTGATATGACTAACAAGGTAACAATCTGACGGGCTACCTGTGTAAAGTTCAATATTTGACGAAAGTTCCATCTTCCTTTCGGAATCAAAGGATCATTACCCTGCTTGTTAGTTTACGTATTTCTCTCCTCACGGATCTGCTCGTTATTCTGTCGAGCATGCGCGAAGATGCAATGAGCAGATCCGTGCACAGGTTTCCCTTACTTCTCGTCGGAGTAGAGTAGTAAGGAAACCTCTGCCAAGCAGGGTAAAGGATGTTAGGCCTAGTTCTCACACCTCTCAAATTTCTGGATCCGCCCCTGTAGATAACACAAACTAGGAGTCTTACTTATTCTTAAGAAAATATTGTTTTAAACACAGTAATGTTTTTCCATTTCAGACCACGTTACGCCATTTTAGACAAAGAATACCCTAAGGAAGACCCTTGGTCTGAAACGGGAAGAAATTGATCATAACTTTCTAATCATTTTCAATCTAGTATTCACTTCATAAAATATATTTCATAGATGGACCGACACTAGAGAAAAACGTTTTAGTGAGAAAATAAATGCTTCTTTTCTCCAAGTATACAAAAAAGGTCGTGGGTATACTTTTGTGAGACCAAGATACTGTATTAATAAAGACAATATGAAAGAATTAGCCTTAAGTTTCAAGAACTGATTTTAAGTTTTGGCATTTTGTAAAGACTATTCTTCAGACAAGTGTTAAATTCAAATTTGCATATTTCTACAATAGCACGAAGACGCTTTTGACTAATTTGCATGCGGACTTAGAGCATGCGCAGACGTTTTTCACGCGTGTCAGATGGACCAAATTCTAAATAAAAAGTGCTACTCTTTACTTCCCCAGATGACGTTTACAAAATTCAATCCTTTTACGTGGGACAGATCAGTCAATTTTGTGGACTCGAAAGTATCAAGTCTTGTATTAAGAAATGACAAAGGAAATATGATACCCATTCAAGATCTGGCAGAAGATATACAAATTTCAATCCCACGATCACATCCTTCAAACAGCACGTTACCTCAGGAAGGTTCTTTCTTAAAACCAAAACAAATACGAAATTATAAGTTTATTGTGGACTATCCAGGAAAAGCATTGGAGCTCCAGGTTGGTTACATATTTTATTGCAATTTTATCGTATATAATAATGACGGTAAAGTTAATGGGAAGGACGAGGTACGTCGTACATCGTACGTACGTCGCGGTAAAATCGCAGGCTCGGCTCTCACCAATGCCACCTAGGTTCAAGCCACGTCGGGTTCAATTTTGTACGTGAGTATAGTTGTTTGTTGGTTCTCTCTTGTGCTTTGAGGGTCTTTGTCCGGTTTTCCGGGTCTCCTCCCTCCACAAAAATCAACTCCTAACATGACAAAAAATGATAAAGAATGTAGCCGGTTACAACGGGTTGGTTAACCCTCTAGAACCCACTAAATTACAGTTAGATCTTTGGGCTTTCCCCAAGCACAGACCTGAGAGGCTCTTCCGTGGTTGTCCCACGCTGTGATACAACAGCCAAACTTATAACATATGTATATATATATTTTTTAGATTTTACAGCGCGACGCGCCTTACCGTGGCCACCCTGCCAAAGTTTCGTACAAGTACGATAAATCACTTCTTACAAAGAATTTCCACATGAAAAAGACTGCCTACGAAAGTATTAAGTGTTAGCAAGTCAAAAGACCAAAACTGGTTTTAGAAATAGAGATTTTTAAGCATTTTCTTCAAGTTCTTGCTCCGAAGTTCAAATATTTGCGGTAACAACAAAGCAAGTTCACATGCAAATTAACAGATTCTCGCTTTCTGATTGGCTAACTTGTAAAAAAAGTTTTTTGGTTGGCTACGGTAAGGCGCGTCGCGCTGTAAAATATTTTGACATAAATGTCATTATGTTTTGGAATAATTGTTTTTCATGACAGGTTGTAACTGCCCAACAATCCTCAGTCTCCATTCTCGTCAAATACGAGAAAAAGCCATCAGAAAGTAGGAACGACTTTATGGAGCTCGCTTCGAATCTTCCAAGTTGTTCACCACTTCAAATTTTCAAGGCTTGTAGAAAAACAAATGGTAGAATATTCTTGTCATCTCTCTTACTTGAAAAACAAGGTATTCCATTGTCATGTTCAGCTACCAATTTTTAGAATAATAATAATTAATAATAATTTATTATTTATATAGCCCTATTTTATGAAGATTTATATTGCTTGATGTGGCTCAAGTAGAAATTTAAACTACCATAATCTAAAATTATTGCTCCCACTTCAATTTCCAGATATTGTGGAAGGGAATGATAAACTAAAAAAAGATATAAGCCATAATTTGTCCAGTTATTGTAAACTGTTTTGTCGCTCTTCAAAGGTGTATACTACGTAGGAATTTTGTTACATTCCTCTACATTACATAAACGAAAGAAACGGTCTTGTTTTGGTCATGGACGTCAGAAACGTTCCTGTGTTGAGCCCAAAGATGCGCCACAACCAGAAAACATAACAGTTATTCCTACATATGATCCTAAAACTGATGTTAACTACTCGTTATCTACTCAACAATACAACTGCATGTTTTGGGATGGAAGCAAGTGGTCAAGCAGGGGCTGCAAGGTAAAATTAAATTCTTAATAAGGAAAGTACGCTTTTCATTCTTAAATTTATCAATTTCTTTAGAATTTTTTTCTGCTTTTTCCGTCCTTCCTTCCTTCCTTCCTTTCTCCCTTTCTTTCTATTCTCTCTCTTTCTTTTGTGATTGCTGGCTTTCCTTCCTTCATTTCTTCATTTCTTCCTTTATTTATTCGTTTTTTTCGCTTACCTATATTCATTGATACATTCATTTACAAATTTATTCATCCATTCACTCGACTTTCTTTATCTAACCATACTTATAGTGGATAATCGGAAAAAATTCCCCAATTTTGGCCTGAAAAGACAAACAACCAAACACTGTTAATGTCGGGTAAAGCTTACGCACGCTTTAGAAGCCTTATCAGTATGGGCCCAACTTACATGATTTTGAAAGTCCCTGATTATCAATTTCCCCCGAGAAATATTTACTTATTGAAACGAAATTTATCCCTTTCGTTGAAACTTTATTTTGCTAAATCAATACTATTTTCCTTTTCAGGCAGGATCTAACTCCAGTTTTGGCACACTTCATTGTCTTTGCAACCATTTGACATCATTTGGTGGAAGCCTGTTAGTTGCACCTAATCCTATCGATTTTGATGTCGTCTTGCTTGAGCTTTTAAGACTCGACGAGACAGGAAATATTGCAGTATTGACCACTATTTTGGTTTTGCTTTTAATTTATCTGGTGGTTGCTGTCATCGCTAGACGAGAAGATCGTCGTGATACAAGGAAGGTAAATTATTTGAATAGACGCATCAATAGTTCTGCGCTGCTGCTCAATGCGCATGCTCAGGGGATTAAAAAGTGGGATAATATTTTGTACAATATGCAATTTTTCGGTATATTTGATTCAGAATTCTCTTAACGGTACGCGATCTTGAATATTTAGTGAAAATTGTGCTTGACAAGAAAAATACAACTAAAATATAGCATATTTTACAAATTTTATCCCACTTTTTAATCCCCTGAGCATGTGCATTGAGCAGCAGCGCGGAATTCTTGATACGTGTATAGTTATTAAGGAATCATGGTCACTCATGAAATACAATGCACTGCACGTCTATATCATTGTTTACATACAAATTTTACGTTAGACTCGTTGCCAATATTTATAAAATCTCACGAAAAGCACAAAATAACTACTTATCATTATTCCTTGCTGGTTTTAAATCTTTTAGCTTGAATAACAAGACTGATGGAACTGGATTCAAACTTCACCTACAAAACCGCCATTTTGTCTGGCAGAGAAAAAGGCCGATTTCATTTTTTTCGCGCGCAGTGCATTGTAGTTGACTAGGATTGTCTAATAGCTCTTAATTACGAGACCTAAATTCTTGTCCTGCGGCCGTAGTTTGTGAATAGATCAAGATAAATCATCACAACACATAAAACCATGGCCAGCGTCGTACATTGAAACGGAGAAAACAAATTTGATCGATGCATTCATATTGAAGCATTTTTTTGTGCCAAGCTTGGCTTCGTCCGCCATTTTTCTTTCTGAGCAGCTCACCCAATGTACAATCACTACTATAAATATTGCCAGAGGTGGTATTGGCACTTTAAGTATTGAAATAGGAAGGTGACAAGCTAATGCAAAGTAACTTATATGTTTTTTTTCAATATTTCAGTTTGGTCCACCATTACCAGTCAATCCAAGTGATAGTGGTCGATACCACTACGAGATTACGGTTATTACAGGCATATGGAGAAATTCTGGTACAACCGCCAACGTAGTTATAGAAATACAGGGAAGCCAAACAAAAAGCCATAACATTGTTTTATCGAGGGACATGGAACCGTCGCGTATTATGTTGGCAAGTGGCAATGCAGACAAATTTATCATCACCTTACCTGAGTCCTTGGGATCTATTGATTACTTGAACGTATGGCATGACAATAGTGGATCAAGTCCTTCCTGGTTACTAGATCAAATTATCATTAAAGATTTACAAAGGGATATTTCGTGGCTATTTTTGCACAGAGAATGGTTCGCTCTAGAAAAAGGAGATGGAAAAATCAATAAGGTGCTTCTCCCGACATCCCCATTACAAATGCGAACATTTCAGCATAAGTTTAATTATCAAACTTCGAAAAAATTTACCGAAGAACATATCTGGTTGTCCGTGGTTACTAAACCTCCACACAACAACTTTACCCGGCTTCAAAGAGCCACGTGTTGCTTGTGTGTATTGTTCTCTGCGATGGTTGTGAACGCGATGTTTTATAAACTCGACAATACCCCAGATCCCGGAGTGCAGATAGGTCCATTGAAATTTAATTCAAGGCAAATTATTGTTGGGATCTACAGCAGTTTGATCGTTGTTCCTGTTGGATTGTTAATTGTATTCTTGTTCCAGAACAGCCGTGCAGAAAATACTGTGAAAAAACGTAGAAACAGGGGAGCGAAAAATACGATACATGACTATATATGCTGTCGTGTTGGTGGCTCTACTAAAAACAAGGTATATGACAAGAACGAATGCCCAACAACAAGTCATCAAATAAGCGTTTTGGAAGCATTTTCTGAGACGAGTCATGATAATAAATCGTATGAATCAGGTCTGCATGATAATGCGAGATCGGCCAGTTCCGTAATTTTACAACATACCTCACCTTCGGAAAATGACCAAAACATTAGAGCATGTTTTTCAGCACAGGATTTTAGATGTAAGAATCAGGCTGATGGAAACCAAGAATATAAAACGCTTGCAGACGAAAGCAAAGATGACAATTCATTTGAACTCAACATTTTGAGAGAAAGCAATTCTACGAAAACCCGAGAAAACAGCATAAAAAAGAACATCGAAAAAGAGGACAGCACATCACTAATGACTGTAGATATGGCAGCAATCAAAGCAAATGATGAACAACAACTTATACAGGAAAAGAACTTGACCTCTAGCTCAACAGTCAAGAATTCGTACAAGAATTTAGTTAGCAGATTTTTCCTTTCCAAACATGATTCACTGAAAGGCCAGTTTTGGCTGCCACATGGTTTTATCTACATCTCATGGGTGCTGTGCTTTGTTACTGTTCTTGTTTCGGCATCGTTTACATTTATATATAGTCTACAATGGGGCAAGGAGATTGCAAATCGGTGGCTTTCGTCGATGTTGGTGTCGTTCACTGAAGATCTCTTCGTCGTTCAACCCGTTAAAATCTGCATAACTGCAATCTTTATGGCTATATTTTTCCAAAACAAAAACAGTGGGAAAAAAGCTAGCGGCAAATTATCAACAAAGGCCTCAGAAACAGTTGAGGTAAATTCTAAGACCCGTAGCGAAAGGAGTGACATGAAATTTCCTGAGGAGAGCGAACTAGAGAAAGCAAAGGACTACCAAGTAAAGGAGGAAAAGATGTTTTCATTTGTACGCGAAGCATTCTTATTCGGTGCATTTCTAACTCTTCTGACAATAGTTTGCTATGGCAACCGCAGTTACTATGGATACGAAATGACTAAAACAGTGAAAAACGATTTCAGCAACTTTACAAAGGTAAACATCAGTTCAAAATAAGTAAAAAAAAAATTCACTTCAGTTGGGATAAATACATTATTCTCAATTCTGCAGAATCTAATACCATGCAAATACTGATATATGTATATATGTTTGGAGTTGAGAATGACAACTCGTCAGGTCGCGTACGGAAATTAGAGAAAAAAGTTTGCGCATGCGTGATTTTCAATACACAATTCAAAAATTTAGAAGAGTTTTAGTGAGAAAATACATCGATAGCATACTTTTGTGAGACCAGGATACTGTATTGATAAAGTAATATATCAAAGAATTAGTTTTAATAACTGAATATTTTGGCATTTTGTAAAGTCAATTTTGTTAGGCATGTTTGAAAGTCAAATGTACATATTTTCACAATAGCACGTTTTCATCTAATTTGCATACGGAGTTAGAGCATGCGCCGCCGTAACTTTCAATGTGCGAAAATCACGGCTTTAGAATATTTCGGCGAATTACTTGAAATCTAACAGATTGATTTTCTTTAAAATAGTTGGAATCGTTTTGCAATGGCTTGAAGTTGATGATGTCGTTTGCCACTTGTCTAGGTCTTATCGGATTTTTAGAGTTATTAGATAAAAATCAATTTCAACAATATTTGTTTATCGTTACCAAGGTAACGTCAATCAAGCTAAAATTACATCATTTTAAAATTTCATCTTAGCTCTATAGCTGGTCAAAAAATGAAGTATGTAGGTATTAGTTAAGACTTTGAAAAATCCAAATGAAAATGAAAAGTATGATCTGAAAAATACTATAGGAAGCCACCTTAATTTCATGCGCAACATACTCTAATCCTTACCTAAGATACTTTGATTTTTAAATACATTTTTTATGAATATACATTTTTTACTTTTTTAGCTAAAAACCTCAGATAGTTACTGGAAATGGATCAACACCCAATATGCTCAAAGCGCTTATGCAGGCCAATGGTACAATAATGCTCCTGAACCAAATGAAGTCTATATTGGAAACAAAATGTCAATTATTATAGGAATGCCTCGGATTCGCCAACTTAGGGTTAAACCAGGTAATGTTATAACTAGTCACTCACTAGAAAAAAATTGCATTGAGACATCTTCAGTAGTAGTACTGACCATTCGCTCCGACACACGGTGCAACATTTCGTGCAACATCACACTAAAATAAAAAAAATTGAACTTCTGTTTTATTATTTTTATGTCATTTGTATTATGCTTGTAAATTAAGTTGAAAAATCGAGATTTTCTCTTATTTGGCTGCTGAAATAGTACTATTATTATAATGTTGCAAGCAATGCTGCATGGAATGTTGCACCGTGTATCTGAGCCTTAAATCGTAAATAACAATAGTACGGTTTCATTAATTATAATATAGTGTTTGCACTCTCATAACCTTCTCTGAGAATGAGGTTTCAAGTATGGTTTAAAGTAGGTTTATACATATATAATAACTCATTTCTATATGATAAACCAATTTTCGATCAAGTATGTTCCTCTACCATTTGCACCAGTATAGCTTATAGCCACTTTTGATTATTTAACACTTATTTTTTCCATGCTTTAGATAGCTGTGTTATTCCCAAAAAAGCAAGATCTATAACTTCCACTTGCTACGGCAGATATTCTTTCAAGGATGAAGAAAAGAGCCCTTTGTTTCTGCCTGGATGGATACCTTTTCAGAACGAAAACGTCCTTACATGGGCCAATTTATCTAAGCTTTGTCCAAAACCATGGCGCTACAGTGCAGTCAGTGATTTGCCTTCTTGGGGTTACTTTCACACTTACAGCGGAGGAGGTTACATCGCAGAATTAGGATATAATAACAAGACTACACACTTTGTCGCCAGTCCTCTACGCACAAACAAATGGATTGATCCAAGAACTCGTGCATTACTGCTCGAAATGTCAATATTTAATCCAAGCACCAATCAATTAAGTGCGATAACATTTTATTATGAAGCTCTTCCTACGACATTTGCGATTCTATTTCGAGTCGTTGAAACAATCACACTTTATGGTACAGAATCTCCTTCGTATGACTTTTTTCTAGTATGCAAATTGCTCTTTATATTTCTTGTAATATTTTTCTTGGCACGCGAGGCAAGAAGAGCATTTAAGATGAGACAAAATTACTTCAAAAATTTTTGGAACTGGTTGGAAATAATTCAAGTCCTTGTAGCTTTTACTGTTGTTGTTTGTTACGTCGTTAAAGAAAAAATGCTTCTGACAGCTGTTCAACAGGTTAAAGAAAACCCCTACTTGACAGTCAACTTTCAGCCTGCACTCGCATGGAAGAACGCTGAAGAAGCTGCACTTGCATTGGCTGTATTTATCGCAACCATAAAAATTCTTCGTATGCTTCGTTTCAATCCTCACATAATCATTTTTTCGGCCTCTCTAAAATCTGCCAGAGAGACGCTTCTTGTGTACTCGCTCATCCTTTCTGTCGTCATGGTTTCATTTGCCTTTCTGGGTTTGTTAACTTTGGGTACTTCAATGTATGAATATAATACGCTATTACAGGCTTTATATTCACAGCTATTGATGTCACTTGGAGCAAAAATGCACTTGAATAAAATGAGGAACAACTATCCAATTATTGGTCCCGTCTTTGGCTTTGCCTACAAAATGCTAATGACATTCCTATTCGTGAATTTTTACATATCTGTGATAAACGATTCTTATGAAGAAGTGAAGTCAAACATAGACACAAACTCAAAAGAATTCGAAATGGCAGATTTTATGCTGGAACGTCTAAAGGAAATACTTTTTCGAAAAACCTATAACGTTAATACCCAAGAGGATGAAAGTCCTAAAACCGTTAACACAAATGAAACAACATTAGATGAGGAAAAACCTACTTCTATGAAAATTGTCAACGAAGCGTCGAAGAAACAGGAACACCCAGAAACGAGGGGCAAGGATAGAAACGTTAGTTTCAAGGCTCAGCTTGAGGAATGCGGACTTGACTCGAGGAAAAATACTTTATTGGAACACAAGGCTAAAGGTGGCACCGAAGGCGATAGTTCAAAACGAGCGAAACAAAATATAAACAGAATGCGAAGAGCACTCAGGCACAGGAAAGAAAAACGCATTGAAAACATATCAAACGCAGATGCCTGCGAAATGCAGAGCCAAACAAGCTTCGAAAACGATATGAAGCAAACACGTTACTTATATGACGAACAAATGCATCGAGACTTCGACCAAAAATGTTCAGAGATTAATGGACGAACAAATGCATTGAGAAAAGACGATAAAGAGGAAGACATCGAGTTCATCCAGTTTTTGTGCCTTTTCTCGAAATATTTCGTTAAAACAAGGCCACTGAGCGAAAATGCTTCAGAACATGAAGAGGAATTGGCAGTGTATACCCCCGACTGGGTAAGCAGTTCAAGCTTATCCAGTGAGGATGCTGTTGAGGATGAAAGCTGCGAGACATATCTAAGTGACCCTGAAATAATACAAGACGAGCTGTGGGGAAGTACTTCGGAACTACTAAGGAATTTCCCACTGCGAAAAAATCCTATTCCAGATCATTTGAGATTTAGTAATTCCTTGCAAGGTGAATACAAGGTCTCTAGCACAACAGCGAAACAACCACACTGGCGACCATAAGAGTAGTTATTTACGTATGCAAGACTTTGGCATAAAATACATATTAACATTTGGTTTCCGCTTGCGGACGTCAAATTTCAACAAAACTTTCTATGAACATTTATTGGCCTATGCTGGAAAATACATTGAATATTATGAATATATTATTTGTTTCTCCCGCTTAATTATGACAGAAGCTAATTTTGTGCAAAAGCAGGACCAAAATAGGGTGGTCCGTTTTTGAGGCAAAAAGTCCAGTTTGGTAAATGCCAGCATTATTTTATGTTCAAATGAATTGCTGCGTTTCAATCAGCTGATACAAGTCTTTGAATCTCATTATCTCTTCCAAATGGTGGTCAAACACTGACCACCATGTGCTGTCAGCCAGAAAGTGTTCTACTGAAAACTTGTCATTCAGCTGATGAAACCCAGCAATTACTGACAAGTCATCATATAGCACCCCTTGAAAGTTAGGATGGGTGAATACAAAATGTGAATATCGCCGTGTAATGAATAGTACGTTATAGTAATCATACAGCCGGTAGATCTAGGTTGTGAAGCTTTGGCATGTTCCCTACATTTCTTGTTTTGACCCCGGTAGCTCTTTTTCTTCAACTATGTGGCAAACTTTTAATGTTTTAACGTATTTTCCAATCTATAGCAAGTTGTACTCGTCCTTATTCGTTTTGTTTTGAGACTTGTTCATAATATTTTTTTTTTTAGGAATAAAAAAAAAAATGTTGTATCAGGGGATCGCGTAGGGTGTCCGTGAGCCCTTTTTCTTCCATGCAAGAGCGTTTCTATTTTGATGAATATTTAATTTATTGAAATAAAGATTGAAATCTTCATCATCATCAACATCATCATCATCATCATCATCATCATCATCATCAACATCATCAACATTATCAACATCATCATCATCATCATCAACATCATCATCATCATCATCATCATCATCATCATCATGCGTTTTGATTGGTTCGGATCGGAGTTCTAAACCAAAACAACTTCAAAGGCATGCACAATATTTATTGGTTAATATATAATCAATGGATAAATAGATAAATGAGTGAATAGATAAATGAGTAAATAGATAAATGAGTAAATAGATAAATGAGTAAATAGATAAATGAGTAAATAGATATATAGATAAACAGTTAAAAAGAGAAATAATTAAATAGTAATACATTCTCACTAATCCCACATTACGAATATATGAGTTATAGGAGTGCACATCTGCAATCTTGGACAAAACTAGTTGAGACAGTAGCCTTTTCGCGCTGTATAGCATTTGTCAAAATCATGTATCTCCAAGAAAAAATAGCTTGGTTGTAATCCTCTCCTCCCCCTTGATTTAATGTTGCTTCAAAAGGTTTGCTAATATGCCAGCCAAGATTTTGGAGCGCAACATTTGCGTTTGTGTGCTAGAAATCATAAATAAATGTACAAGTTTCTCAACAGTTTTGTCCAAGATTGTGGCTCCGCAATGAACCATTCATACGCTTATAATGCTTCCGCAAGACATCTTAGACACTTAAGGATAAATACCAAATACTCTGTACTTAAAACTCCAACTTCAAGGTTGGAGGACAATGCTATTACAATATAACTCTGCTTGACCAGTGAGATTTGATTTGATTTTCGTGTCAATCTCCTCCCTAGACCCCCACTGAATATGGGCTAAGCTATAACCAATACAATTTAGAGAGACTTCCTCCCAAAAACCTTAAATAGAATTCTGCTAGGGTGAACTCGACTCGTCCAGTGCTGAATTCTTTCATTGACTGCCTCTTAATGCAAAATATGTCGATTTAACGTCACGACCATAGGCTAAACACCAAGCTGCGGAAACAGTATAGTATGAACATCGTCACGGATTCTCAGCAACTAGCCGAGCAGGACAAGAAACCACCCGAAAGTAATTGTAAGGTTTTTGTTTAGTTTTACCTTTCTGATCACGACTACGACAGAGTGTCCGAGCCCGTTGAACCTGTGCTTCGAATACAAACGTATACCGTTTTGCGTGTACAACAGATTCTGAAGTGTTCGTGGCCAGAAAGGACAAATGTGGCTAACACGTTACTCGAAAAACTGGCTTGCACATGGCTACATGAATTAAAGTTGGACTAAAGTGGAGATAGCAAAACCGACACACGACTCGATACACTGGTCGACACACGGCTCGATATACTGGCCGATACATACTAGTTATATATACAATGGATTCGAGTAGCATACCGTGGAATATCCCTATATAGAGTCACTTGTAGTTTCTAGTATACACACGAGCCTTTAGGTGAGTATGTATACAAAGAAAATACAAATGATGAGTGGGATATCCACGGTATGCCACGCGGAACCATTGTATAACAATTTTATCCCACACCATAGAAAATACAAATCCGCCGATTCAACACGCAGTGCATGATGGGAAGGAAGAGTGAAATACCGACGAATATACAACGGCTTTCCTGCTTTCTGATTTGCTGTATTTTCTATGGTGTGGGATAAAAGGTTTTATACACTGGCCGAAACACCGCTCGATACATTGGCCGACACACCGCTCGATAAACTGGTCGACACACGGCTCGATACACTGGCTGACACATTGCTCGTTACACTGGCCGACACACGGCTCCATTACTTCGGGAAATGGTATGCATGAATGTTAATAAACAGAATAAAACTTGTACTAAAGAATCGCTTGCTCAATAAAACCAAAACCCTTTGTCACACTAAGCCGAATATCTTATGACGAACAAAAAAACTCCGTGCTAACTATTTAGCCGGGTGCACGTGCATATCATGAAACGTGCAAAAAACGCATTACAAGGCAGTATTCAAGCAGGTTTTTCCTGAAACTTTTGTTGGATCTTCTTTTACGCCTTTGGTGGGAACAACTTTCACATCTTTGGTGGGGGTATCTTTCACATCTTTTTTGGGGACATCTTTCGCATCTTGGGTGGGAACATCTTTCACATATTGGGTGGGGACATCTTTCACATCTTGGGTGGGAACATCTTTCACATCTTTGATGGGAACATCTTTCACATCTTTGATGGGAACATCTTTCACAGGTTCATATTCATGAATGTCAAGGTTTTCTTCATCCTTTGCTTCTGCAACATTTTGGAAAAGATCTTGAGATTCTGTTGGTGGTCCTGGAGCGGACATATTGGTTACTTCACCAGGAGCATCGGCGACGAGCTGGAGTATCTCAAGACAACATGTGGTACTACATTTTGGATTCTGCTTCAAAGCAAGTGCTGTCGTCAAAACGTTTGAGATATACTTGACTGAAATAAAATATAAATAATATGAACAGATACGCATAAACAATGCCCGCGAACGTCATTTAGATAAAGTTTGTATTGGTGAGAAAAATACTGAACAACTCTTCTCACATACGATGGCTGGCTCAGGGATCGAACCACGATCACAGCGATGAGAGACAGCGCGCTAACATCAACAGCAGCAGCGTTAAGTGCAATTGTCGATATCTCCCCTCATAAGTTAAACTATGTTGTATTATACGTATTCATTATTGTAAGCGACAATTGAAAGAAAATACCTGCAACAAGAGCAATCACCAAGACATTTGCACCAACAAGAATAGCTGTAACCATAAACGTGTCGGTCTGGTTGCTGATGCCTGATGACGATTCGTCTTCTGGGATTTTCATCAGCATTCCGATGGTAAAGTTAACAGAACTTGCCATCAGAGATATAAGCTGTAGCCAGTGCTCGAACGCGTCTTCAATTGGTTTGGAATAAGCAAAACCAACGGAGTATAGCCCAGACAAAATGGCTGTAAGACCAAGACTTGTGCGGCTTTCGGCATTCATGAGTAGTAGTATTGACGTAATCACGATCTTTCGAGCAAGTTCAACAATCTCCCAGAACCAGCAATCTTGTGAGTAGTTTTCGTACAGAAAGCGAGTCCCAGCTAAGATGGTACTATTCTTCTCTTTGTCAACCCCAGCATTACGGCGAGCATATTTCAGGAGAGAAAACATCCACAGTGGAAAACCAATGCAATAGATTAAAGCTGCTGAACCAAAACTGCCATAAATGCTATGTTTTGCTGTGTTACATTTGATCGAGTAATCAGCTTTGAGATAGGAATTGCATTGTACGTTGCCATAGGAACATATCTCTTGACAGGCAGCTGGTAGCATCTGGATGATGTGGGTACATGTCGATGGGAACGTGATAAAGAGGATCAAGATCCAGAACCGATAGCCTTTCTCTTTATATTGACTTATTTGGATCTCTTGAGTTTCCTTTTCTTTGGTTCTGTACTTTACGTAACCCTTTATGAGAAAGTTGAAAACTGGCCCCATCAAGATGACAACCGCTGTGAGGGCGACACTGAGAAGAAGTTGAGTATAAGCATCTGCTCTTATTGAATGCTTAATGCAGCTCACAGGTGCTATGACCAAAAGATTAAACTGCACCATCTTGGCGTATTTCATGATAGTAACGACAGGTCCCGGCCAACTGATGTATGAGAAAGAGTCAAAAGTGGCCACCGAGACTTGATAAAACCCCATGACAATTTTAAGTCTGGCTAGAAAGATGTCCGTCAATGTCCGTGATGGGTTGTTTGGATCTTTTTTCTTCTCCCACAGAACAATGACAACCAGAACAGCCATTGCTATCGAAGCCATTACTATTTGTCCAATGATCCATGGTAAAGTTGGACACTCTCGGCATTTGGTTAACACGTTGAAGTATCCCTTACCACAAACAGCGCAAACAGGACCTTCGTAGCCTGTACTGCATTGTGAATAACTTTTCCCCAAGCAAGATTCTGCAACTGGACAGGCGTAGGCATTCGGTATGTTCTCTTCAAAGTTCTTTATTTTGTACTCAGCATTTGTAATCATCAGGTCATTTTTAAAAGCCTCGTATTGTTGCTGGGATGTCTTACTTTGCCACACCCAATAGAATCCTGGCGCAAGATCGATAGTCTCATTCAGGCACACGTAGCCTTTGGTGCATATACTGCAAGGTCCAAATCGACGAAGGCGGTAGTATTTGTCCATGCATCTGCACGCGCGAAACTTTGCGAGTTCTTTGAGATTAGTTCCTGTAATTTAAAGACATTTTTCATCAGCAAATGAAAATGTTTTCTTTAGAGAGACAGATAAAATTTATTCCATGTTTTTGCGCTTCTTAGCTTGGAATGTTTAATCCCACACCAGCGAAAAAATCCTTACTATCGACATTATTTCTACAGGGGCCGGTTGTACGAAGCCTGGATAAAGTTATCCACCGGATAAGAGTTATCCAGTGTATAGAATTTGTATAGGTTTTATCTGCTGGATAAGGATTTATCCGGTGGATAGTGCTATTCAGGCTTCGTACAACCGGCCCCAGGCAGCTAATCTGAAAGAGTGACATAGAAATGACGTCACTGCTAAACTGAGGTGTCATGAAGCTGTCGAAAATTAACTTATTAGGTTAAGTTATATCTTTTATTAAATTAAGTTATAACTGAGATGAATCTAAATTTTTAATATTTTAGTTTTTGGATATTTTGTATATCGAATGGGAAAATAAATAAATAAATAACCGTTTACCGTTTCACCGGACTATTAATGATGACATCTCAGTATTGCAAATTTTCTCGATTCTCATTGGCTGATATTTTTCTCAGATCAGCAGAATTCTTGAACATATGACTTGTAAAAAACAGAACCTAACAGCATTGGGCGTTTGTAGTTTAGGCATAATTGTTCTTTCAAAAGATCAACAAATCAAATTGTTTTCATGATGTTCCCTTGAGAATTGTTTCTTTATAATGTTTACCGATTGGCACAGATGGTTGAACACTGGACGTATGTGCAGGAAGTCGTTGTTCGAGTCCCGGCCGCACCAACGCTCAGGGTCTTAAAATAACTGAGAAGAATGTGCTGCCTTTTTGATTTCAACTGCAAATGGTTATACCTTTCCGAGCCCGGATAACAATGCACGTTCATGGCAGTCCCGTCCCTAATAAACTAGAGACGTTAAAAGAGGACCACGACTTTATCAGTTGAATTACTGTCAATTGTTATCCTCTATGAAAGAAACTGATTTATTTATCATTTATTCAATCAAAAAGAGACCGAAAAATATTTTAACTTAATAAAATGAAAGCTACCTGGTGGACATGATTGACAGTCTGTTTGGGATTTTCCTGGTGCAAGCTCAGGCTTCACATAAGATCCCGGTGGACACTGCTTGCAACCTAAATTATATGCTATTACGGTTGAATAGCCCATCTCGTCTTGATAGAATCCACCTGAAAGCATTTTAGACATGAAGGAATGAGAACCAAACGTCAAGAATACAAAGTGACAAAATTTTGTTAACCATTAACCCTACAACTAACAAATTAAAGTTTTTAAACTAGAAAAACCTCTGGGTTTTTGCCTACCGTCAATCAAATCAAAACACAAGGCGTTTTGGGATTGGTCTCGCAATTGTGATATCATAGAATAACATGATATTTTGTAGGCCTAAATGGTATGGACAACCCAATCCCCTGCACCCATATGCCCATATGTATCCAAGGAAAGCCATGATTTAGACAAGCCCAGAGGTTATTTTTTTGAGTCCTTTCAGAGTAATGATTATGAGATAATAGTAATTAAAAGTTTGATAAATTTTGAAGGTCTTACCAGGTGGACAGAGTTCACAGCTTTGTCTTGAATGTGACTTAAAGCTTCCTCTATTGCAAGGTTCACAGTCGTACGTGTCAAATGCCACATCTCTGCAGATATACCCAATTGTTTTCAAGACTAGTTTAGAGTTCGTGTCCTGATCTCGAATCACGATGTCGATAGTCGGCTCTTTGCTTTGTAACCTAACACAAACGACACACAAAACTGAAAAACCTTTGATAATATTCGAATAATGAATCAAGAGTCAATATGACACTGCCGGATCGATCTCTTTTTTATATCTTGAGCGCAATATTTTCCCATTTTCTTAGGAGCAAATATTCGTTTGAGTAGCATCCATTTTCTACCCCGGGTGTTCTCAACCCAGGGGGGGGGGGGGGGGGTACTTCGGGTCGTTTCATACGGGGATGCTCCGCCCGGACTCTCGACCCCTTACCCTTTGATATACCAAATTTCAGCAAAAAGTTACCCCTTTTTTTTACATACTTTTTTTGCCTGAAAAGGTACCCCTTTCACATACTTTTGAAGAAAAATTACCCCTTTTTATACCAAAATTCACAAATTCCCACACATTTTCTATACCTGCGGCCTGAAAAACGTGCCCCTTTCGGGCGGAGCATCCCCGTATAGTCAATTATAGGGAGTACCCCCCTTTCCCCCACCCGCGGTTCTCAAACTCACGCACCGTCGATTCATAGCAAGTGCTTTTCGTTTCTTTCTGCACCATATCCACATAGTTCTTGAAGCAAAACGTTTTTTCATGTTTCCTCGTATTCATCAAATTTACAGCTGCTCAGTACTTTTCTTAGATTAGTATAATCAAAAAAATACCGACGTCTGTACCGTCTGGGGGCTACAAAAATATGACAACCGTAAACATTGAAAAAGTTAAAAAGTACCCTTAAGGAAGATGTTAACAAACTTACACAATGTACGTTATGAGAGCTTTTGTTGGCCAAATATTGAGTGGAATCATCAACTGGGTGTCCAACAGATTTCTAGGAAAAAAGAATATTGAGCATTTGAATTTCCGCGTTTTAAAATACCTCTTTTCCTGTCTCGTGCGCAATGTTCACCGGCTGAATCGGAAGAACTCTTCATGGTATTCTTTCTGCCTAGCAACACAGGGTGGTCAGTGTTTGCCCACCGTTAATTTGAACATATTTAACATATTTCTGATGGTTTAGCGTGGTATGTCCTCTTATTTACCATTGAGGGTTTCCCATCTGGGGATCAGTCCGCTCAGTGTGGTACGATCACATATGTTTTTCAGTTTTGAATCTTTTGACACAGAAATGAGGATAACCCTGCGTGAATGAATCTGTAATCAAGAGACACAGTACTATGTATCATCGGAGACAGAATATAGGTAGTTTGTGATCTAGTAGCTCACATGATTTTAAGACTTGGAAGTGATAGGAATGCCTCATCTTCAATAATCATAAGCGGGTTCCCAGTTAAAGATCTGTTTAAACAAAGCAAAAAACAAAACAAAACAAAAAGAACTCAAACGTGGCGAACAAGCCTAATGACAGGACAGGAGGAGAGACATCAAATACATTCAACTAACATACATATACGAAATAGAATTTAGGCTTGAAAAGGCTGGACTCTAACTTGCCTCTCACCAAGGCGACGCGAGTTCAAGCCTCGCTGTGCTCGGTGTTGTATGTGAGTAGAATGTTTTGTTGGCTCTCTCCTGTGCTTCGAGGGTTTCCAGGCTTTCCGGTCTTTCCTCCTTCCTCAATAATCAACTTCTAAATTCCAATTGTAATGCAGTGAAGGAAGAGCCACTCGGTGGATTCCACTGTTAGTTCTAACTTATTTATTTATTCATTTGTTTATTCATTTTTTTGTTTGTTTTGGACTAAGAAGCGGTGGTAAACAACGCCGTGATAACATATACCACCAATTTTCTACTTTTACGTTATCCATAATGCTCAGGTTTGGAGGGAGGTAAAGAAAGTGATTCAAATGCCATGACCTAAACCAATTGTTAGAAGGCAATGGGTGTAGTTTTCATACCTGCTATTAAATCAAGTTTTTTTCCCCGATTTCAGTTTAAAACGTTTTGTACAAATGGGCTCCCTGTGAAATTTACAGACTATCCCCCTTTTGCCTTTGTCATTCAACTGAAACGAGCCAACCTACCCATCGAATGAGCTATATATGATATATATGTGATTCTTACAAAGCCTTTAGCTTGGTGGCTCCTTTGAAGGTATGGTTGAGAATGCGCTCGATTCTGTTGTTATCAAGAAAACTTGAACAAAACATATTGGAAACATCAGTTTATACTTTTCTTGTGTCGTGTCGTGTCGTGTCGTGTCGTGTCGTGTCGTGTCGTGTCGTGTCGTGTCGTGTCGTGTCGTGTCGTGTCGTGTCGTGTCGTGTCGTGTCGTGTCGTGTCGTGTCGTGTCGTGTCGTGTCGTGTCGTGTCGTGTCGTGTCGTGTCGTGTCGTGTCGTGTCGTGTCGTGTCGTGTCGTGTCGTGTCGTGTCGTGTCGTGTCGTGTCGTGTCGTGTCGTGTCGTGTCGTTTCGTGTCGTGTCGTGTCGTGTCGTGTCGTGTCGTGTCGTGTCGTGTCTAGATAAAGCATGCATGAATGCTTACACATTAACAAATTCTGAAATCCATCTCAAGAACTGTAAGCTTTCCAAGGATTTAATGCGATTGCTTGCCATAAATCTAAACAAGAATTATAATTAACCTTTAACCCTCAAAGTCCGTACTTTAAACAGAAGCCTTTAAAAATGATCGATAACACGAAACAACGTATTGGCTGATTAAGGTGGCTCGATGGGATATTTTCGGTGCGCTACCTTTCAACTTCAAATTGCAAATATACGGACACAAACAATTCATTGAAGGGAAAAAACTATTCAAGGATCTAAGAGAAAGATGAAATATTTTTTCAGAGAAAATTTACCCGCGAAGGTCTTCAGTAACCTTAACGTTACTTACAGGTGCGACAATGGAATATCACCAAATTGTGGAATAGTCGAAAATTCATTTTCATTCATTACCCTAGCAAAATAAAAAATAATAATGTACATGGTCAACTTATTTCCTTGTTTGCAATGCAAACTGGAAACTAATACTTGCAGGGTTGTCAGACGCTCGATACTAGCGAAAATTCCATTGGGTAGGTACTTGAGACGGTTTCTGTTTAGTGTCCTGCATCATAAAGAAAATGATTTATGATTTATATAGCGCCCTTTCTATATGTATATAATCAAACGGGCTTTAAGGCGCGATTACACGGTGCAATTTTCTCTGCAACTTGTCTCCCAACGGCCTTGCGACACAAGTTGCAAGAGCGTTTACACGGTGCAACGGAGACGCAATCGTTGCCGAAAGTAGAAACGAATTCTACTTTTCGCAACGATTGCTGCAACTCGTCTCGCAACATTTTTTCAAATTCCACTGTAGGTTACACGGTGCAATGCTTCGTGCAACTTGTGTCGAAACGCCGTTGCGAGACAAGTTGCAGAGAAAATTGCATCGTGTAGTCGCGCCTTTACAATCATGAGAGGTGGTTAGTATGAGGTTTAGGCACTGAGGGTGGTCACTGAAGGGTTTCTTTACGTCCTCAGTGGTTCTTTTACGTCCCTCCGATATTGGTTAGTGATGAAGTGTGGAGAGACGGAACCGCCATTTAAGGTGGTCATCAGAGTCACTTGAAAGTCTAACCATTCGTAGATGTAGTTACTAAGGCATCACTTTCTTCTCAGTTGTTTTAAGACTCTGAGTGTTGGTCCGACCAGGAATGGAATCACGACTTCCGGGTTGAGGTTAATAATAATAATAATAATAATAATAATAATAATAATAATAATAATAATAATAATAATATAACACAAAGTCTTGACCTAAGAAGAGCTACAGATATCTTTAAATTACAGCTAGGTTTCATTGACCTTCATCAGATATAAACGAAATTAAGTTTCGATGTAATTATTATTTTGCACTCGATTTCTTTCTTTTTTTTTCCCCTTTCGGCCACCATTTTGATCAAATCCATACTAAAAATAATGTTCTGAATAGTATTATTGAAGAGCATTGTGGTGTGAGATACAAAACCTCTAGACTATATAATATACGTAAAAAAGAGTATCCTATTGGAGCTTAAACCATACTGAAAAATGAAAATCACTATACGTGAACCTGACTTATTAACTCACAGATGCAAAAGTCCTCGTAAATTCTGAAAGGTTCTGTTGTCGAGATGCGTAAGATTGTTGCCATCCAAGTTTCTGGGTCATAAGACAGTGTCAGTAACAAGTAATCATGGCAACACGAAGCCAACCAGGCCCACCACATCATCCTACTAATCGTCCATCCGTCCCTCCGTCCATCCGTCCCTCTGTCCCTCCGTCCATCCGTCCCTCCGTCCATCCGTCCATCCGTCCCTCCGTCCATCCGTCCCTCCGTCCATCCGTCCATCCGTCCATTATTCAGCATGCGAACCTGCCTTTGGGCTCCATACTGTGTAACCTTTGCAACGCGTTATGATCTGATACGATTCGGAATGGACGTCCTAATAAATACTCTCTGAACTTTCGTACGCCAAAACACTATTGCGTTGTTATTGAGAATAAACATTGATTCATAATGTAAAGTTTAATGAACTAGAACAATTGCTAGAAAACATCTGCTTGTATATATAGACCCCTAGCAGCAAGTCGGAATGCAGCTCATGACCATTTGGAAGACAAAACAATAGGTTTCCAATTCTCAAGATAGTGAAACTCTTTGGTTTTGTTCTTCAAATTGAGCTGCTTTGACCTCACGGAAAAATGTTATATATCATTTAAAAAACTCATGAATATTTAATGAGGAAAACACAATAGAAATCATTGTCCGTGGAGGAGGTTTTAAATCTGATCAAACACCCTCTTCATTTGCATAAACTTTAACTCGGATTTTCACTGGTAAACTTGGTTCATTCGTCAAAAATTCAGTAGAAAATGCGAAGATACACCTCAAGGTTTTTTAAGCTGTTCAATAAACTCGCAGATCGTATTTTATCGGGCTTAAAACCACTCGGCTTCGCCTCGTGTTTTAAATCCCGATAAAACACTCCTGCTCGTTTATTAAACAGTACAAAATTATAATGAACATTACAGGAAACAATATGGTTGTTGTGGGTGTTCTACGTGATATGGTGTGGTGTGTTTGGGATTGGTGTGGTATAACGATACTTGAATCAAATTTAAATAGTTGTCGTGACATATCGCTGGATGAACTTACAACGATGAGAGAGAAACAAGGTTTCTGAATGCACCTGGTTCAATTGTCGCAATCCTATTTTCTTTTAGTGTTCTTGAGGGACATGTTGAGATAAATATTAAGAAGTGAGCTTATCTAGTTTGGTTGTGACAAGCATAAAGAGAAAAGGGTGAGGGGGCCGGTGGTGCTAAAAAATTACATGTTATCACTTTAGATACGAATTTCTGTGAGAGAAATTCTTTATTACTCAATATTATATTATCAGGATGCCTTATTATAGGAAATTAACGCTCTACGAAATTAAAGTATTGGAAATTAGCACGACTTAAAATAACGCGAATTGAGGGCAAAAACACTTCCAAATGAAGAAAATTAACGCAAAAATTAAGACAAAATTTCCATTGAAATGAAATGAACGCGATAGACACAAAGATAGCGCATCTGAAAGTGAAAATCAAGAGCTTGTAGAATCAAAAAAAAAAAAAAAAAAGATAATTTCTTGGAAATGCTGAAATATTGTTGTTATTAAGTGACTAGCTGTAATGTTCAGATTTAAACAAATAATTTTTTTCAAAAATAGATGGGCGATAAAATTGCCAGTTATTGATTTCGTGAAAATGAACATTCCATTTTATTAATGATATAGAAATGAACATTAAAAGCAATTAACACGACTTAAATTAACGCGATTTTTTAAAATTCGCTTTAATTTCATGGAGCTTTAATTTACTATAATAAGAGAAAATGAAAACCCGGTCTGGCTAGATGAATCTAACGATGGTTTCTATTCGCGGAGTTCATTCTGATTTGGCGGGAACTTTCGTGCCTTAGCTCTTAAAATCTCGCTACGTCACTGTTCTTACTAGCTATATTTACTCACATTGTAATTATCTTAACATTGTTGGAGAAAATGCCTTCTTCTACACAACGTACTTGATTGTTATCTAAATTTCTAGAGAGAGGGCGAAAGAAGAATATTACATTATTTCATGATTACTTTGGCTTCCTGTGGAATATTTTTTTCTCATATTGGCCCAACAAATGTGGTTTGTGCTTCTGAGATAAAAAGCGAAGACTCACACCTACGAAAATCTTGATACATATATTGTTTGCGTCTTATAGGACGAAGCCCGAGTAAACGCAGTCAATTAACTTACACAATGTAACTTACATGCTTCGAGCTTGCATTAAAGTAAATGTCCCAGGTTCAAAACTTTCTAACAGATTGTTTTCAAGAATTCTGCGATAATAAATACAGAAAAAAATATCATTCAGAATATATTTATAATATATTGGTCCCCGTATGGGGGTTACCCTGCCCATTTAGCGATGTTTATTAAAAAAGACAGACAGACAGACAGACAGGCCAACATAAAGACAGACAGACAAAAAAATAGACAGACAGTCCAACAGACAGACAGACAGACAGACAAATAGATATTCTTGTTCTTGCATATTAAAACTGTTACTCGATTGTTGAAAAATAAAACTTGTTTATAATCGCAGCGTTTACTTACAGACTGTACAGGTATTTGTTTTTATTAAACCAATCCTTTCCAATACGTGAAATTCTATTATTTCCAAGATATCTGGTAAAGTTTATAAAAGGTGTATGTATAAGAATAGACACAACAAAAGTTCGTGGGCATTTTGTTAACAACCACCCTAGCGCTTAGCGTTGCGGATGGATTGGGCCTGATCTAGTCTCACTTGAATTTATTTACTTATAAACCAAAAAGATGTATTTACGCTGGGAAATCTGGCAGCAGATATTCTTTACAAATGTTACTCAACTTGTCGTCATTCAGGTTTGGTTGATTAAAGGGTACGTCTACTACCGTACAGGCTTACAGCGCGACGCGCAAAAGTATGACCACTTTTAGTGTATTCGCATACTTCTATGCACGGGCTTTTTGCTCCAAACGAGCTTTTACACGCCTCATTTGGTAAAACCAAATTTGCATCAATTGTGTCAGTTTAAGGGGGGACTTACCTATTTACCAGCCACATTTGCCGAGGAAAGGATTTAAAAATAAATAAGAGGTTTTTCTAATGTTTTAAGCTCATAATGAAACCAATTTGTGAAATGGACCATTTTTTGATATGTGTGATGACGTCATTACTATTGCGTCATTAATGACGTCATATTTCATAAAAAGTTAAAAAACAAGCGTGCAATAGGTCTGTTTGAACCAAAAATAAGCGAAATTATAGCTAACATAAATAGAAACAAAGTTAAGCATGGATTTTACTCTACGTTAAGAGAGTGGGAAAATATTTAAATTAAAAAAATTCAACATGACTTGGTAGCCTGGCCTTTTCACCGTTTTCAAAAATAATGCTTAACTTTGTTTCAATTCATATCAGCTATGATTTCGCTTATTTGTGAGTCAATCCGACCAAATGCACGCTTGTTTTTTAATTTTTAATGAACTATGACGTCATAAATTGCGTAAGAGAGATGACGTCATCGCACATATCAGAAAATTATCCATTTCACAAATTGATTTTATCTATGAAGTTATAATATAAGAAAAACCTTTTAGAGATTTAAATCCTTTCCATAGCAACCGTGGCTGGTAAATAGGTAAGTCCCCCCTTAAAGTACAAAATCCTGTGCATAGAAGTATGCGAATACATTAAATGTGGACATACTTTTGAGCGTCGCGCTGTAATAGACATGATGCGCACGAATACACTTTTGCATCACAATCTCGTTCTGAAAAATCGAGCTGTGCCTTCTAAGTCTAAAATGCTGATGTGGAAAAGTTTACTTAATATAAGAGCTTTTAAGTTCTCTCTTTAAGTTCTTAATATTTATGCATGAAATCCTTGAGCGCACGTCCGTGTAGCACATCCGTGTAGTCCGTACAACATTTAATGTATTCGCATACTTCTATGCACGGGCGTTTTTTTGCCAAACGAGCTTTTGTACCCCTTACGTGGGAGAACCAACAAGCTTACCGAAATTTGTCGGTTTATTCATCGCTGCATGAACATGAGGCTAAGGATTTCATAGCGTAAATATCAAGAAACACTTATTATTTTTGTTTTATATGGAAATGCGATTAATGTTTACCCAAAGGGGTGTTTCCTAATCCCGGCGCTATAAATTGGTGTCCAGCCCCCACCCTCTTCCGTCAAGGGCTGCGGCTTGGTACCTTCATAACACTTACAAGTTAGATAGTCTTTCGTGGTCATCAAAAACTCCTTCCTCGATATGTTGTATTTTGTTCCTTGACAAATCTCTAAAAAACATGTTATGAGAATGGTTGTGGTTTTTAGGGAAGTATTATCAAGGGTGGCATGTACCATCTTGGTCTCAGCTTCTGTGCTTTTGAACAGGGTAATGAGTTTGCAATTGAGCGTATTTTATTGTAATTATAGCCTGAGCATCAGGCTATTGGAGGTTGCGGGGTCTTAGGGAAGAGGAAGAGGCGAAGGAGAAGTAGAGGGCAGAGGGGGGGGGGGGGGGGGGTGGTTGCATTTTGTCACACCCGATATGCCCACAGTTGTATAAGAAGTTGAATTCAGGCCATTTGATGTTGTGGGGTTTTAGAGAAGTAGAAGAGGAGAGGGAGAGGAGTAGAGAGTGGTTATAGGTGGAGTTACATTTCAGGACACGAAAATATGCCTACAGTTGACTAAGAGCTGATAATCCTTGTAGAATTCCATGTTCAAGAATGCCAATGTTATTTCTCGAAAGGTTTCTGGAAGAAATGAAATATAATATTTTTGTAGTATACATACACTCGATTGCAAAAACATTGTAGTATACATTTATGCATATATACAAATACCTAATGAGATGCAAAAACGGAAAAAGCCCTAAAATATGATCGTGTATATGTTGAAAGTAACCAAAATACTTCTATGCCTTGCTTTGATACAAGAAACGTCAAATACATAAGCTTTTTTTACAAGCTACAGAGTTTATTCTTATAAGCAGTGTGATTCGATTAAACGCAAAATATAAAATGTGTGTTGTTGTGCACACTTTCTCCTCTGATGTTTCAAGCAATGGAATCTTATATTCTAAATTGGAAATACTTCTCGGGTATAAGTTTAATCTTTCCCTATTGTCTGGCTCAAAAGACGGAAAGGTTTGCAATTGAGTTACTATGTTCAGAATACTATGTAAATCTATGTTATTGTAGCTATAAATTTGTTCCGTGAATATCAAAAGAGAATTGAGTCGTGATTTATTTCGACACACTTCACACTTGAGATAGAAAACCAAAAGTTATTTCTGTCCTCACAAATGCAGGAAAAATTCCTCATTGAGTGAGAAGTTCATAAATCATTATCAGCTCTTAGAGCAAGCATCAGTGTTTTCAATAATGTAAGCAAAACGTCCAGTTGTTCGATGCTATATAGTGTATAATATAGCGATGGCAATCAACTCCACGCTAGTCACGCTTCTTTACTTTGAATCGCGCGCGAAATCATTCCTACGATGCACCCGATATAGTTATATACTTCGCTCAGGTGGATCAGAATTTCTGCATATCGCTGTATATATATGTAGTATATAAAAAACGAGTAGCAGTGTTTTATCAAGGATAAAAACCCGAGCGCAGCGAGGGTTTTTGATCCTTGATAAAACACGTGCTACGAGTTTTTTATCTGGCTTAAAAAGGCTCATTAATGTTCAATAGCCATTTTGTTCAATATCGATAGAAAACAATGATTAAAAAATGCTTTTGAAATAAAAAGAGATGCGTGGTTTTCACTTGGGAATTTGCTTTATTGAGCAATAACAATGAAATGGCAATCGTGATGTATTCAGTACTTCAGTATATTCAGTATTGCAATCAGTCGCGCAGAAAGCAATTCATTGCACATTGGCAAGATCGACGAACATGCCACCAAAACGGAAATTTCGACTACCAAAAACATCTGAGGAAGAAAAGAAGGTGATTTTCAGTCCTTATTTGATTTAGATTTAGATATTGCCGATGATATACTTGCAAATATATCAGAACCGTCTAGCTCTGCTAATCCTGAAAGCACATTGTCAGCACCCGGTGGAATATTTAATAATTGCGTATTTCATTTCACTCGCTAATAGAACTTGAACTGACATAGTCAAGCATAGTTATAAATAAGATAAGAAATTAGGTTACAACAAATACAGTTATGTTCAAAGATAAATAGCATGATTTGCAATTCGTATGATATAAATACTGTGGAACTATAATATAAGAACGTTGTATTTCTTTATCTATCTCCACACGTACCTTTATATAAAGACACATGTAACTTTAGATATAGATTAAAGCTCATTAAAAACCATTGTCTGTGTATTATACCCCGTTATTCCCCTGGGCTGAATTCAAATCCCTCCCCGCGCTTTAAATTTGTATAGTACTTTATAGAGTATAAAGTGCTCTCCACGTGACTACTGATGAGTATCGGATTGGACAAAATGGCTATTGAATATTAATGAGTTTTTTAAATATATATATATATAAATGTAATAACGAAGAAGCAAGATTTGCTGTTACTCCGAGTTTCGTGCTTACGCACTCGTCAGACAGTATTTAATAAAATTAATAGTAATTAAATACTGTCTGACGAGTGCGTAAGCACGAAACTCGGAGTAACAGCAAATCTTGCTTCTTCGTTATTACATTTATACTTTGCTCTACACCATATGTGTATTGAGCACTCTTTAATGGGATCAGCTACTTCCTCATATGATTATATATATATATATATATATATATATATATATATATATATATATATATATATATATATAGTTGAAGGTTAATAAAGCTATTACTTTACTTACAGAGAGTCTAAATGTGGAGCGCCATTAAAAATACCCGTCTTGATGTAAGATATGTTGTTATTTTGTAGAAACCTTAAATGAAACAAAAAAACCCCTCTGATGACGACGATACGAAAGATAAAGATAAAACGCTGTTTTTGATGAACACAGACTCATTTGCACAGGCTTAGCCTCGTTTATAAGTCAGCTATTCATACACACCATTAAAAGTCCGTGGGATTGGTATTATTCAACTTGCAGTTGTTAATTCTCATTTATTTATAAAGTTTAGTTGGATTTTGCTAATGATTTGCAAAAGTCAACTGTAATGTAAACAATGTGTAAGTTTAACAATACCAATGTTTTGAAATCCCACGGACTTTAAATGATGTCGTTGAATATTGCAAATGAGTCCGTGGTCTTCAAAAACAGCGGTATGCATCGATTACGAAACTGCTGTGATGCTATTATAAAATCGCCTTTACAGAATGAAAATAAATGCAGTTCTTGATCTTGAAACTTAAGGCTAATTTATTCAAGTTCCCTTTATTAATGCATTGTCTTTGTTTCACTATAAAGTATACCCACGAAATGTTTTGCATATTTGGAGAAAACGAATATTTCTACCCTCACCAAATAGTTCTTGAATTCTGGAAAAAGTGCTAAAATGCGACTGTGTACAAACGTTTTCTTTCTAATTTTATGCTTCATAAATTTTGTAGCATGAAGTTTTTTTTAAATTTCTTCAAACAACAATAACAACAACAGAAAAAAAAATTGACTTAAGATTCCCGTTTTTTCCCCCGCAAACGACAAACGTGACCAAGTTTTCTTCGTTTTCCTGTATTTTACTTTACCTTTTGGAAACCTTCTTACCAAAAAGAAATATTCTTTTGTTTATCTACGACTTCGACATTTTTTCGATTCATTTTTATTATTTTTACAGAACTTTTCACTGGTGAACTGACGTTTCAAGTTTGCCGTAGACGAGATTTTAGGACTCTTTAATTAGTACGAAGCTACATTCGCAGGCTGACAAATATATAATGTTTTGTGTAAAAATGGATAAAAATGTTAAAAAATATATCCCTACAGCTTAATAAGAACTGGCATATCAGGAAACGTGTTTTCTTCAATAGTACTTATGGTATTATCAGAGAGTTCCCTGAAAAAAAAAAGTATTACTGTATTAAAATCAAAATAATGGACGAATTGCCCTAACAGGTCACGCGACCCTTTCCCATTTAAATCAAGCAGTCGTGTCAGAATGAGTCACAGAAATGAACTGAAGAGAACCTGAATATTAGTAAAGAAGCGGGATGTTTGCTCATAATGTCGACCATAGGGAAAATGACATAAATGACATAATTATAATAAATAAGGAAATATCGGCAGAAGTCCATAACTAGAAGTGTCCATCTTCAACTATATTCCATTGGGAAGCACGGGTGGCGTAATGATGAGAAGCGACCCGAGTTTGAGCCCCGCCGGTGTCGCATGTGAGTAGAGTTGTTTGTTGGTTCTCTCCTGTGCTTCGAGGATTTTTTCCGGGTTCTCCCGTTTTTTCTCACTCCTCAAAAATCAATTTCTAAATTCCAATTGAAATGCAGCGGAGGGAGAGCCACTCGGTGGATTCCACTGCTAATTCTCACTTATTTATCTGTTTGTTTGTACAAATGGTTAAAATAAACGGAAAACACGAAACCACTTGAGCGACTAATATACACACTTACTGGGGTATAATCTTAAAATTACTTTAACGTTACTTAAAGAGGTATTCAAGCCGCCGTTGTATTTTATTTTATTTTATTAGCTTCGCCAAATAACTAATTATGTACAACAACAAAAACACAACAAAAACAATGTAAGACAAGGTAACCGCAACAGCCGTGGTAGGCCAATTACTGCAGTTTTAAAGGTTCTAGGACTTTCAGGGTCGTAAATAGCTTGCAATGATTTGAAATAGTAGTTAAACATTAGAGCTTTGAATGATCTTAAATTTATCATATTAAGGTTCAGTTCTTCAGCGAGAGTGTTCCAGATTCTATATTAGGACTTTATTTTCATAGTCAAAGCAATTTTATCCAGAAATATTTTTTATGACTAAGATTTTATTGTCAAAATCACAAGTACAGCGCCATTGTTTAAATATTTTCTCGATCTATCGTCTCGTTTTTCTTTTGCCGGCTCAACTCATACTAACCAATCAGCGCAGCGCGTGCGATTGGGTGAAATGTGATTGGTCGTACGGTTCTGTCTAAAATAACTCTGACGCCACCCTAATACCAGAGGGATATTTTTAGTTATGGACTTCTGATATTGTTCAGCACAGTTGCTTTCGAATTCGTTATCTCATGCAAGTGCAAGCGACTTGTCGGATGAGACTTACAGCTTAATAAGATTTCTAGTGTCATTAAAGATTCCTCCTGTCAGCTTAGTGATCTTGTTCCTGTTGAGATATCTGGAACATAGTAGTATAAAGACAGTTAGCAAACCGACCAACTGACCAACCAATCAGCGAACGAACGAACGAACGAACGAGAAAGAAAGCAAACAAACAAACATACAAACAAACGAAAGAGTGATTGAATGACAGTAAGAAACAAACGAACAAACGAATAAGCAAACCAGTAAAAAATGAAAGGAGCGAAGGAAGGAATAAAGAAAGAAAGGAATAAACACAACGTGTTTAACCCTGAAACACGGTTTTTTAATATGGTATGAATAGTATAAGGCAAAACTAACAGATTTTTTAAGCTGGTGAGGTCACGGAACGTTCCAGGCGTCAGCTCTTCAACATTACTATCAGAGATATGTCTAAGTACGAAGAAGCAAAATATCGAAGTCATTGAAGCCACAAAATACAGCTATTTCAAAAAAACGTTGAACACTGCATACTGCATACTGCATACTGCATACTGCATACTGCATACTGCTCACTGCATACTGCACGCTGCATACTGCACGCTGCATACTGCACGCTGCATACTGCACGCTGCATACTGCACGCTGCATACTGCACGCTGCATACTGCACGCTGCATACTGCACGCTGCATACTGCACGCTGCATACTGCACGCTGCATACTGCACGCTGCATACTGCACGCTGCATACTGCATGCTGCATACTACACGCTGCATGCTGCATGCTGCATTCCAAGACCTAAATGCAATTTGGGTCATGTAATATTTTCCAAAGTAAAATAATAAATATGAATATATTTTATCTTTAGTGCATTCCATCCAAAACAATATACTAGCTACATATAGAGAGCAAATCGCTGTTTATTTACTTTATATTTCAATTTATTAAGACCCACAATGCCCTTTGGTGCACTATTCAGTATTCAGTATTCAACGCTTTTTGAAATAACTGTATAACTATATAACTATATTCATGAAACAATACTATGAAACTAATATAATATTACAACAATGTATCGTTTGATTTGATTGGTTGAAAAGCGTCGTGTATCAGAGTATAAAGCACAAATGCACTGCACTTACTACGAAATAGGCAGGTAGCTTGACAAAGAAGGATTTTGATGGACACAAAAGTAACTCTACTTACAAGTCAGCCAAATTTATCATATTGGTAAAAACCCCTTCGGAAAGAACAGATAGGTTGTTGTTTCCAAGAAACCTGAAAATAATATTCCAATAATCTTTTAAATGAAGTTCCATAGCAACTTTATATCCACAAGAGAGTTTGAGGATTCTACATACAAGAAACGAAAGAAAAACCTTTGCATGCTCAAAAGCAAGCATCTCTTTAAAATGAAGGGTTTCCATGACAGCCATGCTATAGGGCAGAAACAATGCATTATTTTGACAAGAGAATGTTTTAACGATTTTCTTAAAAATTTTTGTGTTGTGTTGTGTTGTGTTGTGTTGTGTTGTGTTGTGTTGTGTTGTGTTGTGTTGTGTTGTGTTGTGTTGTGTTGTGTTGTGTTGTGTTGTGTTGTGTTGTGTTGTGTTGTGTTGTGTTGTGTTGTGTTGTGTTGTGTTGTGTTGTGTTGTGTTGTGTTGTGTTGTGTTGTGTTGTGTTGTGTTGTGTTGTGTTGTGTTGTGTTGTGTTGTGTTGTGTTGTGTTGTGTTGTGTTGTGTTGTGTTGTGTTGTGTTGTGTTGTGTTGTGTTGTGTTGTGTTGTGTTGTGTTGTGTTGTGTTGTGTTGTGTTGTGTTGTGTTGTGTTGTGTTGTGTTGTGTTGTGTTGTGTTGTGTTGTGTTGTGTTGTGTTGTGTTGTGTTGTGTTGTGTTGTGTTGTGTTGTGTTGTGTTGTGTTGTGTTGTGTTGTGTTGTGTTGTGTTGTGTTGTGTTGTGTTGTGTTGTGTTGTGTTGTGTTGTGTTGTGTTGTGTTGTGTTGTGTTGTGTTGTGTTGTGTTGTGTTGTGTTGTGTTGTGTTGTGTTGTGTTGTGTTGTGTTGTGTTGTGTTGTGTTGTGTTGTGTTGTGTTGTGTTGTGTTGTGTTGTGTTGTGTTGTGTTGTGTTGTGTTGTGTTGTGTTGTGTTGTGTTGTGTTGGGTTGGGTTGGGTTGGGTTGGGTTGGGTTGTGTTGTGTTGTGTTGTGTTGTGTTGTGTTGTGTTGTGTTGTGTTGTGTTGTGTTGTGTTGTGTTGTGTTGTGTTGTGTTGTGTTGTGTTGTGTTGTGTTGTGTTGTGTTGTGTTGTGTTGTGTTGTGTTGTGTTGTGTTGTGTTGTGTTGTGTTGTGTTGTGTTGTGTTGTGTTGTGTTGTGTTGTGTTGTGTTGTGTTGTGTTGTGTTGTGTTGTGTTGTGTTGTGTTGTGTTGTGTTGTGTTGTGTTGTGTTGTGTTGTGTTGTGTTGTGTTGTGTTGTGTTGTGTTGTGTTGTGTTGTGTTGTGTTGTGTTGTGTTGTGTTGTGTTGTAGTGTGTTGTGTTGTGTTGTGTTGTGTTGTGTTGTGTTGTGTTGTGTTGTGTTGTGTTGTGTTGTGTTGTGTTGTGTTGTGTTGTGTTGTGTGTATTTCATTCTGCTCTGCTTTGCTTTCTTTTCTTTCCTTTTTTCAAGTATGTATTTTGATTTAATTATCGCACATACAGATGTTTCAAAGACCGTAAATCTTTAAAAGCTCCTGGTTCTATCGCTTTGATCTTGTTCATCCTGAGGTCTCTATAGAAACGAAACATACTATCGTTAAATATACATTAAAAAATATGGATTATTTTTCATTGAGGCGCAGGTAAGTAGTAATTGCGCAATCTTTCAAGTCAGTGACTTATGACTAAAACGGCAGACGTTCTAGTAAAGAAAATGAGAGGGTGATCTTTCAAAGGCAGAAAAGAAAATAATGAGAAAAAACTCTCGAAATAAAACAGAGTTATCATTTTCAACAGAAGCTCCAACGCTTTGGAACAAATTGCCAGTTTCATTACGCCAAAGTAATTTAATTTCTAAGCATTATGCAGGTAAATAAAGTGTTTTTCGTCAGCCAATACTTTCTTAAGCCAATACAGTTTCCTTATGATGGCAGACCCACGACCATAGCGGCGAGATCGAGGCAGCGCATTAATAGCGCTCATTACTTACTTCAACACTTAGGCAGTTTAAAAAACACAGTCACAAAAAGACTGAATACTTACAGATCTCGAAGAGAACGCAATGTCAAAAATGCATCCCCTCTAATCCACTCTAGCTGATTATGCGACAGATTTCTGCGTAATAAAAATATCAATTTAATTTCATGGTATCCCTTCTACATTTCTTATCAAACTCATTAATATTCATAAACTTGGGTGAGGGTGTACCGCCAGGTCCTCAAAACCCTGACCTTATCCCAGACCTAGAGTTTTGATTTCATATACCCTACCCATGACCAACGCTAAGAATGGTAAACCCTATCCCAGAATAAAACCCCAAAATATACACTCTATCCTAGAATTTGAATCGCTTTTTTTTTTTGTGCCGGCAGAAAACGTAGCCTACCAGGCTAAAACAACTAAAACATAACCCTATCCCAGAAACAAATGTCAAAAAGATACCCTATCCCAGACAAAAACCTTACCCTTCTCCAGACAAATTGTAAAAAAATGATACCCTACCCCAGACCTAAAAGCCAAAAAAACATACCCTATCGGGCGGCACATATCCGTATAGCAAATATAGGTGAGTACCTCCCACCCCCACCCCCCGGGCAAACACAATAGAAAATCACAACCATGACCGATTTTTTAAATCGGCAAGAGATTCGTCCTGATTTGCATACAACTTTAATTCAGATTTTCTCGGCGAAAAGTGCTTTTATCTTGAAAATATAACTAACATATGACCTAACTATCCTAAACCTTTGGCTGCGGCTCGCCATTTTAAATCCCCATAAAGGTCTCCCGCTCATGTTTTATCTATCACTTAAAGAGAAGACACTTACAGTTTGATTAACATTACCAAACCTTCGAATGTTCCCTGCTCAATGGTACTCAGCTTATTTTCTTGAAGATTGCTATAAATTCACAAAAGAAAGCGGATAGTCTTTTCTATGATAATGATTTATTAATGATTTATGATTTATATAGCGCCCTTTCTATGTGTATATATTCAAAGGCGCTTTACAATCATGAGAGGTGGTTAGTAGTATAAGGTGTAGACACTGAGGGTGGTCACTGCCAGGGTTTCTTTTTACGTCCTCAGTGGTTCTTTTACGTCCCTCCGATATTGGTTAGTGATGAAGTGTGGAGAGACGGGACCGCCATTTAAAGTGGTCATCCGAGCCACTTGAAAGTCTAACCGTTTGCAGATATAATTACAAAGGCAGCACTTTCTCCTCAGTTATTTTAAGACCCTGAGTGTTGGTCCGGCCGGGACTCGAACCACGACCTCCCGCACGAAAGTCCGGTGCTCAACCAACTGAGCCAACCGGGCTCAGTTGAATCATATTACTACTAAATACTAGGGAAATCAAATGCGGTATCTTGTTATCTTGTGTTATCGAAAGGAGCAAAGATGGCATAGTGTGCAGTCTTCGGTGCGGGAGGTCATGAGTTCGATTCCCAGTGATCTCACATCCTTCCAGGTGTCCGGAGCACGAACGAACCGTCCAATCACAGCGCGATTAGATACTTAGCCAAGCGGCCCTTGATCCAAGTCTCTTCCCAATACAAAAACACGTGTTTCAAAGAATTGAAAGAACAAAAGTTGAAGTATACGTGTTGTTTAAAAAATTAAAGTAAATCTTTGCTATCCATCTCCTCAAATTCTGTGAGATATATGACTTTTAAACTCGTGCGAGGGCCGCTTGAATTATATAACAAAAATCCTTTCCATGTAGCTTTAATTAGCTTTAAATACCGACGTTAAATTCGACTTTTTACCTTTTGCCTTTTATGTGTAACCAAATGTTTGGTCTTTCTTGATTCAACAGGGACCGCGGAGCATACTTTTGATTTGATTGGGGGTGCTAATAATTTTGATTGGGGGGGGGGGGGGGGGGGCTAACGACCACCAAATACTGGAAGACCTAAGGGGTTTGGGGCATGCTCCCATTATTCCGGAGCCTATAGCCCCCCAGCCCCCGCTGCTTCGCGGTCCCTGTTCAAGACCATTTTCCAATTGCAAGTTATCTGGTTTTCTTCCTTCCGCTTAATAAAATACGCTCAATTCCAAATTGATCTGTGAGTCAGTCATGCAATGACTTAGATCTGCCCAGAGATTCTATGCATCATAAAATAAGGAATCCCAACTCAAAGTCAAATTTCTTTCCGAGAAAACCTCAGCTTGATGGAACAAAATTTACACCTATATTTAATATTTTACCAAGCTAAAGGAAAAACCTAATAGCACAGAAGTTGGTTTTGTAAGGGGTTTACTGCGATTCTCAATATTCTGCGAACTCGGTAGTTGCGAGTTTCCGGTTGGAATTTGGTTTTTCACTGCCGCCAGTCAAACATATAAAAGGTACCGACTGATTAGTTTTGATTGACGGCAGCGAATAACCAATTTCACAACAAGCCGTTGAAATATCTGAGTTCACAGAATATTGAGTGTCGCAGTAATAAAGTTGTTATTTGATTTGGTGTATATTTTGTTTTCATTGCTCTGCATGGCTTACATAGTTAGAAGCTTCTTGGAGTCATTGAAGATTCGTCCAGGTAATAGATTCAACATATTATTGAAGAAAGTCCTAAAAAATGAATTATAAAATGATTGTTATAAATCTTGCCTTTACTCTGATTGACTTATGCCCGCGATTTTATTTTATTCTATTTCTTTATTTTTTATTTTTAATTCATATTTGTATTTTTAATTTTTAATTTATTTTTGTCTCTTTGCTTTCATTTTTTTTTCAGCTGGTAAGGGTCTTCGAATCTCATTTGTTCATCCTTGAGTCTTTGTGATATGAATTCGTACAGTAATATTTTATTTTATAATTATTTTATTAGATAGATAGATAACTAGTTTATTAAAATAATTCGCAGCCCGAAAGCTGAATTACATAATTATATATATATAATATATATATATATATATATATATATATATATATATATATATATATATATATATATATATATATATATATATATATATATATATATATATATATATATATACAGCGATATGCAGAAATTCTGATCCTCTTGATATATATAAAAGTATATCAAAATATGTCAGAAATTATGGGATATCATCGCTGATATTTTTTTCGAGTTGCCTATCACTAGGGCTTTCTGGTGGTCCTCTATCCCTTTAAGTCCCAGTCTTTCGATCCCTGTATGATAATCACAATCTGGCAGAATGATAGAGACAGCCCTCTTCTCTATACGTTTAAATTCGTTTTTAAGATAACGAATTTAAGATTCTCCATTTCATACTAAAATATGTTTCAAGGAAAGTGACAGGAATATGTTTCAAGGAAAGTGACAGGGTCACCGCAACAACATAGCTAATTACCGCGGGCCCAAACAGAAAGAAAGGACAAAAAATTAAAAAACACATTATACACAAAAATAACTAATTGAGAGTAGATGTATAGGTAATAATATGGTTTCGAGTTCAATTTGGGATTAATTTGCACGAGTGTGTTTTTTTTTTGCAGTTTGAAAAACACACGAGTGCGAATTATCCCAAATTGAACGAGAAACCATATTATTACTTGTTAATAATATACCTGAAAAACCTTACAAACTTTACCGACATTGAAAATCTCAAGAGAAACTCTCAGCGCGCTCTCAATGATGTGAGATAGCGTCAGCAGCGCGCGCTCTTCAACTTAAAGCGACAAAAAATTATTCAAAAACAAACAAAATCACCAACTTTTTAGCCGTTTTCACCGCTTAAACTTGTTCCTTGTTTTTGCACTGAATTACCTCTAAAATGCACTGTTCATCAGCCAATCAAATTCGAGTAATTTTTTTAATGTATATTATTAAACTAGTAAGAACAAGTAGGAGGATTAGTAAGGTTACGCAGACCTCGGACAAATTGTCTTAAAATTACGAGGATCTTCAAAAGGGTTTTCCAGAGATGGGATTTAAAATTTTCTTATTACTGTTTTAAAATGTTTTATACTTCATGTGATAAAAGTTTCTGTATATATGGCTATAACCCCGTTTTATAGCAATATCCAGTCTTTTAGTCTATAAATCTGGATATCAGTAAGAGATTGCGCCCAGCCAATTTACCCAAGCCCTTTGAGCAATAATTTTCAAAAGGCTTTCATTCATTCTTGGTGAGTCAAGTGGCACCGGTACCTTTGATCTCATTTGTGGTACTCGATGGCTTGCGGAATCAGCCCACTAATTAACAGGTCACGTGACTGTACCCAGTGGAAAACACCACGCATTTGTATCAACATGAACATCACAAAAGAAAAGTGCACCTTGATATCAGTAAGAAGCCGCTCGTCAGTCAAAACATTTTCTTCTAGAATTCTTATAAAATATTCGATTTCTATTCAGTGTCATTTCCCCTATAGACGACATTGAGCGGAATTTCCATCTCCTTATTCATATCCTGGTGCTCTGATCAATACATTGTCCAAGAGTATTTTAACCTACACATGTTGCAGATTTGACAGGCCCTTGAATGTTCCCTCTTGCAAGGTTTCAATGTAGTTGTTTAACAATTGTCTTAAAAAAAGCATACAGACATGTTGTTTAATTTTAGACCTTTTTGCGCTATCACCATTTTCGACTTCGTGCATCCTAAAAACAATAGGTGTGCATCAAAGATTGCACGAAATTTGAACATCTTTAGAATGTGAACAAAAGATGCTTGTATTTCATTGTGGTTGAAAAATAGTTGTAGTGAGGTCATGTTTTCAACATGCGTAAGTGTTGTGCATTGGTATGGCCCGACTCGTTGTTAATCACAACAATGAAATACAAGCATGTTTTGTTCAAATTCTGAAGATGTTCAAATTCCGTACAATCTTTGATCTCACCTATTGTTTTTAGAGTGCACGAAGTCGAAAATAGTGATAGAGCAAAAAGGTATATTTGAAAAGAAAAATAGGGAATAAGAAATTTGAAGAACGATTGGGTGTCATCTTGACGCCATTATTAGGTTCATATAAATCAATGACTAAATAAACTGAGAATAGTGTTCAATTTGACACAATCGTCTTTAAAACAAATTCTAAATCCATATAATTAATATTCGCGAAATAGATTAATAGCCTTTGGGACAGCTTGTTTGTGATCAGCAGTAGTGAAAGGTGTTTCCATGACAACACTTACATCTCTGTCATGTGCGGCTTGTTTCGAAACCAGGTCTCTCCTACGCTTTTTAATCCGCAAATAGTCATCGAACTAAAAAAGAAAAGAAGTGACGTGACGTAACTTGAGTTGACCTCCCCTGACATGACATGACATGACGTGATGTGACATGACGTGATGTGACATGACGTGATATGACATGACATAACGTGATGTTACAGGACATACGACGTGATGTGACAGGACATATGACGTGATGTGACAGGACATATGACGTGATGTGACAGGACATATGACGTGATGTGACAGAACATATGACGTGATGTGACAGGATATAGCGACGTGATGTGACAGGACATGTGACGTGATGTGACAGGACATGTGACGTGATGTGACAGGACATGTGACGTGATGTGACAGGACATATGACGTGATGTGACAGGACATATGACGTGATGTGGCAGGACATATGACGTGATGTGACAGGACATACGACGTGATGTGACAGGACATGTGACGTGATGTAACAGGACATATGACGTGATGTAACAGGACATATGACGTGATGTGACAGGACATATGACGTGATGTGACAGGACATACGACGTGATGTAACAGGACATATGACGTGATGTGACAGGACATATGACTTGATATGACAGGACATATGACGTGATGTGACAGGACATATGACGTGATGTGACAGGACATATGACGTGATGTGACAGGACATACGACGTGATATGACAGGACATATGACGTGATGTGACAGGACATATGACGTGATATGACAGGACATATGACGTTATGTGACAGGACATATGACGTGATGTGACAGGACATACGACGTGATGTTACAGGACATACGACGTGATGTGACAAAACATATGACGTGATGTGACAGGACATACGACGTGATGTGACAGGACATATGACGTGATGTGACAGGACATAACGTGATGTAACAGGACATATGACTTGATGTGACATGACATAACGTGATGTGACAGGACATATGACGTGATGTGACAGGACATATGACGTGATGTGACAGGACATATGACGTGATATGACAGGACATAAGACGTGATGTGACAGGACATATGACGTGATGTGACAAAACATATGACGTGATGTGACAGGACATATGACGTGATGTGAAAGGAAATATGACGTGATGTGACAGAACATATGACGTGATGTGACAGGACATACGATGTGATGTGACAGGACATGTGACGTGATGTGACAGGACATGTGACGTGATGTGACAGGACATATGACGTGATGTGACAGGACATATGACGTGATGTAACAGGACATATGACGTGATGTAACAGGACATATGACGTGATATGACAGGACATAAGACGTGATGTGACAGGACATATGACGTGATGTGACAAAACATATGACGTGATGTGACAGGACATATGACGTGATGTGAAAGGAAATATGACGTGATGTGACAGAACATATGACGTGATGTGACAGGACATACGATGTGATGTGACAGGACATGTGACGTGATGTGACAGGACATGTGACGTGATGTGACAGGACATATGACGTGATGTGACAGGACATATGACGTGATGTAACAGGACATATGACGTGATGTAACAGGACATATGACGTGATGTGACAATACCCGTCAGGTGGTTATAAGTCAGACAGTATCGTCTATCCTAGACTAGAAATGACATCGATTGAGAGTAACCTGTAAGTTTTTAAGTAAGTAGCTTATTATACGTACATAAATTTTACTAATTGTAGTCCCTCGAAGGCTCTCGGTTGAATTTCTTCGAATTGGTTTTTATCTAAATACCTATAAAAAGAAAATATGCGGACTTGGTCTTTTTTGGTATCAACATAGACTTCATAAGTTTGAGCATATATAATGGTTTTCCATTCTGACTATTTGTCATTCCCTAGAGTACCATTTCTTTCTTTAAAAATTGCACATGAGAAAACAGCGGTTTATGGATACACCTCAAGCAAAGAAACGGAATGACCCTTTGTTTTCTTTTCTTTAAAATGGAAAAACAATCGGACTGGGGTAAAATTAGCTCCTAGGTAAAGTATTTGCGACCAGGCCTGCATGCAATCCCCCCAAAGTTGTTAGCCTTTTGTAAGCCTTTAGCCCATGCATTTTTACAATGCGTCATTGTGCGAGAATATGAACAAACCGAAGTGAAACCCAACAACTCTCGTTCGCTTCTTCAGTAAATTTAAAAGAATTCAAAAGAAGACAAGTGTTGAAAAGCTTGCAGCTACTGAAACATTCGCATTATGTATTTCTACACGTATCAAGATATTCGCACGCTTTCTATTTCTAGAATTAAAGTCATAACTGTTAAAAAATACTGTTTGAATATGTTAATTCATGGAACATGTTATAAAGCGGCCGGTCAAAATAAGTCATACCGTATAATATTCACAGAAGCTTAGCATCTATACGAACATGTAACTAGTATTAGAATTTAGTTAAGTTCCCTTCAAATGCAAAGGGAGCTCGCTGCGTCGAATAGGACTCTCCATATTTCAGTTTTATTATTGAGTATTATGAGAATTCATATCAGCTGAAATATTTGTCAGCAACTCAAACTTACTCGATTAGAGCAGCACAACTCGCGTCGCTAGAACTCTTAGAGGAATCCAAAGCCTGTCAAAATGATTTAACATGGCTAATATTGAGATGCTACGGCTAAAACTTCGTTTTAGTTTTTCTATAAACTTCGTGTTCACGAGCTTCTTTGACAAAGTAAAACCCGCATCCAATTATCAAATCAAGGGAGGGTAGCCTGAACAATTTCTCGAAGCTCGTTCTAGCTCTCGAATTTGAAAGAAAAAATAATTTTATTGATAATAACTTTTCAGTATTTTAGCAACACTGGATCCTGCGTTTGTAATGAGAGAAATTTTAATTCTAGTTCCAATTTTGTTTATACCGAAAAACATCTGCCGTGTCCTACCCTACTAAGGCAGTCATTGGTGTGTAATTTTTCCCCGTCATGGGTTATGCTAACAACTTGAGCTTGTTAGCTTCGCGCTGATTGGCTAGTTACATTTTCTTGTATCACCTAGTCCATAACACTTTTTACAAAAAAAAAAAAATATAAAAAAAAAAAAGAAAAAAAAAAAAGGAAAAAAAAAAAAAGGATAAACTCACGAAATGATTTGTATTTTCCAAGTAAACGAACATTTATCTTCTCAATACAATGCTTTTGTAAACATTTATATCTAAGCTTCTGAATAAAGCTTACAGATAGAGAAGAACTTTTGTTTCGTTGAATGCACCATTTTTCAGAGTCATTCGGCTATTATTTTCCAAATCTCTGCAAAGTTTAGAATTAATGTTAGGTTTTTTATCAAACAAGCAAAAAGAGGTGAAACAAATATAGACCAAGTGGCAACCTCTTAAGTAAGTTGTAGAATAAAAGATAACATGAGAAACAATTTACTCATGTATTTTACTTACTGCTATTTAGGTTGTCATAAAAATGACAACCATCATCAGAGTTTGAATTCATAGACCGCGAATGCAAATTAGGTCAGTATAAGAAGAAATAACGTCCTTGTTTATGCGAGAGTAGCATTTAATAGACAATGGCTAATTGACAAAATTGTAGCCCGCGTTCCATGATCAATTTGAAATTTACAATAAACAATTAAAAAGAAAAATATCATATGCCCTTGGCCCTAGCCCCTGCCAAGAGCATATAATATTTTTCTCTTAACCGTTTATTCTATTATTCACACCGAACGCATTTTCATTTCACTTGAAATTTACAAGCTGATTTTTGTAGATGGAAGAAAGCCAGAAGCCTGTAGAAGCTTTAAAATAATCCGACCATTACTAAACTAAGCAAAAAACAATTAAGAATACCAAGTGGTCTAAAATGGTAAAGGTTTGTCAAAGGCTGAATAAGTTGCTTTGCTATGGCCCACGTAATCAAACATCTCTTTCTTAATTAAAACTTACAGGAAGTACAGTGAATGAAGTCCTCTAAATATTCCTGATTGGAACATTCGAATTTTGTTGTTTGCAAGTTTCCTACCCAAAAGAAAAAGCAGAAAAACAAAACAAAATTATTATTATTATTTTGATATATCTTCTAACATGTCTTTTGTTATATCATCCAACATGGTAGCCATGTCTTTTGTTATATCATCCAACATGGTGGCCATGTCTTTTGTCATATCATCCAACATGGTGGCCATGTCTTTTGTTATATCATCCAACATGGTGACCATGTCTTTTGTTATATCATCCAACATGGTGGTCATGTCTTTTGTTATATCATCCAACATGGTGACCATGTCTTTTGTTATATCATTCAACATGGTGGTCATGTCTTTTGTTATATCATCCAACATGGTGACCATGTCTTTTGTTATATCATCCAACATGGTGGTCATGTCTTTTGTTATATCATCCAACATGGTGGTCATGTCTTTTGTTATATCATCCAACATGGTGGCCATGTCTTTTGTTATAACATCTAACATGGTGGCCATTTCTTTTGTTATATCATCCAACATGGTGGCCATGTCTTTTGTTATATCATCCAACATGGTGACCATGTCTTTTGTTATATCATCCAACATGGTGGCCATTTCTTTTGTTATATCATCCAACATGGTGGCCATGTCTTTTGTTATATCATCCAACATGGTGGCCATGTCTTTTGTTACATCACCAACATGGTGGCCATGTCTTTTGTTATATCATCCTCTAACATGGTGGCCATGTCTCTTGTTATATCATTCCACATCCATTATGGATTAACTTACAAAACTTTAAGTTTCCTGAGGTTTTCAAATACTCCATCATCGATATTGGCAATGTGGTTATGTCGTAGATCTCTATGAAAAAATATTCAACGTTTTTGAAATAAACTCAAACTACCATGAACTAATACCAAGAGCGAAAATTATTCTTTTCTTTGAGAAATTAGTATAGGTAATAGGAATACATGATGTCCGATTTGGAAATAATTGGATAAAAAAAATTCCGAGGACTGCCAAAATTGAACGAGGCCGATAGGCCGAGTCCCATTTGGCGGTCATAGGAATTTTTGAATTAAATTATTTCCAAATCAGACAAGGATGTAGTGCTATTGCAGATTAGTTATATCATGACAAACTCACGATCATTGAAAACACAAATAAAAGTTAGAAAATAGTTTAAATATAACAATATTCCCTCGGGACTATTACCTTCGAGACTTTTTTTTGGTGAAGGTGTAATGTTTTGCAAGATTTCATGACTTCGACAAGCAGTTGAACACTCGAGCAATCAAATATTTTCATCGATGTCGCGCGTCTTTTTGTATTTTTAAGTCCATATTTTATGTCAATATTTACTTCTCCAAGGGACCTAAGTTTTCTGGGAATCTACTGAAAGCTTCTTGCAGTTCTATGTTAAGGAAATTTTCATAATTTTTGACTGAAACATCGTTAAAAACAAAGAACAATATTTTTCTTCCTCGATTCGCCATCTTGAATTCAGGACAAAGTAAAAAAAAGCCGACAAGCATAAGCTGCGCACTGATTGGTTGAAAGGTAATTGTTATTGTTTTACTCGAGTTTTAATTGGCTGAGAAAACTATCCAATTACTAGTAATTGGATAGCCTCAGTTTTCTAAAAAAATATGTACGAAAATGATCCAAATTCATCTTTAATTTGAACAGGATGAAAATTTCAAAATAATAGCATAGTTGCTTAAATTGGATTATAGAGTGATGATATATTTAATAATAAATTTTACTGTAAGCAATGGTAATGATATTCTAATAGGACTGCGTGGCTATTCTAAAAATAGCCCGCTTATAAGATGTATGTCTGTTAAAGTTGGAGAAATTTCAAAGAACGGCGGCCGTTGCGCTCAATCAAATGAATTTAAGAATTACCTAAAAGAGCAAAATATCGTAAGATAGCAAAGTACCACCTGAAGCTACTGCAGTAACACTACATGGTGTGGATTAATACAATTGAAATTAGCTCTAAGAAAGATGCAATTTTTCTAGATAAGAGTCGAAGCGGGTTCTTTTACAAATAGCCGTTGCGTGACCATAAGTGTGACCAAGGAGTCGGGAGACGCGGCATTCTACAAAGAATTAGGTGTGGCCTTTGATAACGCCGAGTCACGAATGAACGAATGTCACGTTCGCATTTACTAAAGGGAAAATCTACTGGAAATATCCTTAACGTTTCAGCTTTTATAGAAGTAGGCTTTACTGGACCAACAAGGATTTTTACGGACAGTAATTATGAACCTATATACGCTTTAAGAAGAAAGAAATAAAAAGAAAAAATGTGTTTACCACGGGCTGTTAGATAAATTTTAAAACACTAAACATTAAAAGTCTCGCCAAGTATAACAAATTTCTCCAACTTTAAATTTTTATTTCTCGTCGCAGACTAAAAAAAAACCCAAAAAGCTTTTAGTCACGGTTAGAATATTATTTCGACTTTTCATTTTCTTAATATCGGTCTTTTATTTTATTTAGCACACGGTGAAAACATTTTTTGAAAATTCGTTACTTTTCACAAGGCGTCAAAGTACCCTGGTAAATATTTTTTTTTACCGTTATAAATTTATTGGAAGACCGTGAAATTTCAGATTTTTAAAGTTTTAAATTTTAAAACAGTTGTTTAAGAATTAAACATGTAGATATTTTTGCAAAGACACGCGAGGCCCCCGAAGTTGGAAAATATTTTGGTTCTCTCAAAGGGTCAATTATTGACAAATTCGTTTTTCTCGTTTTTCTCGGAAATGAAGCCATATTTCGACAAATGAAACATACCATGATATATCTCGCATATAGGCCTACCTAACACCTAATATTTTTCGACAATTTTCAGTGTAGTTCACTTTCCACCTATAGCTATAAAACTTATAACTTTGATTACTAAGATTTGCGGAATAAAATCCTTTGTTCTATACATGTATTCACATGTTCTACAATCTATAATTATTTTTCTTCGAATTGAAAAGTTTTCTAATGCTTTTTAAGGCTTAAAATAATGGTTTTTCTTTTAGTTTTTCATTCTGGGTTCTGGTAAGATTAAACGAAGTGGTAACGCTATAACCAGCGTTATGCCGCGTCACACAATTGTCACGTTTTTAGCACTAAATATACTATTTATGGGAGATCCGCTTTTAGGCAGTGCCTAAATCTATATATTAAATGATACTTATTACATGCAATTCTACTTACAGGGAAAGCAGTATAGATGACAATCCTGTGAAAACTCCATATTGAAGGCTTTTAAGGTTATTGAATACTAGGATTCTAAAAAAAAACAAAACAAGCAGTTAATTAAATTATACTTTGTTCATTGAAAAATCGATCCATCCGTCCATCCGTCCATCCGTCCATCCGTCCATCCGTCCATCCGTCCATCCGTCCATCCGTCCATCCGTCCATCCGTCCATCCGTCCATCCGTCCATCCGTCCATCCGTCCATCCGTCCATCCGTCCATCCGTCCATCCGTCCATCCGTCCATCCGTCCATCCGTCCATCCGTCCATCCGTCCATCCGTCCATCCGTCCATCCGTCCATCCGTCCATCCGTCCATCCGTCCATCCGTCCATCCGTCCATCCGTCCATCCGTCCATCCGTCCATCCGTCCATCCGTCCATCCGTCCATCCGTCCATCCGTCCATCCGTCCATCCGTCCATCCGTCCATCCGTCCATCCGTCCATCCGTCCATCCGTCCATCCGTCCATCCGTCCATCCGTCCATCCGTCCATCCGTCCATCCGTCCATCCGTCCATCCGTCCATCCGTCCATCCGTCCATCCGTCCATCCGTCCATCCGTCCATCCGTCCATCCGTCCATCCGTCCATCCGTCCATCCGTCCATCCGTCCATCCGTCCATCCGTCCATCCGTCCATCCGTCCATCCGTCCATCCGTCCATCCGTCCATCCGTCCATCCGTCCATCCGTCCATCCGTCCATCCGTCCATCCGTCCATCCGTCCATCCGTCCATCCGTCCATCCGTCCATCCGTCCATCCGTCCATCCGTCCATCCGTCCATCCGTCCATCCGTCCATCCGTCCATCCGTCCATCCGTCCATCCGTCCATCCGTCCATCCGTCCATCCGTCCATCCGTCCATCCGTCCATCCGTCCATCCGTCCATCCGTCCATCCGTCCATCCGTCCATCCGTCCATCCGTCCATCCGTCCATCCGTCCATCCGTCCATCCGTCCATCCGTCCATCCGTCCATCCGTCCATCCGTCCATCCGTCCATCCGTCCATCCGTCCATCCGTCCATCCGTCCATCCGTCCATCCGTCCATCCGTCCATCCGTCCATCCGTCCATCCGTCCATCCGTCCATCCGTCCATCCGTCCATCCGTCCATCCGTCCATCCGTCCATCCGTCCATCCGTCCATCCGTCCATCCGTCCATCCGTCCATCCGTCCATCCGTCCATCCGTCCATCCGTCCATCCGTCCATCCGTCCATCCGTCCATCCGTCCATCCGTCCATCCGTCCATCCGTCCATCCGTCCATCCGTCTTTGATCAATATGGTAAAAGATATTCTTAATATATTTGTCTTACAGTGTTTCCAATGACTGCAGTCCTGTGAAGGTTCCTTCTTCTAATATTTCAATCCGATTATTTTGCAAATATCTGAAGAAGAAACAAAAATATATTTTTAATGAAGATTATTCTACTAATAAATAATATTCATCTTTTGGGCTGCGATATAGTCTCTAATATTTTTTGATAATAAGACGATTAACGTCATCATTCATCAATTCATCGTCATCGTTCTCAAGATTTTCTCTTATTTTCTCATGTTATTGTATTCAATAAACTGTAGATAGTGTTAACCAGATGCTCAGTTTAGCTAGTACTATATATATATACTGTCAATGTCATTCATTTTATCCACCAAAAAAGACATTTAGACCAAAAGAAATGTCACACGAAACATAATACACTCGTTCTCAAAATTAATAATAATTATTCTCTATAGAGTTTGAAACCAGCATTTATATCTTCTAAAACAAATAAACAAATCATCACGTGATACTTCTTTTGGTCTTTAAGTTTTTTTTCACAGGACAACCATTTTGAGAATGACTGTGTGAAGTAATGAAATCAAAATAGTTATCAAAAAATCTACAAAGCTGAGATCGCTGAAGATCGTGGAAAACATTTTTTATCCAAAAAGTAAAAATGCTGATACTGAAAATGTAACTAGTATTTTTATACATTTTACTCACTATCTCGCTTCTGATTGGCCGAGAGCCCTCAGCCAATCCCTGATATCATGTGAACTCGACATGATAAATGTATTATCTGTAGGTTTTACCCACAGATAATGCATTTATTATGTCGAGTTCAAAGGTCACAATGGAAATGGAAATACTTTTGTTATTTTTTCGAAAGCAGAATTAAATCTTTATTCTTAGTTTACAAAATGTATAATTACATGATATCGTAAATTATCAATACCTCTTTCATTTTTCCGCCTCAGCCTACGGCTTCGGCAGATAAGACGGCCTTGGTCTTGATAATTTACGATATCATGCTTAACCTCATCCAATAATTGCTTTTATTATACATTTTACTCGCTATCTCGCTTCTGATTGGCCAAGAGCCCTCAGCCAATCCCTGATATCGTGTGAACTTGACATGATAAATTTATTATTGCTTTTTGGTCAAAAACACCTATTTTTGAAGGTTTTTAAATTTTTCATAATTTTCCAAAAGGTGTGAAAAACACCCAAAATCGATCAAAACCATGGGCTATAGTCCATGTTTTTTGGTCAAAAACACCTATTTTTGAAGGTTTTTAAATTTTTCATAATTATCAAAAAGGTGTGAAAAACACCCAAAATCGATCAAAACCATGGGCTATAGTCCATGCTATTTGGTCAAAAACACCTATTTTTGAAGGTTTTTAAATTTTTCATAATTTTAGGAATACAAATAGGAATACATTTGCTATTTTTTCGAAAGCAGAATTAAATCTTTATCCTTAGTTTACAAAATGTATAATAAAACAATTATTGAATTCGCTTTTCGCATGATATCGTAAATATCAAGACCGCGGCCGCTTGGTCTTGATAATTTACGATATCATGCTCTACCTCACCCAAGAATTGTTTAATAACATTAAAAATATTCACCACTAGTTATCAAGCAGTTGTAACGTAAAATCCCTCTGCCCATAATCTTTGTCGGTTTCAATTTTGTAGCTTTTCATGTGACAAAGGTTTGAAATAGGTATCCAAAGACCTTTCCCAGTCAAATGCTCCGGAAACTGAGTGTGCTTTCCAGGAGCTTTTTCCTTATTGAATGATAATTTATTCAACGATTTCAAGGTGCTAATAAATCAAATAGCTATTGCCTATATTAGCGTTCTAGCCTTGTGTTATTATTTATATCCAATAAAATCTATGACAGCAAATGTGACGACAAATGTAACGATACTTTTATCCCCGATAATATTTATCAAAACCGAGGCTTTAGCAAGTACATCCGGGAATACATGTTTATCAGGCCGTATCTTGGGGAATGGTTTATTGATACTCGCCAGTGTGTTGTATTCTTGTTACATGTTGATGTTATTTAGTAAACTTACAGGTGTTTCAGAGATATAGCTCCAATGAAGGTATTTTTTTGCAGCACTTTTAAGTCGTTGAAGTCCAAGTCTCTATGAAGTTAGAGGAATAAACACCGTGAATTGAGAGATATGCATAACCAGGTGAGCGGCAATAATTGATTGATTGATTGACGAAGGAAAAATTGTCAGATGAATGCTTAGAAAAGCCAAAAAAGTGGAACGACTCGGTTTCCGATCTGTTTTGAGCCAGAAATTCGAGCACGTGAACATTGGCTATTAGTAAAATTCTACTACTATACTATTGCAAATCCTGCATTCTGATTGGCTAACGTACTCACTATCTATCAGCCGATAGATAGTGGGTAGAGAAAGCCGGCTTTGTTTTGAAAAAAATGGCGGCTTTCCCTTCGCGATTTTGTGAAGTTTCCTCTTGTTTGCAATTGTATAGTTTCGTTGAGAATTTTACTAAAACAATTAGAAGACTCACACTCGATTTCTATCGGCTTTGATAGTTGACTCGGGGCCGGAGCCCCTCGTCAACTATCAGCCGATAGAAATCTCGAGTTCGTCTTCTGATTGTTAATTAGAATTAGAGTCCCGGAAAAAAATTGATTCAAAATCTACTTACATCGTATCCAAATTTGTTGATCCATTAAATGACCCTGGTTCAATTGTTTGAATTCCATTCTCTGACATGTTTCTAAAAAAATAACGATGATAGTTACCACAACAGTCAAAACAACTTAAGACTAGGCTCCATTAATGATTTCATTATTCGAATATCGAGTTATATTATTCATTCTTTTTTCATTAAAAAATCGGACGACTCTAAACTTCACATTCATTTCACAATTAAAATTCTAAAGAATGGCCTTTCTTGGGAGTTTTCTATCTTGACATGGCATTTGTTGAAGAATCAAATCAAACTTTATTTTCATGTTTGGAGTCAGAGTGAATAATGAAGTGAATAGTCGAATAATAAATTCATTAATGCATTCTGGGGAGGGGGGGTACCCTTGAGCCGTTTTGACTGTAGTTCAGATTAGTTTTACCACTATTTTCCTTGTTACGTGTTGATTGATACAAAAGTTACGACAAGTTAATGTGCAATAAACTAACCTATACCGTCAATGAAATATATTGTGCGGAGCACGTAAACATACACGGGGACTGTGATACAGTAAATGGGAAAGGTTTATTAATTGATTGACAGTCTAGGTAATGTATTTGCGATCAGCCCTGCATACGAATTCACCTAAATTGTTAGCCTTGAGCCCGTCAATTTTTGTAATGCGGTCTTGTATAAAAATATATGCACAATTTTTTTCTGTCATTAGCTATGTTAACAACTTGAGCTTGTTAGCTTCGCGCTGATTGGCTGGTTACATTTATCAGGAATGTTTTTGTTGGACATAACTTAACTATCAGATGATTGACGTTTCCGTGGCAACGGTGTTTTCAATGGAAGATTTTTTGGATTTTTCAAAAGATACATTTTGGTCGCTTTTTCAAAGTAAAATGGATATTATTAAGCGAATTTATATCCATATAAATTAAAGTTAATCATACTACCATTAGAATAGGTCAATGGTAGTGGTGTAAGCCTCTCTTAGTTACCAAGAGAAACAAAGAGGCCTTTGATTTTATGTAAAAAAACTGTAATATAATATGCTGTTGGGATAAAGGATGGTTGGTACAAGGGTCAGTTAACCTCACGCAATCCACGTGCTTCCAATTAGGTCAGCCAATCACGTTTTGTTGTGGCATGTTAACTGAAGTCACGTTCCAGTTAATTCACTGAGTTCACTGCTCGCCGAAAGCTTCAGTATCAGCCTAAGTTTATAGTTTTCTGGCATTCTGTTCTGTGCATTTAAAGAATTTTGTCCTCCCTCCCTCCCCTTCTAGACCTAACAGCATACTACAATAATAATGTTGACAAAACCATGTAAATAGATTTAAAGAGATATACATAATATGTTTAGCTTATATTATTAGAGTTACAGTTAACTAGCCTTTAAGGGCTGTATAAGAACATTGGCTTAACACTATAGTAGTAGCTATTTGAATATACCTTTTATTCTAATTATTTTGAAAATAAATTTAGGGTTCAGGGTAAAGTGTTCCCATACTGGTCACTCTTTGCCCCATAGACCCATGGTGAACTGTTTAACCGGTGGTTGGCTTGTTGTTACCATGGAAACTAGAGGCCCATTTGGGGGATTATGACCCCCAGGAGAGGATTACGACCCCTTGGCGGCCTAAGGGATTATGACCCTTAGATTGAGAGAGGATTATGACCTCTCTTTGCCATGCAACTGACCAGTATACCTGATGTGAGTTCGGATGGAATGCTTCAACCCCAAAGCCCCATTATCCCACAAACTGGTGTTGCTTCCTTATGTTCTATATGGGTTGGGAGAATTAATTGCAAATTATTGTTTATGAGAATCATTGGAAAGCATATATGGCATTTTTATAATTTCTGATGACGTCGTCATAAGACTTCCATGACTGGCTTAAAAAACAAAATGGCGGCTACTTCGAATTTTTAGATAAAAAAAAGAGATAAGCGCCACTAACGAACTATAAATTCTCTTTATAAATATAACGCTAAATGGAAAAAAAAAAGAAAGATTTATATCATGCTTAAAAAATATCATGAGGTCACTACCATTGATGACGTCATCTTTATAAATTGATTTTTATAACACTTTTACATCTCTTTGCATCAAATGCACTTCTAAAATATGGAGGTATCATGGCTTCTTTAAAACATTAACGTTGTTAATTTTTTTGCTTTTTTAGAAAACAGCTCTATTTTGTAAATAAGACGTCTTGATAACGACGTCATCTTGCGTCTCAAATTACATGTCACCACATCATTGTTCAGTTTGTCAGGTTCTCACTAACAAGTTTCATGATTGTAGGCTTTATGGTTGCTAAGTTACAGAGCGCGTGCACAATGAGCACCCCCCCCCCCCCCCCTTACTCCTCCAAGTCTAAGTAAGAAAAAAATAAAAGCCCAGGCCAAAAACGGGTTAATGGGAACATTTAAAAAAAATTATCTAACTGACATGGAAACAATTTATATGCCATTAACCACGGTCGAAATAAAACATCATGATTTTCTGAGGTCCTTATTTATGACACTGATTCTGCTCTCTTATGATTGGCTACTGTTTTCATGCTTCATGGCTTATCTTGTTAGTTCAGAATATGTAACTTACAGATATTCAAGATTTACAACGTCATGGAATACTCCTTTCTTGATATGTTTTATCTTGTTGCCTTGCAGTTGTCTGAATTAAAAAAAAAAACAACCAACCAACCAACGAATCAATGAATACTAATGAAAATGACTTTATTGGGTATCATGGAATCATGGAATATTCATGTTTTTTTTTTTAAGATAATGATTATGATTATGATCAAATTAATATACATGAAAAAAAAAACAAAAAAAACTCGAATTGGCTTAGAGCAATGCAGGGGTAACATAGTGCAAAAAAAAAAAATGTAACACGTGCACAGTGCAAATTACTTATACTAATAATATACATACAAAAATTACTCGATTCTGATTGGCTGATGAACAGTGCATTTTAGAGGTAATTCAGTGCAAAAACAAGGTAACACAGTGCAAAAACAAGGTAACACAGTGCAAATTAAAATTTCCGAAAACGGTCTTGAAACCATACTTTTTTTTATTCTGCTTTTGATAACATTATTAAGCATCAAGACTATGCATTTTTCGATAGTGAAGGAAAAAGTTAAAACGGTAAAAACGGCTAAAAAGTTGGTGATTTTGTTTGTTTTTGAATAAATTTTTTGTCGGTTTCAGTTGAAGAGCGCGCGCTGCTGACGCTATCTCACGTCATTGAGCGCGCGCTCAGAGTTTTTCTTCAAATTTTCAATGTCGGACGGTAAAGTTTGTAAGGTTTTTCATGTATATTATTAATAAGTAATAATATGGTTTCTCGTTCAATTTGGGATAATTCGCACTCGTGTGTTTTTCAAAGAGCTCAAATTGCACGAGACCTACGGTCTCGTGCAATTTGAGCTCTTTGAAAAACACACTCGTGCAAATTAATCCCAAATTGAACTCGAAACCATATTATTACCTATACTAATGATAATAAAGAAGTTTTTTAAAACGCTACATCATCTCAACGTTTTTACAACAGAACAGTTGTTATTTAGTTATCTATTCCTGGTAAACAAGAAAGTTTTAGGTAAAGGCTTCCAGGCAGCAAATGGATATGATAAATATTTGATTAAGTACACTATCGTCAGAAAAGATGTATTAGATTAGAAGTGGTAGGTCAGTTTGCTTACATCTCATTCGTTGAGACAAGTCCTTTAAAGATGCCTGGCTTAAGCTGTTTGATGTTGTTTCCTGCGAATAACCTGTAAATAGGGTTAATTTCTTACAATTGTGTTCATTATTTTCTTGGTACTCTGCTCTGCTCTGCTCTGCTCTGCTCTGCTCTACTCTGCTCTGCTCTGCTCTGCTCTGCTCTGCTCTGCTCTGCTCTGCTCTGCTCTGCTCTGCTCTGCTCTGCTCTGCTCTGCTCTGCTCTGCTCTGCTCTGCTCTGCTCTGCTCTGCTCTGCTCTGCTCTGCTCTGCTCTGCTCTGCTCTGCTCTGCTCTGCTCTGCTCTGCTCTGCTAGTTTCTCCTTCCCTTCGCTTTCTCTTTTCTTTTCTAAAACTGCTGTATTATTACAAATAATAATAACAATAATAATAATAATAATAATAATAATAATAGGTTTCCCTGATAATAATAATAATAATAATAATAATAGGTTTCCCTGATAATAATAATAATAATAATAATAATAATAATAGGTTTCCCTGATAATAATAATAATAATAATAATAATAATAATAATAATAGGTTTCCCTGATAATAATAATAATAATAATAATAATAATAATAGGTTTCCCTGATAATAATAATAATAATAATAATAATAATAATAATAGGTTTCCCTGATAATAATAATAATAATAATAATAATAATAATAATAGGTTTCCCTGATAATAATAATAATAATAATAATAATAATAATAATAATAATAATAATAATAAGTTTCCGTCAGGCTAGATCATTTAGTTCATTCTTACAATTTTACCGTGCGAGGAGGAAAATTTTCGGGGATCGATGAAATATTATGACATGTCATTTTCACTATGTCATACAAGCCATATCTGCATTCACATTTAGACGGACAAGCTGTAAAAGATTGTAAATATGGTTCAGTCAATAAACAAGGATTTTCACTTATCTGAATTTAAATATTACACAAGTTTTAATTACGCAATTACACAACCATATTGTTGCCCAAAATTTAGGGTTTCACCAAAATCGGGACAATTGAAGACAGCGCCAGTTCCTACTTATAGTTTCTAGAAAACGCCATATTTGGTTATTTGAAGAAAAATGAGCGAGTTCGATTTCTTGTTTTCACTACAACAATATGGTCATGACGTTTTCTTGGCCATATTATAGTAAAGGACCATATTGTATTTAATTACTTTGAATTGCTAATAGACAATGTGCATCAGAGCTCACAAAACACTCTAGGAAACCGAGTCCTGCAAAAATGAAACAGGGAAATGAAATGATATATCAGGAAAAAAAATACTCTTTAATTTTCGTTTATTGAAATGCTTACATTTCCATAGAAAATATCGAAGGGAAAATCATGCAGAGGAGGCAGACTAAAATGCGCATTCTGAAGCGTTGGAGGCGAGAGTTATAGATATAAACACTAGATTTTCACAAGTTTATCAAAACTGAGTCTGATATTTACCTGCATTTGTGTTGTGACAAACCGCAGAGAATAGCAAGGACAAGAAAATTAGCTTCACCAAAACATCCATGATTCCGTATGAGGCACTGAAAAAATGATATCATAAGAGAAAGACGCGTGAAATGTTACAAATGGTCGGCATTTGTGGTGTGCGCTGCTATGGTACTGAGAAATAATAATAATGACTATGATGATGATGATGATGATGATCATAATGATGATGGTGATGATGATCATGACCATGATGATGATGATGATGATCATGACCATGATGATGATGATGATGATGATGATGATGATGATGATGATGATCATGATGATGATGATGATGATCATGATGATGATGATGATGATGATGATGATGATGATGATGATGATGATGATCATGATGATGATGATGATGATCATGATGATGATGATGATGATGATGATGATGATCATGATCATGATCATGATCATGATCATGATCATGATCATGATCATGATCATGATCATGATGATGATGATCATGATGATGATGATCATGATGATGATGATGATCATGATGATGATGATCATAATGATAATGATGATCATGATGATGATGATCATGATGATAATGATGATGATGATGATGATGATCATGATGATCATTATCATCATGATCATCATGACCATGATGATGATGATTATGATGATGATGATGATGATCATGATGATGATGATGATGATGATGATGATGATGATCATGATGATGATGATCATGATGATGATGATCATGATGATGATGATGATCATGATCATGATAATGATCATCATGATGATGATGATGATGATGATGGTGATGATGATGATGATTATGATGATCATGATGATGATCATGATGGTCATAATGATTATGATCATGATGATGATGATGGTCATGATGATGATGATGATGATCATGATCATGAGAATAATAATAAGCATTACCAACAAACTCTCTTAGAAGTATCTACAATAATAATGAATCATCACTCTGTCGTCTCTGCAAAGAAAGACCTGAAACTGTAGAACACGTTATACCGGGCTGCAAGACCTTGGATGCTAAGGACTGTAAAGAAGCACGCGATAATGTCGCTTATGTACTTATGTAAGAAGCATGAAATAATCTTTACTGAAAAATGGTGGAATCTTGAACCAGAACCGGTTATGGAAAACGAAGAAGTTAAAATATTATGGAACTTCATTCAATGATTGTTTATTGGCTGAATGCTTCCGACCAATCAGAATTGACATACTAAGTTCTAAAATGTAGTAATAATATAATGTGAAACGCTATACATCATGGGGTAAGCCTGGACGCTATTCTAACCCTTGCCACAAATTATTGATATAAGGTTTTACTAGCTTGCTTGCTTTTCTAATATTCTTTTCTACCAATGAAGACCCCACACGTCGTTACGATTGGTAATCCAAGTAATTTCTTTCTTTCTTTCTTTCTTTCTTTCTTTATTATTTTTTTTGACGCAGTGCCGTAGTGCATGACTCTCCAAACGCATCTAACCATTTGGATTTTTAATTTTCTAATGTCCAAAAGAAATGAGAGATGAAAGTCAACTGTAAAATAGCTCAGTTTGAAACAAAAAGAAAGAAAACGAAGGAAGAAAAAGAAAAGAAAAAGAAAAGAGAGAGAGAGAGAGAGAGAGAGAGAGAGAGAGACAGAGACAGAGACAGAGACAGAGAGAGAGAGAGAGAGAGAGAAGAGGAAAGAAAAGGGAAAGAAAAAGGAAAGAAAAAGGAAAGAAAAAGGAAAGAAAAAGGAAAGAAAAAGGAAAGAAAAAGGCTACAATCAAAAGTCAAAATAATCAAGCTTTATTCTTTCAGTACTTATGTAATATTTTGTTTTTTAGGCTAAACATGTTTTACACAAGAAAAAATAATATGATTTTTGGGGCCGACCAGCTTCAGGAAACGGCTAACTCATAGATCAAGGCCTGAAACAATCTCTATGCTGATCTAAGTCAAGACACGGCTATCACAGAGATCAAACTCGCTCAAAGCCACCAGTCTGAGGAGAACTTGATGATAGTATTCTAGTGTCTTAGAATAACCTGGATATTAAAGAGCTTCCTATTCTCAGTGCTTTTTGTGTAATATTGATCAAAAACACATGCAATGGATATTCGCATTTCGAGATGTTTCTTACCACATGCAGTGCATGACCTCATTCTAGGCAAGGCAAGGCAAAGCAAGGCAATGCAAAGCAAACGAGGGCGGGGAAATGTATTAAGGATGTAATATCATGATTACCTCGGGATCCATTGTTTCCAGAGGGATGTTTAAGGTCTAACATCCCCCTGGATGAATAGTGATGAGGGACATTTAGTCTAAATATCCCTCATGATTATATTCATGAGGGATATTTAGACTAAATATCCCTCATGAATATAATCATGAGGGATATTTAGTCTAAATATCCCTCATGAATATAATCATGAGGGATATTTAGTCTAAATATCCCTCATCACTATCCATGAGGCATGGTACCTCATATGACAATCACCGGGACCATGGCTGGGTAGCATTTACCCAATCGAAAATTTTGCGGAATGACTCTGGACTACACACTATTGAACACCCCAGCACTTGTGGGATCCATTGAATAATCTTTGCGCATACGTTGACTAGCCGAGAATTTTTCTTACTATTTGTGACGTAATCAAGACGGTTTCAAAACACTTCATTAATACCGCTTTAGGCCAACCAAAGTGAATTAGAATAAAGCACCACGAATGAATGAATGCTGGTTCAATTCGCCATTGTCGCATTTAACAAAGGCGAATTCCCTTAAGTATGCCGCATATCAACAGCTTTGTAAAACTTTGTAATTTATGCATCGTACGAAAGCTAACATATTTCCTAAGAGCAGTTTTATTCCTTGGTAATCATAATATTACAAACTAATAGCATGAAATTTCGGGTGATTAGTGATTAAATGTCCCCTCAAGCCTCGGGAGGTTTAGTTAAAGTCCCTCCGCCTTCGGCGTCGGGACTTCAACAAAACCTCCCTCGGCTTTCGGGGACATTTAATCACTAATCACCCTCAAGTCATGCTATTACTTATAATAATTGATTTTTCTCGTTCTTGTTTGAAACGTTTCCCGATGCTTTTATTCTGATATTGCACCTCGTGTTTAGATTTTGTTCCAATTAAAACGCCTGTTAATTGAAACGTCAAACGATTTATCTATAAATTATTCGTAATGGTTTAGTGGTTTACCGCTCGCCTCTCACAGCGGTAGTCCGGGTTCGGCTCCCGGCTCGGGCTGGATCATATAAGAGTTGAGTTGAGACGAGGGTTTTTTCCAGGTTCTCTGGTTTTCCTCCCTCCGTAAAAATCAACATGCGAGTTCAGTGTTGTATGTAGTAAATATAGAATGTAGTGGTAATGTGTGTGGAGTGAACCTCACGGAAGCGCCACGGCGGGGAGTGATAGTTGTAAAAATTATATATATATATTTTTTGAATAATGACATTCGTAATTACTTTCTTCGATGATGCAAAAAATCTCTAACCTTTTACACGTTTTTAATAAAGAAAGGAAAACAATCCAAATTTTATCAATGCCGTGTAATAACTTCTGGGCTGAAGGAATATCGTAAGATTTGAATCACCAGATGTCGGGTATAAATTTTGTAAGAAAAGAAAAAATAGAGATTCGACCTTGGAGATTTTGGTTGATCACATGCAAGGCAAGGCAGGAGGAAAAAGGAAGGCCGGTAATGTCACTTAGGAAACAGGAAAAATTGAGAATAAAAGTTTTAAAATAATCTCAGGTAATCAATTTTTCTCTCAACTTCTGGGCTGAAATAATATCGTAAAATTTGAATGACCAGATGTCGGGCATATATTTTGAAATGAAATGAAGAAAAATATATTCGACCTTGGAGATTTTGGCTGATCACATGCAAGGCAAGGCAGGGGGGAAAAGGAAGGCCGGTAATGTCACTTGAGAAACAGGAAAAATTGAGAAAACATTTTTTTTTAAATAATCCACATTATAAATAAAATAATCACACATATAATCACCTATTTGTAATTCACATTACAAATAATCCACATTATCATATTAACAACGGTAAAACCTTTTTTTTTTTAATTTCAATTCACTTCTTGAAAATTTAAACGAAAATTGAATGATGGACGGCGCAGCTGTGGATCCGGTTTAAAAGAGAAACGCTCCGTGTTTTAATATTCCCACAACTTTGAAGTGTTAGCAGAGGGTCTCAATGGGGTTAACCGTTAGCCGTAAAACGGCCTAACATCGAGGTGATCTTTTCATTTCTGATGTTCATTTTGACACAGCTGCTCGACTTAAGAGGGTAGAGTAAAGTGATCTGTTGTTGTAAAAGGCCTATTCTGTCATTTCGGTGTGCATTTGTTACTATGCATAGGACCGAAATCGATTTTTGTCAATTTCTCGGAAAAAAAGTAATTTCTTTTTTTCAAAATTAAAAACACCAGGATGTATTTCATACTAAGGGCTATAAATCAACAAAATATGAGCGAAATCGATTTTTTGACTTGTGCCAATGTTTGGTCGATTTTTACAGAAAGTCGCTCTTAACCGTTAACCGTATAAGTTACCACCTCATTGAGACTTTCTTAACACTAGTGATACTTTAAGAACAAATCCCATGCGTCAAGTTTGTATCTATACTCTGAAATAACCTCAAAGCTGAAAGTCAGGGCTCGGCTAACTCAAAAATCAACCACGAAACACAGTCAGGGAGAGCTCATATTTTCATAATTTTGAGGAGGGGTAACTTGATTTTTAACTAAATACTCTAATCTAACGGTCTTAGTATTTACCTGTATAATAAAGAGCTCCCTTTTTTCTGCTTTTTGTTGATGGACGAGCGATGCAGCGTCGCACGCACCAATGACGACTTAAACTTCGCGAGGAATATAAAATAGAAGATTGGGAGCTTGAAATGACCAGCTGTCCGGCATATTGTGTAATACCACACAGAATAATGGATATTCGCCATTGGAGATTTTTTAGATCTCATGCAAGGCAAGGCAAGCATCGCCAGAAATTCCGAACCATTTTGGGCGGAGCTTATTATTCATGATTTTTGGACATCTGTAATTACTTTTTGTAATGATGCAGAAAAAAAACTATAATCATATGAAGAATGGCAAAACGATTTTTTCTATTTGAATTCGCTCCTCCAAAATTGAAACGAAAATTGGATGATGGACGGAACAGCTGCGGATTCGTTTAAAGAAAAAAGTTTTCAACCCAACAACTTTGAAGTTTTCACCATGGTTAACTGAAGGTTTTAAGAAAAACTCTCAAACGTCAATGTTGTATCTATAGCTCTGAGATAACCTCAGGGCTTATCTATAAGCAGGGAAAAAAATAACTAGGGTAGCAGAGGGAACCCAATTTAAAAAAAGTAAAAGGTGAAAATAAGGTCGGGAAAAATCGCGTTTAATTAATTTTTCTAATTCAGGATCAAAATAATATCCTCTATAATACGAACGAGCAAAAAAAAAAAAAAAAAAAAAAAAAAATCAGTAAGAAAATGTACTAGAACATTTTTTCCGCGCGCCTCCAGAGGAGGAGTGAATAGTATCCCACAGTGCATTACGAAGTAAGTATATTATTAATTTTGGGTTATCTTTTTTCGAAATCTTCGTTCTCGTACGGACGAAAAATTAATCCCATTGGTCGAGAGCTATAGCAAGTCTAGCGTATGTCAAACGTGATAGAAACCAGTCGCCTGTGCGGCCTTGTCGTCTAAGAACAAGATGGCGGACGATTTCGATTGCAAGTTAGATGGTGTTTTAAATTCTTTGAAAGGAAACGGCGGGTTTAAACTAGTTCTCAAGACCAAACAACGACAGGCGCTTGAGCAACTCTATCGAAATTGGTTCTCGCACCAGTACTGCTGCCCTAAGGTATCAGGATACGTTCGAGGCCTTCGAGGTTACTTTACGCGTGAGCCAAATTTATCGCTGCTTTTTCAATATTAATACGCAAAAGTATACATTTTCTGAAAGCTAAATAAACATAGTTTTCAAAAATTAATTTGAAATTTTCTGTTTCGCGACACAAAAAAAGTTATTGGGTTTCTCCGCAGCTTTTGAGTGATGAAAATAACTTTCCTAAAAAATTGTAGCTCATTCGGGTTACATCGGATCGAACTAAAACTTTGGATTATGATAAATCACTAAACGATCTAAAAAATGGCGTCTCAAATTTCTGAAATGTTTTTCTCACTCAAGAAATATTGTCTATTTTGCAATTATGACCTCCGAAAATTTTATTTTACGCGTCATTGCGCGCGATCTAAAAAAAAAGATATCAGAAATCTGAGAAACGGTTTTGAAGCTCATTAATCACATTATATTTATCGAAGTAACAGTATTTGTCGAAGAAACAATATTTGTATTATGATCACATTAGGTACTTTTTGGAACGTATGATTTGACATTTTCTCCAATGCAGGGAGACTTTTTGTTCTTGATAATCTTGATATTTCTCCATGCGTAACTTAATAATTTGAAGGTCGATCTCGCACATTATTTGCCTCCTACTTAGTATGTTATCCAGGTGAACCACGTAAAGATAGTGAGAAATGAATATACGTTTTACACCTATCAAGCCAGGTCAAGAGATATATTTTAGCGCAATGGTTCTTACCTCTCTCATTCGAATCTTCCATTCTTCTCCATCGTCAGGGATTGAAGTAAAATTAGAAGTTCTGTTACCTGTGGCTGTAAACAAAAGAATTATAATACTATTGATTAGCTAGGGGAAGCATGGGTGGTGCGCGCTGCTAATGTGCCGTGTATCATCGCTCACCGATTATGGGTTCCATCCCTGACTCGTCCTCACATAAATATTGATTGTACGTTGGATCTCTTGAGCCCCATTCACGCCATCGCAGTGCATGCCACCTTCCCCCACGCCCCACACCCTTCACTATATGTATATGTCAGTGGTATATGTCGGTAATCTGAATGAAAAGATCAGACAATTTTTAACAAAGTCATTTTTAATGTCGTGTTTACGAAGAAAACCTTTAGAGATTTACATGTCTTATATTATGCGAATTTCTCTCATATTATTTGACCAGGGAAAGAAAACAACTAAAGTAATGAGTCATTAAAAAATAAACACTAACTTACCATGAACGGCCTCAACTTTAAAGATTCACTTAACGCCGGTAAATCTCAAATTGTTTTCTTTGTAAACACGACAAACTTCCGAGCATGCGCAGCACGTTTTTCACTCGTGTCCAAATAACACATCTATTTATCATGTCGAATTCAATCAAGGTCACAATGGAAATGAAAATCTATATCTACAACTATTTCAAAAAAGGCTAGTAAAGGTTTTATTGCATTTTGCATACCAATCAGCTGATCTGAGGAAAAATACTGGCTAATCAGAATCGAAAAGATTTGAAAAACTGTCATTCTTAGTAGCACGGCGACTCAAGAAACGGCAATGTCCTTACCTTATTTTCCCATTCAATAATGAATATCATAGTAAATGTATACAAAATATCAAAAAACCTTTTATAAAAATCTAGATTTATATTATCTTAGATAAACTTTTATAACATGCAACATGCAACATGCAACATGCAACATGCAACATGCAACATGCAACATGCAACATGCAACATGCAACATGCAACATGCAACATGCAACATGCAACATGCAACATGCAACATGCAACATGCAACATGCAACATGCAACATGCAACATGCAACATGCAACATGCAACATGCAACATGCAACATGCAACATGCAACATGCAACATGCAACATGCAACATGCAACATGCAACATGCAACATGCAACATGCAACATGCAACATGCAACATGCAACATGCAACATGCAACATGCAACATGCAACATGCAACATGCAACATGCAACATGCAACATGCAACATGCAACATGCAACATGCAACATGCAACATGCAACATGCAACATGCAACATGCAACATGCAACATGCAACATGCAACATGCAACATGCAACATGCAACATGCAACATGCAACATGCAACATGCAACATGCAACATGCAACATGCAACATGCAACATGCAACATGCAACATGCAACATGCAACATGCAACATGCAACATGCAACATGCAACATGCAACATGCAACATGCAACATGCAACATGCAACATGCAACATGCAACATGCAACATGCAACATGCAACATGCAACATGCAACATGCAACATGCAACATGCAACATGCAACATGCAACATGCAACATGCAACATGCAACATGCTGTCAGCATAATGTCTGTTTTTTCGAAGTAACAATATTTCTCAAAGAGACAATATTTGTATAATGATCATCCGGGTGGATGTAGTCCTGAGAAGGACTGTTTGATGTGACTGACGTTTCGACAACCTGTGCGGAAGTCATCTTCAGAGTCTAGTGAAGAAAAAGTCAGATATGGGTCTTATTTATACTGCCACAATAAACAATAGAACAATAGAAGAACAATAGAACAATAGGTAAGGTTGTGAAAATGTTTTTCATAATTTGTCATACTTGGCGAGACTTTTAATGTTGACTCACAGGGAGCCCACAGGCACTGGTAGAATGAGTGATTAGAATAAAATCTATCATGCGTAAATGCACGTGCTAGCTCCCGCACGAGCTTCAAGTCTGAATAAATTATCAGCTGCTAACGTTGCTAGCGTAGAATATAATGACAAGGGATAAAACTTCAAATTGACCCCTCGAATGAAATTGCTTTAAAAAAATCATGAAATGTCTTTTAAGCTTTAAACCGCAAAATTCCGATACTCGAAAAGTTTGTCTAACGTTATGTGTGGACAGAAAAAATCAGCATGGACTTATGTCTTCAAAAAATGGCAACAAATTAAAATCTTGTTTTCGTAAAAAATCTGCGCCCCGAGTAAGGGGGTACGGAAGCGGAAATGGAGTCTTCTAAATTTGACAGGTAGTCATCAAAATCGACGATTTTACTTCCGTTCTGCATCTATAATAACTTTCTTTGCATCTATAATAAGCTTTCTCTGCGTATGACGGGATAGCCATCGCATGTCTCGTCGCTTTGTGCATTTAAAAACTCACAATACTCTTCTTTCATCTTCACAAATGAAAACCCAAATCTTGGGGATAGCAAGGCCAAGTCTTTCCATTCTAACGTTATTTGACCGGCTCCAGCCTCATACTTTTCACATAAATTTCGGTAAACATAGCATCTGTCGTTGCCTATTCTAGAACGTATTCTTTGGCATTCCGGGAAAAGCTTTTTTATAGCTCTTCCTATATTATCAATAGACAAACAGTTCTTCTTATCCGAAGAGTATTCACACTCGTACTTATTTTGTACGGCCTTCACAGAAGTAAACGTCCCAGGCACTTCGGAGTAATTATCGATAAGCCTGAAAATTCAAATAATTAATGATGTTTTACTCTGACTTAGTATAAACTAGATATCTAACGATAAACAACAGCGAGTTACCATTGAATTTCGTCGAACGGTTTGGAAGGAATTTCATTGTTACTGCTATCTTCCATTGTTACTGCTATCCTTTCAACGGAAGACGCTCATTTCCGGTGCTATTGTTCATTTCCGCTTCCGTCCCCCCTTACTCGTGGCGCAGATAGAACGAAAAATTCTTGGAGTTTCATCCCTTGTCATTATATTCTACGCTAGCAACGTTAGCAGCTAATAATTTATTCAGACTTGAAAAGCTCGTGCGAAAGCTAGCACGTGCATTTACGCATGATAGATTTTATTCTAATCACTGATTCTACCAGTGCCTGTGGGCTCCCTGTGGTTGACTGTTTTAAAATTTATCTAACAGCCCGTGGTAAACACATTTTTTCTTTTTATTTCTTTCTTCTTAAAGCGTATAGGTTCATAATTACTGTCCGTAAAATATCTTGTTGGTCCAGTAAAGCCTACTTCTATAAAAGCTGAAACGTAGAAGGATATTTCCAGTAGATTTTCCCTTTAGTAAATGCGAACGTGACATGTACATTCGTGAGTCGGCGTTATCAAAGGCCACACCTAATTCTTTGTAGAATGCCGCGTCTCCCGACTCATTAAACATGTAGAATTTTGCAAAGGCACGCGAGGCTCCCAAAGTTGGAGTATATTTTGGCTCTCTCAAAGGGTCAATTATTGACAAATTCGTTTTTCTCGTTTTTCTCGGAAATGAAGCCATATTTCGACAAATGAAACATACTATGATATATCTCGCATATAGGCCTACCTAATACCAAAATATGAGCGAAATGGAATTTTTGACTGTTGCCGGCGTATGTTCGATTTTTGCTGACATCCCCTCTTAAAAACACAGCAAACTAAACTTTTAATATTTTCAATGGTTTTTATTTTACTAAATAAAATATCTAAATCCCTACTCTAATCCTTTGTGATGCTTGTTTCCAATTCTGAAAGATCTATTTAACGAAACCTCCTACTCTACTTGCTTCGCTGACTGACACAATGATCAACGTGCGAAGAAAATTAGAAGAAAGTGCCAATCTCGTAAAGAAAATAATTAACGAGACATCAACTTCGCAGGTCGCAATTCAACGGATACGGTCATAATAACATGCATGGAAAGAGGGCTCCTGTTAATAGCAGAGGCGTTTCAGAACAACAATTTTGTTTACATATTTTCAGAGATGAACTGTTCTAATTGTTCATAATGGAATCTATATGTGTCGTAGCATTGTTTATCATCGTCGCAACCTGATTCCGATTGAAATAGACACCTTGCAGCACGTCGGAATGCAGCTCAATTGGAGGGCAAAACAAAAGATATTCTAGAGAATCGGAACATATTCTTTTGTCTTCCAAAGTGCATTCCGGTCTCCTGCAAGGAATCTTATATTATATTATTATAAAAAAAACCCCGAGGGCTTCACGCTTTGAATATTCTGTGCCTTGATCTCCTGATCGAATACGCAAATGAATATTTGGAATATAATAAGGCAATATTTAAATGCATCAATTTTCAAGATCTTGGATGTAATTGGTTTCCCAAAGTTTTATCACAAATTACAGAGATGTTCGCTTCCTGATTCATGAGAATTGATCCTTTAGAATGTTCTATTTCTTTAAGCTTCGTTTAATATGAATCAAAACCTAATTATTCTGCATGTTAATGTTTTATTCATTTACTTATTTATTTTGATTTCCATTTTTAAAAGATATAAAGAAAAAAAGCTTAGTTCTAATAGACATCTTCCTTATGCCGAAACGCCTATTTTTAGATTTTAGTTTTCATTATTTAACTATACACGCCATCGTATATGTTCAGAACTTATAGATATTGTTTTGGCTGCGTTTAGTAACGCCTGCATGAGTATGCATATTATTATTAAGAAAGGGTTGAAGTTCGGTGTCTTGATCTCCTGATCGAAAACGCAAATGAATATTTGAAATATAATATATAGATTTAGGCACTGCCTAAAAGCGGAGCTCCCATATATAGTATATTTAGTGCTAAAAGCGTGACAATTGTGTGACGCGGCATAACGCTGGTTATAGCGTTACCACATTGTTTGATTTTACCAGAATTCAGGAGGAAAAACTAAAAGAAAAACCATTATTTTAAGCCTTCAAAAGCATTAGAGAACTTTTCAATTCAAGAATAATAATTATAGATTGTAGAACACATGAATACATGTATAGAACGAAGGATTTTATTCAGCAAATCTTAGTAATCAAAGTTGTAAGTTTTTTAGGTGGAAAGTAAACTACACTGAAAATTGTCGAAAAATATTACTGATAAGCTTAAGCTTACATTCACTTGAACTTCACACGTAAAAAGAGACACATTCATTAATGCAAGATAATAATTTTCTTTGTTAGTAAGTTGGTCTTTGTAAAGTATTTTTTTTAGATTTATTCTTAACTTTATTATCGAGCGAAAAATCTTACAAAAACATAAGCTTATCCATAAAAAAAAAACAAGCTCATCATTTTTGCGATTGTGTAATAGTAATAGCTGGAAAAGCCCGATAAATAGCAAATATTTGGTGTGATATGTATTCCTTTTTCATATTTCATTCAACATTAGAATAAATTATCTATAAAAATGTCAAAATATTCATATGATTATGAAACTGGAATCTTGTTTTGACTTCGCGTAAGGTTCGCTGGCCGTCAAATATATTTTTTCAAAGAACCAAGTCTTTTTACTAAGTCTTAGCCTTTTTTCTTGAAATGGGATCAAAAACAAATAATCAAAGCTTCAAATATCGCTTTTTTGGTTCACAAGTAATGAAGAAAAAGATGATAAAAATCTAGAATGCAGTAAAAACGACAAACTATCCAAGTTTCTCTGACAATGTTTGCCGAACCAACGTCCTTGGCTTGTCTGAGAGTTTCTTCAGCTAGTTTACACATTTCTTGTCGATTTTTTACGAAATATTAGTTAAACTTAATGAATTTACCTTCCATGAAGTGTTTTCTACGAAACTGAAATATCACTCTTGCAGTATGATAAGGTTTTTCTGGTCTACAGGCCACTTTTTCTCTCACTGAAGTTTCAGTCACGAAACTTAATTCATCAAAGAATCTTCCCTCGCTTTCCCTCGCTAAATCTTCTTTAACAAGTCGCTAAAGTCGAAAAACTGTTTTTGTTCACTTTAAGACAGACATGACTTCGATTAAACGTATTTTTCGCATTGCAAAAATAAGAAAAAAAATACTTCTTGATCCATTGACTACATTATTGCAATTTTTCTGTGCATTTGTGAGTAAGCAAAGCGCGCGGGAACCCTGTGCAAAGTGGTACACGGACGTATGTACGTATGTATGTATGTATGTATGTATGTTTGTATGTATGTATGTATGTATGTATGGACAAATCAAGCCATGAAAAATCAAGTCGATGGGTTACCATTTTTTCTTAAGTATGGTGCTCCGCTCGCGCGGGCCTTCGGCCCGCGCGGGAGCTCCGCTAATAAGGCAATATTTAAATGCATCAATTTTCAAGATCTTGGATGCAATTGATTTCCCAAAGTTTTATCACCGATTTTCAGAGATGTTCGCTTTCTGATTCCTGAGAACTGATCCTTTAGAATGTTCTATTTCGTTAAGCTTTGTTTAATATGAATCAAAACCTAATTATTCTGCAGGTTAATGTTTTATTCATTTATTTATTTATTTTGATTTCCATTCTAAAATATATAAAGAAAAAAAGCTTAGCTCTAATAGACATCTTCCTTATGCCGAAACGCCTATTTTTAGATTTTAGTTTTCATTATTTAACTATACACGCCATCGTATATGTTCAGAACTTATAGATATTGTTTTGGCTGCGTTTAGTAACGCCTGCATGAGTATGCATATTATTATTAAGAAAGGGTTGAAGTTCGGTGTCTTGATCTCCTGATCGAAAACGCAAATGAATATTTGAAATATAATAAGGCAATATTTAAATGCATCAATTTTCAAGATCTTGGATGCAATTGATTTCCCAAAGTTTTATCACCGATTTTCAGAGATGTTCGCTTTCTGATTCCTGAGAACTGATCCTTTAGAATGTTCTATTTCGTTAAGCTTCGTTTAATATGAATCAAAACCTAATTATTCTGCAGGTTAATGTTTTATTCATTTATTTATTTATTTTGATTTCCATTCTAAAATATATAAAGAAAAAAAGCTTAGCTCTAATAGACATCTTCCTTATGCCGAAACGCCTATTTTTAGATTTTAGTTTTCATCATTTAACTATACACGCCATCGTATATGTTCAGAACTTATAGATATTGTTTTGGCTGCGTTTAGTAACGCCTGCATGAGTATGCATATTATTATTAAGAAAGGGTTGAAGGCCGGTGTCTCGATCTCCTGATCGAAAACGCAAATGAATATTTGAAATATAATATGGCAATATTCAAATGCATTAATTTTCAAATTTTTTGATGCAATTGGTTTGCCAACGTTTTATCACAAATTTCAGAGATGTTCGCTTTCTGATTCATGAGAATTGATCATTTAGAATGTTCTATTTCGTTAAGCTTCGTTTAATATGAATCAAAACCTAATTATTCTGCAGGTTAATATTTCATTCATTTACTTATTTATTTTGATTTCCATTCTAAAAGATACAAAGAAAAAAAGCTTAGTTCTAATAGACATCTTCCTTATGCCGAAACGTCTAGTTTTAGATTTTGATTTTGATTAACTACGCACACCATCATACATGTTCGTAACTCATAGATATTGGTTTGGCTGCGTTTAGTAACGCCTGCATGAGTATGCATATTATTATTAATAAAGGGTTTATGCTCGGTAAAAGATAGAAAGGGGGCTTCATATTCTCAATTGCTTCCAAACTTAAACCCAACCAAACTCAAGATGTTGGTTCTTTTCATTGTTTTTGCGATTGTACATAGAGCTAGCGGTAAGTACATCCCAAAAAATTTAAAGCTTAATGCAATGTTCGCACTGATGTAAACTATCGTACAAACTTGAAGTTTTGAAGCATAGAAATTTTGCAAAACCAAAAGTTAGATTAGTAACCGGCTTCGAAGAAAAGGAGTACTCAACTTATCGTTTTGAGTTCCTAATTTTATCTAAAGCATGCTGGCACATCACTTTGATGTAATGAGAAAAATTAGAAAGATATCGTACTATTAGATATTGTAAAATATTGGGTCGACTAAGGCCCGGTTTGGAAGTCGAATTTCACATAGTGCCGAAACGAATGCCGAATCGAATGAAAGTGTACATCTTGTCATAAACATTTTAGATCTAATGTTCGAGCTATTAGATGTGTTATTTGCCTTGCCTGGTATCACTATAAATGCAGTAAACTCTCAAGAACTGACTTCAGTTTAACTATTTTTCTGTAAATCATAATCTTTGGATCTGTCTACTTTGTAGTTCTAGTATTTTTCCTTTTTTCATTTTGAATACTGTCGAGTTACTAAAACTATCTTTTAACTCTAATACCTTATGCTTATGTTCTGGTCGTATTGACAGTTTGAAACTTGATTGTCTTCCTTGCTTAAGTAATTTTGATATCGTGACATCTCTGAGCAAGATTCAATAATATAGATATTGATCAGCTACCAAACCAAACAAACTTTAACTATTACTCTATTCATAAATAGAATAACTTACCACAGTGCTACACTCATTGACAATATATTTTTCAACTTACTAAATTATAATACTACAAGTGGTAACATATTATCAGAGTTATTTGATCATCTTGGGGAGAGAAACGTTGCGTGACGACGTGACGACCCTAAGAACGTCTGCAAAGAAGGCTACAAGATCTCTAGTCTACCTAAAAATATAAAGGTTTATAAAATATATTTTTCAAAGTTTGATGAATCTGCTCTAACTAATGAGGTAAAATAAATAAACTAGGTTGAAGCTCTGCCCAACAATGATAATGATGCAAATGCTATTTTTGAATCATTTTTGGCTAATTACTGAGGTAATTGATAAATATGTACCTATCAAGGAACTTTCGAAAAATGAAATAAAGTTTAATTCTAAGTCCTGGATAACACAAGGTATTACAGTCAAACTAAGAAAACCGTGAACACCTAAAATATGTCTGGAATGTTTATTTAGGCCGTTGCTTGTAAAAAAGATGTTTCCCATCACCATGAAAAAATATTGTATTGAACCCTTCTCTCGTGTATCCGTCTGTCTCGAATAGAAACTTCTAATTCACGAGAATAAAACTAAAATATGAAGTTTGAAACTTTTAAACGGGAAAATACTTTGCGTGACCGCGCTGTGATCAAACACATAAACATTCCAGACATATTTCAGGTGTTCACGGTTTTCTTAGTTTGACTGTAAGACATGTATAAAAGAGAAGAATAAATTATTTAAGAAATATCTAAAGACTAAGTCTCCCTATGATAGTTTTAAGTACCTGCGTCATCGAAACAATCTAAGTAATTGGTTATTTTGAGCTAGTAAAAAACTATATTACAACAAGTACTTCACAAACAATTCAAATAACAAGAAAATCATTTGGAAAGGAATTAAAAAACTAACATCTTACAAAGTAATTACAAAAAACATACCTTCAAAACTAATTGTAAATAATTCTGATATCAAAGATGCTGGAGCTATTGCTAATACATTCAACGATTATTTTTCTAGTATTGGTGAGAAGATGGCAAGCTCAATTGCCCCCACTAATTTTTCTCCTTTAGATTTCATGGACTCACCTCAATTAAGCAGTTTCTACTTTTTCCTGTTACTTCTGATGAAATCGAAAAGGAAATTTGCATGCTAGACCCATCTAAATCTATAGGCCCTCTAGTATCCCAATTAAGCTATTAAAACTTTTACAAAATTATCTCTGTAATCCCCTTACAAAAACTCTTCAATTGCTTATTTTCCACTGAGATTGTACCTGATAAATTCAAACTTGCTCATGTAATACCTGTTTTTAAGAAAGGCTCTCTAACTTGTGTTATAATATAGCTTAGATAGAACGCGCCTTCGCACTGGCTAATTCACTCACAAAACCTATGCTCTATTTCAGCGGTAAAGACATGGTTTGTGATTGACAGCTCACAAACGAAAGCTTCTCTACTACATTTTAGCTCTAAAATCTGCACAAAATAGGCAATTTCTGATTTTCAAGATTGTTTTAATCTTTAGTAGTAAATTTTCATTCAACAAAGTTTTGGTTTGTTAAATAAAAAGACAAAAGAGGCACAAAATATACCTGCTCATGGTTGAAATTTGCAGCATTGTCTAACATTGCTGACTAGGCCTTTTTTGTTTACAAATAGGCTTGAACAATTTGTTATAAGCTTAAGAGCGACTGTCTGTAAATGCCGACCAAACGTGTGCAAGATGGAAAAATCGAAATTCTTCAAACTTTGTCAGAACATAGGAATGGATGAGCTAATTCGAAATATCTAACTCTCAGTTCGCTAGGATTTTTAGTTTAGAAGAAATGCAAGATTTTCGATTTGAGTTCCGACGGACCCGTTTCACACGCAGTCCATACAGTGGGTCACTTGGAGCACGATTGCAACTCCGAATCAAACTTTGTCAAAAATCTAAACTAGAGTCTTAAAAGAGTAGATAACACTGTGTTGATTCGTAGTTCATTTGTACGATTTTATTGAAAATTAAATATTTAAAAAAAAAAATATTTGATGACTTTAAAGCTAAATTTGAGGGCTTTGCGGACTCCAAATCGAAAAAAAATTGTGCAGTCTTTATCTACGCCATTTGGAGAATTTAAATCGAACAAGAAAGTCCGAAGGCATATATATACTTTAAGACTTACTGGTGAAGTTAGCTATACCATAGAACTAGAAAAGTCTAATAAAAGGCATATTAAAAACTATCTTGTAATTTATAAAGTGAAACTGACAAAGTCTAAGAATATGACAAACCAAAACACTCAACCCGATGTTTACCGTAAACAAGAGCTTCAGTATGGCCGTCGGAGACTCAATCTTTCGAAGAGTGGTACCGGTTTGTTCAAGATTGTACCATCTTCAAACTTCGCACAAACCAAGATAATTTATCTTAGAACACTTAAAACAATACGATGATCTTAGAAAAAAATTGGAATAATTTGAATTATGTTGATTTATCGAGCTTCTCTTACTGGCTTTGACAATATCGCGGCCAACTGACTGCAGAAAATTCATGAAATCTATAGGAAAAACTTGACAAATCCAGCATTATTTACTATATCTGGTATCTTGAAATCCATGTGCTGCTGTCTGAGTAAGATATCTCGAGTGAAGTGTCCGTGAGAGCCCAGGAAATTGATTTCATAGAAAGTGGAATTATTTTTTGGTATTTTCTACGAAGACAATAGGCCGTGACGTCACAAATCTCGCCATATGTTACTATACAAATTTAAAGCGCGGGGAGGGATTTGAATTCAGCCCAGGGGAATAACGGGGTATAATACACAGACAATGGTTTTTAATGAGCTTTAATCTATATCTAAAGTTACATGTGTCTTTATATAAAGGTACGTGTGGAGATTTATATCATACGAATTGCAAATCATGCTATTTATCTTTGAACATAACTGTATTTGTTGGTAACCTAATTTCTTATCTTATTTATGACTATGTTTGACTATATCAGTTCAAGTTCTATTAGCGAGTGAAATGAAATACGCAATTAATAAATATTCCACCGGGTGCTGACAATGTGCTTTCAGTATTAGCAGAGCTAGACGGTTCTGATATATTTGCAACATTGCCAAAAATATTGGACATTGTCAGTGGTGTTACGCATGAATGAAAATGAAGTGGTTTTCTAGAGGAAAAATATAACTACATGGTTTCCAAGCACATATTTATATTCAATTATGATGTTAGTAAAACAATTCTTGCCAAAAAAATGTTACTTGACAATCAAAAGAACAACTATGGTTTTTCTGTTGATAAGCCTCGCCACAGGAAGCCCATGAAGGACAAAAAACAAGTTTCAAACGTAAATCGTTAATTTAAGCTTCCTTATTGTATCTCAGCAGTCAATAGAAGCTTGTAAGAACAAAATGGCGATGCTTAGGGGGTTTTGAAGCTGTTTGGAGCAGTTCTCTGTGGTTTCTTGTCATTTTTAACTGAAAACTACGAGCTAACCTGAACAACGCGTCGAATCGCTTAAAATTTAACCTAACTTCAAGCTTCTTGGGAACCTACATTCTGAAGGCATGCTGTCTATTTTGAGCGGTTTTGGATTTATTAAACACTAGTTTGGTGATATCGAGGTGGAGCTCTTTTACTTTTAAATTTTTTCGAGCTCAAATAAGACGATTTTGGGGTCAAGTGTGGCCAGATTTATAGACGATGTATGGAATCTAGAGCTTTCAAAGCCTTTCAAAGGCAAGTAGTCTGGGAACCAATATGTCGCATGATTCAATGATCATTTTACGCTTATTTAGTAGCTTGTAGGGTGGGTTGTTTGTCGCGATGTGGAGCTCAGAGTAAATAAAACCCTATTCGCCGTAAATAGAGGAAGCTCTTTATTCCCCATACATTTCCTATAAGACTCGGCGGCTATTTTGTAAGCTGAAACGCATCATTGCGCAGTATGAGCAGGCTCATGTCCCATATTTCTGGCGATGGTATATCATCGGGAATATCTAAATCTAAATCAAATAAGGACTGAAAATCACTAGCATTATTGGAATCCAAAGTATTTTCTTTGACATTTTGATTTAATACAGGTGGGCCAACTGCCGCACTTGCCTTACATTCTTGCTCTTTACTCACTTTCTCATAAGTTAGCAATGCATTTGAACGATGCCCTGTTCGCTCACGGATAACTTTCTCCTCTGTTGAGTTCTGGAAAAGCCAACTTGCACACGTAATCCTTAGACAATGAGAAGTTTTTCTTTCCAAAGCAGCTTCTGTACACAAATCTGGCAAAACTTGGTTTAGAGTATTGATGCCAATTGGAGAACGACAAAAATAGAATTGATCTAATTTGTGGCTAGGCCTGAAATAGAAGGCATTGAATTCATCGCTTAGATGTTTGACTTTTTCTAGGTATAATGAATAACATTTAACAATACAAGGAGAGTGATCTACAGGTTTTCCATAACAACAAATATGTTTGACACATCTTGGTTTGTATTTTAGATCTTTAAGCCCGCCATGAAATGTCTTTGAGACACTCGTCATAAACGACACTATCACTTTCGATTCTGAAATTCGAGTATTTCAAGTTTCGATGTTCTTTTGCACGTAAGCCAAACAGTTTCCCATTATAAAAATAAATGGTTCGCATTAGTGACTTAGCTGTACTACATCCTAGCAAGCCCTTCATCCACATGGTCTTTTCATCTTCTTCGGATATTTCTTCGCGGTCTTTCCACTTGGCTTCATCAAACACTCCATCTTGAGTAGCCTGTCTCATTTCAGCGTCCAATGCTCTCCTGAAGACATTAAGCCTATAAATCAAGAGGAAAATGAATTTTAAGATGAATCATGTGGAGAAATTATGGACATCCGTTTGGGAATGGGGCGAGTAGTACGCGCGTAGTATGTTAGAACAAAAAGGGCGCAGTCATCGTTCAGTAGTCTTTTTTAAAGACCTAAACTGCATGTCAACTGCAGATTTTTTTCCAAAAAATAAGAAAAGACGTTTAACTGTGGAGGGGGGAAGGTATTTTGAAGTCGATAGGATAGTTGCAAGCTTCTTACACTGTCTTTAGCTGACAAATCACATGGTCTGCCCAGGTTTTTGTAGACCAAAACGAACAATTATGACCTGCAAAGCCTGGGAGCTAATAAACGTATATGAAAGCAAGATGGCGGCCAAATAAGCTTAATATCCACAAGAAACTTCCAAAATTAGACGAGTTTTGGGGCTTCACGCGCAAGAAATCGCCATGTTTACTACATTTTGGCATCAAAATTTCACGAGTTGACTTCATTTTACCGCAGAGCAAATATTTATCAGGTATTTCAAAGTTATTTGATGTGAAAGAGTCGAGTTTATTAAATATGAATTCGATTGAACAAGTTTTGTATGTCTCTTAATTTTTTACAAAATCGTCTCCTTTCAACCCCTGTTATTTCAATTTCTTTGAAGTGGCTACATGGTGAACCACATTATTTTCCTTAACCTAAAATGCTTATTACCGCAAAGAATACTCTATACACTTGTTGATTTTTTTTATTGTTTATTGAGCTTTTGAATTGTATAATACGATTCCGATTGAACAAAACTAATATACATCGAGCGAAAAGAACTCAAACAACATCTCACAAACAAAACTTATTAAGGTCAAAACCCAATGAATTTAATCCGCCATTTTGATAATTTTTTTAAAGAGCAACTGATGATATTGCGCATGCGTGTCCATAATTTCTCCACATGTTCAGTACGAAGTTTTGATATCGAAAATAATTGACGCACCTTCCTTCTTTCGAACCAAGAAGAGAAACTTCACTTCCACTCTCTTCCAAATGCCTCTGAAGCCCAGTTAATATTAGATACAACGACCGTGATGGATATCGTTTGCCATCTGCTTTGCATACTTCTTGAACACATTTTGTTAGCCAAAGATTAAGCGATTCCACCGTCATATTACATATATTGGTATCTAAAGACTGGATTTTGTTCACATCGCAAGGAAAACAACAATTTTCCTTTGATGGAATCTTGTTTGCACGCCCGGTTTGCCACGCGTCAAAAATTTTAAAAGCCCACTTGGTAGCATACTGTGTAGACTTTGGAACACAATCATTAAATGCCTTCTTTTCTTCCTCAGATGTTTTTGGTAGTCAAAATTTCCGTTTTGGTGGCATGTTCGTCGAGCTTGCCAATGTGCAATGAATTGCTTTCTGCGCGACTGATTGCAATACTGAATATACTGAAGTACTGAATACATCACGATTGCCATTTCATTATTATTGCTCAATAAAGCAAATTCCCAAGTGAAAACGACGTATCTCTTTTTATTTCAAAAGCATTTTTTTAATCATTGTTTTCTATCGATATTGAACAAAATGGCTATTGAACATTAATGAGCTTTTTTAAGCCATATAAAAAACTCGTAGCACTCGCTGCGCTCGGGTTTTTATCCTTGATGAAACACTGCTACTCGTTTTTTATATACTACATAAAACGTCCGCTCTTGTCTATGTACTGTGATATAAACACTGGGCTGTGTTTCGTGTTTCTCTACGACTTCTCTCTTACTCTACAGCTCCTATATTCATTTATTTGTTCACTGATATACTCTTGATTTACTTTTATATATCTTTCAAGCGGCAATATTTTTACAAATGGCTGTATTTATGTACAGTAAGGAGCAGACGTAGCTCAGTTGGTTAGTGCGCGGCCTTCGGAGCTAGAGGTCCATGGATCGATCCTCAGGATCTCCACGTCTGTTTCGACTTCTTTCTAATCCGTGTAGCTTCAGCTTTGAATACGCTTAAAACAGAGCACTGATGGAGAGAGGGGGTAAAGTGCGCACCGTCGGCTTCCATTGATACCAGCCACGTAGCTGAAGGAACTACCGACGTTCAATATAGTTTCTTTACCTTTACCTTTAGTAATGGTCTGTTTTTGTTGTTGATTTTTTGTTTGTTTTTGTTTTGTGTTTTGTTCGTTTGCTTGTTTCTTTGTTTTAAGCATGGTTTTCTCTTTCCAGCAACATGTTATGAAGAACAAATTCAGACCAGTGATATCAGTGTTTCTGCATCGAGTGATCCCGTATCAGCATCCCAACTCGCTGATGATCCTGGATGGTGCACTAACTCTAAGGACATCAACCCCTACCTGCAGCTTGGTTTTCCCGATACTTACAACTTTTGTAGGATTAAAGTCTTTAAACCTCCAAAGGAGCAAGATAGATGGGTTAGATCTTACTTCATTAACGCATCTTTTGATGGAATAACCTGGACCACTCATCAAGAAGACGGAAAAAACAGGGTTAGAAATTGTAACTATCCACCATGGCATATATAGGCCATGATACCGAGAGTAAGGACGATCATGGCAAGCTCCAAATGGTTCCAAATTAATGGCGGAATCAATGTGTTGGATTTCAAATACAATCGAATACAATAGATATTTTGAAAGAATGTTTTTGAAGATAAAAAGAACATAAGAAAACAATTTAGTTGTGATTGTCCTAACACGTTCTTCATTGGGCCAGTTATTTACAAAGTATTTACAAACATTGGGTCAGTTATTTGCAAACTATTTACAAACTCCAATATTTGTTTGCACGCAAGTATGAAGTTAATATTTGACTATGTGTCTTCTGCGAAATGATTTATTTCTTGAACCAAGCTTTCGGCCATCATGGCCATCATCAAACTATTTATTAATTTATACAGTATGTGAAAGTACCTTGTTCCTTTAAATTGGCATTTACAGTCTATTTGCAAATTATTTACATGCTATGAAAGTCGGGCGATTTTTCCAGTGCTGTTTTAATCTGCTAACTTTCTATTCTTGCTTTTAGTGTAGAATAACAGTCGTCTAATATACTCAACACCAATCTGAAGTAATATTTTTTTTCTTTTCTTTTCAGGTATTTATAGGTACTTTTGGGAAAGGCGGCAGCGGTAATTCTTATTTTTATGAAAATCTTTTTGCAAGATTCATACGGATAATACCTGTTACATGGTATAATCGTCCATGTATGAGTGTATTGGTATATGGAACAAGATTTCATTCAGGTAAACTATTGATAGTGTGATGACTATATACTTACTTACTTAACTGCAACATCTTAGTCTGACACCTCAGTAACAAAAGAAGGGAGTGGAAGCTGGTCTAAAATTATGAGAGTGATACGATTACGAAATTACATAATTTATATGATTTAAATCGGCGTGTCCGTTTGTGCCCTTTAGTTTTCTGATTGGTTCGCGATATGCACCAATCAAATAGCAGGATTTATTTTCGGTTCAAAGGAATATTGTCATTTTTGAAGATTAAGTAATCAGGCATGATAATTTATAAATTGAGTCGAGTTGTCTCTGATTTTTTGAATTTAAAAATCAAAAAGTTTCAACCGAGGTACTACGGTCTTCATCAGTGGTCTAATGGTTGGCTGTATGCAAAACCTCAGTTGAATACAGAAGCCAAGAAGCGAAGTTTCGAGGGCAAATGTGATATTTTGAGGACCATTTCTCATCCAAGGACATTATCAGCCGATATTCCAGTGAGCCAGAGGGGGTTTATTTATTTTATAACCCAACGACTTCACTGAAATGAATTCAGCAAACTGCATCGACTCGTCATCTCCAGAGTTTTCAAAACATATTTCTCTCTTGTCTCCAAGCTGTATATAAAAACAATTATTTTGGTAAATGAAAGCTGTTTGATATTGAACTATTCTATTGTTTGACATTTGTTGTCAAATTCTTTTTTGGTTTTTAGTAGTTTATAAAAACAATTTCGAAATTAGCGTAGTTTGCTCAACAAGCCTTTGTATTTTACTCTCACTTGTTTGTAAAAACCGAGTTTCTTTGTTTTCCGTGTTTTTTCTTTTCTTTTTTAACGTTTTTACCTTCTGCTAGATGAATATCACTTCGGACTAGGGATATCGCCTGATACCCGTCCTGCACGTGACCCATTTGAACCAATGACAGCGCGCGAAAATTCATCGTTGGGTTATAATACATATTAGTAAAATTCTACTACTATACTATTGCAAATTCTGCATTCTGATTGGCTAACGTACTCACTATCTATCAGCCGATAGATAGTGGGTAGAGAAAGCCGGCTTTGTTTTGAAAAAAATGGCGGCTTTCCCTTCGCGATTTTGTGAAGTTTCCTACGAAGAAATTCGTTGAGAATTTTACTAAAACAATTAGATTCGAGTTCGTCTTCTAATTGTTAAATATATGTATATATGTCTATATATGTCTATATGTATATATGTCTTTTGTATTACCATCAATCTTTACTGACAGTTGTTATGGCAGCGTTTCAATAAAGTACAATGGTCAGCTTTTACCTTTGTCAGGTCCTAATGGCGGTGTATTTTATAAACACAATAGGGCACAAATTGCATTCTTTAACTTAAACAATTTTCATGAGGTACAAGACAAAGCTTAAGAGATGACCATTGAACTTTATTGTAACCGCTGCCATAGCAACTGTCAATAATGCTTGATGGAAATACAAAAGACATATATATATATTTGAAATTTTCATTGCTGCAGAATTTTTTTGGATGTTGACAAAATTTTTGTAACTACGCCCCTGACTTTAAGAAATGCTACCAAATTGAAAGAATAATAATGAATAAGTGGACCTTCAGCTTGTATGAGGGTGCACGTGCATCCAATGCACCCCCTGTTTACGGCCCTGATTAATGCTTAAAAATTGTACCCTTTTTGATGTTAAATTAGACTACAGGATTCTCTAATGATTACATAAAAGACAAAATGAGTAAAAAAATAGCACTTAGAATAAATTTATCTTATTCTGATTTGATTTGTTCTACAATTCAGTTAATGATGCAAGAAATAAAACTGTTAAAAGCACATCTGCTCTCAATACTGGAATGACGTCATACGTTACTGATGGCAATGGTTCTACGTGTATTATGACCAAAACCGTATACAATCCTATTGTTTCTGTTGATCTTGGTAAACCATTGCAGTTGATCAGGGATATTCGGATTAAAGCTGGAGCCGGAAGTGGACTAGGCGGAGGATTTAACGTTTTTGTAGGTTAGTATATCAAACGATTTGCCCCTTACATTTTATATCATGAGAATTGGACTGTTCAGCAATAACAAAACAAATAAAAAAATAACAAAACAATTAGATAAAAACAAAGAAGTAGAAGAGACCAAAATTAAAAAAAAAGTAATAAAACTTTCAAAAGTAAATAAATACTGCGATAAAGTAAGGAAATGACTTAAACAACAATTTAAAAACAAACAAGCAAACAAACCAAAAGGAGGTGGAATAATTGCCGGATTTCAAGTCGAGAGGGGCTGGGTACGAGTTCTTAAATTGGAATGATGACAACAAAAAACTCACATAGCCAAAGAGAGCACATCGAGCTGTACCAAAGTTCGAAGTCGGGTGTTAATCGGATTAATATTGGACGACTTACAGACGTTCAAAAATACAGAGAAATGTATGGTGTCCGGACACCATACATTTCTTTGTAAATTCTAGCATATTTGAATGGCTGTAAAATTATCAAATTTTGTGAGAGATCTTAATTTCAACACTCGAAGATAAAATTTGTATCTCCGAGCGCCCATGTAATATTCTGTTTATTATATAATTATCAATGAAAAAGAAAAAAGAAAATAACAATTTTTCGAGTTTTTTTCTGTTATCACAGTGATGATATTTTCACATATGAAAATATCAATTTTTTGAAAGAAATATAGGTATTTTATTGATTATAGTACACTCGACAAAATTACTCGATTCTGATTGGTCTAGAGGAGTACAATTAGAGCAATAATTGGTACTCCGCGGGAGTACCAATTAGGTCGCTATGGAAACACTGCCAAAAGCGGCAAATTTCCCTAGTGAAATGAGTGAAATTCCCAAAAAAATCAGTGTTTTATAGATTAAAATGGAAAAATTTCAGAAAACTATTCAATATTACATAGGAAGGCCTCAAATTATGGTAACTAGACAAATTCAAGACCTAATAAATCATGTTTTGTAGTAGAAAGTCGTTTTTTCTTTCTAGTTTTCGCCAAACAATTTGAGTTAGAGTTTTGAATGTTCTCGTTTTACTACCTGTTGTCTTCTGTGGTTTTCTCGAAAAATATGCATTAAAATGGCTTTTTACTTGAGATGTAAAATTATTTTTTAGTATTTTGTAGTTCAAATCATACATAAAATACTAATCTAAAAAGGTTTTACAGCAACGTTAACACTTTCTATGCTGTTCTTGACTTAGCGTTCTTGGAGAAGGGTCGGTTATAGCAAAGGCAATGAAGATGGATGAATGCCTTCGCTTCGCATGTTTTATAAAATTTTGTCGAGTGAACTATAAATAAAAATCGCACGACCTTCTCGTACAATTTGGAATTAATAGGCACTCGTACTCGTACATATTAATTTCCAAATTGTACTCGAGGACGTGCGATTTCTTATAAGTAATAGCATGACTTGAGGGTGATTAGTGATTAAATGGCGGAGGGACTTTAACTAAACCTCCCGAGGCTTGAGGGGACATTTAATCACTAATCACCCGAAATTTCATGCTATTAGTTTGTAATATTATGATTACCAAGGAATAAAACTGCTCTTAGGAAATATGTTAGCTTTCGTACGATGCATAAATTACAAAGTTTTACAAAGCTGTTGATATGCGGCATACTTAAGGGAATTTGCCTTTGTTAAATGCGACAATGGCGAATTGAACCAGCATTCATTCATTCGTGCTGCTTTATTCTAATTCACTTTGGTTGGCCTAGAGCGGTATTAATGAAGTGCTTTAAAACCGTCTTGATTATGTCACAAATAGTAAGAAAAATTATCGGCTAGTCAACGTATGCGCAAAGATTGTTCAATGGATCCCACAAGTGCTGGGGTATTCAATAGTGTGTAGTCCAGAGTCATTGCGCAAAATTTTCGATTGGGTGAATGCTACCCAGCCATGGTCCCGGTGATTTTCATATGAGGGACCATGCATCATGAATAGTGATGAGGGATATTTAGTTACTAAATATTCCTCATGATTATATTCATGAGGGATATTTAGTCTAAATATCCCTCATGATTATATTCATGAGGGATATTTAGACTAAATATCCCTCATCACTATTCATGCAGGGGGATGTTAGACCTTAAACATCCCTCTGGAAACAATGGATCCCGAGGTAATCATGATATTACTATACTAATCATGTAATAACTATATGTAGTTATAAAATTATTTACAAATATTCAAAAACGAGTCTATTTATAAATTTAACTTTAAAATGCTTCGTATTAATTTTGGGCTTTATAAAACTTACCTGAATATAATAACAATATACAGAAAAAAAAAACTCGAATTTGATTGGCTTAAAGCAGTGCAGTTCAAGTGTAACACAGTTCAAAAATCTGTAACACAGTGCAAAAAGTGTAACACAGTTCAAAAATCTGTAACACAGTGCAAAGAAGTGGAACACAGTGCAAAAAACTTTAACACAGTGCAGAATTATTTTTTGATTCTGCTGTTGATAACATTATTATTATTAATTTTCCAATCGTAAAGGAACAAGTTTAAAACGGCTAAAAAGTTGGAGATTTAGTTTGTTTGTGAATAATCTCACATCATGATGCGCGCGCTCAGAGTTTTTTTTTTTTTTAATTTTCAATTTCGGACGGTAATGATAGGTTTGTAAGGTTTTTCATGTATATTATTAAAAGTAATCATAAGGTTTCTCGTTCAATTTGGGATAGTTCGCACTAGTGTATTTTTGAAAGAGCTCAAATTGCACTCAATCTACGGTCTCGTACAATTTGAACTCTTTGAAAAACACACTTGTGCAAATTAATCCCAAATTGAACTCGAAAGCATATGATTACCTATACTGATCAGTCCATGCATAACTTACGGGACGGATCTCGCACTAATAAGAGCTATATTCTTTCAGATAACAAAATGTGTGGAAGTTTCAAGGTGCAGCCTCATCAAACCATCATTGTTGAATGTTTTCCTCTGCTAAGTGGTCGCTATGTGAGAATAATAGTTACTCGTTATGCCAACATTGCACTTTGTGAGGTAGAAGTCACACTGAGAGGTAATTCTTGTGTTTCGACATTAGACATCAATAAAATACAATACATTTTATTTAGTGCCATATATATATAGAATAGACACATCCAGATATATATATATATATATATATATATATATATATATATATATATATATATATATATATATATATATATATATATATATATATATATATATAGATTATGGATTGTAGATAGATCAAAGACAAGACATAACTTTTGCTGTTACTCGGAGTTTCACGCTTACGCGATCTTCAGACAGTCTTTTTTAAAAAAGACTGTCTGAAGATCGCGTAAGCGTGAAACTCCGAGTAACAGCAAAAGTTATGTCTTGTCTTTGATCTATCTACAATCCATAATCTATAACGCTCTACATGTCAATGTATTGAGCACTTTACCGTCAGAATAGACACATCCAGATATATATATATATATATATACAGCCTTTTGCAAAAATTATGGCCGTTTCAAGTATATATACAAGTATATCAAAAGTATATCAGAAATTATGGGATATCATTCCTGATATTTTTTTCAAGTTGTCTATCACTAGGGCTTTCTGAAAAAAATATCAGGAATGATATCCCATAATTTTTAATATACTTTTGATATACTTGTATATATACTTGAAACGGCCATAATATTTGCAAAAAGCTGTATATATATCGTTATCATCATCATCATTGTTATTATCATCATCATCATCATCTACATCATCATCATTATCATCATCACCATTTGCAAGATATGAGCCGTGCTCAAAAACAGTAATACATTCATTCCATCCTCCCTTCCTTCCTACGTTTGTTTTGTTTGTTCATTTATTCATATATACACTTATACAGATAATTGGGCGACAAGAGCCGCCAAAGCTGAGTTATCAAACATTGACAGCAATTGGACGGCGAACTATGCGTTCAATGGAAATCCAGAACAATGTGCTACTACTCTCAGGGACGTCAGTCCCTATGCGTCTTGGCTTTACCTTGAATGGGATAAATCTAGAGGATCCAGAGTTCTTAATTTCCAAGAGATTTATCTAAGAATGCCAGTATTTTCAGGAGAATATGGTTTTTACTTAAGTAAGTTAAAAGTCGTAAAGTCTTTGTCACACTAGGCATATTTGTCTGTTGTGTTCAAGGCGTTGAAAACGTCTTCGGAGTTGCAAATATTTCGGTGTTGTATTGTTTCACTTCCTTTCTTTTCGTTTCATTCTCGTCTTGTTTGTTTTGTCCAAGTCTCCTGCATTGTAAATGTAAGAATTGTTAAGCTTAAGAGTTTTAACTTATATGCACTGCAAAAAAAAAAAAAAAAGTCAAGAGGGAATATGGCATACTACACATGCCGTGAAAGATGTCTTGGGTGGAAAAATCGCTTTATTTGAGAGAACCGAAGAAATTACATGTCAATAAAAAAATAATTTCTCTGAATAAAACTTTGTCTATTTCACATCTGTTTTTTTTTTTTTTTTTTAGATAAACGATATAATAAGATTCTCAGTTACGTTGGACGCATAATTCACATCATTAATTTCGTGAAATATGGTTTTTACCCGGCATATGATGTACTACCTTCTACGGCACCGTTGCTTTTAAGAAGAGAAACATCTGGGGTGTTGAAAGTTTGCGAACTAGAGATTTATGGATTAAACAGCCGTAAGTAACCCTTACCAATAACTAACCATTTAAGTGATAGATAAAACATGAGCGGGAGACCTTTATGGGTATTAAAATGGCAAACCGCAGGCGAGCCTTTTTAGCCCCATAAAGGTCGGACGCGAATGTTTTACCTCACTTATAAAAGGTTTAGGATAGATAGGTCATGTGTTACTTAAATTTTACTTAAATTTTCAAGATAAAAGCACTTTTCGCCGAGAAAATCTGAGAAAGTTGTATCCACATCAGGACGAATCTCTTGCCGATTTAAAAACTCGGTCATGGTTGTGATTTTCTATTGTGTTTGGCCTTATGAATATTAATGAATTTGATAAGGCATTATAATGACATGCCAGGTGATCTGAGGAAAAGCGATTAGCCAATCAGATTGCGAATCGTGATATCCGAAAAAGAATAAATCCCATGCGTCTTTTCGAGCTCAATCATGGATAAACAGAGGGAAATCAAAACAAAACCAAATAGCATACAAGTACAATAATGCTAGGAAAAGTGTCATTTAGCCGATTATTTAAGGCTAAAAATGTTTCTACTTCAAAGAATATGTTGTCTAGATGAGACTAAGAATATATTTTCATCGGTCAGGTTAATATATTCATGGTTTTTTATTAAAGAATTACCGTTGAAACAGATCTCGAAGAAGCTACCGAAAAGCTTTCTCGATTCCTTGGCAGGATTTAACTAAAATTTCCACACCTTACGCTGCTCTTTTGTCCTTGGCAATCTCCAGGATGCTTTGAACCTTAAGAAAATCCTTTTTTCTGTTATTTATAGTATCTCGTTTTCAATAAGAAAAGACTTATTGGCGAGAAAGTCGCTCATAATTAGCCCATTTTAAAGATGGCCGCCATGAAACTCAAGTGAATTGAGCGTACGGTGGATGATGGGATTGATTCTTTTTCAGATCAGGAAATCATGCTTTGCGCGCCTAGTCAGATCACCTGGTGTAATGCACTATATATTTTATCACAAAAATGTAAATAACTACCAGGTAATTTGACTTGGTGCGCAAAGCATTATTTCCTGATCTGATAAAGAATCAATCCCATCATCCACCGCTCGCTCAATTAACTTAAGTTTCATGGAGGCCATCTTGAAAATAAGCTAAATATGAGAGACTTTCTCGCCCTTAAATCTTTTCTTGTTGAAAACGAGACACTCTAGAAACCAGATAAAAAGGTTTTCTTAAGGTTTAAAGCATCCTGAATATTGCCAAAAACCAAAGAGCAACATAAGATGATAAGATGTGGAAATTTTAGTTAAATCCTGCCAAGGAATCGAGAAAGCTTTTCGGTAGCTTCTTCGAGATCGTTTCAACGGTAATTCTTTAATAAAAAACCACGAATAATAACTTAATTCATGAAAATATATTTCTATTCTCATCTAGACAACATATTATTTGAAGTGGAAGCATTTTAAGCCTTAAATCTTCGGTAAATGACACTTCTCCTTGTGGCGAATAAATACTCGATAACTTCTATTCTCAACTTCTCTTTATTCCCATGTGCTCAATATCCCATAATTTTACACAGGGTTCCCAATCGTGGAGAATCCACGACACTCCCGGCAAACAAATAATTCAAAACACTAATGTAAACAGTCTCTAACATAATGTTCATTCATTTTTCAAATATGGTTCTAATTTTTGTAACAGTTCTCTGGCCTTGACTGCAAAACGACGTTGTGGTCTACCCGCAGCAGCGGTGGGGAGATCACTGTCATCTGTCGCGGAAGGATTCCTTTCTTTCTTGACAGAATCATCGTTGACGGCGGGATCATTCTCAAATGACTTTGACTTTGACGTTGAACACTCTAATAGATATAACAGGTTAAGTGGTGTCTGGTTAGATTTTTTTTGTGGGTAACATAACTTCTGCAGATCTGATTTGTCCATCTTTACTCTTGATAAGTCTCTTAATTCTTGCGAGTTTCCATCTACCTCTTGGCAAGGTTTCATGAAGTAAAACTACATCACCAGTAGAAATCGTTTCTTCTGATGTCACACGTCCAGTCTTTAGCTCTGGGGTTCTGTGACGTTCACGAAGGCTGGCGGAGTAAGTAATCTTCTGGCCAGGTCTTCCAGAAATGATTTAAGTGCACTTGACTTTCTTTCCAAGTCTGCAACAGGTTTTCTGCTGAGCTTTGGTCAAAGGTGAAGTCTGGATCTTGCTGGACATCCCATTCAGGCGTTCCTGGTTTAACATCTCTTTTCATTCTCAGGAAACACTGTGGCGACAGGACACTCCCAGAGTTGATGTCATTTGATAAGTAGACAAGTGGTCGGGTATTCAGTAGAGCAGCTCAGTTACCACAGTTGTAAGTTGATCTTGGGTGACACGTGATTTTCCAAGTATCTTTCTTAGAGATCTTTTGATAAGTCCTACGAGCCTTTTGTAGAAACCGCCCATCCAAGGTGCACTTGTAGTGATGAAGTGCCACTGGATGTTCTGTTCTGATGTGTAGCTTTGTACATCAACATCGGCTTGGACATCATTCCATGCTTTGTCAACAGTTTCTTTGTTAAGTTTGAATTGGCTGGCGTTGTCTGAATATATCTGTTTTGGTGCTCCGTAAAAGGCAATAGATCTTATCAAGCAAAGAAGAAATTGGTCAGCTGATAATTCACTAACTACCTCTAAGTGAATGGCTCTAACAGCCAGACAAGTAAACAGGCAAATCCATACTTTCTTCTCTTCGTTTGCATCATCTCCGATGTAGCGTGGACCAAGATAATCCAATCCAGTCTTGGTAAAGGGTGATGATCTTGTGACTCTTTCAGCTGGCAGCGGTGGTATGGGTGACATTTTATATGGTCCTCCCTCCCATCTGCGACAAATTTGACACTCTCTGAGTACTCTTTTTACTGTAGTACGTCCATGAGGGATCCTGTATCTTTGGCGAGTTTGAGCTAGGGTGTGGGAGACTCCTGAGTGCAGTACAATTATGTGTGAATGTTCAACAAAAGGTTTTGTGAAGTAATCTGCCTTTGGTAAGATGATTGGAGTCTTTGCTGATGGGTTGACATTACTATTGGCGAGTCTGCCATAGCCAGTTGAGTTACTAGGTTGTTTCTCTTGTTGTTCTGAATGTCTTTGAAGACTTCAGGAAATCCTCTACGTTGGACATAATGTTCCCATAGTGTTCTTGCTTTACATAACTCTTGTGATGTTATTGTGCCTGCTTCTTTGCTTCTTCTTTTGAGTTTCTCGACAAATCTAAGTGCTAGTGCTGTGACTCGTAGCAGTTTGGAAAGTGAGGAAAATTTCTTTTCATCAATGTTCATTGGGGTTTCAGTTGTTCTGGGCTGTTCATTACTTAACAAACTAGTTTCGTAGAATACTTTTATGGACATTGTTTCCGAGTTTGCTGCTTCAATATTTGATGGGTTAACTTCGTTGTTCTCCCATTTGGGTCACGTATCTTGTGGGTTGACGAGCCAGTCAGGGCCTTTCCACCACAAGGCAAGGTTTCTTAATTTGTCTGTAGTTACTCCTCGAGTTGGTAGATCCGCTGGATTCTCTGAAGTGGCGATATACTTGAACATAATATCCTAGGATCTTATTTCTTTGAGCCTGTTTTCTACGAACAGTGTCAGTGGAAGTTGAGACGTTAGCAGCCACTTCAAAACGCATTGCAAATCAGTCCAAAGAATTTTCTCTTGAATGTGAAGTTTCAACTCAGTTTCAATAAATTTAAAACATCTGACTCCGATAAGTACTCCTAACAGTTCTAATCTTGGAATGAATGGTCATTCCCTTAGAAGGCGCAAGTCTTGACTGGAAAACACTAGATTGATGTCGGTACTTGTTCCAGTCTGCACTAGTAGGTACACTGCGGTAGCATAGGCTATCTTGGATGCGTCTGTGAAACACAGGAGTTTGTATGTTGCTGAGGGGTGAGTAGCTCCAATGTATCTGGGTATCTTCAATTCTTCTATGAGTTTAAGTTCTTGTACTATCTCATTCCAGCACACTTGGTGGTCAGTAGATATGGGTTCGTCCCATTCTTTGTTTTCATTCCATAATTCTTGTATCAGCATTTTTGCTTTCAGAGTAACAGATGTGAACAGTCCAAGAGGATCAAAGATGGATGAAACTGATTGCAATATCCCTCTCTTGGTGCTCGATGGAGATAATTTGGCTGGTACCCAGTTTGGCTGTATCCAGGTGCCAGATCATGCCAAGGGTCTTTATCTCGTTAGTGCTATCTTTCAGTCGGTCTTCTTCTCTGATATGACTCATCAAGTCTTCCGAGTTTGATATCCATTCCCTGAGATTCATAGAGGCTCTCTTGACTATGTCTTTACTTTCTCTGTAAAGTTCTCTTGCTTCTTCTATAGTGTTAGTTCCAAGGATCACATTGTCAACGTACATGTTTTGTCGTACGTTCTCTGCAGTTTGTGATTTCTCTCTGTTCAAGTGGTGAGCTATTGTACCAATGAGTATAAATGGACTCAATATTACTCCAAACGGTACTCTAGCAAAACGATAAAGACAGTTATTAAGACTAGAGTCTCTCTTTTTTGCCTTTGCTGAAGCATCATAAACTATTCGTATCTTCGTTGTTGACTTTGTAGGGGTAATGACAGGGTGGTGTGGAATATAGTGTTTCTTGGAACTTGAGCTTGAATGTTTGTCCACCTTTTCTATTACTCCTTTGTCTACTTGGTTTTGTATTATGGAGTCATACTGCTTTAGTAGTTTCGGGTTCTGTTTCAGCTTGTTTGTCAAGGACTTACTGATAAGCTACCAACAGAAAGAGAAACTGCAAACATTTTTTGACACCTTGCGTCCTTAATAGTCTGTTCCTTGCACTCAAGATCATCAGTAAGTACTCAAGGCTCATATTTTCGAAAATATTTTGGAAATCTACTCAGCCACACTGACAAAAATTGAGAATTAGTTTTCACTTTTCCCGTTATTTCAAGAATCAAGTCCAAGCTCGTGCACGAAAACGGTTTGGTACTGTTTGGTTACGCCATCACAGAACTGCGTCATCTAATTCAATTTTTGATCATCTGTCACTGCGCGTGATCGAGCGCTATGCAAGACATCAACAGAAACAGTGCACGATCATGATTGGAGCACGTTATTTCATATGGAACTTTTCTCATGATGGTGAAACACGCTCTAATCTACACTTTGGTAATCGTTTTCTTTTATATCACTCAACTCTATCACTCCTGGCCAGTCACTCACTCTTCAAAACAAGACTCTACTATATCTCTCCAGAACTAGCTGAATTCACTGACACTTCCTACCTGCCTATCTTGCTACAAAACTTTGACAATGTGAAATCTTGGACAGTGAGCGCCGATTTCTTGGCAGCCCTGTGCCACTGGTTTTTCTTTTGACTCTGCTCTAATGAATTTTGTATATAATTTACCATTTCTTACTGTCTCTAGCGCAGCGCCATTGAACTGCTGGAAATGGCGCTATATAAATATATTACATTACATTTGTGTTGGGTGAATCGTTGTTTGAATGTTCCTTCTGTCAGGCCAAAGTAGTTTTTTTCCAGTCGTGTCCTCGTTTTTATTGACTTGCGCGTTGTAGATGATGCTGGAGGAGAGGCAATTGTTGTTTAGTTGGCATTGTTCTTTTCTTCGACAGTTGCATGTTTTCTAAGAGGTGGTAGCGGCATTGGTGTTGAGGATTATTTTGTTATGCTTGCTAATAATGGTTTCCATGTTTTCCATGCAGCTGTAGCTTACTTTGACGTTGTTCTTGTTGAACCCAGTGGAATCTGTGATGCATGGGGAAGTGTTTGCGTATGAGCTTGAGGAAGGTTCTGCCGATGTTGGTTGGTATGTCTTGCTGTATGGAGAGTTGTACCAGATGTTGTTGCGTTAATTATCACACCTCTTGTATATAAATATCATAGTAATAGGAATATTTTTCATTTAAGTCTGTCTGAATTCTGATCCTCTTCATATATATACAAGTATATCAAAAGTATATTAGAAATTATGGGATATCATCTCTGATATTTTTAAAAAAAAAGCTCTAGTGATAGGCAACTCGAAAGAATATCAGCGGTGATATCCCATAATTTGTGATAACTTTTGAGGCTTTACACCGTAATGTGCATGAGCAGAACAATATTTGTAGTCGGTTATTCACAGTTCTGTCGTCCAATGAAAACGACGGAAAAATATTTTGAATGATAAACTTGTTTAATATGTCTTCGTTCTATTCATTGAAATGCCGCTTTAAGGGCATTCATCAATTCATTCATTCTTGTCTGGTACAATTCTCATATTAATGCTTCCATAATTAAGGGGTGTTTTGCTGTAAAAGTTTCGTAGTTAGTAAAACCACATCAAGCGGACGTTTATAAAAGGGAAGGTACGTTATTGACATGTAAGGTAGATATTTTTGGTTACGCGGTTGAAAAAAAATACGGTGACCCTCCATAGTTTTTTTTGGGTTAGTTAAACGGCTGGGATGATTCATGCGGCGATTGAGGACCAGTTTCGCGACGGGGATTACTTATGCGCTTGGGATAACTTTTGGGGCTGTACAGCATCACATGCTTCTGGCTGTTAAGTTGTTATGATGTTGTTTCATTGGCGGATAATACTATGCTTAATATTATGGATACTCAAATCAGACGCACATAATTTACTTTTTCAGCTTGCGATTCATCTTCTTTGGGAGTCAAAACATATTTGGAGTACAGCATTCATCGGTCTGCATCATCGGGTAATGCCAAGAACGTTCGTTTATTTGGTTCATCTGCTTGGGTCCCAGACGACAATGATACCAGGCCTTACGTGCAAATTAACTTGATGTACAAGTCCTTTGTATGTGCTATCGTAACACAAGGGAATCCTTCAAAAGATCAATGGACCACATCATACAAAGTGGCAGTATCCTTGGACAATGTTAACTATACTGAAGTTGATGGTGGGAAGGTTAGGAACATTATGAAGAATTATAAAGAAATTATCATTAAAAATGACCATCAATTCATTTTAAAACATCACCATATCAAATAACGCCATATATATTTAAGGAATATAAATCGGCGCACGACAATTAGCCGATAGGATTAAAATTCACCCAATTCAGTATAAAAAACAAGGCTTGTACGCATGGCAAACGTTTTATTGACAGCAACCAAACCCAAGTACCGAAATAGATTTCAACGACTCAAAATCATTTAAAAATATTTCAAAATAATGGCGAGAAAGGTTCTCAAATGTTAATGAAACTAATGCCAAGTCGAAAATGTACTGGAAATGAAGGAAGAAGTGTTGTTAAAGATAAAATAGATGAGGTTTGAACATGAAATCATTCACCCCATGGTGTACGACACTTTGGCTACTGTTCACAAGCTACAAGGACTGTACATTGATTAATTTTGCAACACTAATTAAAAAAGCCAACAGCGTTACATTTAACATCTGATTAGATCAACAAAATGATGAATTTCAACTTATATGATTGCTTATGTTTTACGGAGGATTATTGACATTGTTATTGAGATTTTTCAATGCAGTAGTGATTAGTGTAGTAGTGCAGTAGCGAAGATCGACTCTATTCCTTGTCTTTCTAGTTTCTAGCTTCGCCGTAATTTTTTTCAAGTTTTTGTCAAGTTCTTCGTCATTCATTAAGGACGTTCTCGGACATTGTGACTGCACATCCTTTCTGAGCGCGCGCTAGAACTTTTCAAATAAGCGAGGAACGCCTTGTCATCATATCACTCATACTTCAATACTTTAGTTATTTGACGCCTATTTGAAGGTTTGATGTCAGTTTTCTAGATCGCGACGAGTTGAACTACGGCTTGCAAAATGCAGTCCTATTGTTGAATCGGATATTTTTAACCAGAAGCTGCACTTTTTAGCGAAGTTGACTATATAAAAAACACAATTTTAAGCGAGAATTGATTACCTTACAAGATGGCGTCACGTCAACTAACCAATCAGCGCGCGAGCCATTTTTAGCCATGTTAGCAATCTGATGGACCAGCGTTGTATTGAGAGATAGACTCCTCTAGTAATTCTCCCCTGATATTACTCATTAATTCTATAGATTTAATTAAAATCTTGACAGACACCATTTTCCTGCCTTACATAATTTATTTTTAAAGCATTTTTTCTATATAAAATTTTTTTTTTTTTTTGCAAATATCTATTTTTTCAAACTGTTGACTAATTACCGTCTTGCAGATTTTTACGGGAAACAATGACAGGAATGGTATTGTCAAGAACATTTTTGGTACCAGCTATTTGACAAACTTTGTTCGTGTGTACCCTATGACAAAGTATGGGAATTATTCGTTACGTCTTGAACTTTATGGAACTCCGCAAGGTTAGTATTAATCACAGTGACATTAAAAATAATAAATATAATCATTATTCAATGACCAAGCCTATTGTTTTCTCGCTGCATTATATCAACGAATTCAAGCTAAGAGCAAAATCATACGACACGCTGCATTATTAATATTACCCCGAGTTCTGAGTCCTTGCCATAACTGCAAATACCCAGTGACCAATAAGAATGCGAGCATGTTTATAGATTCGAAAGAGGGCTTCTGTTGTACACTCCTGTTGTAACTATTTATTTATTTGCTAGGTCTAGGCTTTCGCATAACTCTCATTACTAACAATACTCCAGTTTCGAGTTCTCTTTTACGCTGTGTTAGCCTCAAAACCGTGTAATATTTAGCACTTAATGACTGGTCCCGAGGGAAACAGTTAGTTTTGTTTCCCGAGAATCTCAATGTTTCCCGAGGCTCCGGCCGAGGGAAACATTGAGATTCGAGGGAAACGAAACTAACTGATTTCCCGAGGGATCAGTCATTAAGAGCGACTGTCCGTAAAAATCAAACAAGTCACGGCAAACTTTGAAAAATCGATTTCGCTCATACTTTCAAGTTTGATAGAGCAATCTTTCCTGAGAATAACTGTATAGTTGGTTTTATAAAATAACGTTTCTTTTCGGAGAAAAATGCAAATTTCCAAAGTCCGCCGAAAATGCCATTTGTAACTATGAATTTTGACTCAACTTTAGTGGCCTCGCGTGGAAAACTGAGTCGCTCCAAGACCAAAATAACTCCTAATCCTTGTTATATAATCTATTGTTTATTGTTTGAGTGATTTTGAGATAGATTAGTCAATTCTAACTCCTCCAAATAATTTTATTCTCTACACCTATATTTTGAGTAGATAAAAATTTGTCTTACAAAAAGCCATATAGCAAATGTGCTAAACCTTTAATTCACTCAGAACTTCGGCGATTGAATGTTGAAATGGTGGTCTTTCAAATGATAGAAAGATTTCTTTGGGCAAATGCTTGTGTGTGGCGCTTCACATCGTCAAAGTATGGTGAAATTGTATTTCTTTGACCTCTGGTGGTCATTAAAAGCAACACGAGATCTCGTAGTTTGTTTTGACTTCAAGTCAATAAAACCGCTCTAAAAAGCTACAAAAAGATAAAAGAATGCTTCTGTTTTAGAGATTTCTTACCTGTTTCGATCTGAAAGTGGTATTTTTTAGGATCTCTCGGCAAAGATTTCACTTCCGATTACTGTTACTATAATCCCCGACTCGTGTCACAAGCTTGTCAACAGTTTCGCCACAGGAAGCCCATCGATAATTGCAGACTGGTGAGTTTCCCAAGTATTCTGAGTAAACCTTCCTTTTTTACCGTACTTGTTGTCTCGAAATGTGTAAAATTATCTTTTATGTAAGCGATAAAATATGTTGGTAGGTTTTAGTTATCTTTTTATTAAAATCCAAGATCATAATAACATATACCACATTCCGCAGTTGAAATAATAACATGCTAACTAGTATTTCTGCCAACTTGATTGACGTAGCGTTGTTTTCAGACAAAACTGAGTTAGAGGTATTTCATAGTTACTGTAGTTAGTATAAAAATGCAAAAATATACTCAAGCAAGTGAATGTACAAGAATATATTCAAGCAAAAATATATTATATATTATAAGTATTTCATAGTTACTGTAGTTCTTTACAAATGGAGGTTTGTTGTTCATTTAAATCAATAGTTGGAGGACTCTGTGGCTCCGATAGTCGTAACAGAAAACATGAAGTCCAGGTTGTTCCTTTAATGTCATGTTCAAAGGATATTTCTAACCACTTATCATTATTTTATTGAGCGGTTTTATTGACTTGAAGTCAAAACAAACTACGAGATCTCGTGTTGCTTTTAATGACCACCAGAGGTCAAAGAAATACAATTTCACCATACTTTGACGATGTGAAGCGTCACACACAAGCATTTGCCCAAAGAAATCTTTCTATCATTTGAAAGACCATCATTTCAACATTCAATCGCCGAAGTTCTGAGTGAATTAAAGGTTTAGCACATTTGCTATATGGCTTTTTGTAAGACAAATTTTTATCTACTCAAAATATAGGTGTAGAGAATAAAATTATTTGGAGGAGTTAGAATTGACTAATCTATCTCAAAATCACTCAAACAATAAACAATAGATTATATAACAAGGATTAGGAGTTATTTTGGTCTTGGAGCGACTCAGTTTTCCACGCGAGGCCACTAAAGTTGAGTCAAAATTCATAGTTACAAATGGCATTTTCGGCGGACTTTGGAAATTTGCATTTTTCTTCGAAAAGAAACGTTATTTTATAAAACCAACTATACAGTTATTCTCAGGAAAGATTGCCCTATCAAACTTGAAAGTATGAGCGAAATCAATTTTTCAAAGTTTGCCGCAGATTTTAAATTTTGCTCGATCGTTACAGACATCTACTCTTAAGTGTTTCATTATATACTCTAGTCAAACGAAGAAAAAATTTCTCTCCATTTTTAACCTTTTTCTATTTACAAAACACGAACTTTCGATAGACTTTGACCTGATCACGTTGATTTATTCCCCTCTCACGCTTTGATCACGTGCATTTATTACCCGCGCGGGAGTTATTGAGATTTATTTCCCTCCACGTGATGTACTCTCGACCAATAAGAAAACGAGTTTGACTAGGATATATAATAAATTCTTTTATTCAGTAACAGCCCGTGGTAATTCAAGAGATCTGTGTGTAAAGAAGACATTAAAAATACTTTTTACGTACCTAAATTTCTGCATAATTTACGCACAATTGAGGCTAACACAGCGTAAAAGAGAACTCGAAACGGGAGTATTCACTCATGGTTGTAAGCTGCACGGCTGCTAATAGCGACATAATATGCAGCCCGTAAAGTCCTCCACAGGTCACAATTGTAAAGCGCATTGAGACCTTGTGAAATGCGCTATATATATAAGATATTCTCATTATTATTAATATTACCATCATCATCATCATTATTATTATTATTATTATTATTATTATTTTGATTTGTATTGTACCTATTTTATTTTTCATTTCCATGTTTATAGGGGTTGGTAAAATTAAGAAGATAACGAAGGCTCTTTACTCAGTTAAGCAGGCCTGTCAAAGCAATATGTTATCAACACACTTACAAATAAGTAGTAGTGATTATTATGAAGGTGCGTATACTATATAAATGATTCTGATAATAACGATGAGTGAGTAATTAGGGTTTCATTAGCACAGCTACCAGCTGATTTCTCTTAGCGGCGCGCAAAGCATTGTTTGTCAAATCGAAACGTTCCTAGCACCCAGTCTCCAAATATATTTTCCCCGCGCGGCCACTACGAAAGCTATGATTTCTGCGCGATGTTTACGTTGATAAACATCAAATTGTAAAAGGATAAAATCAAAAAAACTAATAAAAAACCTTTCAAACGAATGAACTGATGTTTAATCTATCGATTTATTGATTTGAAATATAAACGTCTATTAAAACGTATATCAAAATTTGGGTAAATGTAGGATTAAATCTGGAATTTGTAAATTAGTTATCTCAACGGCAGACGAAGCACATATTTCGACCGCCGGCATATTGAAATTTGTTTGGAACTCTTGGCCGTGCGACAAAAATGGCTCTGATTGGCTAATTTAAACCGGAAGTGCTTTGCGAAATCAGCTGGTAGCTGTGTTAGCTAATGAAAACTGAGAGAAATAACCTTTAGCTAAGTTACATGTTAGGCATACTAATACTACTAATAATAATAATGTCCGTTTATTAATTCCATCTTGGCAGTACAACTGAATTACAGATAGGGTCAGCAAATATAAATATAAACGAAAATGAATATAATTTTAATTAAAATTAGATTGATGAAGCAAGTAACGACAATAAATGTAGGTTCACAAGTCACAGATATCGCATGGTGACAAACTTTTTGAAACGCTCTATCTTACACGCATATTCTTCTGTATTGTTTCTAGGGCTTGCTATTCAAGGCAGTTCAAACAGTGACAGATGGGTGACATCCTTTTCCATACAATACAAAAAGTTTAGACCAATTACAGGTGAAGAATGGCTTGACTACAAAGAAGACGGTGTCAAAACAACGGTAAGAAAGATTCTACAACTAAGGCCGTGTTTATACTGCTGAGGTAGATGGGTAATCATACCTTCGTTAACATTTATTCATGACTATGATTATGACGTTATTTATTTTTAAATAAATAACGTGAAAATGTGAACCTTGCAATCATAGTCAGTCATAAATTATATATATATATAATTAAATATATATATATATATATATATACAGCCTTTTGCAAAAATTATGGCCGTTTCAAGTATATATACAAGTATATCAAAAGTATATCAGAAATTATGGGATATCATCGCTGATATTTTTTTCGAGTTGCCTATCACTAGGGCTTTCTGAAAAAAATATCAGGGATGATATTACATGATTTCTAATGCACTTTTGATATACTTGTATATATACTTGAAACGGCCATAATTTTTGCAAAATGCTGTATATATATATATATATATATATATATATATATATATATATATATATATATATATATATATATATATATATATATATAATCATATGAGGAAGTGGCTGATCCCATCAAAGAGTGCTCAATACACATATGGTGTAGAGCAAAGTATAAATGTAATAACGAAGAGGCAAGATTTGCTGTTACTCCGAGTTTCGTGCTTACGCACTCGTCAGACAGTATTTAATGAAAGACATTCCTATCAACTAGATATAAATACATGCTAAGACAATAGGCTAAGTGCTATATTACGATAGGTGATAGTTATACTAAATACAACAGGTGAGAAGTTAAAAATTACAAAGAAGAGTATATAATAGGGGTGGGTACAATAGGCTATAGAATATCAAAGCGTCAAGTGTTCTTCAAGTAGAATTTGTTCTCGTGTCGGCATTTGAAAATAAGTTCGGATCTTTTGTTTAGGAGGTTGTCGTTGCTGTGTTTAATAATCATCAGTTTTTCTGTAAGACAGAGGTCGCATCGTTTGGAGATGTTGTTGTAGGGTCTTGCGCGGCTAATTATTGTCCATTTGATGTTGAATTCTTGTTTATTGTCTTGTAGTTGCCAGATGTGTTTAGAAAGTTCGGTGCTGTTGGTGTGTTTTCTGTGTTTAAATGTAGATTTATGCTGCGTGAATCTTTGTTTGGATGTTCCTTCTGACAGATATACAGGTCTATCGAAGAAGTAAATTATTTCTTAACTTTTGCAAAAAGAGTTGGAAACTTTTTGATCATTAAGATATGTGGAACTTATCACTTTTACTTTGAGTAACCAGAATATGCTGACTCGGCACTTTTACGTCAAATTTGATGATTTTTAACTCATTAAAATGCACGGCGACCCCCGATTTTTTTTTGGGGGGGGGGGGGGGGTTGTAACAGCCTATCGATTTTACATATACATTGATTATTTTCGCGGAGAGAGAAAATTGGAGAACCCTGCTGCCTGGAGAACGGAGAATAACCGGAGAATAACCCGAAATAGAAGAGAGAACCAAAATTAAGCGATTCTACTCCAAGGTCAAGTGATCGAAATGACGATCACAGCAGAGAAAACGGCTGGCATCAACCCTGCCTACCGCATTGAATGCTGACAAGCAAAATAATCAAAATATCAACTGATCAAAGCAGGAGCGGATCCAGGGGGAGGGATGCAGGGGGTGCGCACCCCCTCCCCTCCGGAGAAACTTTGTCACCCAATTTTAAGATACCTATACGAATAATGTTTTCTTTCTTCGATTCTGAGGGTTGCACCCCTCCCTGGGCTGACTTTGTGCCCTGCACTTCTCCCTGAACAAAATCCTGAATCCTGAATCCCCGGCAAAGTAGAACATAACTTCATGGTGTTTCTATTCTTTGACAGGTTTTTCCTGGTAACTGGGACAGAAATAGTGTGAGATATATCACGTTTAAAAGGATATCTTATTTTAAAGGAATTCGAATAGTTCCTATAACTTGGCACGGCGATAAATGGTGCATGCGTGCTGAGGGAAGGAAAATTCCAGCGCAAGGTAAGTGACCGAATCATTAATTTTCTTAAATACTCTCTATAAAATGATAAGAAAGTCTCTTGAAAGTTTGCTTTGCTAACTGAAATGCCTGTTCACGGTTTGTTGTTTATGAATCTTTGTCACGTTCTGATCATGTGAACTGGCAGGGGCAGATCAAGAAGAGGGGTGCATGGGGTGTGCACCATCCCCTCGGTCGACTTTGTCGTCCTACTTCAAAGATAACCAACACAAAATAATGTTTTTTCCTTTGATTCTAAAGGGAGCACCCCACCCTGGGTAGACTTTGTGCCCCTATTTCAGCTTTGAAGATATCCAATATATAATAACTTTCTCTTTTTTGAACGATATCGTGTTTTTGTTTTGTTATTTGTTTTAATTCGGTGCACCTCTCCTTGGATCCGCCCCTTACTGGTGTATTTTTACCATGCTTGTCACGTGCTACGTATTTCCCGATCGGCCAATAAACCGGGAGACATTTAGATTTATTAGTGTCAAGTGATCATCTGGCTAGGAACCAATAGGAATGTTTTCTTTATATCGGCAAAACCCCTAGCTATATTACAATATTTCGTAACACCAAAAGTATTAATCCTAAACAATAAAAAGAAGTGTTGTTGCAAACGCTATCTTTTCTTTTTACAGGTTATTACTTGGAAAGGCTTTCATTTGACTATCGACGATCTATTCCTCAGTTTCCTGGATACGTAAATGCATCTTGTAGATCAGTAGGGACTGTAAACATCGAACACGAATGGTAAGGCATCAGAATCAATTTGACAGTAAATCAGTAAAGGGAAACCAATGAATACAAAGCCAGGGGAAAATATATATTTTACGACTGGCTTTCACAGGCAACCCAGTAATAAAAGCAGGAAACAAATTCGTTTTTAGGTACCTCGACGGAACATGGACAGTCAAAAATATAAGCGAAAATAAAATAGTTGGCCCCATATCTCATAAGGACGTGGTTGAAACAACAATTAATAAGTATTACGCAACGTGTGGCGATCTTCTGGTTGACTACAACTGTTCAATACCAACACTCCCGCAAACGAAAATAAGCTGTACCCGAAAGCAAGAAATAGCATGTAGAGCTCGCACTATTACTAAAATACCAGAGGAAAGTTACATCTATGGACCTGAGCCTTCATTTAACTTGAGTAAGTAACAGAGTAAGAGTAAAACTAATATAGTGCGATGCACTTTTAATCGTAAGGAAAAGCAATAAACCCTTTTGGATTATGGCGTCTATGGCGTCAAACGAGGAGTCCGAGCTGATGTCCCTTATGTCATGAGTGAAATTGATTTTGTTTTGAAATCCTGGATGCTGCTAGTGCTCATTGGGTTTCGACAACCGGCACATTTTCATTCTCCTCGTTTGACATCATAGACGCAATATTCGAAAAGGGTATATTGGCCAAATTCATTAAGATAAATGAGCGCTGGGCTGGGAGAAAAGCTGAGATCTCTAGATGGTCCAACCATAACATCATCACGTTCTACTTCACTTCGTCCAAACGAACGTAAATTATTTAAAATTCAGAGTGAAATAAACTCATATAGTTATGGTAGGTTCACTTGCAGACCCAATTAATCAGTTTATTATATCCTCTTATAAATTTATTTTAACAAATTATTGCAATTGATTAATAAAGCAATATTATTGAATAACCTGAGCTTAACCCCCCCCCAAAAAAAAAACACTAAATACCAAGACTTCTAGAAACTCTTAGATGATTTTGTTCCGATTCGAGAACATACATATCTTTAGCAATATCACTTTTCCAACGCCCGTGCAATCAGCCTTACCAAAATTGCAGAACGTGTTGCATCATGTGGCTGTTTTAGGGGACGCTTTATTACTTATGTGGCTTCCTTTTCGCTTGCTGATAGTAAACATTTCTTTAATTTTTGATGAATCAAATGCCGAACGCCCCATAATGCAACGCAATTCTCCAATTCCGGAAAGGCTAATTTTAAAAGCCTCTCTGATCATGAATGCGATAGCTCTGTCTGAACAGCGGTGGTTACTTCAGATCCTAAGCTATATAAGGCATAATCTTCATGTGTCGTATCCTAAACAAGTAATGGACTCTTGAAATCTCTCTCTACATTTGGTGTAAGAGAGTTTATTCACTTATAAGTTATTGAGGGTGATTAAATGTCCCCGTCAGCGAAGGGACTTTGACTAAACCTCCCAAGACGACATCGACTAAGTTTTGGCTTAGGGCCAACAACCACAAGAGTCGTCTACGTGCACATTCTAGAATGGCAACCCATAGATGATATACGGTTATCATAATGATAATAATAATCTTCTATCGTTATATCCTACAGATCTTCCTCACAGTCCTGTTAATGGAACGGTGACAAACATGCGATCTTATAGCAGTTTTCACTTCCGTTTTGACATTAGAGAAAGTGACATTCCCGACTCCGAGTACATCGTGAATATCACAAACACGAGCACTACAACGACATATAAGCTAACGCCACCAAATAAGGAAATAACGTTCACTGGGATCCAGCCACTGAACAACTACACTGTGACTGTAACTGCGAAGAATTGCTTTGGCCAAGGAGTGACTTACACTAAAAATGTCTACACAGGTAAGAAATTCAAACGAATATGGGAAGAAAGGGCGGAAAAGCCTAGTTGAGGGTGAGAGCGTTCAAGGTTAACAGCTTATTTGATTAAAAAATAGGTATAAATAGTTGTTATTCCTCATTATTAGAGCTTATGGATATTTTTAATTATTATTTTAAAACCTGGCCACCAAATATGCAATGATGGACATTCATAACCACTCTGTCCCATAAGTGGGAGGTTACTACAGATTACGATCACCAACCCCTCGCAAATGTTTTGTAGGTTAGCGCATATATCTATTTGACTATTAAAAATGTTGTTTTAAAATCACGAGCGCCTGTCACGTAACGTTCAACCGGGACACTCAGTATGCGCATGCGTTAAATTATGCAGACTTTCACAGAAAAAAAATTGTCTGAGAGCATAGCCTGATCAAGCAGGTTTAGGTCATTATTCACCGAATACTCTTTTAAGCTTTAAAAAGTACCTTAAACATCGAAAGGCTAGAGGAATGGCTAATTTGAGGTCCTCCACAAGATGTTCGTTTTCACCGACATATGGATCTTTGAATACGATTGGATCTGTGTTTTCGATGTTCTTTAGTTTTTCATTTTCATAATTATCAATGATATCAACAGTCGTATCCTCACTCACATGAAGGGACTTTGCAGCTTTACTTTTTTTCCTTTCTGTTGTTGTTCTCTCTTCGGATTTTCATCAGCCATTTCTGGAGAAGATCTTTGTTTGAAAGGATCAACAAATGCCATGTAAGTCCACCACAATCTTCTTTTGAACTTCGGCTAGTAAACCATAGGCTATACAGTGTCTAACCATGATGTTTTTGATAAGATTTAAGCAGAACATTGATATTATATCTAAACTTTAATAATGTTGTAAAAAATCTCTATATTTCTTCTTGTAATATCACGGGAAGCTCGACCTGATAGCCTCGCTTTCACCTACGCTAATATACGAAACCGCTGCCCATCAAAACTACAGACGCGGATCTGGAATAAGAGCTATTGCATTCATTTGTCAACGCTGGCTAAAAAATAAAAATCAAAACACATGTCTGTGGTGAACTGATTGTAGATTTAGATCCAAATGACAAACAAAGAAGCTAGAAGAAATTAAGCCCTTAAAATCAAGTTAATATGGTGAGCAAACTAACTTTTTAAGTTAGGATCTATATGATACAACAAAATGTAACTAGCCAATCAGTGCGAAGCTAACAAGCTCAAGTTGTTAATTTACATGGTATGATATTTAAAAATACTAAACAAAAATTGTCGTCCTCCTGATCAGTGGCTTAATGTTTTCATCTTTTTTTTTATTGTCATTTCTATCTTACCCTGGACGAATAACAAGGTATACCATCTGCTTACTATCAATAGACGTCACTTCCGGTAGTATCTCCGTTTTAACCGGCTTGGAGAATATTTGAGCTTGTGTGTGTATCTTGTTTTGTAGTTTCATGTTGTACAAATAGTCTGATAGAACACTTTGAGGAGTTATTTTGATGTGATTTGATTTAAGAATCACTAGTTGCCTCCCAGTCAACCATTCAGGTTGCCCAAGTCAAATCCAGGAAAGTCACGTGATTGATAGTAAGCAATTGTAGAAGAATAACAACAATAATAAAAAAATCATGAACCAAAAAAACGCAAATGTCAAAGTTTAACAAACGACCAAACTTTGCACGCCATCTTCCATTCGTTATCGAATTTGGGTAAAACCGCCCAAATGGATGGCGTATTCACAAGAATGCTGAGTGTCCAATTTTTCAATAGATGAACGTTGCGTGCTGTTTAGACAGCGCATTTCCATAAGTAATTCTCAGTAAATAAAAGTAGCAGTTCTTCTAATTTCTCTTCGACAATTAAATGAAACGTGCTAGTTTTGTTAACCTTCTGAATTTAGATTTTACATATCATTTTATTTAATGTTAACATTTTCTTGCTGAGAATAAAAAAAGAAGAATTTTGTTACCTCCATTGTAAAATTCCTAATTAAAGTTTAACTTCACAAACATTTTTTGTATTCATCAGAGCTACGGTCGAGTATGCTGTTTTAACTATAGACATATTTATACAAAAAGCTTTTATGAAATGAATAAAATCCAACACAAAAATAATCCAATAAATTGGCAAAAACCGGATTGTAAATAAATCCACCACACTCGCCAAAAATAGTAAATCCGTCGCAAAGACCAGGGTCCTGCTGTCCAAACACTACTACTGGTGGGCGCCAATTGTAATGGCAGTTGATTCTAGTCTGGATTATTGTGTATTGTTCTGGCATATTTAGATATTAACTTGTAATACTAATTAAATATACAAAATTAAAACAATTAATTATCATTTCCTTTCCTATGTTTAAATTCCCAGCTCACAGCCCACTAGTAATTTCGGTCCCAGACTTCAAATTTTAAATCTCCGACCGACAATTTGTTTTTAGGGGTATATTTATATTACCATTTTCTTTGCTTCAGATATTGTTAGACTATTTTGGGAAAAGCAAGAAATAACTAGTCGTGAAGGTGCAACGCCGCCTTGCTTGAAAATTAGGTCAGATACAGGGAAAACGGATGATGGAGCAAACTGCACGTAAGTACTGATCAGATACAGGGAACACGGATGATGGACCAAAGTGCACGTAAGTACTGATCAGATACAGTGAACACGGATGATGGACCAAAGTGCACGTAAGTACTGATCAGATACAGGGAAAACGGATGATGGAGCAAACTGCACGTAAGTAATGATCAGATACAGGGAACGCAGATGATGGACCAAAGTGCACGTAAGTACTGATCAGATACAGTGAACACACACGATAGACCAAAGTGCACGTAAGTAATGATCAGATACAGTGAACACGGATGATGGACCAAAGGGCATGTAAGTACTGATCAGATACAGGGAACACGGATGATGGACCAAAGTGCACGTAAGTACTGATCAGATACAGTGAGCACACACGATAGACCAAAGTGCACGTAAGTACTGATCAGATACAGTGAACACGGATGATGGACCAAAGGGCATGTAAGTACTGATCAGATACAGGGAACACGGATGATGGACCAAAGTGCACGTAAGTACTGATCAGATACAGTGAACACGGATGATTGACCAAAGTGCACGTAAGTACTGAACAGATACAGGGAACACACATGATGGACCAAAGTGCACGTAAGCACTGATCAGATACAGTGAACACGGATGATGGACCAAAGTGTTCGTAAGTACTGAACAGATACAGGGAACACACATGATGGACCAAAGTGCACGTAAGTACTGATCAGATACAGTACACGGACGATATAACGTGGATACTTAATGTATTTGGTTTTCTTTGTAGCGTTAGAATGAATGCGATCACTGCAGAACCAGGAAAAGATTTCACCGCATCACCAATCCAACTTACCATACCTCCAGGGGGAGGGGGTAAAACTGTATGTGCTCCTATTTTAGATGATAATGAAGTCGAAGGCGCAAACGAGACGTTCAGTATGAGTCTTCACTGTGAGAATGAGAATATCAAAACGAAAGTTACCAACAGGGTAGTTACGGTGACTATTGTTGACGACGACGGTAAGAGCTACAGCTTGTTCTCAAATGATATAGTTTTTGTTTTTGACTTGTTTAATATACTTACTAAACTTGTTTTGTTTCTGATACGTGCCTAGTATACCCATAATCAATTTTTGCTCCTGCTCACGGTCCTGTTCCTTCTCACTCTCACTTCCATGCTAACGCTAATGTAAATCTCGTACTAATTTGCATGAAAGAGTATTGCTTTCAGTCTGCGATTTACACGTTTATTTCGTAACTAGTATCAATTGATTGGGAGTTAACTGAGATGTATGTAAAAGAAAACACTGGTTGCGTCAAGCTTCCCACACTCAAGAGGCAAGGATACTCAGCTATGCCGCTAACAATTAGGTTAGTTATTGTGTTCGTTATTGTACATTTTTGTTCATTTTAGCACACTTGCATATATATCCGTTTGCTTGTTCTATTGCTGCTGGGCACACCGCAGGCACGGATCCACTCAAAATAATTATCGTTTTTCCAGGGTCAAATCGAGGCTAAAAAAGGCCGAATCAAAACCAAAAACCAAAAATTTGATGCCAAATCTACAAATAAAAGAGAAAAACAAAAACAGGGGAAAAAATGGTAGTTCTCATTTCGTAAGTTCAAAAGTTCGAAAGTTCGAACACTGTAATTTTTGACCCTTTCCAAAAAAATGTTGTTGTACCTTTCATCAGGAATTTGACAATAAATTTATTATTACTGCTACTGAAATCATGACCGTTATTCGGAAAATTGTGTCAGCTGGTCTGGATCTGCGCCTGGGCCGTTTGATATTATATAGCTTATACCATACACGTGCTCCAATTAGTTATGAACTGCGCTGTAGTATCCGTTAACTGAGCACTGAAAAAATTGTTTTCTTTATTCAATACAATTTTGTTTTATTCATTAAAATAATCACTCTACTTAAGAGTATATGTTTAATCAGGGAGATGGGAGGGGGAAACCTCCCTGGTCTGATTTAACTTATTTGTTCTGATCTCGTTCAATAATTTCACTATTTTTTTTCAGCGTACAAACTATTAATGCAACGGCTGCCTCCGGCAATGAATATAAAGATCTGCAACAAAATGTTACCTTCCAGCCCGACGAATACGAAAAGCGTAACATATCAGTGTGTCTAGTTGATGATAATACTGTAGAAGGGAACAAGACGTTCAAAGTTGCGCTAACATCATATCATTCTCAAGTGATCATTAATAATGCTCATCTCATGGTGACTATAATTGACAACGATCAAGGTATACTTCAAAGCTTTTACTTAATGGTATAAATAAAACTTAATGTCAAAATGTTGTATAGCTCAGATAGTACGAGCGCTCTGATTAATCGAGAACTGTGCTTTATTTGCGACCTTAAGATTTGCAAAATCTACGACGGCGACGTCAACCGGAAGTGTAAATAATTTCTCTTCGGGGTTCTGTTCCTTGGGGATTTCATTGAAAACATTGTCAGTAAAGTCAACTCATCCATAGGAAAGACAGACTTTGAAGGCGTGAAACCCAAAAGTGAAGTTATTATCACTTCCGGTTGACGTCGCCGTCGCAGATTTTGCAAATCTTAAGGTCGCTATTAGAGAACGAAGCACGGTTGATGACGCCATCCGCGCGCGCAAGACATTCTGCAAAGAAATGTAAGAAAACGACATCGATAACTTAACGGCGGATTTTTTTCTTTCTATATAATAAAACGATTATAAGAGCTCTTCCATGCTCTTTTCAGTAATAAAGGATTTAGGAAGAGCCGAAAGCAATTATAAGCCGGCGCTTATTCGGGGGCGGGGCTTAGATTATAAAATATAAATAAAATTAGTAAATGAATGCAGCGTACATTCGAAGGCAGCTTTATTTAATATATTTGCTCTCATATACGATGCTTAACCGAGGATGGCGCTTAAACGAGTAAATACGTGACCTTTTTTAATCAAAATATTTTATGTTAATACACCAGTTTCGTATTCGATGAAAACCGCTGTTTTTGAAGACCACGGACTCATTTGCACAGGCTTAGCCTCGTTTATGAGTCGGCTACTCAACGACATCATTAAAAGTCCGTAGGATTACAAAACATTGGTATTGACAACGTGCACATTCTTTACATTACAGTTGACTTTGTAAATCATAAGCAACAGCCAACTGTATTTTAAAGAATGTGCAAACATAATAACAACAATCCCACGTACTTTTAATGGTGCATGTATTTGAATAGATGACTTATAAACGAGGTTAAGCCTGTGCAAATGAGTATCTTAAAAGCAAGTTACTATAAATATCTACAATAGGTGTGAAAATGAGAAAAAACTGACAGTTCATGGGAAAGAATGATAGGTAATTTTCAACAAAAAAAAAAAAAAAAAAAAAAAAAAAAATACACCTCACATCGAAGCTCGTAAATTTTGATGGCGACGCACGATTTCAAATCTTCACAAATGTTGTGTAGGACCATTTTTTTATCATTATTTTTATTTATTCATGTCATAAATAGGCATATATAACATAAGGAAAAGCTTCATCAAATTAGAACGCTTTTTTATCCTTTTTTTAATGTTCTAGTAAACTCGGAAAGGTGTGAGAAAACGTGCGTTGTTTTCTTCGAAGTAGTCCATTTTTCTCGAGTTGTAGCTCAAAAATGAAACCGGCGACCCCTATTTTTTATTCTATTTATGGAACTCTAATATGATAAAGTAACTTTGCTGTGCTAAGTTTCATAAAATTGACATTAAAACTTTGTCCATGAACGTACTTTGTACTCGACATCAGCATTCGACTGCATAGGTCCAGAAGATTTAATGCTTCGATTTTCTCTAATAATTTTATCAAGGCCATCATTGCAATTTTTCACTCGTAAGTTATTGCATCCTGATCAATTTCATATCTTTCTTTTTTAGTTGAATTTGATTTTGTAAAATCAAATGTCACTTTGCAAGAGGAGGTCGGTTTCACGACTGTGTGTGTCAGGAAAAATGGTTCCAACGAAGTTCCTGTTAACGTAAGGTAAAATGAATAATTGCCGGAATAGTAATGGATCGCAGCGGGAGATGAGTCCGCTATTGTGTCATTCATATTTTCTCATGTTTGCCTACCGTAAATCTATTAAGCACCCCTCTCAAATAAGACCACCCCTTTTTAAGGAAGTGATTTATTAAGCCCCCTCTCTTTTAAGCCCCCTCCCCCTTCACAACACAATATTGGTAAATCATACTTGATAGACAATTGAATCAAGTGTTTGAAATAGCTGATAACTAGCGGTAAGCCAGTGTGGGTTGCGTCGGTGTTTCTAATGAAACAGTATGGATAAAAAGTTAAATTTTACACCGTAAAAAATAAGAGAGTTCACTTACTGACGTTTCGGACGCTAGTCCTTCGTCGGAGTAAAAGACGAAGGACTAGTGTCCAAAACGTCAGTAAGTGATCTCTCTTATTTTTTACGGTGTAAAATTTAACTTTTTATCCATACTGTTTAAAGCCCCCCTTTTAATCCCCCCTCTCCAATAAGCTCCCCCTCCCCCTCAAACGTGCCTGAAATAAATAATTCCCCCCGGGGGCTTAATTAGAGGATTTACGGTATTTCAGAAGCAGACTATTGTAAAGAAGAAAACGAGAGGAAATATTTTGGTGAATTATTTATCACTGCTCTTTCATTTACATAGCCTCATTTCGGGAAAGAATTCAGACAAGTGGACAGCGGAATCTGGTAAAGATTTCAGCGATAAACTGCATGGCAAACAGCTGATGTTTGGTCCAAACACAAACCAAATATGTCTCAACCTCACTATCATCAATGATGGAGCAGTAGAAAGTGACGAAGTCTTCTCTTTTGAACTCCAATGTCCTGACGCCTCGAAGTGTGTCTTGGGTTCGAGAAAGCTGCACGTCATAACAATTAAGGACGAATTCGGTAATCATAGACTATACATGATTTCCTAAAAGATTAGAATTTTAAAAGTTGGCATTAGCTTGGGAATTGCAACCTAAATACACCAGCTCCGCATTCGATGCAAACAGATGTTTATAAAGACCACGGACTCTTTGGCGGTCAGACTTAGCCTCTTTTGTGTGTCAGCTATTCAACGACATCATTAAAAGTCCGTGCGATTGGTATCATTTATCTTGTGCATTCTTTACATTACAGTTGCCTGCTGTTGCCAATGATTTGCAAAAGTCAAATTTAATGTAAATAATGTGCAAGTTGAACAATACCAATGTTTTGAAATCCCACGGCCTTTTAATGATGTCGTTGAATTGCTTCTTTGTGTACACCTATTTCAAAAAAGTTGTTGATCGGAGATCTGAAATCTGGAAACTAGATCCTGAGAACGAAATGGATTTCAAAGTTTGAGGTGTGAATTTAGATATGAAGGAGAGTGATAGCTGATGTTTGGTCAAAGCACAAACCTAATATGCCTCAAAATGCCTCGGACATCTTCGAGTAAAGAGTCATTAATCGAAGAACACGCGGGAAAAAAAGACAGGTAACCGGTCACGGCATTCACCCGAACTAGGCTAATTTTTGGAACGGGGCGTAATGAATCGCAGAAAAAGGCTATTTTTGCAAAAATGGCACTCTTTGGTCGACAAAAACTCTATGAACGAACACGTCGATCTGAATAAAAAACGATTTTGCATTAGCATTTTTACTCTAATGAAGGTTGCTATGACAACCGAAAATTCAGTTGAACATTATATTAGGTCAGTTTCAAAATCTTTTTTATTCAAAAGAAACGAATGTCCAGGATCTTAGAAAATTGCCGTTATTTTAAACAGGGTTAATGTGTAATTAACCATTAAGAGTTATCTAACAGACGGTCCTCTGATTCTGAGATCGAATTAGAATTTAGAAGTTGTTTTTTGCGGAGAGAAGAAAACCGGAGAACCCAGAGAAAATCCCTCGAAGCACAGAAGAGAACTAAAAAACAATACTACTCACATACCATACCAAGCCCGGCGAGGCTCAAACATGGTTGTCCTTGGTGAGAGGCCAGCACTCTCACCGCACGCCACCCGTGCTTCTCTTGCAAATCTTGGTGTGGATGGGGTCCAAATTAAAGTCTGGTTGAGTTTTTATGATAGTTTTATACTATAGTTTGGTCTGATAAACGTTTTTCCTTTTTTCAGATGTGGCGGAGAATGAGAGGCTTCTAAGAGAACAAGAAGGTAAATTCTTAACATTGTTAAATAACTGAACATACTATTCCAATTCCAAGGCATGTTTATTAAACAAGGTTTATGTTTGCTTATTTTTCAGAAAAAAAGAAGACTACAATTTTCTACCTTCTTGCGGTTGCAGTTGGAATAGCTGCTTTATTGCTCCTTCTTTTGGTCATCAGCATCGTAATATTGTGTAAGTATTTTTTTCCGATCGAGAAAACTTTAGTTCTAATAAACAACACGACAATTTTGATAGTTAAAAATGTTGAATTTGCAACCAGGATTCATAATTTTAAATCAATTAGTTGATTAATTTTGATAGTTAGTAACATGTTTTTAGTCGCCCTGCTGCCACCATCAGCGAAATGATTAGAATTAGAGTAAGAATATTGCTAATTGCAATCGTTTACACTGATGATGGCAGCAGGGTTAATGAAACAACATTTCTAACGGTTGACTGGAAAATAATCATTTTACCAAAGCCTGCAACAACTACAATTCCTTAGACCTTCAAACGCCGAGTTCCAGGACAACCGGAATTTATCGATATTGCTCTCTGATCACGTTTCTAGGTTTGTCACAGCGTGACTCTGAATTTTGATAAGTAGCCCAGTTCAGACGTCGAACTTTTGCCGCCTCGAATGTGATTAACTTAACAAATCAAGGGACAACTTTTGAAAGTAAATAATAACAAAAAATCAGGAGAAACTGTTTTCAATATGAAGTTCAAATATTTGACGCCTCAGTTTTGCAGTGAGCTCATTTTTACGACACTGTTTTAGATCAGCTGGAAGTCGCGCGCTCTATTTATCAACTATCAGTCGTTTTTTTTCTAAATAAAAAGTGGGTCATATGATTAAATGCTTATTGACTGAGTTGAGTCTGGCTGGACAGGAAAATAATTAGCTGCACTAACTGCGCTCGATCCGTACGACATGACCTTGAGCCAAACATTTTCCTGTCCGGCCCTCCAACTAAGTCAATAAGTACACAGTATTCAACCTCTTCTACCAAACTCAAGTGCATCTATTCCTCAATGGACATCTTTGTTTTGGAGTTGTTTTTTCTTTCTGGCGATATTCACCCAGTAAGTTAGATTTCCTTGTTTTTTTTTTTTTTTTTTTTTTTAACGCTTGAGAAGATATTAACTTGAACAAAGTAATATTCGTCACTCGGTGAGTGGGAAAATATTACTCTAAACTAAAGGGGGCAATTTGCACCTGATTTGGTTCTTATATATTCTTGTCCTTTTCACAGGTGTAGGGGTTTGATGTCCCATCGCATAATCTTTTTGGTGACGACAACAAATAAATAACAGTCATTGAAAAACCACTGCACCATGTATAGCACAAGTATTCATGCTGCACTACTTTTTTAATTTTTAATACACTTTACTTACACTTATTCACTACTGGGACTGAGGCGACCTTGCTTCCCGAGAAGTAACCGAGGCGACGATGCTTCCCGAGGCGTTACCGAGGCTTTACCGAGGCGCAGTGCTTCCTGTGACGTAACCGAGGCGACGATGCTTCCAGAGGCGTAGCCTAGAAGACGTTGTTTCCCGAAGCGTAACCGCCCGGGGGGGGGGGGGGGGGTACTACCACCCCAACTTGGCTGGGGGTGTACCGCCAGGTCCTCAAAACCCTGACCCTATCCCAGACCTAGAATTTTGATTTCATATACCATACCCCAAACTAAACCTACATTTTTTTGACATGCAAAAAACGATTATTCAATAGATTTCAATAACTATTTGGCGATTGTTTAATTGAATTTAAATCGTTATTTTTTGTGCAGGCAGAAAACCTAGCCTACCAGGCTAAAACAACTAAAACATAACCCTATCCCAGAAAAAATGTCAAAAAGATACCCTATCCCAGACAAAAACCTTACCCTTCCCCAGACAAATTGTAAAAAAATGATACCCTACCCCAGACCTAAAAGCCAAAAATCCATACCCTATCGGGCGGCACATACCCGTATAGCAAATATAGGGGAGTATCCCCCCCCCCCCCCCCCCCGGGCGTAACCGAGGGAAACATCGCCTTCGAGAGACCATAAAACACGCTGTTTTTTCTGAAGCTCCAGTCAAAAAGTATTTTGATATATGCCAAGTGTCAAATTACAGTGATTCGATTGTTGATTTCATTTTAAGAAGTTAGAAAACTACCGGTGAAATGACTTCCGATTTTGTTATTCACCAGGGTTCATAAATGTAATGTTTATGTTGCCCGCTCAAAACGGTTGCCGAGAAACAGGGAAATGTGATGAAAATCATGTGACACCCTATTGGCTAATGATAACAGAGAAAAATGGACTTTGACACTTGGTATATAACAAAGTTATATGTTTATTCATTTTTTTGCTTAATAATGACGGCGTAGCACACGTCAATAAGTCGCGTTCATATATATTTTTATTGTATTTTCTTTTTCTTTTTTATAGTATCGCAATTTTTCATAAGTAAATTCCTACACAACGGGAAAAGTAACGGCTTGGTAAAGATACCTAATGTAATTTTTGGTTTTGCAGACCATTACTTGATCTCATAAAATTATGAGATTGTGCTGATTAATGTATTATTGTCACAGTAAAGCCAAATAAAACCAACAAAACACGATTCAATGTAGAGTTTAGTCTTGTGCGCGCGCAATTCGTGGGCTCAAATTGAACGTTGAAAGTACCCAGACACCATAATCATTATTATAAACGCTTTGGTATTTAGTAAACTTTTTTATTGTTCAAATGTGGAGCAAAACTTCTTAAGCTAATCCAGATTAGCACTAATATGTAAAGAACTGCCTAATAGTGACTAATACTAAAAAGTTTGATCATATGACTCCACAACTAAAGAAATTAAGTATTTATCAGAGTTATATCATCATTGAGTCAGTTTCTTTTGTTCACTGGCGGTCTTTATCCTTCATGTTCACCCACCGCCGGCTTTGAGGTTGATTTCTAGTTATCAACCTCCCGAGGAGATTTTTCTCTAATTATCATCCCCGTGCTTAAGAAGCTTCCTAAATGATGATATAAGGCAGTTATATACATTATACCTCGGTGGATATAAGCATGTTTTTGTGAGTTTTTACTTCGCTGGTTTTCTTTTTTCGCTGAAGAAATCTCCACACGCTTTTCAAGTTTCTGGCACAAGAAATCCTTTCTTAAACCAACTCTTGAAACGCTCTGTCATACATATACTATTGTTCTTTTAGTGTTCGTTAATGTTTTTGCTTGTAGATTCAAATAATTTAATATTTTAATATTAAAATAAAATCTTAATATTTGGAAATCGAACTTTCTGCCACTTCAAACTTGTTTTGGCGGTTGCCATGGCAATTTTGAAATCACACTCCCGAGAGCTTGAAATCACACTGTTACGTTGAAATTCTACTCCTCTTAGCCAATCAGATTGCAGAATTTTCTTAGGCCTAATGATAATACTTTTTATCACTCCTTTTCTACAAAGATGGGCGTCACTGTAATATCCAATCCCATTATTTTCTATTGCAACCACAGGGAACCCGGCTTCAATGCGTAGGCTTTAAAATATGTATGACATTAATTTATTGACACGGGTTCCCTGTGTCTTTAGCTCAAGGAACAAGAGCGTAAAAATGTCGCGTGTTTCCTTTGGTGTAAATTGAAACCTCAACGGCCGTGATCATTCTGTAACCGGATAGACCTCAACGACCATAATCATTCTGTAACCGGATAGCGGTAAACTTAATAGTGTAACGCACTCGTTTAGTAACAGTCAAATAGAGACAATATTTGACTGTTACTAAACGAGTGCGTTACACTATTACGTTTACCGCTATCCGGTTACAGAATGATTATGGTCGTTGAGGTTTCAATTTACACCACAACTGTTACAACTGTTACAACTGTTGCAAATAAAACTTTGCCTAAAAGTGTGGGGGGGGGGGGGGGGGGGAATCAGCACCCTCTATATTTCAACTGGGGGGGGGGGGGGGAGCTCTTTCACCCCATCTCCCCTTCGTCTATGTATTTCTTGACCTGCATTACAATGACTGCTGAACGGGCTCTAACCGGCTTAAGCTTTTACCTTGCGATTGGGTTCAGTCAGGTTCAAAGGTATTCCTGTATTCTTCTGGGAACGGATTTGATTAGGTTACGGCTGTAAATCCTGAGTTTTTCACTCCTGAAAAAGTACACCAAGGGGTTGAGAGCAAAGTTGAAAAAAATCAAGATAATTGCGAACTGGATCAGAATGTCATGGACGAGCTTGGCAGTTTCTCCTCTTTCTGCTGAAGCTGTTTTCCTGTCCATTTCTAGAGCAATGACAGTTCCATAGCTAGTGATCAAGGACAAGGTTACTATCGCAACAGTCATCAAGCCACGTCTTTCCATCTTGGTTTCAACTCCAGGAGTGACAGATTGAATTTCGTCTTGGATTTGTCTGGCATGTTTTCTGGAGATACAGTACACCTTTCCATAAAGGCTAATCATTAACACACAGGATAACAGCATGAACAGGCTCCATAGCACTCTCGTTCCGTTGGTAAGGGGCGAAGGAATCGTCCCCAAGAGTCCAAACAGGAAGCTCGTCGTCCATACGAATATCATGGCTTTTTTGGTGCGGGACATCGTTATGATGGTTACATATCGGAGTGGATAAACGATGGCTGCGAATCTATCAAGTGTTATGAGCGATAGATGAAGGAAACTAGCTGTGACTGTTACAACACCTATCGATTCTAACATTATCGCACAATATGAATTGCGAATTGACGTACAGGGTCTCTTCACATTCATGAGAACACTGAATAAACCTAATCCATTACTTGTATGCAAGATGAAGCCGGTGATGAAGTCTGCAACTGCCAAACTTGCCACCAAAACATTCGTGGGTACCCAGAGCTCTCTGTAAGCAACTATCGTCAGAATGACTGTCAGGTTTCCCAGAAGAGTTAGGATTTCCGTGACAGTGTTGAGGGTCAGCAAGAAAGCTACTATGCTGGAACTGTACTTCGCGACATTGGTGAGGCTTCCCGCGAAAAATGTTTCTTGAGAATCAAGAGAAATGGTCGGGTTTTTGAAGGTTGAATTGGTGTTGTTGAAATCCATGGCCTGCGAGAAAAGAAAGACAGCTGTCATCCCATTTGAGGCTGTTGCGTTTTTATTGCTCTATAAAATGCAACAAGGACAAAAGAATTTTTTTATTTCTTATTCCTTAGAAAATAACTTCTTTTATTTTGGTTTGTAGATGGATGTAAAATTAAAAGTAACTGTCACACAAACAAATGTTTTGTCCCGAAAGTGTGGTTCATTTTCAAATCAAGTCCTAGTATACGTTTAACCTTACTTCGGCAAAATTCCAAAAAGAAAGAAAATTCGTTTCTACATTTCTTGTTATATTTATAATTCAGGACAGCTAATTTTTCATTTTCAAGCCTTAGTTTCAATCTGGGGCTCAGCTTTTTTTTCTGAATCCATTTCACAGTATGGTACGATCATATACACATTTCATTCGATCATCATACGCATATCATGTTAAGCAGTTTCCATAGTGTTGACTAAAATGATTAGCAATCACACGAGGTGGTCTAAGATAAGTCCATTAGCTAATGGACTCCTTTCAAATTTATTTTAAATGGCAAACATGAAAAAAAGAAAAAAAAAAAAAGAAAGAAAGAAAGAAAAAGAAAAAGAAAAAACGCCAAAAATTAAGCTTTTTCGAATTCGCTTGAATAACCACAGTACAAAAGATTTAAGTCCAGGCTAGAGTTTTTTTCAAATTGATAAATTTACTGCATTTTGTCTACTCCAACCTCGCATCGAGTCACTCTCTTGTTTTTTGGTCAGTCAAGTGACTTCGGGAAAGGTCTATTCCATCGAGAGAAAAAAATGTGATTTATTTTGTATGTTCATGTTATCCTCGCATCCAAAATGAGCAACATTATTTTGAGAGGAGTCAATTTTGTCTGAGAGTTAGATTAAATCGAACCAAAATCGAAACTTGATTTACCGGCACAATCAAAATGAGAAATTCTGAAACATGTTTTAATATATGTATTATGCAGGAAAAAAACATGTTATAAAATAAGTTAGTTAGTACGCACGCTCTGATTAGCTGATATAGTAATAATTGCATAGGACTATGTAATCACGGTTGTGACGTCAGAGGTTGGATGATTTTTGAAATTTGTCAAAATGTTTAGTTTTTTTTTCTTATTTTCTTGTTCATATTACTTTGAAATGAAAAGGCCGTAGTAATATATGAAACATGTATAATGCATCAAAAGTCATAAATCTCTGAAATATTGTTGGAAAATTCATACTACAGTCTATACTTCATATCGTGAATTACAAATACAGGAATGCAAATCAAATAGGACTTAAGTAATGACTTTTTACGTTACTTAACATATGAAAATAAAATAAAATTACAATAAGTGAAGTCTGAAAAGTGGCATGAAGTATAGAGTAAATATAAAAGGCTCTCAAACATCTTCGAAGGACAAAAAAAACACGTTATAACATGAAAGCACTAAAAATACTGTCTTACTTGGATAAAGTTAAGGAGAATTTCCTGTAATGCTTGATTGCCGAATGTTTTTTGTTCACTAGTTATTAAATCTATGTCATATCACTTCTTACTGCCTTACTGTCCGTATAAAGAAGCAAAAATCTAAAAATCATCGCCTCCTTTATTGTCAGGCGAATATAACAATCTTTTTTTTCCAGTTCCAAATTTTGACTTTTCCTTATTGAAATGCCTTTTTCTAAACGATTTCCTCGCAATCAAGTTCCAAAATACTTTTCTGATTGCTTATTTTGTTCATTTTAGTAGTTATACCTCAGGAAAATTCAATAAATCAACTGCTTTTTTCGTTGCTTCGTGTTAAGCTTTTTCATCGCTTTTCATAAGGCGTTGAGGATTTCTGTCAACAGACGTGATTGGTGGAGATTGTCTGCTTGAACGTAGAGAGAATTTGGATTTTCATATTCAAAACAATTTTATCTTTTCCAGCTTAATTACTATGTTTATTGTTTATTGAAAACTTTTCTATAGCTAAAATATTATTTCTTTTGTCGAAAAATCGCTTTATTTCCAAGAAAAATGAGAAAAACGAATTTGTCAATAATTAACACTTAGCTTTGAGAAAGCCAAAATATACTCAAATTTTGGAAGGTTTTAATAATATTTTGCTCTTTTAGATAATTTTTAAATTAATTTAATTGAGCCGACAAGACGCCTTTCTTTGGCATTTCTCCAGCTTTAGATTTTTATTACTTGTTGCAATATAAAAACCCCCAAAAATGCTTTTAGTCACGGTTAGAATATTATTCCGACTCTCCTTTTTTATTCGCCTTAGATACCTTTGAAGAGCACTTCTACTTTAGTAGCTCTACGAAGTTTCATTTTGCCAGGTGTTATATCGGCCAAGAAAACTGTTTTTGAAACTCGACCAATTTACAAGGCATTTGTATGGCTAGGGGTAGAGCTTATACCTCCAACCATACAAACTTCTGTAAATTTGTCAATTTTCAAAACAACAAAATTCTCAGCCGATATTAGACCACTAACATAATGAATATTCGAGGAGGTACTAAAGTCACTTAGTTGAAATTAAACTCATTTGAATTTCCGGCCGCCATTTTTGAAGAAGGTGTATAAAATTTCAGCTTAAAACATTATGAAACAGTTTTTGGCAATGGAGAATTATACATGCACATATTTTTGCAAAGGCAGGCGAGCCCCACTCTAAACTAGGTATTACAGCGAAAACACTTGTATCACGACTCGCGTTTCAAAATTTCGATTGGCTTTTTGGCTTTTCTTATCCGTCAATCATCTTAGGATTAGGGAGGGACCATTAGATAGTTGATGGGGGGTTGCGTGAATCCCCCAACCCCCCCCCCCCCAAAAAAAAATCGATCAAGCTCTTAAACCCCCAAAAAAATATCGCGCATGCTCTTCTTTCTCTCTCTCTCTCTCTCTCTCTCTCTCTCTCTCTCTCTCTCTCTCTCTCTCTCTCTCTCTCTCTCTCTCTATATATATATATATATAAAAAGATCGAGCAAGCACAGCGAGGGTATTGGCACGAATTTTATAAATTTCCTGCTAATGGCCCTCAGAATTTTTCGGGGGAGTATGCCGCGAAACCCCCCAACGTAGGCCCGCCAACGTAGGTCTTCAGTCTTCTTCCCAATAAACAATTACTGTCAACGGTACCTGATAATGCATGATTGGATTTAACACCGGAACTATACAATAAATTAGAACAGAATTAGGACTTTAATTTTCAGTTTTCAATGGCTAAAATAGTAGTAGTTATCATTGCTTATCATCTCGATCAGTGGTAAGAGTCAGTCGTTCCACGAATCCTGTTAAATAATATTGATTTAGAATAACTAAAGAATATTCCAAGGAAGAGTTGTTTCAAGATAAAAGAAGGCTGATGATAGATATTAAAATCAGCCGTAAGAAAAATTACAACTGTTGAATCTCAAACATAATATTTTGTATTTCAGGAACTAGCTCGAGACTAGACATTTTTAATTTATAAACGACTGTCCTTATCACTATATATAACACTAAATGTGCTTAAAAAAAACTTTCGAAACTTTCGAAGAAAGCTAAACATAATTTTACCACGTCCAGAAACAGCTCTAGACATTCACTGGCCATTTTGCTCATCAGAAATATTCCCGGAATTATTGGAGTATCAACTACAAGAATGACTTGAATACTAATCAGAAAGAAGACTCGAAAACAACTCTCCGTCGCAACTGCATGGAATATCGTCGAGTGATTTCGTTTTATAATGGTAATTGAACTGAGTGGAGTGCAATTTGGTTTGAAATCAAACAAGTGATTACAAAATTGCACGACCGCATAGCGGGAGTGCAATTTGTTAATTACGAGTTTGATTTCAGACCAAAATTGCTCGACACGAAGTTCAATTACCACTTAATTATATCCATTTTGAAATCACTACTGTAGGAATTTCAAATTTAAATCCAATTTTTCAATATCACCCATTTTCACCTAGAAAACCTCCTTCAAAAATTGATCTCATGCTTTGAATTGGCTTTTGTTTTCTGTGATCTGATTGGTCAAATTTAAGGTTTTCTGCAATTTTATTGGCTCTTCAAAAACAGTGCGATTTAAAACTCAAAATGGTGCGATTTGTGAATAAATCGCACTGCTGAGAACCAATCAGATTGCAGGATTTGCTAGTGATTTCAAAATGGATATAATTAAAGAACAAAAATTGAATTGAAAGCAGAGATATAGATCAATGGACCAATATTAAGCGAATTTTAGCGTGTTGTTAGACTTATTTTCATAAACCTAAGATGATTGACGGATCAGAAAAGCCAAAAAGCCAAACGAAGTTTTGAAACGCGGGTCGCGACACAAGTGTTTTCGCAAAAAGGATTACAGTCCTCATGTATCTTCATTATACCATTTGTTTTTTTTTATATTTTGACAAAAGACTGTTTCTTTTCTGTTAACTTTTTTTGAAATTTGTTCTCTTTTTGGTTCATTTTGGCTCTCAATCCAAATTTTGTGTATTTTGCAGACAAAAGTAGTAGGGAAATGAGAGTAACTCTCATTTTCCTACCACTGACTAAGACCTTTTTCGCTACAAATATTCATAAATTGTCCTTGTTTTACGAGAATATAACACTTAAAATCCATGGGATAACAAACCTCGGTCATTGGTTCCCGTCGGAAGAGATTACCGCAAAATGTACCAGAAGAAAAACCTTGAAGAACAAAACACTAGCTGCACTCAGACTTGATGAAAATTCTACCAGTTCTAAGGATCGAAAGTATAATCACAGAGCATATATACAATTTGTCTGCGCATGCGCCAGATTTGTTTTTTTGAGCTATTCTCGTACCACAAAAATAATTTCCTTAGTTCGCTGGACAGAGCGCAACACGGAACCAAAAAACCTTAAAATTGCAATTAAACGACAAAGCAAAACATTAAACAATGGTCTGTTTTTTTTAATGCGATTTTTTAAAACTTTTATAACGATTTAAACGATGTTTCAAAAAACTGCAGAATTAAAGCTTGCGATAACTGTGATTCAAATCTGGCGCATGCGCAGACATGTTGTATATATACTTAACCACAGCAGTTGTGCATTAGCAGCATAAACCGCCCGTGGTTCTGTTAATTGGGTCTACTCGTTTTTTTTTTTGTTTTTTTTTGTTTTTTTTTTTGTTTTGGTTGTTTTTTCTTTTTCTTTTTTCTTTGATCCGACGATCCAAACAGTTCTTGAAGTGCCCTATTACAGAACTGAACTCAAGCAAATTATAATGTTCCATTTGTTTATTTTCTAAAAAGGTAAAGTCCTTTATAAATTTCAAAGATTTTAATGCCGTTTTCTTTCGACTTTTTAGCAAACGTTGTCCGTGCGCGAGGATCAAAGATCTTTGAGCCCTCTGTAAGAAACAGGTTTTAGCACCAACACTTCCCTTAGAGGTGACAAATCTTCCTCCCGCCATCTCCTAGCCGGAGAGAAAAATAAGTTAGATAAGATTGTTAGTCCTGTCAGCGTTTCGTCACTAAAAAAGGAACTATTACGTCATCCAGACCAATTATTACCCATGGGGCACATATTGGCTACTCGGGACCATGGTACCCCTGTTTTGCAAAACTTTTGAAAAACCCACCATAGTCTCAAAAAACTAAGCCGAGGAGGTTAAAAAGGGGAGAACATGGTGCCCATTCCTGTCCCCCCTTTTAAAAATTTCCAAGTATCGCCCATTGGTCTTGTCTCAGAAACACAGTTAATGAATTCATATTTTTCATCTGTATTTACGCGAGAACAAAGTCAGTTACCAGACTTTCCAATCATTGTAAATGGTAAGTTAGGTACTATTGTCTGTACTCCCAACGAAGTAGAAAAATACCTGAATGCTTTGAACGTTCACAAGTCCCCAGGGCCTGACTTGATCTCACCTCACATCTTGAAAGAATGTGCGTCACAATTGTCCACTCCATTATGCGAACTATTCAACAAGTCATTCTCTTCGGGCTTATTACCGGTCGACTGGAAAACCGCAAACATCACTCCAGTTTACACAAAAGGTCACAAACACGAGAAAGAAAATTACCGCCAAATTTCCTTAACGTCTAGCTATCGTCTGTAAAGTGGCTGAAAAAATAATACGTTCAAGAGTAACAACTTTCTGGTCGGATCTTCAAGTCTTGAACAAAAATCAGTTCGGTTACTTAAAAGGAAAATCTACACTTGCCCAATTCTTAGGATGTTTTGATGACTGGGCCGTATCAAGAAACAATTCTATAACAACAGATGCTATTTTTCTAGACTTGTCAAAAGCATTCGATAGTGTACCTCATGAACGCTTGCTCCTCAAACTCAACAGATATGGTATTGACGGCCCACTATTGTCATGGCTAAGGAATTTTTTAACAAACAGGCAGCAGAGAGTTGTAATACGTGGAACGTATTCCGATTGGTCTCCAGTTACATCGGGAGTACCCCAGGGTACCATACTCGGGCCTATCCTATTTGTAATCTACGTCAATGACATACCTGATGCAGTCACATCGACTAGTAAGCTATTTGCAGACGACACAAAGATCTACCGTGAACTTAATAACCCAAACGATACATTAGTACTACAATCTGATCTGAATTCCCTGGAAAAATGGGCAGAGGACTGGCAAGTAAAATTCAACCCCAAGAAATGTGAAGTAATGAGAATAACGCACAAGAAGGATAAAAGTAAACACTCATATCACCTATCAAACACAGAATCAAAATCAGTTAATTCATATAAAGATCTAGGCGTAAACGTCTCAGGCGACTTATCATGGTCACATCACGTTGACTTAACTGTAAACAAAACAAATAAGGTATTAGGCTTACTAAAGCGCCTAGTTGGAGGCAGGAACAAAGATATTTTCTCTATGTTATACAAATCGTTAGTAAGACCTATCTTAGAATACGCGTCTCCAGTATGGGCACCCCACTTGGCTAAAGATATTTTAGCGATTGAAAAAATACAGCGTAGAGCTTCGAGAATTGCTCTCGGTCAAAAGCCTCGCGAGATGTCTTACGAAGAGCGATGCAAATTATTAAATTGGAATACCCTTGAATACAGGAGGGAATACCTGTCGCTAATAGAATGCTACAAGATAGTGTTTGGGCTAAATGGCTTAGATTTTGATAAACACTTTGAGTATTGTAAAAGCAAGAGCACTAGAGCTAATCATCAATACAAGATCCAAACTAAATCGGCAAGAATCAACTGCCTAAAGTACTCTTTTTTCGTAAGAATTATTAAGTCTTGGAACAGCCTGCCAAACGATGTATTCAGGCAATGTGATAATAGCAGCATTAATATTTTAAAAGGCACTTGAAAATATTCATGAATATTTATTAACTGAACTTTTTTAACCGAGTATTTCAGCGCACACATATACACGATAAAATAATTAATATAATCTTTCATTTTATTTTATACACTTTATAGTATTTTTAATATTTATATTAATAGTAAGTAATACTTAGTTAGTTAATCATATGAAGATATATTTTTGATTCTAGACACTTTCTAATTGTTTCATGGTTGCTGCTCCTCTCTCTGCAGCCTGTTGGGTCCTCTTGTGCAGGTGGGTTCATTCATTGCGAAAACTAGCCTAAATGGGCTTTCCTGTGCGGGAGACTCGGCGCGCTTCAGTGGGAGGAGCATCAACCATGCAACACGTAATATATTATTTAATAGTTTTAGAATAGGGGACCTATATTATAGGGCTAACCTCATGGTCTTCCTTTTCGAATTCTATGTAAACTTTTTATATTGAATTTGAATAAAGTATTATTATAAAGCAATTGGAAAAATTTCGAACAATCTTCCACTTCCCTACCCAAAATCAGGATCATCAGTATTAACTATTTCATTGATAAAGATGAGTTTTCACTTCATTACATTACTATTTGCAAGGCAATCAAAGCCATTCAAAAACTGGGCCCAGATTTTTTCATGGCAAAGACTGATATTGTGTCTGCCTTTAGACTTTTTCCTGTCCACCCAGATGATTGGGAGTTCTTAGGCATGCACTTGAATGATCAATACTATTTTGACAAAGTTCTTCCTTTCGGTCTCCGCAGTGCACCCTTTATCTTTAATCAACTAGCCGATGCAATTTGCAATTAAATTGATACTGCTGAACAAGTGTGCCATATCTTTTGTTTGTCACTTGCTCGACGATTTCCTTATTATAGAGCCTAGCATTATGGATGGCCCTTCTGACTCAATCTGTCATACTGGCCTGACTAGCTAGTATGCTTCTAACTTTCAAAAACTTGAATGTACCCATTTCACTTCCCAAAACCGAGGGGCCCTTCCCGGTTATCCAATTCCTGGGTATCATCCTAGACACCAACTGTATGGAGGCTAGACTACCCCAGGACAAGCTAGAACGCATTCAAACTGCTCTTGACTTTTTCCAGCAGATAAAATCCACCACACTACAGGAAATGCATTTTTCTACATTCCTACCTCGTTCAGTACAACATAGTACAGTCAAAAACTATCTGTCAGCAGTCAAACACTATCATTCCAGCAATGGCCATGCTCTTGCACTCCAAATTTATCTGCGTCTCCAGCTTGTTCTCCGAGGAATCAAGCGGGTGCAAGGTAGCAACAAAAGGGTGCGCAGACCTATCAATTTACCTATACTTAACCTGTTCTACTTAATATAGCACGTACTAGAAATAAGGATAATATCATGTTATGGGCCGCAATGGCACTAGCCTTTTTTGGGTTCTTACGTATAGGTAAGATCACATGTAATGCACAGTTTTTGATACCAAATACGATCTTATAGAAACAGACGTCAGGCTATAGAGTACCGAAGTGTGACGTCACGAAAATAATTATTTTGCTTTTGACAATTTTCGATCTTTAATTTCGATAGAGCACCAAGAAAGACGTTAACACGCCAAATTTTATGGGAATTGGTTAAACAGCAACAGATGTATGGCGTCTTGAATATGTAATTTCCCCATACAAATCACTGTATTTTCGGCTTGGTTCCCACATATATATGTATATATTATATATATATATACCACACTCTTGGACTAGTCAATGGGGGAATGCTTCGCATTTGCGGGGATGAAGTGCTTCTGTGACACACTTTTGCCCCTAGAGACTTGTTTTCTGGAGGCGCTACTCCCTCCATCTAATACTTCTTGGATTTAGTTTTTCAGGAGGCGCTACTCCCTCCGACCAAATACGAGGCGCTACTCCCTCCTCTCTACCCAGGAGCGCATTCATGTGGGTGCATGCTGAGGAGCTACTACCTTCTTCACCCTATGTCTGTGACTTTTGGGCTGTAGTTCCAGTTTTTACCTGTCAGATATCAATAATCCAGCTATATCATCGCCAGAAATTCCGAACCAAAGTGGGCGGGCACTATATTATGCAAAATTAGAATCATGCAAAATAAATGCCAATCATTCTGATTGTCTTATCTCAATTGTAATTGGTTCATACATCACAACTTAGCATTGAACATAAAGGTTTGTTCGCTGCTTTAAATTATTTATCTACGGCAGATATTTTGCTAGCAAACATCCTAAAAGACCAAGAGGAAGCGGATCAGTTTGGGAAGTCGAAATATTCATTTAAAGACGTAAATTTTCGGCATACATGGGTGAGAGAAAGATCGTCTACGACTGTAGAATCACGTAGTTAATAATAAAGTTAGCTTATTGAATAATTCTTTGTTTTCCTCATTTACTGATAAAAGTTAATTTATCATACAAGGATTTAGAGTTCTTAGCGCTGTGGAAGGGATTTTCGCCGTTCGATGCTTCAAGGGAACACGAGGATAATATCATCCCAGAGTGTTTTCGGTGCGTTTATATAATTAGTACATAGTTTTTCTGTGTTATGTAGCTCTCGCTCGCTTACCAAGATTATTCCACAAAAATGTCCCGAACACTGTATTATTGTTATATAAGAATCGCTGAGTCTGAACAGCGTCTGCTCTCTATCTTTCCTCGATTTTTCAGTCATTTTCAGTAAAAAAATAACGCCTGCTATGAATACGAAATCTTTTGTTTATGTCGCGCCGGAAGTGTTTCTTTTTAGAGATTCGAAGTCTAATGACCGCAAATATTGAGAGATGAAAAACCGAAATGAGTTTGTGGCTAAACCATTTGAAACTTGGCAGAAATATTGACGAAAGTACAATCCTTTAAACAAGATTTAAGATAGAGCTATGCGTATCCTTGACCATGATTTTGAGACCAAAATAGTTGAGTGACGTTGCACACTTCCGGTCTTCTTCATTAAAATGGGCACTCGAAATCCCAGTATTTTTGTTGTTGTCAAACCGAATTGTAATTTAAAGTTTTGGTTCTGATTTATTAATTTTATTAAAGCTTGAAGGTTAGCTGTTGAACTTCTAAGCCGTGCAGCTGTTGTAGTACCCGATAACCATGATTTTGAGACCAAAATAGTTGAGGGATTTCGCGCTCTTCCCGGTCTTCTTCACTAAAATGGGCACTTAAAACCCTAGTATTTTTGTTTTTCTAAAACCGAATTGTAATTTAAAGTTTTGGTTCTGTTATTATTTTTATTAAAGCTTACAAGTTAGTTGTTGGACTTCTAAGCCGTGCAGGTGTTGTAATTAAATATTTTGTAAGATATCGAGGAATTAAAACTCTAGCCCCATACATTTTCTGTTAATTTGAGAACTGTAAGTATAGGATTACTCAGTAAGAATACCGCCGCTAATACGCATGTCCGTTCGGAATTTCTGGCGATGTCAAAATTTTTGGGGCAAAAAGATATTTTCCAAACCACTGAGTGCTTCGTTACCCACTTCCCCGTTGGCAGCCACAAACAAATTGTTTTTCTATTCATTGCATTGTTTTTCTTAAGAATGTGCCGAAAGAGGAAGTCAATTAACTTGTTATTAATATACATGAAAAACCTTACAAAATTTACCGTTCGACATTGAAAATCACAAGAAAAACTCTGAGCGCGCGCTCAATGACGCGAGATAGCGTCAGAAGCGCGCGCTCTTCAACTGAAACCGACAAATTAAAAAACAAAAATATTCAAAATCAAACAAAATCACCAATTGTGTAGCCGTTTTCACCGCTTAAACTTGTGCCGCGCTAAACTGATTAAAAACAGAAACTATACATATGATAAATGTTAAATACTAATCACTAATAAAGATTAAAACAAATTATGCAATATAATTGCAGCAAATGATAAAATTTATAGACGATGTATGGAATCTAGAGCTTTCGCAGCCTTTCGAAGGCAAGTAGTCCGGGAACCAATATGTCGCATGATTCATTGATCCTTTTACGCTTATTTAGTAGCTTGTAGGGTGGGTTGTTTGTCGCGATGTGGAGCTCAGTGAAAATAAAACCCTATTCGCCGTAAATAGAGGAAGCTCTATATTCCCCATACATTTCCTATAAGACTCGGCGGCTATTTTGTAAGCTGAAACGCATCATTGCGCATGTATGAGCAGGCTCATGTCCCATATTTCTGGCAATGGTCACTTGAACACCCGACACCCAGAAAATTCGGGTGTTTTGGGAAATGCCAATGAAGAAAAAAAATGAGAGAATGCAGGCGAATTAAATAATTGTCCACTTTCGATATTCCGGTTGAGTGATCACAATTAAAGCAATATATTTAGGACGAGGCTCTGGGGAAACCAAAGAATATATTAGGATCACTCCATTGTTAGCCCGGAGCCTCGTCTTGAAGGGGCACGAAAATCGATGAAAATTGGAAATGACTTGGAACTTGGTTAAACTTATTTACATGGCTCTAATAGTATCCAAGCAACATATTTTCTTCAGAGTTAAAGGTGGTGGAAAAAAATTGTTCATTTTTTTCAGCATCTATAGCTAAATTGTGAGTAGAAAACGTCATTTATTCAACCCTATTGTTCTTTAAGTTTTTAAACCAAAAATACTCTACTGCAAATCTGGTTTTCCTGATCATAATTGAGTAATATTATCCCCAAATATTTGAATTATTCGGAAATGGGGGCGTTTTCATCCAAGTGCCACTTTAAGCGTGATAACTCAAGCAGAATATCAAAAATGGCTTGTTCTCATTATTGGTTCGCTATCCCAATCATTCACTGAAAGTCCAAGTGATTATCCAAGTGATTAACCGAGACGAAGTCAAGCTACATATTCACTGATAATCACTTAATTATGTTGGTGACGTCACTTATGGGACTCGTTCATTGAAAACACTTGAAATCTATATATAGAAGATCACTAGCTCCTTTTCGATCTTTGATTTCCACTATTTTATATAACTTTTTTGAAATACTACGCTTGATTCTACTAGGAAAGACCCTTGAACTCTTAAGCAAGTCCCGTGAATGACGTCATACGAGCTAGGTACCATCCTCCTTAACTGCTCCGAAATGTTTTGTAAAGGGTGCCAAAAACACGCATTTTTACCAACTTTGGCCGTCAAAAAAAATAATGAAATCGCAACTGAATTAAAAAAATAAAAAATAAAAAATAGAAAAATTATAGATTATGTGATTTTTAGGGTCAGAACTTTCATATTAAACACAAACTGGCGAACCTTATATATCCACTTTGAGAGAGGCACTTATCCACAAACGAAGCGCCGCACGATTTTCTATAATCACCTGGGTAAAGATATAAAGTGGTATCGCGTTTCTACTATACGTTTGATCGGGAGAGAGCCGCCAATATGCATCTGTGCCCAGTTTTGTGACAGCTGGGCCAGTTTCATGACACGTTGTAAAAATGCATTGTTTTTAAAGTAATGCATGAGTCAATGGAATAAGCAGCTTTAATGCCTAGTTTTCGAGCGCAGGGAAATTCACTGCACAGTGAAAATCAAAGATTTTCGTCGAGGCAACTCCAATCACCTGACAAAAATGGCTTGACAAACACGTTCTTTAAAAATAGCGCCAAAACATGCATTCTGAAGTTGAATGTTCGGCTTTCTTTCGGTTCTCTTCGTTTTCCGAAATATTTAAAATTGCCGTCGCTAAAAAACAAGTTTTTTTTAAAGTGTCACGAAACTGGTACTGTCACGAAACTGGGCAACATACTGTGTTGGCGGCTCAAAATCGCAATAAGTTATAAATATTCAAAACACGAGCATGAGTGTTTTATCGAGGCCGAAGGCCAAAGAAGGCCATGAAAATTCTATAACATTTTCAGTTTTGAAATATTTTATTCAAGACTCTCATAAAATTGAAAAATGTATTTTTGCGGTATAATATGGTGCCACATTATAGGTTTTGAATATCGTAAGTTTCATGCATGAAATTACTATTCAATATTATGATGTCTGTAAAGAATAGAAATCTCAGGAGGCTCAGTTAACATTTGTGGTGGCTTATAGGGCATAACACTTTTGAAAAACCTTTTTTTTTTTTTTTTTATAAGAAACAAATATGCTTTGTTATTTAGATTTGTTTTGTTTATTCATGTTCTGTTCTTTTGGTTTTTTGGTTTTTTTCTTTTCTTTTTCTTTTCTTTTTTGCGTGTCATAGCGACAATGCAGCGCTTTCGGAAGGTACAAACCTCTGAAAGAGAAATCTTTAGTAGAATGATTCGGTACCTTCGAGTACCAAATATTCTTCAAAGTGGGCCCATAAGATTTTTGAAGATTGGGAGAGATTTCGAGTCAAACAAGATCATGCAAGATCCTTCAAAATAAACTTTTCCATGGCACGTTGAACGGTGAGACTTATCCGCTGAAGCTGAAGAGCTTGTGTCTTATAGTTTGATTTAAACTTTAAGTTTTTACAGACGATATTTTATCGTAGATAGACATTTCAAGTTTTAACGAGTGGTAGATACACATGGTTTCAGTTCATTGAACTTTTCCAGTACAGAAAAAAATGGTATTGTATAATTGATCGAGACTATGAACACTGTTATCAATCAGCCAATCTATAAAACTATGTCTTTCATTGCCTTTATTTTATTTCATTTTATTTTTAAGGTATAGAGGTTCATCAGACAAAGGGTCATTTTGCGTGAGTTGATTTCGGGAGAGTGTAGGTTTAATTAAATATTCATATACGTGCTCATACAATCCATTTATACTTGCCGATGAACTGTTGTAGATATAGAACTGTTTAATAAACATAAGTTTTTTAACTGCAATTAAACTGCACTTAAAACACTCAGGTGTTATAAGATATTTAAAACCAACCCCAGCTTTTAGTTTGATGGACCTTTATCTAGGTATAAAAAATACGCCACGTGTTTAGTTTAGGCGAAACGACTGGCTCTTAACCTCATTTAACTATATGTATATATAGCGTTTTAGAGTGAAATTTTAAGAATTCCATAAAATCCTTAGGCTGAAATACGACGAAAGGCCACAAATATGAATTTAGAAAAATTCAAGGCGTTACCTATTGTGTTTTGAGTACAAAATAAGCTTTATTTGTTTTTATAGTTTTGAACAAACTAGCTAGTTATGAGCCTTGCATGTTTTTGTTTAGATGGTTTTTTCTGATAAGATTTTTACCACGAAATAAATTCAAAAAACACATTTAGAATTTGAAGGAAAAACAGCTAACTATAGTATTATTATTCTATTCGTTCAGCAAAAACACAGCGAGATGAAGGCCTGATTATTAACTCAAGGAGACGGTGTCTAGCATTGTCAGCGCGGCACACTTACCGCGTATCTACTAATAGAGGTGATCCTCCTCAGGATTTCTAAATAGAAAATCGCAATTCAAAGGAAAAAAAGGTCTCATTTGGCAATTTTAATGCCATGATCAGCATTAATAGATAGATATTTCTTATTTTTTCTATATAGTCAAAGATTGACCAGAAAGAAATTTTAAAGAATCCAGGTCTGATTTTTGACATAAGATAGCTCATAATTTCGTTTTGTAAAAAGGTAGTTTTGATGGTATCTAAGAAGACTTTTTTTCACTTCAAAAGTTTTAATAATTCCATACATAGTCTATTGTAAAGTTGAATGAAAAATAGATCAAATATTATTCGTCATTTCAAAAACAATATTGTTTGTGAATACGTAAGAATTCAGTTTCCCTTCAGACAATATTTACAACTTTTGATGGCAAATTTTGGAAAATAAAATAAAAACGATAGTTTCCTATATAAGATACATGAAATTTCATATATAAAATATAAATGAAATAAATGGTTTTTATTCTATTTTATTTCAGATAAAATCTATCAAAACAGTTAGAAAAATATATTTTCTTCACTTGATAAAATTGCTTGTGATGAGGCTTAGTTGCCTGGGGCCCCTGGTTTTCTTTTCAGATTCCAGTGGCTTCATCGGCCAATTAAAAGACTGAAACAATTAAGAAAAATACATCAGAAATAATTAAAATGGTTTGGAATTAGCCACATGATCTAAGGAAAAACGATTAGCCAACCAGATTGAAAATTATTTTTTTGAAAAAGAATCAATCTCATGCGTCTTTTCAAGCCCAATCATTGATGAATAGGGAGAAATCAAAAGAAAACAAAATGGTATACAAGTACAATGCAAAAGAAGTGTCATTTAGCAGAGGATTTAAGACTTAAAATGGTTCTACTTCAAAGAATATGTTGTCTAGGTAAGACTAGAAATACATCTTCATCGGTTAGGTTATTATTGGTGGTGTTTTATTAAAGTGCTGGTTTTCTATTATCTCTTAATTGTCAAACGGAAATATTTTCCACTAATGACGACCAAATATCCTCTTTCTAAAAGGTGTTTGGTGAATCTTAGCACGAATTAGTTTTATTTTTACTTCTTTATTTTTGAGCAAAAGGTGTTATAAATCGAGCCAAACACCTTGGAGTAGGAAGCATTGAGCTACGAACAAAATGTTCGCTTATTGGCTGAATTCGTTTGGCCTGAGAGAAGCGAGATCACCTGGAATGCACCATATATTGGGTTTCTCTTTCTCTAAAAAAAACCAAAAAAAAAAATCTCTTTCAGAAAAACTAGGTTCAATTTTCATCATTATTTCACATTAAACAAACTTTTAATTCTTTTTCTAAAATAATTAATAAGTCATTAATACCCGCAGGGAAGTCATTGGCAATCGATGGAAGTTGGTAAATTGTTTCTCAATCATGTGTACCAATTTTCAAAACAATTTATTTTTAATAAACTCAAAATAGATGAGCCTTTATAAGCCTTCCTCAAACTGAATCAAATACACCTTGGAGTCTAAAGCTGTAGGTGTAGTCGGGCAGAAACAGAAGTCGATCAAAGAGCAGTACGTGTACAAGCTTCATCGCTCCTGGAGCTGTATTACTAGTTTTTTCACACGACGCTGCATCGCTCATCCCTCAATAAAAAGGAGAAAATTGGAAGCTCCTGATCACAGAGGTAACTCTTAAAGTATTGTCCTAAAACACAATTTTCCCCTTCGCATCAAAATATGGGCTGCCTCTGACTCAGCCCAGAGATTGTTTAAAGTCTAAGTTTCAATTCGACCATGGAACGAGGACCAGATATTTTGTTAGCCACTGGGTATTTAGTGCTATCCTCGTAAAAACCGAAGTTTCAGGGTTTCATGTGTGAGTAAGCCATGCCCTGACTTATGTTAGGACTAGGTTAGCCTGGATCGAATCAAGGCGGCGAAGGTTCCTTCTTCCAGGTTTTATTCTATTCGCCCTCTAGCTTCGTCTGCCCAATTACAATTCTATTCCTTACCATTTTTATACACTTCTAATGAGACATAACCCAAACAGAACTTTCCGGAGTGCTCATCATCCTACCCAAACAATAATCCGTGTGTGGGAGGCCACCATGATTCCGTCGAGTGGCTACCCACTATTTGGGGAATACCCATACAGTTCCGCCTAGGACAAGTCTCATCAGGCTACAACATTAATCAATATCAAATCAATCAAAGGGGAATTCCCTTTGCAAAGTGCTAATCACAATGTGTAGAAAGTGTTGTCTAACACTTAGATCAGACCAGATCATGAATTTTTTTTTGGAAGCACAATTGAATAAACCAAAATGTGATGCTTATTTCAAACCTCGAAAGAAAAAAAGGGCGTCCCCCAGTCGTTCTTAAGTTATACACGAAGCGCAACGACAACGTTTGTGAAAAAAAACAAGTGAAAACCAGTAATCAGTCACCAGTTGTCAAGTTTGACGTTTTTCAGGAGACCTAAAATTTATACATCTCATTTTATTAATATAAGTCAAATATTTGGAAAAATTCAGAAATGTAGTTACAATTTATTTTTTACTCATCTTCCGCTTGATAATTTTAGTCTAAAACCAGTGAAAATGTACACTTATATACCCCATTTTTTATTAGTAAAACCCCATTTCATTTGCTAAATTGAAGCTTTTCTCATACATAGAACCTTGAAAATTTGGGGGAAAAGTAAAGAGCCCCGTGCAATATATTTTGGATTTATGGAGTTATATGGCGTATCTGTGTAGTAGCGTGCGCAATAGCTTCATTTTTCTATAGTAGACAGCTATCTTAAATTCAATTAAGACGTATAGAGAACGCAAATACGACGATCCATCGCATTTATTTTTTTGTATTTCATGGGCTTTTCTCTTATGATATTATTTTTCAGAGTCCCACATGGAAACATGGATATTCTCGTGAAGATCATTTTGCTGTCCTTACTATTCTCTACGGTGTGTCACAACACAAGTGCAGGTAAACATTGTACTGTACTCAGTCTTACTGAGATTCTCAATATTCTATAAACTCTGTAGTTGTGAGTTTTCCTGTTGGAATTTGGTTTTTCACTGCCGGCAGTCAAAAATATAAAATTTGTTTTTTTGTCATTTTTATCTGTTTTGTTTTTGTTTGAAATTGTGTATTATATTTTGCCTTCTTTCGTCGTGAAACAAAAGCAACACAACATCCCGTATCGGTAAAGAGTTTTAAAACAAATCAAAAGTCTCTGTTTTCAACATTTTTAAAGCAAATTCAATGATATTTCCGCTATTTCTCATCTAAAAAATCTTAAGAGAGCTAAGTAAATATGAATATTAAGTCATTTTCTTTAACAGTAGAAGCATATACTTTCTTAGACTGTTAAGCAGTTCTAGTTTTCTTTGTTTACTGGGAGACATTTTGTTTTCATCACTTTGAACCAAATACAGCGTGGGATGTGGAAGTTCATAAGTAGGTTCATTTGGCTTCGCAAAAAATAAAAAAAAGATCTTCTCGTAATTTTGTTCATCATATCAGAAACAATTAAAAATGTGTTTTTAATCCTCGTCCAAATGACACTTCTCTTTGCATTTTCTTAACCGCAATTGTTTTCTCTACTTCTTTTCAAGCATTGAATGCTCAAAACACATTAAATTGATGCATTTTTCGAAAACACGATTCGAAAACAAGATCTCTTTGGCGAGTCGTTTTTCCTGACATTGCATGGTGTCCATAATTATGAGAAAGGACCACTACTTTTTATTCATTGAAAAATTATCAAAAAATGTTCTTCGATCATGTAATATTCATATCTATTATATTCTACAATAGACCCTTTGCCAAAATGGTGGCCAAAAATTCAAATGTGTTAAAATTAACGTATACCCCAAGACACACAAACGTCTGTTTATACCCCAAGACACACAAATGTTTCGGTTTTCAAAAAAAGTTTTCTTGGGCAATTTAACACCTGGAATAATGAATCTTTGTAGGGTTACTAAAGTAAAGGTGCTCTTTCTAGTGCTGGTACTGGTTTTTCACTCATGATCAGTAACGTTTAGTTTTAAGTCTTTTGAATTTACTTCCGCTATTTTGGCAAAGGATCTATTCTAGAGGAGGGACATATAACATTTTGGGTTTAAAATCGGATAGCTGCTAAAAAAATGTTGTTTTAAAACCCAGAATCCACAGTTTCCCCTCACATCCCCATTCATTTTGAAGATCCCTTACAACCTCTGTAAGGCCTAAACGTACCCCCAAGTGAATTAAGAACCCTTAGTCATAACCCATGCAAGATTCATGCTTAATACTCCCGTCGTTTCGAGTTCTCTCATCTCCAGAAATATGGGGTATGAGACTGCTCATACATGCGCAATGATGCGTTTCAGCTTACAAAATAGCCGCCGAGTCTTATAGGAAATGTATGGGGAATATAGAGCTTCCTCTATTTACGGCGAATAGGGTTTTATTTACTCTGAGCTCCACATCGCGATAAACAACCCACCCTACAAGCTACTAAATAAGCGTAAAATGATCATTGAATCATGCGACGTATTGGTTCCCGGACTACTTGCCTTTGAAAGGCTTCGAAAACTCTAGATTCCATACATCGTCTATAAATCTGGCCACACTTGACCCCAAAATCGTCTTATTTGAAGTCGAAAACATTTATAAGTAAAAGAACTCCTCCTCGATATCACCAAACGAGTGTTTTATAATTCCAAAACCGCTCAAAATAGACAGCATGCCTGCAAAATGTTGGTTCCCAAGAAGCTTGAAGTTAGGTTAAATCTTAAGTGATTCGACGCGTTGTTAGCTCGTAGTTTTCAGTTAAAAATGACAAGAAACCACAGAGGACTGCTCCAAACAGCTTCAGAACCCCCTAAATATCGCCATTTTGTTTTTACAAGCTCCTATTGACTACTGAGATACAATAAGGAAGCTTAAAGTAACGATTTACGTTTGAAACTTGTTTCTTGTCCTTCATGGGCTTCCTGTGGTGAGGCTTATCAACAGAAAAATAATAGTTGTTCATTTGATTGTCAAGTAACTATTTTTTGGCAAGAATTGTTTTACTAACATCATAGTTGAATATAAATATGTGCTTGGAAACCATGTAGTTATAATTTTCCTCTAGAAAATCACTTCATTTTCATTCATGCGTAACACCGCTGACAATGTCCAATATTTCTGGCAATGTTTACGCTGTGTTAGCCTCAATTGTGCGTAAATTATGCCGAAATTTAGATAAAACTCGTGAAATTTCAAAGTATTTTAGTGTCTTCTTTACACACAGATCTCTTGAATTTCGACGGCTAACACAGCGTAAAAGAGAACTCGAAACGGGAGTATTCTTATAGTGCGGACACTCGAAACGTGAACACTAAGAGGTTTTTTTTTGTTGACATTTTTCATAACTATCCAATCAGCACAAAGATCGAAAATTTTTAGGCCTCATCTAATCACAACCAATGGCATAATTTATGTGATTTAACAGAGTTCTGATTGGAAAGTTTTGAAAAAAAATTAAAAAAAACATCGAAGTGTTCATGGTTCGAGTGTCTCTGCAATGTAAGTAGAAGTTATAATTTAAATGCTCAAAATACTAGTCTGTTAACGGAACTTTTCCTTACTCTTCTCGTAAAGCTTGTCCGTCTAAATGTGAATGCAAACGTGGCTGGTTTTGGACAGTAATAATGACATGTCATAACATATCATCGATTCCTGAAAATATTCCTCCTCGCACCTTAAAATTGTAAGAATAAGAACTGAATAATATAATCTTAAGAATAGGAGAAAATCTTTTTTTATAAGGGAAGAGAAGAGTAGAGAAGAGAAGAGAAGAGAAGAGATAAGAAGAGAAGAGAGGAGAAGAGAAGAGAAGAGAAGAGAAGAGAAGAGAAGAGAAGAGAAGAGAAGAGAAGAGAAGAGGGGAGGAGAGAGGGAAGGGAAGGGAAGGGAAGGGAAGGGAAGGGAAGGGAAGGGAAGGGAAGGGAAGGGAAGGGAAGGGAAGGGAAGGGAAGGGAAGACAAGAGAAGGGAACAGAAGGGAAGTGAACAGAAGGGAAAGAATAAGTCAGACCAAAAAATTTTTAACCATATTTAACAGATTATTTGGAGAAAACGACATTCAACTGCTGAAGCCAGGCATGTTTAAAGGACTTGACTCTATAAACGAAATGTAAGTGAAATAATGTAGCACTTCCATTCTAAGAGATATATCGTGGTCTACCTTTGGTACGAATATATTTTGTTTAGTACTTTTTATATAAGTTTCCACGTTTGTACCAATGCAAGACCACAATGCATTCTGGTATTTCCTGAGTTTCGATAAACATGATGAATTGTGTTCTAGCTTGGAAAGACCAACAAAAGATGTTAGTACCCAAGCTGGACCACAATGCACCCTGTTTATCAAACTAGATTATACCTATGACACATAGGTAGTCAGCGTAAATGTGTTGTTGAGATCGTAAAAAAAATTGTGAAAAACGTTTGCGCTTGCTTGCGCATTTCAGCATTTTTTTTGTTATTGAGAAAAGGAATATTCGTTTTCCATAAGCCCGATATGCGAAATATTTCTGTGTATACTGTGAGACCAAGATACTTAATATATTAAATTTATTGTATTTCTCAGACAACTACAACGCAACAAGTTACGACATATCGAGAAAGGAGTATTCAATGATGTTTTTAGTCTTCAATATCTGTAAGTTATATACAGCTAATTTCATTAATGTTGTCCACCAAAAAAGACATTTAGACCAAACGATGCCAGAATATCATTGAATAAGTAGAGTTAATAATTATTATTCTCCGTGTTCATTGTTACTCATTATAGAGTTTGACGGTATACCATAGGAATATAATGTACTCAGTGTCTGATAAGGAAATATACCTCTTTGATACCTTCGTATGAAAATTGCCTATTTCAGACCACATGACTTTCCCTTGAGAAATCTCATTTTGTTAAATATTTAAACTTGAAAGAATCAACTCAATCCAAGAGTGGCATCACGTGGTCTGGGCACAACAAACAACGAAGCTAAATAGGTCTATTCCAAGCTAAATTTCACGAAAAATACACGTCATACAGGACAAGCATAATCTCTTAATCGATCTATTCAATATTTTTTAGAAACTTGTCATGGAATGCAATTGAAATAATTGAACCAGGATCATTTTATGATTTGCAACTTTTTGAAACACTGTGAGTAAAGTAGAATCTAAACAAAATTAGCGGATGGGAAAACGAGCAGGGGACTGGGATCGAGTTTCTCAAATTATATTTAATTTACGAACAATCCGCATAATAAGAAAGAACACCTAAAATAATATGGATTGAAAATTTGATCCACTTTGGACAATGCAAATTAAAACGAAATTACGATATTTTAAAATATTTTAATATACATATATGTTTTAATATTTGCATTATTACATCAGTCTCTATTCTTCCTACATTATAGGGACTTGAACTTCAACGCCATAAAATTGCTGCAAAATAATACCTTCAATGGTGCTACATTTTTAACAGAACTGTAAGTTTACTACACAAACCACCTAACTCATCACTAAGTAAGAAGACAATATCTCACGCTCCCCAGAAAAAGTCGATATCAGTATACTTATGATAAAGTTAGTCGCCTGAAAATCCCCCGGGCTGAAAATCTTCAAGGATAAGACCAGCAATGATTATGGGTAGACATCAACAGGTTCGAACCCAAGCCCGAAATGCAATATGGGTGATGTACAATTCAAGTAACGAAAGGTCTACCCTGCTTGGCAGAGGTTTCTTTATTTCCCACCTCTAACGAGTAGGAAGAAAGGAAACCTCTGCACGGATCTGTTCGAAGTCGTCCAAAACTCTCAACGAATAACTTAACTCACAAACGGTTTTAAACCCGTTAAAACCAGTTTTAATGTTCACGCATGTCACCAATTATATAAAAAAGACGTAGACTATTAACGAGACCGGTGATTTTATCTGCTTGCATGGTCTGCGCACGGTCAATATCACGTGGTGGTACGTTACAACATCGCTAGCCAAACAAAAACCTAAAACAATAGGTTTCCAAACCATTCTACTCCAATAACTACTGAAAATCGATGAATATTGGAAATGACTTGAAACTTGGTTAAACTTACCTATATGGTCCCAATAGTAGCCACGCAATATATTTTCGTCGCCGTTAAAAATGGCGAACCGGATAAAAGTTATCATTTTTTTCAGCGTCCAAATTGTGAATAGATATTGACGTCATTTACTCAACCCTATTGTTCTTTTAGTTTTTAAACCAAAATTTCTCAACTGCAAGTGACTCCTAGGTTACAATTTTCGCCAATCTGATTTTCATAATCATAATTAAGTCATATTACCGTAAAATTGGGGCCTTTTTTCATCCAAGTGCCACTACAAAATAGTAGAAAATACTGACAAAACAAGTGTAGTAATCTTAATTAACAATATCTTTGTGTCTTCTTCAGATTATTGTCAAACAATCAGATAGAAACGTTTGAAGAAGGAGCTTTCACAGGACTGAACTCATTGATAAGACTGTAATATATAAATATACACCGTTTCTGGAAAAAAAAGACAATTCTCGAATATATATTTATAAATACGTGTATCCCCCTTTATCAGAACGGTTTTTTTGTTTCGTTATGAATACACACATTTAAATCAAGGTATTATTAAGGATGGTGTCTTCTAATTGCGAACCATTTTAACTTTAATTTTTTTTAATTGTGTCAGTCTTTTAAATTACCCAAAAGGCCACTGGAATGTGAAAAAAAAATGGGGTTCCAACGTATCTAAGCGAGATAATGAACGTTAAAAACCGATATATGGCCATTATATTACGCAAGTAAAATCTTTTATGTATCTTATTATAACCACCTTTTTTTACCAATTTGTTTCCTCCAAAGTGTAAAATATGGTTCTGAAGGGATCCTTATGTTTCCTTACATTTGCATCCAAAACAATTTTTATTTTAGAAACTCTATTATGAAGAAATATTATACTATATCTATTCCATCTTGGATGAACAAAACATAGGGTACCCACGTGTTTTAATAAGTTATGATTATCTAAAATATTTTTTTAGGATAAAACGAGTGCTAAAAGTGTGACAGGTGTGACGCAAATTTACAAAACGGCGTGACCAACTCTATTTTTCGCGTGTTTACAGTCTCGTTTCTATGCTCGAGGTTTTACAGCAAGGGGAAAAACTGAAAGAAAAATCATTACTTTAAGCCTTCAAAGCATCAGAAGACTTATTCAATTCGAAGAAAAACATTAATAAGTATTTCCTGTGTAGAACTGACAACACCAACATTTCTTTATGTTTCTTCTTCAGAGATTTGCAGAAGAATCGGATTACTAAGTTGAAAGTACGAATCTTCACCGGAATGCCAGAATTGGACACACTGTAATATCCCGCTCAAAATGCGACTGCTTTCCTTTGTATTATTACTTACTGTTTAAAAAATCGAGCAGGAGTATTTTATCGGGTATAAAAGCACAAGGCGTAGCCGAATGGTTTTAGTACGTGATAAACACACAACTGCGAATTGATAGACCTTTGCAAAATTCGTTTGACTAACCTCAGAACAACTATTGAAGGCGAAGCTAAAGAAGACAAATGCAGTAAATGCATGGATTTCAAAATTCAACATTGGATCTTTTGTTATGTGGTTAGTCAAGCAGTTCGGGAAAGGTCTATTTCAACAGCTTCAAAAAAACATGAATAGGTCTCAGATCGAACTTTTCAGATCCCCCATTATCAGAGTTAACTCAAATAGGTTTAAAAAGTAAAATAAATCATGCGATTACATGAACAAATGAAGAAAGCAGGCTATTTGTTTTTGATCGCTAGATTGGTTTTTCATTTTTCACTTTTTTAAAGAACTCTACGGAATAACAAAATTGCCGATATTGATGAAGGAGCATTTGAGGAACTATATCGAATGGATAATTTGTAAGTTAATCCATAATGAATGTTACCAAAATACAAGACCATCATTGGTTGATATACCAAAAGACATGGTCACCATGTTGGATGATATAACAAAATACATGGTCACCATGTTGGATGATATAACATAAAGACATGGCCACCATGTTGGATGATATAACAAAATACATGGTCACCATGTTGGATGATATAACATAAAGACATGGTCACCATGTTGGATGATATAACAAAAGACATGGCCACCATGTTGGAAGATATAACAAAAGACATGGCCACCATGTTGGATGTTCATTTGTTATAACAAATGACATGACCACCATGTTGACTGATATAACAAAAGACATTATCACCATGTTGGATGATATAACAAAAGACTTGACACCATGTTGGATGTTATAACAAAAGACATGACCACCATGTTGGATGATGTAACAAAAGACATGACCACCATGTTAAATGATATAACAAAATACATGACCACCATGTTGAATGATATAACAAAAGACATTGTCACCATGTTGGATGATATAACAAAAGACATGGTCAACATGTTGGATGATATAACAAAAGACATGGTCACCATGTTGAATGATATAGCAAAAGACATAGTCAGCATGTTGAATGATATAACAAAAGACATAGTCAGCATGCAGGATGGTATAGACACCTTCCATATGACATAAAAGCAGCTTCGTTGAGAGGACAAGTTAAAACAAAAGAATTTCAATCTTCTTTGAATTGGAAAGATATAGTTTTGTTCTGCTTATTGAACTGCATTTAATAGTGCTGTGAGGGGTGTGTAACCGAAAGACAATAATGATGAAGATGAGGCTAATGATTTCTTTTTTTTCTTTCTTTCTTTCTTTCTTTCTTTTTTTATTTTATTTTGTGTGTGTGTGTGTGTGTTTGTGTGTTTGTGTGTGTGTGTGTGTTTGTGTTTTTGTTTCGTGTTTTGTTCTGGGATAGGTACCTAAACAACAATAGCATTCAAATTATTCGATCAGGAACGTTCAGAGGACTCCGATTAGTAGTTTTCCTGTAAGTGCTAATGAAGAACGAGAACTATGGTTACTTGGGTCATAACGAGTAAACTCATACAACTTTTGAGGATCTTTTTCCATTTCAGATTACATGACATTCCCTTGGCTATTATTCCTGTCTTTACTTGGCCTAATAATTCTCGAAAAGATACATCAATACGACTTAAATGAATCTTATTCTCAGCTAAGAGGATAAAATTTGGTTTAAACTGATTCATTATTCTTTGCTTCTAGGGATTTGATGTATAACCGTATAACCACTGTGGAAAAATGTGCATTCAACGAAACTAAAGCTTTAAAGGCTCTGTAAGCCATGATAAAAGAATGGGAGTAGGGGTCTATAGCAGCTGAGTTGATTGCCTCCCCCATAAGAAATTATGTGTCACTATTTTTGTTAAGCATTTCTTGAGCATTTTTCGAGTATAGTACAATGTAGACTTTTCTTGTTGATGGAAATAAAAATCCGCCATGAGTTCAACTAGAGTACACAATTAATTTAAAGGAGGAAGAACTCGTATTTCATAAATTCTCTTGGCAGAATAACGGGAAATGATAATCAAGGTCAACTCAGCTGGTATTGATACCAGAAAAGATCAAGTTATCAATTATCTTTCGCAGGCAAATGGGCGTAAACAAAATCCAAGATATTCACCCAAGAGCATTTGAGGGACTACAATCATTAGCTACATTGTACGTATATATACTAAACTACAATTAACATGACTTCCTATATAGCGGTTAGTAAAAAAAGTTAAATAACAAAAATAAAAAACAAGCGTTCATTTCGTCGGTTTGACCCAAAAATAAGCGAAATCATAGTTGACATGAATTAGAACAACGGTAAGCATTTTTTTTTTTTTTGAAAACGGTGAAAAGACCAGGTTACCTTGTCATGTTGAAAATTTCGAATCTAAATATTTTCCCAACCGCTTAACGTAGAGTAAAATCCATGCTCAACTTTGTTTCAATTCAGGTCGGTTATGATTTCGATTATTCTTGGGTCAAGCCTACCAAATGCACGCGTTTTCATTAAAAAAAGGGAAGAAATATGACGTCAAAAATTACGTAAGACGTAACAAACATTTCCAAAACAACTTAAAATGTTTCTACTCCTAAAACAGCATTCTGAGTAAATACTAGCTTTTTACTCTCTAAAAAAAACATAAATTAACACTACCTGATATTTTTGTATTTTTTTTCTTATTTAATTAACTTGTATATTTCCTTAGCTTATACAATAAATTTGCAATAAAGATTGGGGGCTAACTAGAAAACTTACCAGTTAAAGTGTATATATGCCTTCAAACTTTCTTGTTCGATTTGAATTCTCCTAATGGTGTAGATATAGACTGCAAAATTTTTTTTTCGATTTGGAGTCCGCAAAGCGCTCAAATTTAGCTTTAAAGTTGTCAATTTTGCCACGCCCTTCTTGGTTGGCCGTGACTTTGTGCCTCAAGGAAGTCTGGCACTAGTACTTTGATGACGTAAAATCGGTCAGTCACGCTACAGTTCTTCCAAACATTTCTTCACGCTGCTTCTTGTTTTGTATGAAATATCAAAAAAATGCCAAGTAGATGTGTTGTTGAAAATTGTTCCAACACACCAAATTCAAAACTGGGAATAGTGCTTCACATCATTCCATATTTTAATGATATGGCTCGAGGCAAAGGCCAGAAGAAAGCAATGGATCGACTTCGTAAATACTACGCGAGCGAAATGGAGACCGGGCTGAAGTAAGCCCCACATTCAGCCGCACATTCGACTTTTGCTCATAAATTGCGAAATCGAAAGTAAACCTCACTTAAAAACAACCTAATATTGTTTAGAAAATTACCAGCTTCTCCCTGATTACAATAATATTTGGCACAAATCGGTTGGAAGTTCCCGGCATAGACGATGTATAGCACTCGGCCCACTTCGAAAATGTTCACTCAAATTTATTCAAACCTCAATAACTCACTTGAAATGTATTCGATTTCTCTAAAATTCGTAAACCAAATTGATATTGCTCTACTCTACCCAGGGCACAGGGTTTAAAATATTTGCCTTGTATATTTGGAATTTCATCATGCGTCAATATGGAACATTTTCAAGTTTGAACCAAGTTCAACAATTAATAACTGCTCACCTATTATTTTCAGTCGTCCTCAAACCCACTATTGTATACGCTAAAACATCCAAAAAACCCAGGGCAAAGTGACTGGAGATCATAAACAATATAAAAATATGCCGAAAAGGAACCCGAACTAAAAGTCTGCTCATCGACACGTGAAACCTGACACCCTATATACGTACCCGATCGCTTTACACAGAATTCGAACTTCGAAATTTCAATAACTTCTCTCGAATTCATACCATTTCAAAATCATTTAACAAACTAAAGCTGCTCCAGTGAGCTCAGGGCAGAGCGTTTACAAGTGTTATCTTTTATATTTGGAATTTCATCACCCCGTCAATATATAACATTTTCAAGTTTGAACCAAAATTTATTCAATTCCTCTAAAATCCGTAAACCAAATTGATGAGACTCTACTAGGTTCAGGGCATAGGGTTGAAAACTTCTACCGAATTTTATCATGCCGTCAATGTGGAACATTTTCAAGTTTGAACCAAGTTCAACAATTATTTTCAGTCGGCCTCAAACCCACTTATACACGCTAAGGAACCCGATGTCTTCAGTCATAGAACAAGTTTCATCGCTTTCAGACTCAGAAAAACACGTAGACTAGCCATCACGCTCTAAATAGTGTCGTACTTTTAATCTAGAATATCAAAAATTACTTTTTTTCGTCCTTCTTCCTCAAGAGAAGTAAATTAAGTGAGCTAGATGTGCGCGATAATTCGAAAGAAAACTACTAGATCGATCAAATTAACCCGACGCAGTGACCGATTTGACGTCACTAGGTACCAGTTTCCCAAAACACGGCCAACCAAGAAGGGCGTGGCAAATTTAATGACTTTAAAGCTAAATTTAAAGGCTTTGCGGACTCCAAATCGAAAAAAAAATTATGCAGTCTATATCTACAACATTAGGAGATTTCAAATCGAACAAGAAAGTCTGAAGGCATATATACACTTTAATTTAGCCCTCAGGCTCAACTTATATATATATACAATTGTAAAAAACTATTTATATATACATGGTAAATAATTTATTGTATTTTTTCTTACTATAAAATTGTCAAACTCTTAATTTGATGAGCAATGAAATTTTGATTTTGATTGATTGATTGATGACGTCGTTACCCATCAAAAACGATCCATTTCAAAAATTGGTTTGCTCATGAGCTTAAAACATCAGAAATCATATTATGTCATACGTCTTATTATGTACATGTCAGTCACGTCTTTTCTTTTTAGAGGTCTCGAAGAAAATGGGTTAAGAAGCATAGGAGAGTCCTGGTTTCAACATAAGCCGGGGATAACTAAAATGTAAGTATATATTGTCAGGGGAAACTCTTATTGACATTCACTGACCACAACCACGCCGTCCCAAAGTCCATCGATCGACCCGAAGAATGTTATTGAGAACGACTATAATATTATACAAATGATTTGTTTTGTATGCTTTTATTAAGATCATTCCGGTTGGGATGGTAACAGAAGGCCATATCTAGTGTCAATATACAATCTAAGTGCGGCTTACTATGTGTTTTTTGAGTGGAGCTATTTTAACCCCGAGCAACAGAGAATTCAAAACTGGACAAAATAACTTACAGGAATATTGAATTATAAATTTATAACATTCTTTTTTATACATTTTCTAGCGTTCTCCAAAATAATTTAATAACGTCGTTACCCGCAAGAGCCTTCAACGGCTCCAACAGCATTAAAAATATGTAAGCTATAACAATGAAAATCAAATATAAACTAAACCAAAACAGGAATCTTATCGAAGCCTTGAAACAACCTCTGCATGGGCTGATCAAAGTCAGGCACGGGTAACTCACAGATTAAACCCTGAAACAACCTCTGGGCTGATCATGGGCTAGAATACCGGTCATCTCGCGGGCGCGCCATCAGCGGTTTTCCCTCTGAATGTAGGGTAGGCTGCCTTGAAGAAGCGTTTACAGTTCTTTTGTACTTTAAGTAAAAGAGATTTAGAAAACGTACTTAAAATAAAAACTAACGCGTAAATCCGACGTTTCGGAGTCATCGTGACTCCATTATCAAGGCTTTTATTTTCAAAAGTTTGACAGTCGCTTAAATATGTGGTAAATACAATGGGATAGAAACAAACAAAGTCAAACAAAGACTTTGGCCCGTACAGAGTCTGACTGTCTCATTTACGAGATGCTCTTCATCCGTGACCGTCGACCGTCACTAAATAAACAATCAGCCTGTACGGGCCAAAGTCTTTGTTTGACTTTGTTTGTTTCTATCCCATTGTATTTACCACATATTTAAGCGACTGTCAAACTTTTGAAAATAAAAGCCTTGATAATGGAGTCACGATGACTCCGAAACGTCGGATTTACGCGTTAGTTTTTATCTTTTGTACTTTACAAAAAAAATAATACATCCAAGTATGTCCAAGAGATCGAAATTCTCTAAAGGGTTTTACAAAGACTTGAATAACATAAGCAGCTGTTTTGAAGAACAAACCACGAAAAAAAGGAAAACACTACCTGGATTATGGAATAGATTTTTCGAAATATTGTGTATTTTAGGTGAAAAATGGACGATGTTAGCTTTTATCAATAGAACTTAAAATCACCTATTATGTCTACAATTACAGGTTCTTCCAAAATCCGGGTGGACAATTTAGATTCAGTGAACAGAAGATAATCAAAATACGATGAAAATTTTCCAATTTCACTATTTCTTTGTTTACTATTGGGAATGACAGGCGATAATTTCCAAAACTCACCGGTAAGTTTGGACGTTGAATTTCATATCGTGGCAGCATGAAATGTACTTCATAAGAATTGTCATATAACACTGGGGGAGAATCGACGTGGACAAATGCTACAAATGCTCAAGTACGCTATTTATTGCTATATTATTTTTTCTCTCGAAGGTTTTTTTCAGTACCGCCGCCATCTTGGTTTGACAAATATTCGCGCATGCTCAGTTACGATGACCGGTATTCTAGCCCATGCCAAAGTCAGGGCAAGCATAACTCACAGGTTAAACCTTGAAACAACCTCTGCATGGGCTGATCAAAGTCGAGGCACGGGTAACTCACAGATTAAACCCTGAAACAACCTCTGCATTGGCTGATCAAAGTCATGGCGCGGGTAACTCACAGATTAAACCTTGAAACAACCTCTGGGCTGATCAAAGTCAGGGCACGGGTAACTCACATCCCGATTAAACCCTGAAACAACCTCTGGACTATTCTAAGTCAGGGCATGGCTAACTCACAGATCGAATTGAAATTTAGCATGTTAGATTTTGCGATTGTGAAGGGAGGGAAACCATATAACCTGAAGAAAAACCCTTGAATCAAAGGAGAGACTCAACAGACTATGCTTACATGCGATGCTTAATCCTCTAGTAAATATTGTGAGGTTTGAATCTCAAATCTCGGAATACATGCTTCAGGCTCAACGAACGCACTTTATTCTCTGAACTTGTGGTTTTTGTGAATCTGTGATAGTGTGTGTGTGTGTGAATGTGTGTGTGTGTGTGTGTGTGTGTGTGTGTGTGTGTGTGTGTGTGTGTGTGGGTGTGTGGTTCGACTGAAATGAAGAAATATGAAAATTACAATAAAAAAAAGCAAAATAAAGCAAAATATATCTTACTTACAAATTATTCCCTGCTATTGTGGATGGCGACTCAAAACTAAACTTACTATGCTGCGGCAAACTTAATCACTTATGCGTGCAGGAATTCTGGGATTACGTCATCAACAAATATTAGTAATATGATTTAGTTATGGCAGGGCCGTAGCAATCTTTGAAAAACTTGGGAGGGGCACAAAGCAACACGTGATCACGAAAAATGAAATCTGTTGACGCTACGGCACTGTATGGTATAGAAAAGACAAACCCCACTATTCAGGAAAGCCCGGGTGCCATAGAGGTGAGACTGCTCACCTCTCGCTAAGGCGACCAGAGCTCGAGTTCCACTGGACTCGGTATTTTTTTTGTATGTGAATAGAGTTTCTGGCTGCTTTTCTCCTTTTCTTGGGCGAGGGTTTTCTCCGGGTTCTCCGGTTTTTCTCCCTCCACAACTAAATCAACTTCTAAATTCCAATTCGATCATGGAAGAGGGCCACAGGTTTGTTAGCCACTGGCTATTATAAGTGCTACTCTCGTAAAACAAGGATGATTCTGTGGGTTTTATAGTAACCTTCGAGAAAACAAGCTTCAAACCATTCAACCTGGAACATTCGAAGGGTTGGTAAAGTTACAAGACCTGTAAGTGGATCATCGTTACACCACTTAAAGACTGAACTAAACTCGTGTACGCCCTTTTTGTCTATATATATAAGTCTGGAAAGAGTAACTATTTTGCTCAGCAACATGATTTTTTTCCTGAAAGATCCACTCTAGTTTCTGAGCTGGGGCATTTTATGTTTTATTATACTATTGATTCCATCTGCACGTAATCGTAGTTTTGTGTAAAAATTCTCAGCAATAAACTCCTATGTTTCCGTTCACAAAAGCAAAGTTTTCAAAATAAATCTTTATGTTTAGTGTATGACCACCATTTGGAACACTCCGATAATAATGAGATTCAAAAACGTTTATCATGTGATTAAAACCCAGCAATTCTTAACTGGATTAGCTAATGTACGTGCTTACTGCATTATTTTTATTTCAAACATCCAATCACAATGCACAGTTACGGCTGACGTAAGACCGCGTAGGTAATGCCACGGTGTTAAATTGACTGTAATGTTTCTTCCTCGAAAATAAAATAGTCCTAAGATAGAGCGACTTCAAAAGAGACCTCTTAAGCTTGGGTGTAATGTTTCCCATTTCAAACCACGTGTCACTTTTGAGAATAAGATTCTTTGCTTGAGTTGTATCCATTTTCATGTGTCTTCTCATGTGCAACCGTTAAACAAACAAATTATACTTTAGGGAATTCGAATGACTCATTATCTGAAATGGGAAAACATTAGACTCAAGCTAAGAGAGTTTATTCTGAAGTCGCTCTAACTTACTTTAAATAAGTTGCACTTTTTTGAACAAAATGTGGAAGGTTGCCATGACTTTAAATTAAGCTTTTTGCTTACTAATTATCAGCGATCTGTCACATAATCAGCTTGAATGGATCAGAGGGGATGAATTTCTGACACTGCGTTCTCTCGTACACCTGTAAGCATTCATTATATATAACTGTATATATTTTTTCTTCTGCACTGTTATTTTCAAGGAGTTGATATAACACATATGATAGAGTAAAAATGTGGAATAATTTTGAAGAGAGTTAAGAGGGAGTCTCTCTAACAGCGGACCACTGGCTCTGGGTTCCAGAAAAATATTGTTTAACGATGCCATGTTTTCTTTTCATTAGATATCTTAGCAACAACAAAATCAAAGCTATCGGACAAGGAGCTTTCAAAGATTTAGAGCATTTGGCTATTCTGTAAGTGTGATGATGATATGATGATATGAAAAATGCTTGTTTACTCCACAGGTTGCCTGATTTAGATAAAAGTACTAAACGAAAATAAAATCTGGAAAAAAAATGTTTATAAATATTTAGAATGAGCTACAGTCTTAACAAGTGTGCTAATTTATAGAAGCGAAAAATCTAAAACACAACACATTATATTTTAACACCCCTTTGTTTTCCTATGGCATTCCCCTGGTCACCGTACTTTCAGAAAGCGTAGAAATATGTTTTCAAGGACTCTCTCTAACGATCTTTCACGTACATAATGCTACCATTTGTTTGCAACTCTTTCCACCTATCTTTCACGTCCACAACACTAACATATGTTTGGAGCCCTCTTGACTTTGTGTAGCTTTTTCCAAAGTCTCTTGTAAAATCAATTTCAGGTATATTGACAACAACAACTTAACGTTTTTACTGGAAGGTTTTTTTACCAAACTGAAACATTTGGACCATTTGTAAGTAGAGCTTACTTGTGTATTCATCAAAATACTTTATAAGCCATTTCAAAGTTCAAGTATCGTTTTCAGTGCGCATTCGATTTGATCCCGAATTTTTCACCTTCTTTTGTTTAATCCTTCTTTGTTTTTTTTTAAACTTTGAACTGCCTTATACAACCGCGCGATATTAATCCGTGCTATATGTCACTGCTTGTTGTACTTTACAGACTCTGTACTTTACAGAAAATAATTTTAATCTCCTGAGAAGTTGAACCTATTATTTTGTTCTCCAAATCGAGCTGCATTCCGACGTCCTGCAAGTGGTCTATACTCTGAAACACTAAACTCATAATCAACCAATCAAGGCGGTAGCGAGTACGATCTAGCAACTGTACTTGCAAAAAATTTTCTAAATAAAAAAATATTTTATAGAAGAGTTCAATATTTTGCTTTGAATAAACACTCTTTTCTACATCGAACAAATCAAAAATAGCTGAGATTAAAATTTTACCGCTTTAACAATCTCTTCGATATCTTGTTTCTTCGTGCTTAGGCATATTTCCGGGTGTAACATTGAAGAACTGATACCTGGAACGTTCCGTGAGCTGACAGGATTAAGAGAGTTGTAAGTCATGCCTTATTCTACTCATACAATCTACACTTTTCAAAACAGTGTTCAAGTTGATCTTGGTTGGTTGGATGGTTGGTTGGTTGGTTAGAAATGATAACTAGCGGTAAGCTAGTGTGTGCTGCGTCGGTGTTTCTAATTAAACAGTTGTGATAAAAAAGTAAATTTGACAACGTAAAAAATATGAAAGATCACTTACTGACTTTTCGGACGCTAGTCCTTCGTCGGAGTAAAGGACTAGAGTCCAAAAAGTAAGCAAGTGATCTTTCTTATTTTTACAGTGTGAAATTTACCTTTTCATTGTTTGGTGCACCAATTGCTTCGTTTGTTATATTGTTTGTTTCTCTGTCGTTAGTTCGATTGATTGGTGGATTGGTTGATTTCCAGGTTTCGAGTTGGTTGCAGGGAGTGCTAACTATCGCCATACTACGATATTTCAGGTATCTCAACAGGAACAAGATCACTAAGCTGACAGGAGGAGTCTTCAATGGCGCTAGAAACGTCTTAATTCTGTAAGTTTATTCTATTAATTCGAATTCGGCAAACACATAACAAAAGTTGCACTTGCATAAAATAACAAAAATAAGGAAAGACTTGTAGTACTACTTAGCAATATTTATTATAGACCCCTTGCAGCACGTTGGAATGCAGCTCAATTTGGGTGGCAAGAGCTCACCATCCAAAATATTGTCTCATACGCTTCTATAAATTACTCGATTCCATATTTAATGTCATCTCTGCTATAGTCAACTTTATGAGCTGAAACTCCACCTCATTAATAATATCGAGGTGTTATTTTCATTTCTGCTCGTCATTCTGACACAACTGCTCAATTTAAACAGGGCAGAATCACATGACCTGTTAAGGCAAGTCGTCCATTATTCTAATTATTTTACTTGATTTTTTTCCAGAGACCTCTCTGACAATGCCATTAGTGCTATCCAAGAAAACACATTTAATGATATGCAAATATTATCAAAACTGTACGTATTTTCTTAATCCTTTTATATGTATGAAGAAAGAAACATTTGTGGCTTCGTTTGAAAAAAAAATTGTTTTATGTCGAAGCATTTTGTAAGTTTATTTAGACTAATGTTTGACTGACGTCCAAGCCTTGCATCGCGGAGCACTAGTTTTCTAAACCGAAGAAGGGAGACGTAGGTTTTGGAATTTTGAATTTTGGCCAAAAAAAAAAAAAAAAGTTCGATGAAATACCAAATAATCACAAAAAAAAGTTTTTGAAAACTGACTATTTTCTTCTTTTAAAAAAATGAGTAATTGAGCATGTCCATGGTGATGCTCAAAACATTTACACGGATGCATGTAGAGGTGGTGGTGGGGATGATGCCTTCGAAAGATAGGACGTTCTTATCATGAACCAATGTTTTTATTGTATCATTTAAGATATCTACAAAATAACAATATATCGTACATCAAAAAGGGAGTTCTTGCGAAAGTGAACTCAATTAAGGTTCTGTAAGTAAAGCAAGGTTTCTGTTCGCTTTTTGCTCAGTGTTATGGGATATTACTTTAAAACACATCCTTTAAAATACAGCCAATCAGAATACAGGAAAGCCGATGTATTTTCATTGGTATTTCACTCTTCCTTCCCAGTACCCATTGCGACTTTAAATTGTGGAGAATAAAATAGTTATACGATGCTTTCTCGTGACATACCATGGAATATCACACTTGTCCCATTTCTAGTTCATTGAAAGTGGAACGCTAGGACTGTGAATGTGATCTTTAACATTCCTAGTGGTGCTCACTGGCACTGCTTCAAGCGGTTAAAAGTATGTTTTTATATTTATTTTTTTCTAGAAACCTTTCAGGAAATAGCTTCCATATGCTCGAAAATGGAATTTTTCAAGGATTAAACCGTATTGCAATGATGTATGTATATTTGCTTGTCCTAAAACAACATAACTGAAACTTCCTCTCTTTCCTTCCTACCTGCTTCCATCCCGACCCGCACCCCCATCCCCACCCCTCCCTTCTCCAACGGGGGCCAAATTAGCCATTCCAAGGTTGGGCAAAAACAAGAACAAATCTTATTAATTAAGAACAAACTCAATGTCAACCAATCATAATTGAGGATTCGACATCATATTTTGATTAGCATTTCCCATAATTCTGCCGAGAGAATTTATGGAATACGAGTTCTTCCTTCAGTTTAATCAACATGAAAAGTACATCGTATACTCGGAAATTGCTCGAAAAATGCTACCCAAAAATAGTCTGCTATGATTGCTTTCGGGGAAGGCGATCAACTCAGCTGGCATTTAAGGCCAGGAATCCGGCGAACCCAGGGGTGCATGAGAGACAAGAGCACTAATGCTACACCAGCCTTGATAACATTTCACGAAAAAAATCTTTATAATTAAAGACATAATAATCCCAAATATTCGTAACATGTTGTTTAGAATTCTGACAAGTAACAAAATACAACATATCCAGGACGGAGTATTCGATGACCTTATCATGATGAATAGCCTGTAAGTGCTATAATGGGATCACTTAATGGGGAGGGAGTTAAAAACCGACTGCAAAGAAGAATAAAGGAACAATAATAAATGAATAGAGATTATCACAGGTTTAGAGCCTGATATCGTTTGTAATCACGAGTTTCCCGTAATATCGCGAACCAGCGAGTCCGCGAGCAAAATAATAATAATAATAATAAATAAATAAATAGATATAATATATATTGTCTAACTAGGATATAATTAATATATAGGATAAATATTGATAAAACTATCAACGTGAAGATAAAAAAGCCGGAAAAAGTATTTTAGATATTGAAATGGTCCAATGATTCCTGCAGTAATTATAAAATACTCGATAAATATTTAGATTTAAAATTATTTCAAGAAGATGCAGATTTCAATTCTACAGACAACGAATTCCACAAAGTAGACGCTCTAAAACTAAATGACCGACCTCCAGCTGTAGACAGTGATATTTTTGGTACCATAACAATGTACTTAGAGCGAGTTTCAAATTTGTGGAAATTTTTCATGGGTTTGACAAGATTGGATACATAACTAGGTGTGAACCCATTTAAGATTTTAAATATTAGAGCACCAATCAAGTAATTGCACAATTCATTAATAGGAATCCAACCAAGTTTATTAAACATGGGAACCGAGGGTGCATCACAGGCTGCATCGAATATTGTCCTAGCAGCTCTTTTCTGCAATCTGATAAGGCGATATTTAGCTTCTTTGGAACAACCTCCCCAAACAGGGGCACAATACTCAATAAGTGGTATAATTAGTAAATTATAGAACAATATTCTCTCCGAGTGAGCTAAATATCTTTTATTCCTTTCGAGTAAGCCAATACGTTGTGAAACCCGATGTTCAATGCTATCAATTTGAGAGTTCCATGAAAGTGATCGATCGATATGGACTGAATCAGTTGTCTGCAACTTAATGCTATTTACTTCAATTGAGATGTCACGTTCAAGAGTTAATATTTTTCGAGAACTACCAACAAGCATGACTTTTGTTTTAAAGGTGTTAAGAATCATTGCAGAAAGGTAGGAACGTCACATTTGGTATTTTGTTCCTAACAATAAATGTATTTGGTGATCCATATGTTTGTACCATACTTGAAGTACAATGCGGCTGAAGTATCGCAATCAAGTTTGAATATTAAGATATGGAATGCTAACGTATTGCAACTGCTATTCTTACATTCATCTTTCGGACACTTTACCAGATATCTTGGAAATAACAGAATTTCACGTGTTGGTAAGGATTGGTTCAATAAAACCGTATCACTGTACTTCCTGTGAGTAAATGATTTGTATAGAGAAGATTTATTATCTAAGAATGCATAAATATTAATATCAATTTCATAAAAAAAGAAAAAACAAAAGGAACGAAGAAAGGTAAGAAAGAAAGAATAAAAAAAAAAAAAGAAAGAAAGAGGAAAATGATGCATGCATGCTATGACAAAAGAGAATACAAACCATGACACCTAAGAACTATCTCCTTTGTCTACACCTGTAGAATCAGCTTCGTTGTTGTTGATTATTGCCTCATAGAATCTGCGAGGCTTTTATCATGGTTTGCATATAAAATATACCTAGATTCGATGCCAAATTTCTTCAAACCTCACGAAAAGCACGCAATAACTACTTATCTTCAAATCCTGATGGTTTTAAAACTTCTAGTTTGAATAACAAGACCGATGGAACTGGATTCCCAAACTTCACCTACAAAACCGCCATTTTGCCTTGCAGAGATAATGGGGGGTTGCATTGTTTCAGTGTGCAGTGCATTCCAGTTGATTAGACTTCTTTAAGCAAGGCTCACAAGATGTTCCTTAAAGGAAAACTTTATTGTTTCTTTATTGTGAATATTTTTGTTTTGTTTTCATTGACACAGGGATCTTCAAAATAATCTAATAGAAAATTTAGAACCTGGGATATTTAGTAAGACCGGTGGTAGTAAGATGTAAGTATCATTGTGTTTGATCTTATTAATACGAGGTGCATTATGCGTTCATGATCATGTTCATGTTCACGACACAGGGACCACGGAGCAGGTGGAGCTGGGGGGCTTTAGTCCCTTCCCCAATAATGGGAGCATACCCACAAACATCCCTAGGTGTTCCAGTAATTGGTGGTCGTTAGCCGCCCCCCACCCTTTATCAATATTATGCTCCGCGGTCCCTGCGACACCTTTGAGAAAAGATGATGCACGCTAGACGCAAGCGATGCATGTCCTAATGTCCTCTCACCTTCGTTTTAATCAGCGGCACAGAGCGCATGCGCCTCTAAGCCTAGAAGGTTTGTGATGTGACCACGTGCACGAAAAATGTTTCTGTTTCTTCATTTACAGAAAATAGCTAGCTGCTGTAATATTCGTGCATTTTCTCCCTAGGTTCTTGTTTAAAAATAAACTACGCCGTATAGAAGAAGGAATTTTCAGTAACAATTTTGCGTTACATACAATGTGAGTTAATGTTCAATTAATTCGCCTTGTTAGAAAACTGTTAGAAAAATTAATTTAAATCGAATGTACACTATAGCTTTTTTGGTTACCCCCAAAGACGCAATGTATTATGGGAAGGTGAACATGTTGAAACAAATGGCTTGTGTTATACCATCTTTTGCCCTCTTTCCTCTACACCACTGATAAAGAAGACAGTAATCCAATATTAAGCTAAACTCAGCATTTAATATTTACCTCGACATAACTCTCCAGAAACCTAAGGGAAAATATGATTGAAAATATTGCACCAGGGGCATTCAAAAACTGCCATTCTCTTACAGACGTGTAAGTACAGTTGATAACATTATCGTTATAACCACACCACACCACACCACACCACACCACACCACACCACACCACACCACACCACACCACACCACACCACACCACACCACACCACACCACACCACACCACACCACACCACACCACACCACACCACACCACACCACACCACACCACACCACACCACACCACACCACACCACACCACACCACACCACACCACACCACACCACACCACACCACACCACACCACACCACACCACACCACACCACACCACACCACACCACACCACACCACACCACACCACACCACACCACACCACACCACACCACACCACACCACACCACACCACACCACACCACACCACACCACACCACACCACACCACACCACACCACACCACACCACACCACACCACACCACACCACACCACACCACACCACACCACACCACACCACACCACACCACACCACACCACACCACACCACACCACACCACACCACACCACACCACACCACACCACACCACACCACACCACACCACACCACACCACACCACACCACACCACACCACACCACACCACACCACACCACACCACACCACACCACACCACACCACACCACACCACACCACACCACACCACACCACACCACACCACACCACACCACACCACACCACACCACACCACACCACACCACACCACACCACACCACACCACACCACACCACACCACACCACACCACACCACACCACACCACACCACACCACACCACACCACACCACACCACACCACACCACACCACACCACACCACACCACACCACACCACACCACACCACACCACACCACACCACACCACACCACACCACACCACACCACACCACACCACACCAAAAATATCTTACTTAAAACAATAGAATTCAAGATGGCCGCCGTATCAGTAAAAAGGTTTATTGGGCAGTTAGTTGGTTGCTTTGCTCTGATTGGTTGGTACTGTATTTTTACCCAGAAATTTGGATGGCAACAAACTTACGCATCTCCACAACAGAACCTTTTTTAATCTTACAAACCTTTTCAGTCTGTAAGTTAAGGAAAAGCCTTTAGACCTATTGTGTATTCGTATCGTGCACTTTTGGAATCCTTCTAAAATTTCAGACTAAATTTCACCCTATTCAGTTCAATAACTACTATTAGTATAAATACAAAGGTGATTATACAAAATCGCGCGCTCTGATTGGTTTTCTATCTCGGATTATCCTCCGGTAATCACCTTTTCAAAATGGCTGTCGTGCTTTTAAAAAATATAATATTTTCACTTTCAATGTTGTTTCCTTCTTTCTTTTTTGAAATAATCACCTTTTTATTTATACTAAAACAATTATTCACCTCAGGCTCAGTGATTATCGATGAATATTTACCTCGCAGCTCGAAGACTCGCCTCTCGGTAAATAGTCATCAATAATCACTTCGCCTTCGGCGAATAATTGCTAAATATTTATTGACTGAGGGCACAAAAATTATGAAATTTAAGATTTAATGAAAATTCCAGAAGTGTATCATACATGCAACTGAAGCAAAAGTTTGCACTTTCACCACACATAGTCGCTAAATGCATACATACAATGTTTTTCTTTTTCTTTTATTCGCTTTTATTTCTGATGAAGTCTAGTGAGAATAGTCGAAATTTCTAAGGCTGAAAAAACGACAGAAATGCTTCAAATGTAGATATAAAATATATGAAATTTGGCTACAATTCAAATATTATTGTAGCTTGTTGTAGGTCAAATAATTTGTGTTTTAATATCTTACGAAATAGTTATTATGATGCAGGACGCTGAGCAGAAACCGTATCAAGTACCTACCCGATGGATTTTTTTCTAGTCTAATTTCACTGATAAACCTGTAAGTGTTACACAGTGTTTGCAGTTTTCAATAAGAAAACAAGATGATAACGTACCTTTTTTTGTAATTTATTACGTAGGGTAATGCATCAAAATGAATTTTCGACCATTCCACGCTTTGATGGCAGTCCTTTAGGTCAAATGTAAGTAACGCTAAAAAAATAACTTAACACAACTTTATAGAGTCCTGAAATAATTAAAAACCACCTGGTCGGCTACATGTGTGTGTTTTCTGCTGTGCCCTGACTAAGATCACCCCAGACGTTGTTTCAGGTTTCGATCTGTGAGTTAGCAGTACCTTGACTTTTATTCTCGTTCTTGTTTAGATTTTTTGGAAGCAATCGTATCAGATCCCTTGAAAACTTCAAGCTTATGAGGAAAATTGCAGAACTTTTCAATGTGTGAGCATTCATGGCTTTATAACTAATGTAGTTTTTGCTTATGACTGAAGGAACTTTTCTTCCAGGCCTTTTTTTATAATTCGAAAACAATGCTTTTGAATTTCAGAGCACGTCTTGCCTTGATTTTTATACTTGATTTAACCATGTTAACCAAGATATTTCAAGACGACCGAGATCCCCGTTAAAGTGCACCTTAGTAAAGGTTATAGAATGGACACGAGTATAATAAAGGATTTATCATCGCAACAATCAAATAAAGAAATAGTTTACCATTCAACTATTAACTTAATGTAGAATCGATACTGAAGGTATTGTATCAGGGATTATGTGCACTTTAAGTTGTCATACACAGTAAATCGGATAGGGTGGTTTTGGCCCCAAAAAAGGGGCCAAAATTTTGACCCTATAGTGGCCCTCTTAAGGTAGGGCTATTTTGGCACTATCGGTAGGGGCCATTTTTTAGCTCTGATTTTGAGGCTGTTTTAGCCCCTTATTTGGCTAAATTCTGACCCTAAAATGGCCCCTTGTGAAAAGGGCCATTTTAGCATTTTGGAAATTGGAGCTATTTTAGCTCTGATGTTGGGGCTATTTTAGCCCTTAGTGGAGCAAATTCTGACCCTAAAATGGCCTCTTGTGAAAAGGTAATTTTGGCACTTTGGAAATTGGAGGTATTTTAGCTCTGATGTTGGTGCTATTTTAGCCCTTAAGTGTGGCTAAATTGTGACCTTAAAATGGCCCCCTTGTGAAAAGGGCTATTTTGGCACTTTGGAAATTGGAGCTATTTTAGCTCTGATGTTTAGGCTATTTTAGCCCTTAATATTAGGACCGTTTTTTTGGCCCAATTTTAAAGGGGCCAATTTAGCTAATGTCTAGAGCTAATTTTTGACCCGGATACCTCCTTCCTTTGACGGGGCCGTTTTCGCCCTTAATATTAGGGCCGTTTTTTTGCCCAATTTTAAAAGGGCCAATCTAGCCAATGTCTAGAGCCAATTTTTGACCCGGATACCTCCTTCCTTTGACGGGGCCGTTTTCGCCCTTAATATTAGGGCCGTTTTTTGGCCCAATTTTAAAAGGGCCAATCTAGACAATGTCTAGAGCCAATTTTTGACCCGGATACCGCCATCTTTTGACAGGGCCGTTTTAGCCCTTAATATTAGGGCCATTTTTTGGCCCAATTTTAAAAGGGCCAATTTATCCCATGTCTAGAGCCACTAAATGATCCAGAAATCGCCTTTTTTGCTCCATAATCGGTGTAGTCATTTTTATTCATATTAAAATAACAGTTGAAGACTTGTTTACAGTGTAACCATGATTTGATAAAAATAGCAATCACGATCAGAGACAAAAGCGAATTTTCAATTTAGTTAAAAACCTAAAAAAAACCTAATTATCTGAAAACATTGTATATTCTTTATATTATGAGTATATCAGTTTATACTTGCAAGTAGCTGCTACTGCTTTACTCTACATGACTGTATGTAGTCAAATGCTGCTCCATATATAATAAATGTGTAATCTCCATCTCTAAGTAGAAGGAAACAAACCATGAGCTTAAAAAGTATTGAAAAAGCGAAACCACAGATAATTATAGGCAATTCTACACAACTCACCGGCTTCTATTATCAAAAATTAACCCTAAAAAACATTTAAAGCTCCATGAAGTTTATTATTACAGTTGTAAACGTTTAAAGGCAAATAACCAAGGTTCGTCTAAAATAATCTACTCACCGATAATTTAGCCTTCTTCAAGGAAAAAAACTGATCCAAAATGATCTTGAACATCGTGCCGTTCTTCTGAGTTTTAATCAATATTCTTACCCAAAAGGGTTTAAAAGAATCACATAAAGAAGCTACTGTTCGCCATGTCGTTGGCCATGCTTCTTGAAATTGGCGGGCTTTGAAATGCCTTCCCCGCTGTGAATCATTGTCTTTCGGGACGCAATGAATTATGGGATCATTTTTTTCGGGCAGGTTTGCATTTTCTATACAATCAAAGGAAATTTACTCAAATTGCTTTTTCGCTACGGCAAAGTTTTCAATTTCAAAAAAAGATTTGCACGATCAGTTCAAAATAAAAAACAAATTCTTGGATTCTAAAGCAGCACCTTGGTTTCCATTTTACAGATTTTAGCCCATGATAGAACCAGAACAGCTATATATATAGGATATAATATTATAATTAACCTCTTGTTTTATATGGTAAGCGGATTAGCAAATAGTAAACTTAAACAGCCCTAAATGCAATAGGGCCAAAATGGCTCCCACAAACTATAATTGCCCCTCGTCCCATTTTGGCCAGCCTTTGGGCCAAAACAGCACTAAATGTTATGAGGCCAAAATGGTTCCCGCAAACTGAAATAGCCCATCGTCCCGTTTTGGCCAGCCATTGGGCCAAAACAGCACTAAATGTTATGAGGCCAAAATGGCTCCCACAAACTGAACTAGCCCCTCGTCCCATTTTGGCCAGCCTTTGGGCCAAAAAAGCACTAAATGTTACAAGGCCAATATAGCTCCCACAAACTAAAATATTCCCTCGTCCCGTTTTGGCCAGCCTTTTGACCAAAACAGCACAAAATGTAATAGAGCTAAAGTGGCTGTGGCAGAGCCAAGATAGCTTCTTATTCTGGTTTGGCCTACCCTTGGGCCAAATCAACACTAAATGTTATAGGGTTAAAATGGCTGTGGTAGAGCCAAGATAGCCTCTTTTTCTTTTTTGGCTTACCCTTGGGCCAAAACAGTACTAATAAAGATATGTCAAAATGGCTGTGGCAGAGCCAAGATAGCTTCTTACTCTGTTTTGGCCTACCCTTGGGCCAAATCAACACTAAATGTTATAGGGTCAAAATGACTGTGGTAGAGCCAAGATAGCCTCTTTTTCTTTTTTGGCTTACCCTTGGGCCAAAACAGTACTAATAAAGATATGTCAAAATGGCTTTTATGAGGCCAAAATAGCATTTTGTTCCATTTTGACCAATCTCTGGGCCAAAACAGCACTATTTTAAAAATGCCAAAACGGCTCTGTTAGGCCAAATCAGCCCTTGTCTGGGGTACCTATATTTTTTGGAATAGAAAGGCCTTACCATCGACGGCTTAGATTCACTCTGTTTAGGAAACATTTGAATGGATTGATACATTTTACGACCCATTGATACTTTACAAACTGATTTGGTCTTTTTCTAGTTTTCTTGATAACAACAGAATCGAACGCATTATCAACGACACCTTCAAAGGAGCTACCAAGCTAAATGCTATGTAAGTACCTTATAAGTACTTTGTAAAACAAGAAATGTTCTGTAACACTAACTCGGCTTCTTAATGTTAGCAACGTGCAAAATCAACTAGGAAAATGCGTGCTCATAATCAGCATTTAAGTATAGAACAAGCTACAAGGAGCATCTGATTGGATAATGTTAATATTTCTGACAGTTTTTCCCCGATCGGGTTCGACGCCCTTAAAAAGAGCAAATCCTTAGGCTAAGGATTATTGGGAAAGTGAAAGGAGAGTACGAGCGCCATAAGGATCTATTTTGCACCACCGTATTCATTGTAGGCCAAAGGTGGTTTCATGCTCCACTGAACCTTATGAGAGTTAAATAGACTAGTGAACTGAAATGCATTCGGTGTGAAAAATAGAATAAAGAATTAAGAGAAAAATATCAAGTGCCCTTGGCAGGACTCGAACCTACGGTTTTGGTATACTAGTCCGACGTGTTAACCACAACACTACAAGGACCAACCACGCTGGTTACGCAGCCAGGCAATGTTGTATATGTAGCAACTGTGGGGGTCCAGGGCGATATTAATCTCATGGGTAAGCTGAACACCGTAAATATTTACGCACAATTGAGGATAAGACTAGTGAAATGAAATGCGTTCGGTGTGAAATGGCATTTGATATTTTTCTCTTAATTCTTTAGAGTTAAATAGAGTTTAATTGATATCTTGTTCCCAAGGTCTGTCCAGCAATTGTTAAGAGAAGATGTCAGCAAAAATCGAACAAAATCAAAATTTGCCGGCAAAAGTCAAAAAATGGATTTCTTTCATATTTTGGTATTAGGTAGGCGTGATATATCTTGGTAAGTTTCACTTGTCGAAATAAGGCTTCATTTCCGAGAAAAACGAGAAAAACGAATTTGTCAATAATTGACTCTTTGAGAGAGCCAAAATATACTCCAACTTCGGGGGGCTCGCTTGCCTTTGCAAAAATACCTACATGTTTAATTCCCAAACAACTGTTTTATATAATGTTTTAACTTTAAAAATCTGAAATTTCATTGTCTTCCAATAAATTTATAACGGTAAAAAAAAAAATTATTTACCAGGGTACTTTGACGCCTTGTGAAAAGTAACGAATTTTCAAGAAATGTTTTCACTATGTACTAAATAAAATAAAACGCCGATATTAAGAAAATGAAAAGTCGAAATAATATTCTAACCGTGACTAAAGATAGCAAAGTACCACCTGAAGCTACTGTAGTAACACTACATGGTGTGGATTAATACAATTGAAATTTGCTCTAAGAAAGATGCAATTTTTCTAGATGAGAGTCGAAGCGGGTTCTTTTACAAATAACCGTTAAGTGATCATAAGTATGACCAAGGAGACGGGAGACGCGGCATTCTACAAATAATTTGGTGTGGCCTTTGATAACGCCGATACACGAAAGTACATGTCACGTTCGCATTTAATTTACTAAAGGGAAAATCTACTGGAAATATCCTACTACGTTTCAGCTTTTATAGAAGTAGGCTTTACTGGACCATCAAGGATTTTTACGGACAGTAATTATGAACCTATACGCTTTAAAAAGAAACAAATAAAAAGAAAAAATGTGTTTACCACGGGCTTTTAGATAAATTTTAAAACAGTCAACATTAAAAGTCTCGCCAAGTATAACACATTTCTCCAAATTTAAGTTTTTATCTTTCGTCGCAGAATAAAAAACCCTAATAAAGCTTTTAGTCACGGTTAGAATATTATTTCGACTTTTCATTTTCTTAATATCGGCGTTTTATTTTATTTAGCACATGGTGAAAACTTTTTTTGAAAATTCGTTACTTTTCACAAGGCGTCAAAGTACCCTGGTAAATATTTTTTTTTTCCCGTTATAAATTTATTGGAAGACAATGAAATTTCAGCTTTTTAAAGTTAAAACATTATATAAAACAGTTGTTTGGGAATTAAACATGTAGATATTTTTGCAAAGGCAAGCGAGCCCCCGAAGTTGGAATATATTTTGGCTCTCTCAAAGGGTCAATTATTGACAAATTCGTTTTTCTCGTTTTTCTCGGAAATGAAGACATATTTTGACAAAAGAAACATACCATAATATATCTCGCATATAGGACTACCTAATACCAAAATATGAGCGAAATCGATTTTTTGACTTTTGCCGGCGTATGTTCGATTTTACCCTCTTAAAAGTTTTACAGGTATTTTTGTTCTTTTTGCAGATCTTTAAGTGGAAACCCGCTCACAATTATTGAAGATGGGGCATTCCTATCTCTTCCAAGTCTTAAAATCATGTGAGCAGCTAGATCACTAAGTAGCCGTATGTGCTGTATGAGATAAACTAGACGTTAATGATAAAAGAGTCAATCTTTGAATTTCTAAAATACTTCGTGTGTTTCTCTATTGCACAATCATTTATTCGAATGCACAACTTCAACAATGCAATTCAAACACAGTTCAGTTCAAAGACTTTCAATCTCATTATTTGAGAAAGAATAGACTACTTGCAGCACGTCCGAATGAAGTATAATTTGAAGGGCAAAACAAAAGAATTTAGAACACCTGAGAATTGAAACCTATTGTTTTACCCTCCAAGTTGGGCTGTATTCCGACGTGCTGCAAGCGGGTATATTCTATTAGTAATTCCTGCCATTCAGTTGATAAAAATTCAACACGAGACAGGAAATGTGTTCATTGAAACCCGGCATTTGAAGGGCTCAGTATTCTTTTCCCTAGAAATTTGTTGGACACCCAGTTGACAATTCCACTCAACATTTGGCCAACAAAAGCTCTCATAACGTACATTGTGTAAGTTTGTGTCGTATTTACTCCTGATTATAGTTAATTTGAAGATTGCGCAGTATTCATAAGTGGTCATTTTTAATGGTGTCTTTTATGATAGGTCACAGAGTAAAGAATCGACCACCGGCATTGTGATCCAAGGTCAGAACACGGATTCCAAAACCTTCTTGGGTCAAATTGGGTACAACTGTAGACAAGTGGCATTTGACACGTTCGACTGTGAACCTTGCAATAGAGGAAGCTTTCAGTCACCTTCAAGACAAAGCTGTGAACTCTGCCCATCAGGTAAAGCTTATAATTTAGCACTGGTATAAGTCAGGGCATGTGGCTAAGTCGAAAATCGAACCATGAAACAACTTTATTTAAGGCTGATCTAAGTCAGGGCATGGCTAGCTCACAGATCGAGTCATGAAACCATCAAGAGTTTTGGGCTGATCTAAGTCAGCGCACAGTTAACTCACAAATCGAACATTTTGTTTTGTTCTTCATTAAATAAAACACTGCCTTTTTGAAATGCTTTCAGGTGGCTTCTATCAGGACGAGATGGGTTATTCAACCATAATAGCATATAATTTAGGTTGCAAGCAGTGTCCACCAGGATCTTATGTGAAGCCTGAGCTTGCACCAGGAAAATTCCAAACAGACTGTCAATCATGTCCACCAGGTAGCTACCTAACCCAATTTCATTCGCTAATCAGCTGCAGTAAGAAATACCGCTATGTTAATCATATACCAATATCATATGCCTAAATTGAAAATATCTTAAATTCTCTCTCTCTCTCTCTCTCTCTCTTTCTCTCTCTCAAATAACATATCAGTTGCATATTAAACAAGTTTCTTTAACTAACAGGTACAAATCGTAAGGAACATGCAAAGTTTCGCGCTTGTAGATGCATGGAAAACTACCACCGCCTTGATCGATTTGGACCTTGCAGTATATGCACCAAAGGCTACGTGTGCCTGAATGAGACTATCGATCTTGCACCAGGATTCTATTGGGTGTGGCAGAGCAAGAAATCCCAGCAACAATACGAGGCTTTTAAAAATGACTTGATGATTACAAATGCTGAGAACAAAATAAAGAACTTTGAAGATAACATACCGAATGTCTACGCCTGTCCAGTCGCAGAATCTTGCTTAGGGAAGCGTAACGCACAATGCGGCAAAGGCTACGAAGGTCCTCTGTGCGCTGTTTGTCGCAAGGGGTACTTCAACGTGTTAACCAAATGCCGAGAGTGCCCAACTTTACCATGGATTATTGGACAAATAGTAATGGCATCGCTAGCAATGGCTGTTCTGGTTTTCATTGTTCTGTGGGAGAAGAAAAGAGATCCAAACAACCCATCGCGGACATTGACGGACATCTTTCTAGCCAGACTTAAAATAGTCATCGGGTTCTATCAAGTCTCGGTGGCTACTTTTGACTCTTTCTCATACATCAGTTGGCCGGGACTGGTCGTTACTATCATGAAATACGCCAAGATGGTGCAGTTTAATCTTTTGGTCATAGCACCTGTGAACTGCATCAGTCATTCGATAAGAGCAGATGCTTATACTCAACTTCTTCTCAGTGTCACCATCACAGCGGTTGTCATCTTGATGGGGCCAGTTTTCAACTTTGTCATAAAGTGTTACGTGAAGTACAGAACCAAAGAGAAGGAAACTCAAGAGATCCAAATAAGTCAATATAAAGAGAAAAGCTATCGGTTCTGGATCTTGATCCTGTTTATCACGTTCCCATCGACATGTACCCACATCATCCAGATGCTACCAGCTGCCTGTCAAGCGATATGTTCCTATGGCAACGTCCAATGCAATTCCTATCTCAAAGCTGATTACTCGATCAAATGTAACTCAGCAAAACATAGCATGTATAGCAGTTTTGGCTCAGCGTCTTTAGTCTATTGTATCGGTTTTCCACTGTGGATGTTTTGTCTCCTGAAATATGCTCGCCGTAATGCTGGGGTTGACAAAGCCAAAAGGAGTGCAATATTAGTTGGGACTCGTTTTCTGTACGAAAACTATTCACAAAATTGCTGGTTCTGGGAGATTGTTGAAGTTGTCCGGAAGATCGTGGTCACGTCAATGCTAATACTCATGAATGCCGAAAGCCGCACAAGTCTTGGTCTTACTGCTATTTTATCTGGACTATACTCTGTTGCTTTTGCTTATGCCAAACCAATTGAAGACGCATTTGAGCACTGGCTGCAGCTAGTCTCTCTGATGGCAAGTTCTGTCAACTTTACCATCGGAATGCTGATGAAAATCCCAGAAGAAGAATCATCATCAGGCATCAACAATCAGACCGATACGCTTATAGTTACAGTTTTTCTTGTTGGTGCAAATGTCTTGGTGATTGCTCTGGTTGCAGGTATTTAGTCAAAAATTAATACAAAACGTTTTTTCACTTCCAGGAGGCAAATACAAAGTTTTTATTTCATTCACACTTTAACAAATTGGGGAACTTAGCAGTTGCTCTTCTTCTCCAACAATCGCTCAATGACACTGAGAGCTGCCTATTTGATATTGTCGTCGTTTTCAAAGCTAATGCACATTCTATCGCGGCTATGATCGTTGGTCCGATGCCTCGACATGTATCCTATATAAGTGTTTAGCTAGAGTTCGTTGGTTCTCTATTTTACTTCCGAACAGGGTTTACATAAGTGACTTCTCACCTATGGTTGAAGTGATTTCCTCATGTACAAATACAAATGTTGTTCTTATTATCATTAATGTTTTATTTCAGTCAAGTATATATCCAACATTTTGACGACAGTACTTGCTTTGAAGCAGAATCCAGAATGTAGTGCCACATGTTGTCTCGAGATACTCCAGCTTGTCACCGATGCTCCTGGTGAAGTAACCAATATGTCCGTTTCAGAACCACCAACAGAATCTCAGGATCTTTTCCAAAATGTTGCAGAAGCAAATGATAAAGAAAACCTTCCTATTGATGACAAAAACCCTGTGAAAGAAGTTCCCAGCAAAGACGTGAAAGATGTCACCAGCAAAGATGTGAAAGATGTTCCCACCCAAGATGTGAAAGATATTCCCACCCAAATTGTGAAAGATGTTCCCACCCAAGATGTGAAAGATGTCCCCAACAAAGATACGAAAGATGTTCCCAACAAGGATGTGAAAAATGTTCCTACCCAATATGTGAAAGATGTTCCCACCCAAAATATGAAATTTGTTCCCAACAAAGATTTTAAAGATGTCCACACACTAGATGTGAAAAATCTTCCCAACAAAGATAAGAAGTAAAGATGTCCCACCCAAGATGTGAAATATGTTCCCACCCAAGATGTGAAAGATGTCCCCACTCAAGATGTAAAATATGTCCCCACCAGAGATGTGAAAGGTGTTCCCACCCAAGACGTGAAAGCTGTTCCTACCAAAGATGTAAAAGATGTTCCCACTCAAGATGTAAAAAATATCCACACCCAAGATGTGAAATATGTTCCAACCAAAGACGTGAAAGATGTACCAAACCAAGATGTGAATTAAATATGTCACACCGAAGATGTAAAAGATTTCCCTACCCAAGATGTGAAAGATGTCCCCAACAAAGATATGAATTAAAGATGTCCCACCCAAGATGTGAAAGATGTCCCACCAGGATGTGAAATACTTCTCCAACTAAGATGTGAAAGATGTCCCTACCCAAGATGTAAAAGATGTTCCCAACCAACACGTAAAGGATTTCTCTATCCAAGATGTGAAAGATATCCCTACCCAATATCTGAAAGATGTTCCCAACAAATATGTGAATTAAAGATGTCCCATCCATGATGTGAAAGATGTTCCCAACAAAGATGTGAAAGATGTTCCCACCCAAGATGTGAAAGATGTCCCCAATAAAGATATGAAAGATGTTCCCAACAAGGATGTGAAAAATGTTCCTACCCAAGATGTGAAAGATGTTCCCAACAAAGATTTAAAAGATGTCCCCACCCAAGATGTGAAAAATGTTCCCAACAAAGATGTGAAGTGAAGATGTCCCCCCTAGATGTGAAATATGTTCCCACCCAAAATGTGAAAGGTGTCCCCACTCAACATGTAAAAGGTGTCCCCACCAGAGATGTAAAAGCTGTTCCCACCCAAGATGTGAAAGATGTCAAACCCAAGATGTAAAAGACTTCTCCACCCAAGATCTGAAAGATGTCCCTACCCAAGATGTGAAAAATGTTCCCACCAAAGATGTGGAAGATGTCCCACCCAAGAAGTGAAAGACTTCTCCAACCAAGATGTAAATTCGAAAGATGTCCCTACCCAAGATGTAAAAGATTTCTACAACCAAGATGTAAAAGTTATCCCTACTCAAGTTGTGAAAGATGTTCCCAACAAAGATGTGAATTAAAGATGTCCCATACAAGATGTGAAAGATGTTCCCACCCAAGATGTGAAAGATGTTCCCACCCAAGATGTGAAAGATGTTCCCAACAAAGATGTGAATTAAAGATGTTTCCACACAAGATATGAAAGATTTCCCCACCCAAGATGTAAAAGATATCCCACCAGGATGTGAAATATGTTCCCAACAAATATGGGAAATAAAGATGTTTCCACAGAAGATATGAAAGATGTCCCCACCCAAGATGTAAGATATGTCCCTACCCAAGATGTGAAAGATGTTCCCAGCAAAGATGTGAATTAAAGAGGTCCCATCCAAGAGGTGAAAGATGTCCCATCGAAGATGTGAAAGATGTCCCTACCAAAGATGTGAAAGATGTTCCCAACAACGATGTGAATTAAAGTTGTTCAATCAAGGATGTGAAAGATGTTCCCACCCAAGATGTAAAAGATTTCCCCACCCAAGATGTTAAAAATGTTCCCAATCCAAGATTTAAAAGATATTCCCAACAAAGATGTGAATTAAAGATGTTTCCACACAAGATATGAAAGATGTCCCTATCCAAGATGGGAAAGATGTTCCTAACAGATATGTGAATTAAAGATGTTTCCACACAAGATATGAAAGATGCTTGCCCCAAAGATGTGAAAGATGTCCCCTAAAAATATTTTGAAGATAAAAAAAATGTATTTGATGTGAAGCAGCTGTCACCCTAAAAAATCTAGAGAAAAAGACTTGTTGTTTACATCACATTTTAAAATTGTATTCGTATTTTGGTCACAGGTCTTGTTTTTCGTTTTAGCGACAAAGTAGTCGAATATACAATTAATATCTATATATCCTAAATTCTTTGGTAGTATATGAAAAATTACATCAACTCGTTCGATTTATAATAGTTCTCTTCACAGTTCCCTGCAACATCTTGAAAGGTAAAGGTAGCCCCGCCTTTGTATCGAAGCGAGACATGAGCTAGGTGATCTTGCAATGAAATGAAACCTGAAATGAGACATGAAAATATTTGTCCAAGAAATTAAAAAAGTTCACAGTCTATCATTGTAAGCTCATGGCTCTTCTTGCTTCAATACAAAAGCAAGGCTAACTTTCAAGGTGGCGAATAGAACTGTGAAATTGATTATTAACCAGAAAGCCAGTCAAGGCTAAATAAGCACAGGAATAAGCAAGAGTTAATAACCGAGAACCGAGGCAATCAGTCATATTAAGCTCGAGGACTGTAGACTAATGCTAATGATAGATATATAGGAAATAAGGGCGCATACAGGAAACTCATATGAACATTTCTGAGGTCCCAGATGGGAATCGAACCAACTAAGTAGAGTCACTCAGTAGAGTTACTTAAGTAACTTTTATCAGGGCTACACCAAATAAAAGAAATTAACAAACATTGCACAAATATTAATATATAGAATATAATATATAATAATATATACACAGAATAGATATTGATAATGTAATCATAAGAAATATTGAAATTTTTTTTGATTTGAATCAATGTTTGAATACTTCAGCGCTAAATTAAAAACAGATACTATGATACAACTATGATCAGTGTTGAATACTAATCACTAATATAGATTAAGACAAATTATACAATATAATTGCAGCGAATAAAACGTATAAACTACATATTATATTCAAAAGATTTTGATTTGTATCGACCTTTCATTATTTTATTCAAACTCGTTCCCAAAGCCGTCTCACCAAGAGGAGAAAAAACCCTGGCTGTTCACTTAAACCTCCGACACCCAGAAAATTTGGGTGTTTTGGAAGATGCCAATGAAAAAATAACTGAGAGAATGCAGGCGCATTAAATAATTGCCCACTTTCGATATTTCGGTTAAGTGATCACGATTAATGCAATATTCAGGGCGAGCCTCTGGTGAAACTAAAGACTATATTAGGATCACTCCATTGTTAGCCCAGAGCCTCGGCTTGAATTGCTTTAAAGGAGGACTTGGACGAAAATCGATGAAAATTGGAAATGACTTGAAACTTGGTTAAACCTATCTATATGGCTATAAAAGTATCCAAGCAACATATTTTCTTCACAGTTAAAAGTGGTGGGTACAAATTGTTCATTTTTTCAGCATCTAAGTTGTGAGTAGATGACGTCATTTACTCAACCCTATTGTTCTTTTAGTTTTTAAACCAAAATGTCTCAACTGCAAGTGGCTCCCAGGCTAAAATTTTTGCAAATCTGGTTTTCCTGATCATAATTGAGTAATATTATCCTCAAATATTTGAATTATTCGGACTTTCGAAAATGGGGGCGTTTTCATCCAAGTGCCCCTTTACGCGTGATAACTCAAGCAGAATATCGAAAATGGCGTGTTCTCATTGGTTCGCTTTCTCAATCATTCACCGAAAGCCCAAGTGATTATCCAAGTGATTAACCCAAACGAAGTCAAGCTACATATTCACCGATAATCACTTAATTATTTATTTTATATAATTATTTTATTATCATTACACAGGTGATTATATTTGAATGAAAATAGACAAAATCGGCTTATTTCTAAAATTTATAATTGTTTTAAAGTGCATATTAGGATTCGCCAGTCTGTATTTAATATGAAAGTTCTGACCCTAAAAATCACATAATTAATAAAAAAAAATGATTCTGTTGCGATTTTTTTTTTTTTACAGCCAAAGTTGATAAAACGAAGTAAAAGAGCCTGGGACTAGTTGTTGGTGACGTCATTTACGGGACTCGTTCATTGAAAACACTTGAAATCTATATAGAAGATCACTAGTTTTCCTTCGATCTTCGATTTCCACTATTCTATATCACTTTTTTGTAAGACTACGCTTGATTCTACTAGGGAAGACCCTTGAGCTCTTCAGCAAGTCCCGTAAATGACGTCACACGAGGTAGGTACCATTCTCCTCTAACTGCTCCGAAATGTTTCTAAAGGGTGCTCAAAACACGCATTTTTACCAACTTTGACCGTCAAAAAAATAATGAAATCGCAACAGAATCAAAAAAAAAAAAAAAAAAAAAAAATGTATATATATATTGATTATGTGATTTTTAGGGTCAGAACTCTCATGTTAAACACAAACTGGCGAACCCTTATATGCACTTTGAGAGAGACATATATCCACAAACGAAGCGCCGCACGATTTTCTAAAATTATTTTATGATATTAAGAGAAGATGTCAGTAAGGCTCAAACATGTCGTGGCAAGTCTCAAAAATTCGATTTTGCTCAAACTTTCAGGGTTGATAGCCTATTATGTCCCAATCATCGTGGTGTATTTAGTTTGCGAAAATATTATTTTGTTCTTGAGAAATAAGGATTTTAGTCGGAACGGGTAATTATGCTAATTTATAGAGCCTCAAATTGACCAAATTCAGTGACTTCATGTAACGAAACTATCTAATCTATGGTATTGATAATATCATATTCCTTTTGCCTATCATCTATACTTCATTCACTGTCATTATAAAAGATTTCTTTACAATGTGGAATTTATCGCGAATTTTCTCATCAGCCCTACTTTTTCTTACTGTAAAAATAGCTTCAAAACAAGTGGCATTTTTACTATGGCCGAAACATTAGAATCAATTGATATTTAGGGTATTAATAGAAGAGGAGTTGATCTTCATTTGTGCCAAAAATTAGCTTAGGTAAATTCGTTTTCGGTTTTCTACAAGCGGCCGAAGTTACCAAAATATGCCGTTTCTTCCGTCCCCGGCTTAGCTTTTGAAATAACCAAGAAAGACAGGTCTGTCAACACTAAGTCAAACACTTGTACTTTCAATAATGTTTTATTTTAAACATAATTATAAGTTTCTAACCTTGTCGATGCAGACTTTTTTTAAAAGAATTAAAGTCCTTTTTGAATATTCTAAACGAAGAACCGTGATGTTTTGGCATATCATACATGTTATCTGTGTCAACAATGGCTTTCAAAACAACGACTGAATACGTCTGCAATGCCGCACAGTTTCAGCCTCTTATACTTAGCGACTGCCTATACTTCCCAAATTAACTGATACATTGATAATGGGCTAAAGATCCCACTTGATTTCTAAAGTTAATCAGTGAAATCTAATCGACACCGTTGAGAAATAAAAAGAACTGAATTTATGAAATACTCTGTCCTTCGCCGACGAGACACCAATAATGATATGCATATTGAATTACGTAGCATTTGATTGACGGGCTGTAATCAGAAGTTGCGCGTTTTCTATCGATCTGGCACTGCGGTAAGTAGAAGTGCCATTTCTGCGACTATATGAAGTAAAAACTTTCCGATTCGAAGGTTGTGATTAGTTCAGGTTTGGTAGCCCACAGAAATTAAAATCTTGCATATAATTATTTACTTTCAATATGAACTTAACTCGATTATTTGGATTTACGCAAAGCTTACAACTCTTTAATTTGTAAAGCAGATTTTTGCAAAGGATATATTATTGTTAGACAGCTAGCCATATAAACGTATGGCTTGACACACATAGGTAAGCTTTTGGTAAAATTTCGCCTATAAATCTTCTCGATCTACTATATGTAACGTATGTAACGCAAATATTCCAGTTATAAGACCCCTCCCGGGTTTACTTAAGCTTACCCCTAGTATCTCACGTTCTTGTTCCCGATAACACAAAAACTGATTGATTCCAGTCTATTCCAAAAGCTACTTTTTTCTTGAATGAAAGCCATCTAAAAGACAGTGAGAATAACTCGTATAAACACAGATCCTGGGTCCTCGCTACGCCTCTGGAGATGTCACCCTTGGGAAATCGTTGTTTCTTTATCTTATTTTCCCACCCTATAATGAATATCATATGGTAAATGTATACCGAAAAAAAAATTGTCTGAAAATCTAGATTTATCTCGGATATAAACGTTTATAAAGAGCCAATTTCGCGGGCTTTATAACACCTCAGTTTTGCAGTTAAGTTGGAGTATCGGAATTACCCAGAATCCCTTTCGCTATTGTTTCATTAAAATGACCCTTGAGGCATATTTCTGATGAGAAAAGAGTTTTTCATATGACTGTGAGAATCTCGTGGCATAAACGCGGCCGTGACACGTGGTTTGCATTTACTATTTGGTATTCGATCGCGAGACGTTCAATAACTTTTTGGGTCAAAGATTTAAAATTATGCTTAATTCGTATAGTCTGGCATCCAATTTAATTCTCGAAACACGGCACGGAGATGGCACGAACACGGCGCGGATACAGTCAAGTCAGTATCACGACGCTGTCTAGGTACGCCAGACCAGGAACTTTTCACAGTCATAGAAATCTCTCCAGGTGTTGTCAACGATTTTAAAACAGTCACGATTTTATACAGCTACAGCTGTTTACCACACTGACGATGAGATCAATGTACGGCTTTTTCCGCTTTGCTTGAATACCAGACGTGTCCAAGTTGCATGAAGCACAGATCTCTTGGAGCATGGATATTGAAAACTGAGATAATCGCGATTGGGACGCAAGTTCACAGATGTTGAAAGTGTCATATGTGATGGGATGCTGAAGTGCCAGAACACTCAATACCTCATCTTGTGGCTTCGTTGGCATCCTTTTCAGCCTCTCCGTCTTCATCAATGTCAATTTCATCTGGAATGACTTGCTTTGCTTAAATCGACGCCACAATTTCCACCAGCAAATGCTTTAAACGAACAATAAGTTTCCATGTTTTAAGTTGGAGTTTCTAGTCCCTAAGAAACACCGCAGGTAAAGGCGCGACTTCTGATTACAGCCCGTCAATCAAATGCTACGTAATTCAATATGCATATCATTATTGGTGTCTCGTCGGCGAAGGACAGAGTATTTCATAAATTCAGTTCTTTTTATTTCTCAACGGTGACGATTAGATTTCACTGATTAACTTTAGAAATCAAGTGGGATCTTTAGCCCATTATCAATGTATCAGTTAATTTGGGAAGTATAGGCAGTCGCTAAGTATAAGAGGCTGAAACTGTGCGGCATTGCAGACGTATTCAGTCGTTGTTTTGAAAGCCATTGTTGACACAGATAACATGCATGATATGCCAAAACATCACGGTTCTTCGTTTAGAATACCTCAAAAAGGTCTTTAATTCTTTTAAAAAAAGTCTGCATCGACAAGGTTAGAAACTTATAATTATGTTTAAAATAAAACATTATTGAAAGTACAAGTGTTTGACTTAGTGTTGACAGACCTGTCTTTCTTGGTTATTTCAAAAGCTAAGCCGGGGACGGAAGAAACGGCATATTTTGGTAACTTCGGCCGCTTGTAGAAAACCGAAAACGAATTACCCAAGCTAATTTTTGGCACAAATGAAGATCAACTCCTCTTCTATTAATACTTTAAATATCAATTGATTCTAATGTTTCGGCCATAGTAAAAATGCCACTTGTTTTGAAGCTACTTTTACAGTAAGAAAAAGTAGGGCTGATGAGAAAATTCGCAATAAATTCCACATTGTAAAGAAATCTTTCATAATGACAGTGAATGAAGTATAGACGATAGGCAAAAGGAATATGATATTATCAATACCATAGATTAGATAGTTTCGTTACATGAAGTCACTAAATTTGGTCAATTTGAGGCTCTATAAATTAGCATAATTACCCGTTCCGACTAAAATCCTTATTTCTCAAGAACAAAATAATATTTTCGCAAACTTGTCTTGCAATTTTGGGCAGAAATCACACTAGTGATTAACAAATTGCACTCCCGCTGCGCGGAAGTGCAATTTTGTAATCACTCTTGTGATTTCAGCCCAAATTGCACTCAACTCAGTTCTATTACCATTATTTATTCAGTAACAGCCCGTCGAAATTCAATTCGTGTGTAAAGAAGACAATAAATATACTTTGAAATTTCACGAGTTTTATCTAAATTTCTGCATAATTTACGCACAATTGAGGCTAACACAGCGTAAAAGAGAACTCGAAAAGGGAGTATTCAGCTCTTGAGCTTGAAGTAAGGATGATTAGCCCCTCCAAAAAAAATTTGTTTTGGTTTCTTTTTACATGTCATAACGACAATGCAGCGCTTTCAGAAGGTACAAAACTCTGAAAGAGAAATCTTTAGTAGAATAATTCGGTACCTTCGAGTACCAAATATTCTTCAAAGTGGGACAATAAGAGACTTATCCGCTGAAGGACTTGTGTCTTATAGTTTGATTTAAACTTTGATTTTTTACCGACGATATTTTATCGTAAATAAACATTCTTTCCCGAGTTATTTTAGTGACGATTTATTTCTTAAATAGTAGATACACATGGCTTCAGTTCATTGAACTTTTCCAGTACAGAAAAAGATGGTATTGCATAATTGATTGAGACAATGAACACTGTTATCAATCAGCCAATCTATAAAACTATGTATTTCATTCCCTTTATTTTATTTCATTTTATCTTTAAGGTAGAGAGGTTCATCAGACAGAGGGTCATTTTGCGTTAGTTGATTTCGGGAGAGTGTAGGTTTAATTAAATATTCATATACGTGCTCATACAATCCATTTATACTTGATGAACTGTTGTAGATATAGAACTGTTTAATAAACATGAGTTTTTTTAACTACAATTAAACTGCACTTAAAACACTCACGTGTTATAAGATATTTAAAACCAACCCCAGCTTTTAGTTTGATGGACCTTTATCCAGGTATAAAAAATACGCCACGTGTTTAGTTTAGGCGAAACGATTGGCTCTTAATCTCATTCAATTATATGTATATATAGCGTTTTAGAGTGAAATTTAAAAATTGCATAAAATCCTTAGGCTGAAATACGACGAAAGGCCACAAATATGAATTTAAAAAAATTCAAGGCGTTACATATTGTGTTTTGAGTAGAAAATAAGCTTTACTTGTTTTTATAGTTTTGAACAAACTAGCTAGTTATGAGCCTTGCATGTTTTCGTTTAGCTGGTTTTTTTCTAATAAGATTTTTACCACGAAATGAATTCAAAAAACACATTTAGAATTTGAAAGAAAAACTGCTGACTATAGTATTATTATTCTATTCTTTCAGCAAAAACACAGCGAGATGAAGGCTAGATTATTAACTCGAGGAGACGGTGTCTAGCATTGTCACACTTACCGCGTATCTACTAATAGAGGTGATCCTCCTATAGATTTCTAAATAGAAAATCGCAATTCAAGGGAAAAAAAGGTCTGGCTGCATTTGGCAATTTTAATGCCATGATCAGCATTAATAGATATATATTTCTTATTTTTTCTATATAGTCAAAGATTGACCAGAAAGAAATTTTAAAGAATCCAGGTCTGATTTAGGACATAAGATCGCCTCATAATTTCGTTTTGTAAAAAGGCGGTTTCGATGGTTTCCATACGTAGTTTATTGTAAAGTTGAATGAAATATGAAAAAAATGTATAATAGATCAAATATTATTCGCCATTTCAAAAACAGTTTTTTTTGTGAATACAGTAAGAATACAAGTAAGAATTCAGTTTCCCTTCAGACAATATTTACAACTTTTGATGGCAAATTTTGGAAAATAAAATAAAAACGATAGTTTCCTATATAAGATACATGAAATTTCATATATAAAATATAAAGGAAACAAATGGTTTTTATTCTATTTTATTTTAGATAAAATCTATTAAAACAGTTAGAAAAATATATTTCTTCACGTGATAAAATTGCTTGTGATCTGGCTTAGTTGCCTGGGGCCCCTGTTTGTCTTTTCAGATTCCAGTGGCTTCTTCGGCGAATTAAAAGACTGAAACAATTAAGAAAAATACATCAGAATTAATTAAAATGGTTTGGAATTAGCTAGATGATCTAAGGAAAAACGATTAACCAACCAGATTGAAAATCCCTTTTTTGAAAAAGAATCAATCTCATGCGTCTTTTCATGCATTGATGAATAGGGGGAAATCAAAACAAAACAAAATGGCATACAAGTACAATGCAAGATAAGTGTCACTTAGCCGAGGATTTAAGACTTAAAATGGTTCTACTTCAAAGAATATGTTGTCTAGGTAAGACTAGAAATACATCTTCATCGGTTAGGTTATTATTGGTGGTTTTTTAATTAAAAAATACCGTTGAAACGATCTCCACGAAACTGCCGTAAGGCTTTCTCGATTCCTTGGCAAAATTTACTAAAATTTCCACATCTACCGCTGCTCTTCAGTCCTTTTCAATCCCTAGAATGCTTTAAACCTTAAGAAAAGTATTTTATCTGTTATTGACAGTGCTCCTATTCAACAAGAACAGTTTATTGGTGAGAAAGTCGCTTATTTTCAACTTATGTTCAAGATGGACGACATGAAACTCAAGTGAATTGAGAGTGCCGTGGATAATGGGATTGATTCTTTTTCAGAACAGGAAATCATGCTTTGCTCGCATCGTTAGATCGCCTGGCCGTTAGTCAAAACGTTTATCACGTTTTGTGATCCTAAGCTGATGGACCAACTGTGAGAAAATAATAACCCTAAGATTCCTCATGCACCATTTAAGCAAAAAAATATTTTAAATTATTTAAGCTTCTGGAGGTAATTATAATTCAACACTGACATCCGAAGAACAGGTTTGATCTTTGGCGACTTGTTCAAGGCAGCTGTACTCGAACTGAACAGCTTTAATTTAAAAGCATTTTTTTTTTTTTTTTATTGCTTTTGATTTTGTTCAGCCTACTTGCTTTGAAAGAAAGTGTTTTTGACATGTTTTGGGCAGTCATTAACCAAACTATACACTACTTGCTGGTGTCCAGTGAAAAATTCATCACTACTTTCTTGTCTTAGAAAGCTTTTACTTGATCCAGAAATATCTAGTAAATTACATTTTCCGACTTAAAAACAAAGACCGACACTGCTAACTGGCAACGAAAAATTGTTTTGCTTTTCCTCTGTTTTACTAAGTTTAGATGCTTTTAGATGTCAAAAAGTGTTTGTCGACAACTTAATATTCAAAGCTAGGTTATTTTACTAAAGGGCGTCTTTCGGTAATTATGAGTGCAATCAAGCACGTACGTCGTCCCTTCTTTGCTGGTATATAAAACCCAAATAGCGTAAATTCGAGAGAATTTTCTCTTTTTTTGAATGAGAATTGCAGTAAGAATGTTTAAATGAGGTATGTGGTCTATAAGTGTTCAAAAGGTTAATTAAGACTTCGTAGATTTTCAACAGCTTCGGTTTTTCAATTCTTATCAGCTTCACATGGCAGTCTATTTTTCTCTCTACTTTTAAATGAGAATCGTTGTAAGAACGTTTAAATGAGGTACATGTTATATTATCTATAAGTGTTCAAAAGGTTAGTAAAAACTTCGTAGATTTTCAACAGCTTCGGTTTTTCAATCCTTTATCAGCTCTGTATGGCAGGCTTTTTTACTCTCTACTTTTAAATGAGAATCGCTGTAAGAACGTTTAAATGAGGTACATGTTATATTATCTATAAGTGTTCAAAAGGTTATTAAAAACTTCGTAGATTTTCAACAGCTTCGGTTTTTCAATCCTTTATCAGCTCTGTATGGCAGGCTTTTTTACTCTCTACTTTTAAATGAGAATCGCTGTAAGAACGTTTAAATGAGGTACATGTTATATTATCTATAAGTGTTCAAAAGGTTAGTAAAAACTTCGTAGATTTTCAACAACTTCAGTTTTCAGTACTTTATCAGCTTCTTCACATCGCAAAAGCACTTAGTCACACGTCACGCAACAAACAAGACGGCCCTGTAAGCTGACATAAACGTGCGATTGTTCTCGAAATTCCAAAAATCTTTTCAGTATATGGTACGATCTTATATCTATTTCTTATTCTGTTCACTACTAGTGTAAGTTTAAATTCGAACTGATGAAAATAAATATATATTTAGTGAAAATCAGTGAAAGATTCCAGACTTTGTGTTAAACCAGGTGATCCCCAAGTGCATGTTTTCTCTTATCTCTTAATTATCAAACGGAAATATTTTCCACTAACGACGACTAAATATATTAGTTTTATTTTACTTCTTTATTTTCGAGCAAAAGGTGTTAAATCGAGCCAAACACCTTGCACTAGGAAGCATTGAGCTACGAACAAAATGTTCGCTTATTGGCTGAATTCGTTCGGCCTGGGAGAAGCGAGATCACCTGGAATGCACCATATATTGGGTTTCTCTGTCTCTTAATTTTTTTTGGTAATTTGTCATTAAAAAAAACATCTCGTTCGGAAAAGCTAGGTTCAATTTTCATCGTCGTTCCAACTTAAACAAACTTTTAATTCTTTTTCTAAAATAATTAATAAGTCATTAATACCCGCAGGGAAGTTATTGGCAATCGATATAAGTTGGTAAATTGTTTCTCAATCATGTCTACCAATTTTCAACACAATTTATTTTTATTAAACTCAAAATAGACGAGCCTTTATAAGCCTTCCTCAAACTGAATCAAATACACCTTGGAGTCTAAAGCTGTAGGTGTAGTCGGGCAGAGACAGAAGTCGCTCAAAGAGCAGTACGTGTACAAGCTTCATCACTCCTGGAGCTGTATCACTAGTTTCCTCACTTGACGCTGCATCGCTCATCCCTCAATAAAAAGGAGAAAACTGGAAGCTCTTCATCACAGAGGTAACTCTTAAGAACATTAGAGTATTGTCCTAAAACCCCATTTTCCCAATCGCATTAAAATATGGGCTGCCTCTAACTCAGCCCCGCAGAGATTGTTTAAATCTAAGTTCCAATTCGACCATGGAACGAGGGCCACAGGTTTTGTTAGCAACTGGGTATTTAGTGCTACCCTCGTAAAAACCGTAGGATTTTTTTTATTTTTTTATTTTTTATTTTTTGTTTCAGGGTTTTATCTGTGAGTTAGCCATGCCCTGACTTAGATCAGACCAGATAATGATTTTTTTTTGAAACACAATTAAATAAACCAAAATGTGATGCTTATTTCAAACCTGGAAAAATAGAAAGGGCGTCCCCCAGTCGTTATTAAGATATTCACGAAGCGGAACGACAACGTTTGTGAAGAAAAACAAGTGAAAACCATGCGCTCTTCTCTTATGATATCATTTTATTTTCAGAGCCCCACTTGGAAAGATGGATATTCTCGTGAAGATTATTTTGCTGTCCTTACTATTCTCTACGGTGTGTCACAATACAAGTGCAGGTAAACATTGTATTGTACTCAGTCTAACTGAGATTCTCAATATTCTGTAAACTCTGTAGTTGTGAGTTTTCCCGTTGGAATTTGGTTTTTCACTGCCGCCAGTCAAAAATTTAAAAATTGTTTTTTGTCATTTTTTGTTTTGGTTTTTGATTTGAAATTATGTATTGTATTTTGCCTTCTTTCGTCGTGAAGCTAAAGTAAAACAAATCCCTTATCGCTAAAGAGTTTTAAAACAAATTAAAAGTCTCTACTTTCAGCATTTTTAAAGCAAAATAATTAACAAAATGAAAATATGGCATCTGAATCTTCGAAATAGCCGATTTTTGAAGATACAATTTGCTTCACATCTCTTTGCCATAAATCTTCTCGTAATTTTGTTCATCAGAAACAATTAAGAATGTTTTTTTTTTAATCCTCGGCTAAATGACACTTCTCTTTGCATTTTCTTGACCGCAATTTTTTTCTCTACTTCTGATCAAGGATTGAACGCTCAAAACACATTAAATTGATGCATTTTTTGAAAACACGATTTGTAATTTCATTGGCGAGTCGTTTTTCCTGACATTGCCTGGTGTTCATAATTTTAAGAAAGGAGCACTAGTATTTATTCATTAAAAAATTATCAAAAAATCATCTTTGATCGTGTAATATTCATATATTTTACATTCTACAATAGACCCTTTGCCAAAATGGTGGCCAAAAATTTAAATGTGTTAAAATTAACGTATACCCCAAGAGACACAAACGTCTGTAAATTTTTCGATTTTCAAAAAAGTTTTATCGGTCAATTTAACACCTGGAATAATGAATCTTTGTAGGGTTACTAAAGTAAAGGTGCTCTTCATAGTGCTGGTACTGGTTTATCCCTCGTAATCAGTAACTTTTAGTTTTAAGTCATTCGAATTTACATCCGCTATTTTGGCAAAAAATCTATTCTAGAGGAGGGATCGACATATAACATTTTTGGTTTAAAATCGGGTAGCTGCCAAAAAAATGTTGTTTTAAAACCCAGAATCCACATAGTTTCCCTCACATCCCCATTCATTTTGACGATCTCTTACAACCTCTGTAATGCCTACGAATCCTTAGCAATAAACCAGGGTACATGCTTAATTCTTACAGTGCGGACACCCGAAACGTGAACACTCCGAGGTTTCTTGACATTTTTCATAACTTTCCATTCAGCACTCTCCATTAAAAATAAGATCAAAAATTTTAAGGCCTCATCCAATCACAACCAACGGCATAATTTATGTGATTTAGCAGTTCATTAGTTTACCTGAGAAAGTTTAAAAAAAACAAAACTCTAAAGATTTTCTATTGATTGTTGTGATTGGATGGCAGCTAAAAATATTTGATTCCTTTCTTTTTACGGAGAGCGCTGATTTGATAGTTATGAAAAATAAAAAAAAATAAAAACTTGTGTTTATGGTTCGAGTGTCTCTGCACTGTGAGTAGAAGTATAGTTTGAATGTTCAAAATACTAGTGTATTAACGGAACTTTTGCTTTCTGTTCTTGTAAAGCTTGCCCGTCTAATTGTGAATGCAAACGTGGCTGGTTTTGGACAATAATATTGACATGTCATAACATATCATCGATTCCTGAAAATATTCCTCCTCGCACCTTAAAATTGTAAGAATAAGTATTGAATGATATGATTTTATTAATAGGAAAAAAAGCTGTTTTATAAGGCAAGAGGAGAGGAGAGGAGAGGAGAGAAGAAATGAGCCAGACAAAAAAGTTATTAACTATATTTAACAGATTATTTGGAGAAAACGACATCCAACTGCTGAAGCCAGGCATGTTTAAAGGACTTAGCTTTATGAACGAAATGTAAGTGAAATAATGTAGCACTTCCATTCTAAGACATATATCGTGGTCTACCTTTGGTACAAATATCTTTTGTTTAGTAGTACTTATATAAGTTTGCACGTTTGTACCAATGGAAGACCACATTGTATTCTGGCATTTCCTGAGTTCGATAGACATGATGAATTGGGGTCTAGCTTGGGTACAAAAAAAACAACACTATATAAGGCATAATACCTATGACGCATGCGTAGTCATCGTAGATGTGTTGTTGAGATCGTAAGAAACTTGTGAAAAACGTTTGCGCTTGCTTGTGCATTTCAGCACTTTTATTCTTATTGAGAAAAGAAATATTTGTTTTCCATTAGCCCGATATGCGAAATATTTCTGTGTATACTGTGAGGCCAAGATACTTAATATATTAAATGCATTGTATTTCTCAGACAACTGCAACGCAACAAGTTACGACACATCGAGAAAGGAGTATTCAATGATGTTTTAAGTCTTCAATATCTGTAAGTTATATACATTAATGTTTCATTAATGTTGTCCACTAAAAAAGACATTTAGACCAAACGAAATGTCACTTGATAGCTAATGCAATCCTTCTAAATGCTCGATACCAGCAATGTCATTGTATAAGTAGAATTAATAATTATTATTCTCCGTGTTCATTGTTACTCATTATAGAGTTTGACGGCATACCATAGGAATATAATGTACTGACTGATAAGGAAATATACCTCTTTGATAGCTTCGTATGAAAATTGCCCATTTCAGACCACATGCCATTCCCTTGAGAAATCTCCTTTTGTTAAATATTTACACATGAAATAATCAACTCATCCCAAGTGTGGCATCACATGGTCTGAAATGGGCACAACAAACAACGAAACTAAAGAAGTATATTCCAAGTTAAATTTCACGAAAAATACACGTCATACAGGACAAGCATAATCTCTTAATCTATCTCTTCAATATTTTTTTAGAAACTTGTCATGGAATGCAATTGAATCAATTGAACCAGGATCATTTTATGACTTGCAATTTTTGGAAAAACTGTGAGTAAAGTCAAATGTAAACCAAATTAGCCGATGGCAAAACAAGCAAGGGACTGGGATCGAGTTTCTCAAATTATATTTAATTTACGAACAATCCCTATCATAAGAAATAACACCTAACAAATAGTATGGATTGAAAATTTGATCCACTTTGGACAATGCAAACTAAAACGAAATTACGATATTTTAAAATATTTTAAAATATATATATTTTTAGATAATTATATATAGGTAATACAAGAAAATGTAACTAGCCAATCAGCGCGAAGCTAACAAGCTCAAGTTGTTAGCATAACCCATGACGGGAAAAATTGCGCACCAATGACTGCCTTAGTAGGGTAGGACACGGCAAATGTTTTTCGGTATAAACAAAATTGGAACTAGAATTCAAATTTCTCTCATTACAAACACAGGATCCAGTGTTTCTAAAATACTGAAAAGTTATTGTCAATAAAATTATTTTTCCTCCCAAATTCGAGGGCTAGAACGAGCTTCGAGAAAATGTTCAGGCTCCCCTCCCTTGATTTGATGATTAGATGCGGGTTTTACTTTGTCAAAGAAGCTCGTGAACACGAAGTTTATAGAAAAACTAAAACGAAGTTTTCGCCGTAGCATCTCAATATTAGCCATGTTAAATCATTTTGACAGGCTTTGGATTCCTCTAAGAGTTCTAGGGACGCGAGTTGTGCTGCTGTAATCGAGTAAGTTTGAGTTGCTGACAAATAATTCAGCTGATATGAATTCTCATAATACTCAATGATAAAACTGAAATGTGGAGAGTCCTATTCGACGCAGCGAGCTCCCTTTGAATTTGAAGGGAACTTAACTAAATTGTAATACTAGTTACATGTTCGTATAGATGCTAAGCTTCTGTGAATATTATACGGTATGCCTTATTTTGACCGGCCGCTTTATAACATGTTCCATGAATTAACATATTCAAACAGTATTTTTTTAACAGTTATCACTTTAATTCTAGAAATAAAAAGCTTGCGAATATCTTGATACGTGTAGAAATACACAATGCGAATGTTTCAGTAGCTGCAAGCTTTTCAACCCTTGTCTTCTTTTGAATTCTTTTAAATTTACTGAAGAAGCGAACGAGAGTTGTTGGGTTTCCCTTCGGTTTGTTTATATTCTCGCACAATGACGCATTGTAAAAGTGCACGGGCTAAAGGCTTACAAAAGGCTAACAACTTTGGAGGGATTGCATGCAGGCCTGGTCGCAAATACTTTACCTAGATTATTACACCAGTCTCTATTCTTCCTACATTATAGAGACCTGAACTTCAACGCCATAAAATTGCTGCAAAATAATACCTTCAATGGTGCTACATTTTTAACAGAACTGTAAGTTAACTACACAAACCACCTAACTCATCACCTAAGTGAAAGAAGACAAGATCTGACGCTCCACAGAAAAAGTCAATATCAGTGTACTTAATTTAATAAAGTTAGTCACCTGAAAATCTCCCGGGCTGAAAATCTTCAAAGATGAGACCAGCAAAAATATGGGTAGACATAAACAGGTTCGAATCCAAGCCCGAAGTGCAATATGGGTGATGTGCAATTCAAGTAACGAAAGGTCGACCCTGCTTGGCAAAGGTTTCTTTATTTCCCACCTCTAACGAGAAGGAAGAAAGGAAACCTCTGCAGGGATCTGTTCGAAGTTGTCCAAAACTCTCAACGAATAACTTAACTCACAAACGGTTTTAAGTAATGGTTCTAGTAAGAACTAGACAGGCAAACGGCAATGGAATGCAGAAAGGTGCTAATTGCGTATTGTCTAATCCGTCCATCTCATTGGTTAAAACATGAAAATCTGCCATAATTTCAAAACTAAGCAGATTTTTAAAATATTTTATTTGATATCTGACTCCCTTTTCATCAAAGATTTCCTGAGCCTTTATATATCAAAATATCTATGTGGGGAACATATTGAATTATAAACGTCTTTTGGCTATTGTTTTGAGCGCTTATGATTGGACGAGATATTTTAGTACAAAGGAAACTTTGTTCCAAAACAGAGTTTTTGCACATTTTATTTTTTTAATGTGTTACCTATAGGCTGATATACTTTCAGTCTGAAAACTAAGACATTCTTATGTGGGGAAGTTGCTATTGCCGCAGAACAATAAAGAGTTGCCTACTTCTTACGCGCATTGTTACTTAAACCCGTTAAAACCAGTTTGAATCTTCATGCATGTCACGAATTATATGGAAAAGACGTTGACTAATTAAAAAAAGACGGTGATTTTATCTGCTGGCATGGTCTGCGCACGGTCAATATCACGTGATTGTACGTTACAACATCGCTAGCCAAACAAAAACCTAGAACAATAGGTTTCCAAACCATTCCACTCCAATAACTAATGAAAATCGATGAATATTGGAAATGACTTGAAACTTGGTTAAACTTACCTATATGGTCCCAATAGTAGCCACGCAACATATTTTTGCCGCTGTTAAAAATGGCGGACCGGATAAAAGTTATCAGTCTTTTCAGCGTCCAAATTGTGAATAAATGACGTCATTTACTCAACCATATTGTTCTTTTAGTTTTTAAACCAAAATTTCTTAACTGCAAGTGACTCCTAGGTTACAATTTTCGCCAATCTGATTTTCATAATCACAATTAAGTCATATATATATATTACCATAAAATTAGAGCCTCTTTTCATCCAAGTGCCACTTTAAAAAATAGTAGAAAATACTGAAAAAACAAGTCTAGTAATCTTAATTAATAATATCTTTGTGTCTTCTTCAGATTATTGTCAAACAATCAGATAGAAACCTTTAAGGAAGGAGCTTTCCCAGGACTGAAGTCATTGATAAGACTGTAATATATAAATATACACCGTTTCTGAAAATAAAAGACAATTCTCGAATATATATTTATAAATACATGTATCCCCCTTTATCAGAACAGTTCTTTTGTTTCGTTATGAATACACATATTCAACTCGAGATATTGTTCAGGATGGTGTCTTCTAATTGCAAACCATCTTTATTTTTATTTATTTATTTATAAATGTAGTAACGAAGAGGCAAGATTTGCTGTTACTCCGAGTTTCGTGCTTACGCACTCGTCAGACAGTATTTATTTATTTATTTTTCAATTGTGTCAGTCTTTTAAATTACCTAGGACGCCACTGGAATGTGAAAAAAATGGGGTTACAACGCATCTAAGCAAGATAGAACGTTAAACACCGATGACATGACCATTATATTACGCGAGGAAAAAAACTTTTATGTATCTTATCATAACCATGTTTTTTACCAATTTTTTTTCCTCAAAAGTGTAAAATATTGTTCTGAAGGGATACTTATTTTTGTTTACATTTGCATCCAAAACCATTTTTATTTTAGAAATTATATTATGAAAAAATATTATACTATATCTATTCCATCTTGGATGAACAAAACATAGGGTACCCACGTGTTTTAATAAGTTATGATTATGTGAAATATTTTTTTTAGGATAAAACGAGTGCTAAAAGCGTGACAATCGTGACGCGAATTTACAAAACAGCGTGACCAACTCTATTATTCGCGTGTTTACAATCTCGTTTCTCTGCTCGAGGTTTTACAGGCAAGGGGAAAAACTGAAAGAAAAATCATTACTTTAAGCCTTCAAAGCATCAGAAAACTTATTTAATTCGAAGAAAAACAATCAATAAGTATTTCCTGTGTAGAACTGACAACACCAACATTTCTTTATGTTTCTTCTTCAGAGATTTACAAAAAAATCGAATTACAAAGTTGAAAGTACGAATCTTCACCGGAATGCCGAAATTGCACACACTGTAATATCCCGCTCAAAATGCGACTGCTTTCCTTTGTATTATTACTTACTATTTAAAAATCGAGCAGGAGTGTTTTATCGGGTATAAAAGCACAAGGCGTAGCCGAATGGTTTTAGTACGTGATAAACACACAACTGCGAATTAATAGACCTTTCCAAAATTCGTTTGACTAACCTCAGAACAACTATTGAAGGCGAGGCTAGAGAAGACAAATGCAGTGAATGCATGGATTTCAAAACTCAAGCCTGGATCTTTTGTTATGTGGTTAGTCAAGCAGTTCGGGAAAGGTCTATTTGAACAGCTTCAAAAAAACATGAATAGGTCTCAGATCGAACATTTCAGATGCCCCGTTATCAACGTTAACTCAAATAGGTTTATAAAGAAATAAATCGTGCGATCACATGAACAAATGAAGAAAGCAGGCTATTTGCTTTTGATCGCTAGATTGGTTTTTCATTTTTCACTTTTTTATAGAACTCTACGGAATAACAAAATTGCCGATATTGATGAAGGAGCATTTGAGGAATTATATCGAATGGATAATTTGTAAGTTAATCTATAATGAATGTTGCCAAAATACAAGACCATCATTGGATGATATACCAAAAGACATGGTACCATGTTAAATGATATAACAAAAGACATGACCACCATGTTGGATGATATAACAAAAGACATGACCACCACGTTGGATGAAATAACAAGAGACATGACCACCATGTTGGATGATATAACAAAAGACATGGTCACCATGTTGGATAATATAACAAAAGACATGACCACCATGTTGGATGATATAACAAAAGACATGACCACCACGTTGGATGAAATAACAAGAGACATGACCACCATGTTGGATGATATAACAAAAGACATTGCCACCATGTTGGATGATATAACAAAAGACATGGCCACCATGTTGGATGATATAACAAAAGACATTGCCATAGTGTTGCATGATATAACAAAAGACATAGCCACCATGTTGGATGATGTAACAAAAGACATGACTACCATGTTGGATGGTATAACAAAAGACATGACCATCATGTTGGATGATATAACAAAAGACGTGGTCACCATGTTGGATGATATAACAAAAGACATGGTCACCATGTTGAATGATATAACAAAAGACATGGCCACCATGTTGGATGACATAACAAAAGACGTGGTCACCATGTTGGATGATATAACAAAAGACATGCAGGATGATATAGACCCCTTCCATATGATGTAAAAGCAGCTCCGTTGAGAGGACAAAACAAAAGAATTTCAATCTTCTTTGAATTGGAAACATATAGTTTTGTCCTGCTAATTGAACTGCATTTAATAGTGCTGCGAAGGGTCTGTAACAAAAGACAAGATAATGATAAAGACGAGGCTAATTATTTCTTTTTTTCTTTCTTTCTTTCTTTCTTATTTGTTTGTGTGTGTTTTTGTTTCGTGTTTTGGTCTGTGGATAGGTACCTAAATAACAATAGCATTCAAATTATTCGAGCAGGAACGTTCAAAGGACTCCGATCAGTAGTTTTCCTGTAAGTGCTAATGAAGAACGAGAACTATGGTTACTTGGGTTATAACGAGTAAACTCATTCAGGTTTCGAGGATATTTTTCCATTTCAGATTACATGACATTCCCTTGGCAATTATTCCTGTCTTTACTTGGTCTAATAATTCTCGAAAAGTTACATCAATACGACTTAAATGATTCTTATTCTCAGCTAAGACGATGAAACTTGGTTTAAAATGATTCATTTTTCTTTGCTTCTAGGGATTTGATGTATAACCGTATAACCACTGTGGAAAAATGTGCATTCAACGAAACAAAAGCTTTAGAGGCTCTGTAAGCCATGATAAAAGAATTGGAGTAGGGGTCTATACCAGCTGAGTTGATTGCCTCCCCCGAAAGGAATTATGGGTCACTAGTTTTGTTTAGCATTTTTCGAGCATTTTTCGAGTACACAATGTAGACTTTTCTTGTTAATTGAAATAGAATTCCGCCATGAGATCAACTAGCGTTCACGATTAATTTAAATGAGGAAGAACTCGTATTTTATAAATTCTCTTGGCAGAATAACGGGAAATGCTAATCAAAATACGATGTCGGATCATGAATTCTCATTGGTTGACTTTGACTTTGTTCTGAAGGTCAACTCAGCTGGTATTGATACCAGAAAAAATCAAGTTATCAATTATCTTTCGCAGGCAAATGGGCGGAAACAAAATCCAAGATATTCATCCGAGAGCATTTGAGGGACTACAGTCATTAGTTTCATTGTACGTATATATACTAAACTACTATGTAGTGATTCAAGTGAATTAATTCAAATCATAGTTGACATGAATTAGAACAAAGGTAACCATTTTTTTTTTTTTTTTGAAAACGGTGAAAAGACCAGGTTACCTTGTCATGTTGAAAATTTCGACGGTAAATATTTTCCCAACCGCTTAACGTAGAGTAAAATCCATGCTTAACTTTGTTTCAATTCAGGTCGGTTATTATTTCGATTATTCTTGGGTCAAGCCTACCAAATGCACGCATTTTTATTAAAAAAAGGAAGAAATATGACGTCATAAATTAGTAAGATTGATGACGTCATTACCCATCAAAAACGATCCATTTCACAAATTGGTTTTATCATGAGGTTAAAACATCAGAAATCATATTATGTCATACGTCTTATTATATACATGTCAGTCACGTCTTTTCTTTTTAGAGGTATCGAAGAAAATGGGTTAAAAAACATAGGAGAGTCCTGGTTTCAAAATAAGCCGGTGGTTATCCAAATGTAAGTATATATTGTCATGGGAAACTCTTATTGACATTCACTGACCACAATCACGCCGTCCCAAAGTACAGCGATCGACCCAGGGAATGTTATTGAGAATGACTATAATATTATACAAATAATTTGTTTGTATGCTTTCATTAAGATCATTCCAGTTGGGATGGTAAGGCCATATCTAGTGTCAATATCCAATCTAAGTGCGGCTTACTGTTTTTTGAGTGGAGCTATTTTAACCCTGAGAAACAGAGAATTCTAAACTGGACAAAATAACATTCAGGAATATTGAATAAATTTATAACATTATTTTTTATTCATTTTCTAGCGTTCTCCAAAATAATTTGATAACTTCGTTACCCGCAAGGGCCTTCAACGGCTCATACAGCATTAAATATATGTAAGCCATAACAATGAAAATCAAATATAACTCAAACCAAAACAGGAATCTTATCGAAGCCTTGAAACAAGCTCTGCATGGGATGATCAAAGTCAGGGCACGGGTAACTCATAGATTAAACCTTGAAACAACCTCTGCATGGGCTGATCAAAGTCAGGGCACGGGTAACTTACAGATAAAACCCTCAAACAACCTCTTGGCTGATCAAAGTCAGGACACAGGTAACTCACAGATTAAACCCTGAAACAACCTCTTGGCTGATCAAAGTCAGGGCATGGCTAACTCACAGATGGAACCCTGGAACAACCTCTGGGCTGATCTAAATTGAAATTTAGCATGTTAGATTTTGCGATTGCGGAGGTAGAGAAACCAGATAACCTGAAGAAAAACCCTTGAAGAAAAGGAGAGACTCAACAGACTATGCTTACATGCGATGCTAAATCCTCTAGTAAATATTAATAATATGATTTAGATATGGCAGGGCCGTAGCAAGCTTTGAAAAACTGGGGAGGGGCACAAAGTAACACGTGATCACGAAAAATGGAAATATGTTGGCGCTACGTCACTGTATGGTATAGAAAAGACTTATCCCACTATTCAGGAAAGCTCGGGTGCCATAGCAGTGAGAGTGCTCACCTCTCACCAAGGCGACTAGAGCTCGAGTTTCACCGGAACCACCGTATGAGAGTAGAGTTTCTAGTTGCTTCTCTCCTTTTCTTGGGTGAGGGTTTTCTCCGGGTTCTCCGGTTTTTCTCCCTCCACAACTGAATCAACTTCTAAATTCTAATTTGATCATGGAAGAGTGCCAATGACAGGTTTCTTAGCCATTCCATTGGCTATTATAAGCGCTATCCTAGTAAAACAAGGATGATTATGTGGGTTTTATAGTGGCCTTCAAGAAAACAAGCTGCAAACAATTCAGCAGGGAACATTCGAAGGGTTGTTAAAGTTACTAAACCTGTAAGTGGATCATCGTTACACCTCTTAAAGACCGAACTAAAATTGTGTACACCCTTTCTGTCTATATATAATATATAGATTTAGGCACTGCCTGAAAAGGGAGCTCCCACAAATAGTATATTTAGTGCTAAAAACGTGACTATTGTGTGACGCGGCATAACGCTGGTTATAGGGTTACCACTTCGTTTGATTTTACCAGAACCCAAAATGAAAAACTAAAAGAAAAACCATTATTTTAAGCCTTCAAAAGCATTAGAAAACTTTTCAATTCGAAGAAAAATAATTATAGATTGTAGAACATATGAATACATGTATAGAACAAAGGATTTTTTTCAGCAAATCTTAGTAATCAAAGTTATAAGTTTTTTTGGTGGAAGGGAGTGCGACTATTAGAAGCACGAGTATTAGGAGTGAGTGCAATGTTACGATCAATATTAGAGACTTTGCGAAGAGCTTGATCGAAAACATGAGCAGGGTAGTTACGATTAAGAAAAAAAGAACGCATCTCAATGCATTTGTTAGAGAAATCATCATCATCGCTGCATAAACGACGGAGACGAAGAAATTGCGAAAAAGGAATGTCATTTAGAGCGTGCTTAGGACGAGAGGAAGAATAAAGTAAATAAGAGTGGGAATCAGTGGGTTCATAATGAACACTAGTACTAAGACGATCGTCAGTAATACTAATTAAGATGTCAAGGAAAGTGACTGACGTATCGCTGATTTTCCAAGTAAATTCTAAGGCAGGATGAAAAGAGTTAACGTAAGAAATAAAAGAGTCTAAGTCATCGCGAGAACAAGAAGTACAAACCAAACCAGTTTCCCGCCATTTCAATTTAAATAATCATTCACTTTCCGACTTCATCAGGTTGTTTTCGGTTTGTCTTTGGTTAGCTTCAACAATGATTGTCGCAAAACCAAAGAGATGCGCCACATTCACCTATTGGGTACTCATAATCCCAATGGGATGAATGAACGCTTTGCTTTTAATTAATCTATTCTTTTGTCTTTTTTATTATTTCTTATTGTTTTTTTTTTCTCGTAACCTTGCCTACCTTGCTCTCATTGGTTATCTATTTTCTATTTTTATCATATATACACTACCTTCCACTCTTATTCTTTCTTTTACTCCGTCGAAGGACTAGTGTCCAAAACGTCAGTAAGTGATCTCTCTTATTTTTTACGGTGTAAAATTTAACTTTTTATCCATACTGTTTCATTAGAAACACCGACGCAGCCCACACTAGCCTACCGCTAGTTATCATATCTTCGCTCTAACTTACTTTAAATAGGTTGCACTTTTTTGAACAAAATGTGGAAGGTTGCAATGACTTTAAATGGGTAAACATTACACTCAAGCTAAGAGAGTTTATTCTGAAGTCGCTCTAACTTACTTTAAATAGGTTTCACTTTTTTGAACAAAATGTGGAAGGTTGCCATGACTTTAAATTAAGCTTTTTGCTTACTAATTATCAGCGATCTGTCACATAATCAGCTTGAATGGATCAGAGGGGATGAATTTCTGACACTGCGTTGTCTCGTAAACCTGTAAGCATTCATTATATTCAACTGTATATATTTTTTCTCACTGCACTGTTATTTTCAAGGAGTTGATATAACACATATGATAGAATAAAAATGTGGAATAATTTTGAAGAGAGTTAAGAGGGAGTCTCTCTAACAGCGGACCACTGGCTCTGGGTTCCAGAAAACGTATGTTTAACGATGCCATGTTTTCTTTTCTTTAGAGATCTTAGCAACAACAAAATCAAAGCTATCGGACAAGGAGCTTTCAAAGACTTAGAGCAATTGGCTTTTTTGTAAGTGTGATGATTTTAGTATGAAAAATGCTTGTAAACGAAAATAAAATCTGGAAAAAATTTTAAAAAGTGTGTTAATTTATAGCAGCGAAAAATCAAAAACACAACACATATTTTAGCATCCATTTGTTTTTCTATGTGATTCCTCTGGTCGCCGTGCTTTCAGAAAATGTAGAAATATGTTTTTAAGGACTCTCTCCAACGATCTTTCACGTACATGACACTATCATGTGTTTGCAACCCTCTGAACTTTGTGCAGTTTTTTTCACAGTCTCTTATAAAATCAATTTCAGGCATATTGACAACAACAACTTAACGTTTTTACTGGAAGGCCTTTTTATCAAACTGAAAAATTTGCGCCAATTGTAAGTAGAGCTTGTTGTGTACTCATCAAAATACTTTAAAAGCCCGTTCAAAGTTTAATAATTGTTTTCAGTGCGCATTCGATTTTATCCCGAATTTCTCACCTCCTTTTGTTTAAACCTTCTTTTGTTTTTTTTTTAAACTTTGAACTGGCTTATACAACCGCGCGATATTCCGTGCTACATGTCACTGCTTGTCGTACTTTACAGACTCCTTTTACGTGACGTCAAAGCAGCTCAATTTAGAGGATAAAAGAAAAGAATTTTAATCTCCTGAGAAGTGGAACCTATTATTTTGTTCTCCAAATGGAGCTGCATTCCGACGTGCGGCAAGGGGTCTATACTCTGAAACACTAAACTCATAATCAACCAATCAAGGCGGTAGCGAGTACGATCTAGCAACTATACTTGCAAAAAAAAAAATATTTAAATAACAAAAATATTTTATAGAAGAGTTCAATATTTTGCTTTGAATAAAGACTTTTTTACGTCGAACAAATCAAAAATAAAATAGCTGAGATTAAGATTTGTGTCTGAAATCGCACGTTCCCGCAGGAGTACAATTCTTAAAAGGTGTGTGTGTATGATTTTTTGAAAGTTCTTGTAATTGCACGATTCCAAAAATGGTTGGCACAAACGGACTGCCTGTGTCGAGTAGTTAGAGAAAGCGAAAATGAGGCTAGTCAGTCTGGCTTTTCCCTTAGGAGCTTAAAACAATTCTTAATGGATGTCAATACCAGTAACAAAGATAAAGCTTAAACGGTAAACAAAAAAACACATGCAGACCACAGATAAAGGAAAATTCACTAGCCTCGTTTTCGTCCCCTCTTTCCAGGCCGTCCGTTTGGGTCCGGCATGTTCAGAATCAGTGTATACATTCGTGCAATTACAAGAACTTTCAAAACATTACGAGTATCTTTTAATAGTCCATTTCACAGTTCCCTGTGCCATCTTGAAATGTAGCAGTGCCTTTACGAACATTCAAAGGTACCGGACACTCTAAATTTTGCCGCTTTAATCTCTTTGATATCTTGTTTCTTCGTGCTTAGGCATATTTCCGGGTGTAACGTTGAAGATCTGATACCTGGAACGTTCCGTGAGCTGACAGGATTAAGAGAGTTGTAAGTCATGCCTTATTCTACTCATAAACATCGCGAGAAATTAAGAACCATTTTGGGTGGAACTTATTATTCATCATTTTTACCCTGTCAATCAAGCAATTGTGTAGATTCGATTGTGATTAGGCTATTAAGAATGTGACAATTGAATGTTTACCTTTCCGGAACGTTGCGATAATAATGGCGTCTCGACAAGAAAAAGGGTTTTATTTGGCATTAAATAGCACTTCCACAGTTGATATTTTACCCAAGATTTTAAACAAGATTGAATAAATGGAATAAACAACTTTTAGAAGAGTTCAGTCTGAAAATGCGCTTCATCTTGTACTCCGAAGTCAAGTTACATCTCAAGATGGAGGCATAAATGGAAGTCCTGTAAATGCTAAACTTCACCTCGTAAAACCGAGACGAAAATTTAATTCTTTCTTCTGAAATTTCGTGAAATGCTCAAGACATACTTCCTTGACTATTTTGAGCTGAGAGCCGAAGATGTGGGACCAGGTTCAGGTATTCTTATGATAATCCACTGTAATATCCTGATTACCTCGGGATCCATTGTTTCCAGAGGGATGTTTAAGGTCTAACATCCCCCTGGATGAATAGTGATGAGGGATATTTAATCTAAATATCCCTCATGAATATAATCATGAGGGATATTTAGTCTACATATCCCTCATGAATATAATCATGAGGGATATTTAGACTAAATATCCCTCATGAACATAATCATGAGGGATATTAAGTCTAAATATCCCTCATTACTATCCATGAGACATGGTTCCTCATATGACAATCACCGGGACCATGGCTGGGTAGCATTGACCCAATCGAAAATTTTGCGCAATGACTCTGGACTACACACTATTGAACACCCCAGCACTTGTGGGATCCATTGAATAATCTTTGCGCATACGTTGACTAGCCGAGAATTTTTCTTACTATTTGTGACGTAATCAAGACGGTTTCAAAACACTTCATTAATACCGCTCTAGGCCAACCAAAGTGAATTAGAATAAAGCACCACGAATGAATGAATGCTAGTTCAATTCGCCATTGTCGCATTTAACAAAGGCGAATTTCCTTAAGTATGCCGCATATCAACAGCTTTGTAAAACTTTGTAATTTATGCATCGTACGAAAGCTAACACATTTCCTAAGATCAGTTTTATTCCTTGGTAATCATAATATTACAAAGTAATAGCATGAAATTTCGGGTGATTAGTGATTAAATGTCCCCTCAAGCCTCGGGAGGTTTAGTTTTCCGCCTTCGGCGTCGGGACTTCAACAAAACTTCCCTCGCCTTTCGGGGACATTTAATCACTAATCACCCTCAAGTCATGCTATTACTTATAATAATGTCTGACTATTATAGTCCTTGGCATTGAATTTTAATTACCGAGCTGAAAACTATCACCAACGGAATTACATTGAGATCAAATGAAAGTTCGAATACACTTTATTGTATTTGAGGTTCGAGCTGGCTTATTTATCCAGTTAAAATTAAAATATTTTACTTTATCGAAATTTTTCAATACTTTTCCCACCATATTTGAGCCCTGAATTTTAATCATGACTTTAACTGCGCATGTCCGTTCGGAATTTCTGGTGATGATCTACACTATTCAAAACAGTGTTTATGTTGATTATGGTTGGGTTGTTCGTTGGTTATTTGCACCAATTGCTTCGTTTGTTATATTGTTTGTTTCTCTGTCGTTAGTTCGTTTGATTGGTAGATTGGTTGATTTACAGGTTTTTAGTTGATTGCAGAGAGTGCTAACTATCGTCTTACTACGATATTCCAGGTATCTCAACAGGAACAAGATCACCAAACTGACAGGAGGAGTCTTCAATGGCACTAGAAACGTCAATATTCTGTAAGTTTATTCTACTAATTCGAATTCGGCAAACACATAACAAAAGTTGCACTTGCATAAAATAACGAAAATAACGAAAGACTGATAGTACTACTTAGCATTATTTATTATAGACCCCTTGGAGCACGTTGGAAGGCAGCTCAATTTGGGTGACAAGAGCTCATCATCCAAAACATTTTCTCATACGCATCTATAAAATACTCGATTACATATTTAATGTCATCCCTGCTATAGTCAACATTATGAGCTGAAACTCCACCTCGGTAATAATATCGAGGTGTTATTTCTATTTCTGCTCGTCATTCTGACACAACTGCTCAATTTAAAAGTGGCAGAGTCACGTGACCTGTAAGGGCAGGTCGTCATTATTCTAATTATTTTACTTGATTTTTTTCCAGAGACCTCTCTGACAATGCCATTAGTGCTATCCAAGAAAACACATTTAATGATATGCGAATGTTATCAAAACTGTACGTATTTTCTTAATCCCTTTTTATGTATGAAGAAAGAAACATTTGTGGCTTCGTCTGAAAAAAACTTGTTTTTTGTCGAAGCATTTTGTAAGTTTATTTAGACTAATGTTTGACTGACGTCCAAGCCTTGCATCGCGGAGCACTAGTATTCTACACCGAATAAAGGAGACGTAGGTTTTGCAATAATTTTGGCCACGCCAAAACTTTCGATGAAATACCAAATAATCAAAAAAAAAAAAAAAAAAAAAAAAAAACATTTTTGAAAACTGACATTTTCTTCTTTTTAAAAAATGAGTAATTGAACATGTCCATGGTGATGTTCAAAACATTTACACGGATGCATCTAGTGGTGGTGATGGTGGTGGTACCGGTGATGGTGATGATGCCTTGGAAAGATGGGATGTTCCTATCGTGAACCAATGTTTTTATTGTATCATTTAAGATATCTACAAAATAACAATATATCGTACATCAAAGAGGGAGTTCTTGCAAAAGTGAACTCAATTAATGCTCTGTAAGTAAAGCAAGATTTTTGTTCGCCTTTAACTCAGCTGTGTTATGTGATATTACTTTAAAACACATCCTTTCAAATACAGCCAATCAGAATACAGGAAAGTTGATGTATTTTCGTTAGTATTTCACTCTTCCTTCCCATTACCCTTAGCAACCTAGGTAAAGTTTAAATCGTGGAGAATAAAATAGTTATAAGATGCTTTCTCGTGACATACCATTGGAATATCACACTTGTCCCATTTCTAGTTCATTGAATGTGGAACGCTAGGACTGTGAATGTGATCTTTAACATTCCTAGTGGTGCTCGCTTGTACTGCTTTAGCTTCAAGCGGTGAAGGTATGTTTTTATATCTATTTTTTCTAGAAGCCTTTCAGGAAATAGCTTCGAAATGCTCGAAAATGGAATTTTTCAGGGATTGTACAGTCTTGCAGAACTGTATGTATATTTGCTTGTCGTAAAACAACATAACTGAAACTTCCTCTCTTTCCTTCAACCTCGCTTCCATCCCGACCCGCACCCCCATCCCCACCTTTCGCTTCCCCAACGGGGGCCAAATTAGCCATTCCAAGGACAAATCTTATTCATTAAGAACAAACTCAAGGTCAACCAATCATAATTGAGGATTCGACATCATATTTTGATTAGCATTTCCCATAATTCTGCCAAGAGAATTTATGAAATACGAGTTCTTCCTTCAGTTTAATCAACATGAAAAGTACATCGTATACTCGTAAATTGCTCGAAAAATGCTACCCAAAAATAGTGAGCCATGATTCCTTTCGGGGAAGGCGATCAACTCAACTGGCATTTAAGGCCAGAGACAAGAGAACTAATGCTACACCACCCTTGATAACATTTCACGAAAAATCTTTATAGTTAAAGACATAATAATCCCAAATATTCGTAACATGTTGTTTAGAAATCTGACAAGTAACAGAATACAACATATCCAGGAAGGAGTATTCGATGACCTTTTCAAGATCATAAGACTGTAAGTGCTATAATGGGATCACTTAATGGGGAGGGAGTTAAAAACCGGCTGCAAAGAAGAATAAATAAGCAATAATAAATGAATAGAGGTTATCACAGGTTTAGAGCCTGATATCGTTTGTATTCACGAGTTTCCCGTAATATCGCGAACCAGCGAGTCCGCGAGCAAAAAAAATAAATAAATAAAATAAATAAATAAATAACTAAATAGATATAATATATATTATCTAACTAGGATATAATTAATAAATACGATAAATATCGATAAAACTATCAACGTGAAGATAAAAAAGCCGGAAAAAGTATCTTAGATATTGAAATGGTCCAATGATTCCTGCAGTAATAAAATACTTGATAAATATTTAGATTTAAAATTATTTCAAGAAGATGCAGACTTCAATTCTACAGACAAAGAATTCCACAAAGTAGACGCATTAAAACTAAATGACCGGCCTCCAGGTTTAGACAGTGATATTTTTGGTACCTTAACGTTGTACTTAGAGCGAGGTTCAAATTTGTGAACATTTTTCATGGGTTTGATAACATTGGATAGATAACTAGGTGTGAACCCATTTAATATCTTAAACATTAGAGCACCAATCAAGTAATTGCACAATTCATTAATAGGAATCCAACCAAGTTTATTAAACTATTGGAACCGAGAGTGCATCACAGGTTGCATCGAATATTGTCCTAGCAGCTCTTTTCTTCAATCTGATAAGGTGATAGATGGCCTCTTTGGAACAACCTCCCCAAACAGGGGCACAATACTCAATAAGTGGTTTAATTAGTAAAATAAAATAAAAATAAAATAAAACAATATTCTCTCCGAGTGAGGTAAATATCTCTTATTCCTTTCGAGTAAGCCAATACGTTGTGAAACCCGATGTTCAATGCTATCAATTTGAGAGCTCCATGAAAGTGATCGATCGATATGGACACCAAGCAGTTTAACTGAATCAGTTGTCTGCAGTTAGTGCTATTGACTTCAATTGAGATGTCACGTTCAAGAGTCAATATTTTTCGAGAACTACCAACAAGCATGACTTTTGTTTTAGAGGTGTTAAGAATCATTTTGTACCGTGATGCCCAAGATTGAATAGGTTTAAATTCATCTATTATACCTCAAAAGGATCGGTTTAGATTAGCAAATTGTTGAGAAGTGTTTATACACACAACATTTTCTTATGATAGCCGAAAGGAAAGAACGTCATATTTGTTACACTATTTAATTTTGTTCCTAACAATAAATGTATTTGGTGATCCATATGTTTGTAGCATACATGAAGTACAAAGCCGCTAAAGTATCGCAATCAAGTTTGAATATTAAGATACGGAACGTTAACGTATTGCAACTGCTATTCTTACATTCATCTTTCGGATGCTTTACCAGATATCTCGGAAATAATAGAATTTCACGTGTTGGAAAGGATTGGTTCAATAAGACCGTATTCCTGTACTTCCTGTGAGTAAATGATTTGTAGAGAAGATTTATTATCTAAGAATGCATAAATATTAATATCAATTTCATAAAAAAAGAAAAAAACAAAAGAAACGAAGAAAGGTAAGAAAGAAAGAAAAAAAAAAAAAAAAAAAAAAAAAAAAAAAAAGAGGAAAAGGATGCATGGATGCTATGACAAAAGAAAATACAAACCATGACAGCTAAGAACTATCTCCTTTGTCTACATCTGTAGAATCAGCTTCGTTGTTGTTGATTATTGCCTTATAGAATCTGCGAGTCTTATATCACTGTTTACATATAAAATATACCTAGATTCGATGCCAAATTTCTTCAAACCTCACGAAAAGCACGAAATAACTACTTATCTTCAAATTCTGATGGTTTTAAAACTTCTAGCTTGAATAACAAGACCGATGGAACTGGATTCCCAAGCTTCACCTAACAACCGCTATTTTACGTGGCAGAGAAAATGGGGGGTTGGATTGTTTTTAGCGTGCAGTGCATTCTAGTTGATTAGACTTCTTTAAGGTGACTGACTTTTTTTAACGTTCAATTTGAGCCCACGATGTGCGGTCGCACAAAAATCACTCAAAACTGCATAACAACCTTCATTAAGGAACCATACACGTTTTGAACTTCAACAAGGCAAAAACCCTGAATTTTGCACGGGAAAGTTAGTTAATCTTCGAAAATAATGTTCAAAGTAGATTTCCTGAGAAAATTGCTTTAAGAGCTATTTTAATTTTTGAGTTATGAATTTTTGTCTGCAAATCTTGATTTCCGCCATTTTTCTTTCAAAAACTTGTCAAGATGTTCATATCCCAAATTTATTATCTCGAAAACGAGCTCGGGACACCCATTTTTTTTTTTTTTTTCTTCATTTTTCATTTTTGGAATCAGCGTTAAATTCCGTGTAAAATATCTTTCTAATAAAATTTGGTCATTATTCCTTGCTAAAGTAGTCAGTCACCTTAAGCAAGGCTCACAAGATGTTTCTTACAGCAAAACGTTATTGTTTCTTTATTGCCGATGATGTTTTTTTTTCATTGACACAGAGATCTTCAAAATAATCTAATAGAAAATTTAGAACCTGGGATATTTACTAAGACCGGTATCAGGATGTAAGTAACATTGTGTTTGATCTTATTAATACGAGGTGCATGTCTACGTTCATGATCATCCTGTCGGACTTGCTGTAATTATAATCCTCTTTATCTTTGTCGTAATGTTTTCCAATTTCTGACCACGTGTCATTCCCTAGAGTATTCTATCTTTATTCATATGTAGCTCATGAGAAGAAACATGAATATGGATAAAACTCAAACAAAGAATGTTATTCTCGACAGTATGGCACGTGGTCTAAGTTGGGAAAACATTACGCTCAAGCTGAAGAGGTCGTTTAGAGACAAGGGTATCTGGGGGTATCTAGAATAAAAACGTAAAATTTGGGAAAAGGGGGAAGCAATCCCCCCCTCAAGAAAAAAATAATTATCTAATTTAGGAGAAGCATGTGCCCGCTCCCTCCTTACGCCAGAGGCATTGGCATCAAGCATTGAGCAAAATAAGGCTTTACCTGAAAATTTTAGGGAAGCAATCGATCCCATTTGCCCCCCTCGGTACGTCACTGTACAGATCCCCCTCACGACACCTTTGAGAAAAGATGATGCACGTTAGACGCAAGCGATGCAGGTCTCAATGCCCTCTCACAGTTAGTTAACAGACTATTCGTAAATGTAGGCCTTCGTTTTAATCAGCGGCACAGAGCGCATGCGCCTCTAAGCCTAGAAGATTTGTGATGGGCCTACGTGCACGAAAAAATGTTTCCTTTCCTTCATTTACAGAAAATAACTAGCTGATGTAATATTCGTGCATTTTCTTCCTAGAACTTTGGATAACAATAAACTACGCCGTATAGAAGAAGGAATTTTCAGTAACAATGTTGGGTTACATACCATGTGAGTTAATGTTCAAGTAATTCGCCTTTTCACATTCCCTATAATCCTTTGCTTCTTAGGGATAACCGGTCAAAAAACTGTTAGAAAATTCAACTTAAATCGAATGTACACCATTGCTTTTTTGGTTACCCCCAAAGCCGCATTGTATTATGGGAAGGTGAACGTGTTGAAACAAATGGCTTGTGTTATCCCATCTTTTGCCCTCTTCCCTCTACACCATTGATAAAGAAGACAATAATCCAATAATAAGCTAAACTCAGCATTTGATATTTTTCTCAACATACCTCTCCAGAAACCTAAAAGAAAATATGATTGAAAATATTGCACCAGGGGCATTCAAAAACTGCCATTCTCTTACGGAAGTGTAAGTACAGTTGATAAAATTATCGTTATAACCACACCACTTCATACCAAACCTCACACAGCATCCAAAAATGTCTACTTAAAACAAAAGAATTCAAGATGGCCGCGTTATCAGTAAAAGGTTTATTGGGCAGTTAGTTGATTGCTTTGCTCTGATTGGTTGTTACTTTAATTTTACCTAGAGATTTGGATGGCAACAAACTTACGCATATCGACAACAGAACCTTTCTTAATCTTACAACCCTTTTCAGTCTGTAAGTTCAGGAATAGCCTTTAGACCTATTGTGTATTCGTATCGTCCACATTTGAAATCCTTCTAATATATAGATTTGGGCACCACCGTGTGACGCGGCATAACGCCGGTTACAGCGTTACCACTTCTTTTGATTTTACCAGAACCAAGAAGAAAAAACTAAAAGAAAAACCATTAGAAAACTTATTCAATTTGAATAAAAATATTTAGAGATACATGTGTAGAACAAAGGATTATATACAGCAAATCTTAAGTTGTTTAGGTGGAAAGTGAACTACACTGAAAATTGTCGAAGAATATTATAAGCTTAAGCTTACATTCACTTGAACTTCACATGTAAAAAGAGACATATTCATTAATGCAGGATAATAATTTTCTTTGTTAGTAAGTTGGTCTTATTTTTTTTTTCAGATTCATTCTTAACTTTATTATCAAGCGAAATATCTTACAAAAACATAAGGCTTACAGCCAAAACCGTTGTATCGCGCGGATTGATTTAAAATTCTTCACTCGGATTGGGTTTTTCCTAGCCGTCAATCATTATGCAAATTAGAGGTTGAACAAACTTGCTCGATTGCTTGCCGAAAGATTCCGCCATTACAAAGTGCTCCAAATTCAAACTTCTTCGATCATTTAAAAATAATCGATAGTGTTCTAAGCTTTAAATCGAGGGGGAGAATTGTTTTTCAGCCTTTTTTCCTGTCAAGTATTCAATCTATTGCCATGATAATGGAATGCTGTACTAGTAATGGTCTCCCGTGAGAATCTCGAGCTGTGCACTAGTAGACAATATGGGTAGAATATTTTGCTTAAAATGTTCAAAAATTTCTTTTGAAAGATAGATTTTTGCAATTCAGAAACTGGTTCGTATAGCTAGTAATACCGAACCTCAGCTGGTTTCCATATAACAGCTGTAAGAGCAATAAATTTATTTACAGATTACGATCGCAGTGCTGTTGTTTTGCATTTCAAACCGAGTAACGAGTTCACAATGGACGTCTATTTATGGAGATTCTAGGGCTTTGAGAAGATTAGTAATATAGCAGAAGGTTAAATATCATTATTGTGGTTATTTCCATTATTATATTTACAATCTGATTAATTTCCATCGTTTAGCACAAGTTCTATGTATGGTCAAGAGACATATGTTCTTGATGTTTCGATGTTGGAGTTTTCATCAAGGTTTTTCAGCCTCATGCAGGAATATAATGCTTATTTCCTAAGAATATTCATGGGCTCGATCTTACGAAGATATTTTTTCTAGAAATATCGTCGATTCGTCTTAGATTATCTAGAAAAGTTTGAATTTGAAACACTCTTTAATGGCGGAATCTGTGCAAGCAATCGAGCAAGCTTGTTCAACCTCTAATTTGCATAATGATTGACGTCTAGGAAAAAACTAATCCGAGTCAAGAATTTGAAATCAGTCCGCGAGATACAACGGTTTTGGCTGTAACCTCATCCATAAAAAAAACCAAGCTCATCATTTTTGCGACTGTGTAATAATAATAGCTGGAAAAGCCCGATAAATAGCAAATATTTGGTGTGATACGTATTCCTTTTCCTATTTCATTCAACATTAAAATAAATTATCTATAAAAATGTCAAAATTTTCATATAATTAAATATAGAATCTTGTTTAGACATCAGAATTTCTCGCGTGAGGCTCGCTGGCCGTCAATTATATTTTTTTCAAAGAACTAAGTCTTAGCCATTTTTCTTGAAATGAGATCAAAAACAAAAATTTAAAGCTTCAAATATCCCTTTGTGGTTCACAAGTATTGAAGAAAAAGATGATAAAAATGTAAAATGCAGTAAAAACGAGAAACTATCCAAGCTTTTGTGACAATGTTTGCCAAAGCAACAGCGTCCTTGGCTTGTCTGACAGTTTCTCCAGCTAGTTAACACATTTTTGTGGTCGATTTCTTACGAAATATTAGTTAACATTAATGAGTTTACCTTCTATGAAGTCTTTTCTACGGAACTGAAATCTTGTTCTTGCAGTATAATCAAGTTTTCTGTTCTACAGGCCACTTTTTCTCTCACTGAAGTTTCAGTCACGAAACTTCATTGTAAGATTAAGAATCTTCCCTTGCTTTCCCTCGCTAAATCTTCTTTAACTAGACGCATATCTGCGTGAACTCGGGCTTCTCTTTGAAGAGTGCGATGTATATAACCGTTAGCTAGCTAAGGAGACCTGAGAATACTTGAAATTTATTATTGCTGTTAGTTGAACTCATGGATTCTCTGAAAATAAATGACAATCTCTTCCTTTCCCTCAAAAAAACCACCAGTTCAAATTGTCTTATAATCTTTTGCCATTGTCGACTATAGTAAGCAAGGTGTTTGAATTCCAGTAACCACATGGTTTTATTATAGCATAATAGAGAGTACATAGCTACAGCACAACTTAGACTAAATTTTCTGATTTCATTATACATAGTTCTGAGGATGAATGCTATTTTGAACTGCATTAGTTTGTACTCCCTTCACCTCAAATATATCATTGTTTTGTATACGTGTACTCTGGAAATAATGTACTAAACTATTTACTGATGATACGTCAAGCAGCAAACATGTACCTCGAGGATGGCTTCTACAATATAAATCCCTTGCATGAGAATCAAATATTTTGATCCTCACATTACTATTACGATATATAGCAACAGCTGTGCACCCAACTGTCAATACAAAATTGGTGTAGTTTTTTCAGACATAAGTGATTCAAAGGCTCTTTGTAAAGAAGTACAGTACTGATATCCTTCTATTGTAGTCTCACATACAGTACCAGTGTAGCTTTCACTGTATTGAAGTTGATAGTAAGTATCAAACACATTCAACATTGGTGGTAATTCTTTCTGCATTGAAAAGGACTGTCTGGCTAATTGAGACAAACCTGAATACAACTGATTTCCTATATTTATTATTAATACTAGGTCATTGGCAGAATTTATTCCTTGTTTGTTATTGTAAATTGTTATTGTTATTGTTATTGTATCTGGAAATAATGTACTAAACTATTTACTGATGATACGTCAAGCAGCAAACATGTACCTTGAGGATGGCTTCTACAATATAAATCCCTTGCATGAGAATCAAATATTTTGATCCTCACATTACTATTACGATATATAGCAACAGCTGTGCACCCAACTGTCAATACAAAATTGGTGTAGTTTTTTCAGACATAAGTGATTCAAAGGCTCTTTGTAAAGAAGTACAGTACTGATATCCTTCTATTGTAGTCTCACATACAGTACCAGTGTAGCTTTCACTGTATTGAAGTTGATAGTAAGTATCAAACACATTCAACATTGGTGGTAATTCTTTCTGCATTGAAAAGGACTGTCTGGCTAATTGAGACAAACCTGAATACAACTGATTTCCTATATTTATTATTAATACTAGGTCATTGGCAGAATTTATTCCTTGTTTGTTATTGTAAATCAAAGAGCACAAACACAATGTTGTCCTGAGTTTTGCCCAAATGCCAACTCATTACCTTGGCTATATGGTGCTGTTATTGTTTTATTAGGGTCAATATACATTGGAGTAGGACCAGAGTTCTTTTCTATGTCTGTACTCAGTTTAAATTTACAATAATTTGATATATGAGTCTGAGTCTTGTAAAGACACATCAGCCTATTGCAAAAAAACAATGATAAATACCGAATAGCTCTATATTTTAACTTCATTATCCCTTGATAAACCCTTCTAGAACAATTAAGCAAAAGCTTCTTTTCATGTTCTGTGATTTTATTCAAGCTCATTCTCTTTGTATTAAGCTTACATTCATTCTTTGTAAGTTTTCTAACCTTCACATAACAATGCAGCTTGGAGGATTTGGGAATACTTTGACAAATACGTTTGTAGACAAACTCCTTCAGCTTTCTGCTCCTGTTCCTCAGACGTTTCAGAGTTCGTACTGGTATTCTACTGGGTTCACGATCACGTCTATATACACGACGATGCTTATTTGACTCAATATAAGATAGCTCATTTGATATAAGTTTAGCATGATTCTCGAAACAAACTTCACTCAAAATGGTTTCCTCATAAATTGATCTCTCATGAAGTTCCGAAAACGCTTGACATCCTTTAGTGTGGGTCTACCGCGAACAATTTGTGCTTTTGTATGTGTTTTGAGCGTGTTAGACTCAATATTATCCGTGATTAGAGTCAGTCCTTCGATAGATCCGCCATTGCTGAAGCATGTGCCCATGGCTGATTCTACGCATGCGCATAGACTTCGATTTCGCGCATGCGCTTTAGCGCTTCGAGGGCGATTTGTGACTGAAGAAAGAAAAAAAATAATAACGAAGCCCAATTTATACCTCGGGCATTCCACAGGAAGCCCGAGTAACAAGTCGCTAAAGTCTAAAAACTGTTTTTGTTCACCCTATGGATAGTGCATGTTCGTATGTACGTATGTAAGTAAGTATGTATGTATGTATGTATGTATGTATGTATGTATGTATGTATGTATGTATGTATGTATGTATGTATGTATGTATGTATGTATGTATGTATGTATGTAAGTAAGTATGTATGTATGTGTGTATATATATATGTATGTTTGTATGTATGTATGTATGTATGTATGTATGTATGTATGTACGTATGTACGTATGTATGTATGTATGTATGTATGTATGTATGTATGTATGTATGTATGTATGTATGTATGTATGTATGTATGTATGTATGTATGTATGTATGTATGTATGTATGTATCGACAAATCAAGCCATGAAAAATCAATTCGATGAATTACCATTTTTTCTTAAGTATGAAGCTCCTCTAAAATTTCAGACCAAATTTCGCCCAGTTCAGTTCAATAACTACTAATATTTAATAACTGTGGGCAAAAAAATATGGAATTAAAGATTTAATGAAAATTCCAGAAGTGTATCATGCATGCAACTGAACCAAAAGTTTGCACTTGCTTCACACATAATCACTAAATGCATACATACAATGTTTTTCTTTTTATTTTATTCGCTTTTATTTCTGATGAAGTCTAGTGAGAACCGTCGAAATTTCTAAGGCTGAAAAAAAACGTCAGGGACAAAAATGCTTCAAATGTAGATATAACATATATGAAATTTGGCTGCAATTCAAATAATATTGTAGCTTGTCGTAGGTCAAATAATTTGTGTTATAATATCTTACAAAATAGTTCTTATGATGCAGGACGCTGAGCAGAAACCGTATCAAGTACCTGCCCGATGGATTTTTTTCTAGTCTAATTATACTGACAAACCTGTAAGTGTTACACAGTGTTTGCAGTTTTCAATAAGAAAACAAGATGATAACGTACCTTTTTTGAATTTTCGACCATTCCACGCTTTGATGGCAGTCCTTTAGGTCAAATGTAAGTAACGCTAAAAATAACTTTATGCACAGGGAGCCCGGCTTTCCTTTGCCGCATTCAATATTCATTATTCTTTACGTAATTGCTTTTTATGGGTTTCCTGTGGTTTGGGATTGGTTATGGTTACACAAGCTGTAATCAGATCTGTACTGTAAATTGATAACCATTGGTAAAGCGCTATTTATGGGTTGCCTGTGTTGTTTGAATGTAACGCACCGTCTATAAAGCATTCAATGCTTTATAGAGAGTGCGTTACCAACGGTTATCAATTTACAGTAAAGATCTGATTACAGCTTGTGTAATCATAACCGATCCCAAACCACAGGAAGCCGATCTTAAACCACAGGAAACCCATAAAAAGCAATTACGTAAAGAATAATGAATATTGAATGCGGCAAAGGAAAGCCGGGCTCCCTGTGCTTTATGTTGTCCTGAAATAATTAAAAACCACCTGGTCGGCTACATGTAGGTGTTTTCTGCTATGCTCTGACTTAGATCACCCCAGACGTTGTTTAAGGTTTCGATCTGTGAGTTAGCAGTACCTTGACTTTTATTCTCGTTCTTGTTTAGATTTTTTACAAGCAATCGTATCAGGTCCCTGGAAAACTTCCAGCTTATGAGGAAAATTGCAGAACTTTCCAATGTGTGAGTATTCATAGCTTTATAACTAATGTAGTTTTTGTTTATGACTGAAGGAACTTTTCTTCCAGGCCTCTTTTAAAATTCGAAGTCAGTGCTTTTGAATTTCAGAGCACGTCATTGCCTTTATTTAACCATGTTAACCAGCATTTTTCAAGACGATCGAGATCCCCGTTAAAGTGCACCTTAGTAAGGGTTATAGAATAGTACGAGTATGATAAAGGATTTATCATCGCGAGTGAAGGCCACGACATATTTCTTCATTTGAGTGTTGCGCACGTCTGTAAGTTAAAGTAAATAGTTAAAGGTTTATACTTCCAAAATGTTTCACTTTTTCAATGTTTCCAAAATGCATACTTTTTATAATAATATTGAAAAGGCAACGCAGAATTTGGTTCGCGCGTAAAGTGATCTCAAAAGTCTCGATGTTATCCTGATAACTTAAAGCCTGAACGGTCAAATGAAGAAATATTTCAGCATTTACTATTCACTTCATGTATAATCAACACTGAACAACTCTGTTTATGCAACCTTTGAATGGATTGCAACATCTTACGACCCATTGATACTTTACAAACTGATTTGTTCTTTTTCTAGTTTTCTTGATAACAACAGAATCGAACGCATTATCAACGACACCTTCAAAGGAGCCACCAAGCTAAATGCTATGTAAGTACCTTAAAAGTACTTCGTAAAACAAGAAATGTTTTGTAACACTAACTCGGCTTTTTATTTTAGCAACGTGCAAATTCAACTAGGAAAATGCGTGTTGATAATCAGCATTTTAAGTATAGAACAAGCTACAAGGAGCATCGGATCGGAAAATGTTAATTTTTCGGACAGTTTTTCCCCAATTGGGATCGAAGCCGTTAAAAAAAGCAAATCATTAGGCTAAGGATTATTGGGAAAGTGAAAGCAGAGTACGAGCGCCATATGGATCTGTTTTGCACCACTGTATTCACTGTAGGTCAAGGTGGTTTCATGCTCCACTGAACCTTATGAGAGTTACATACAGTTAAATTGATATATTGTTCTCAAGGGTTGTCCAGCACTTGTTAAAAGTTTTACATATAATTTTGTTCCTTTTACAGTTCTTTAACTGGAAACCCACTCAAAATTATTGAGTATGGGGCATTCCTATCTCTTCCAAGTCTTAAAATCATGTGAGCAACTAGATCACTAAGTAGCCGTATGTGATGAATGAGATAAACTGGACGTTAATGATAAAAGACTCATACTTTGAATTCCTAAAATATTTCGTGTGTTTCTCTATTACACAATCATTTAATCGAATGCACAACTTCAACAATGCAATTCAAACACAGTTCAATTCAAAGACTTTCAATCTCATTATTTGAGAAAGAATAGACTACTTGCAGCACGTCGGAATGCAGTTTAATTTGAAAGGCAAAACAAAAGAATTTAGATCTCCTGAGAATTGAAACCTATTGTTTTACCCTCCAAATTGAGCTGCATTCCGACGTCCGGCAAGCGAGTATATTCTATTAGTAATTCCTGATTCAGCTGAATAAAATTCCACACGAGACAGGAAATGTGTTCATTGAAACCCGGCATTTGAAGGGTCCAGTATTTTTTTCCCTAGAAATTTGTTGGACACCCAGTTGACGATTCCACTCAACATTTGGCCAACAAAAGCTTCTATAACGTACATCGTGTAAGTTTGTGTAATATTTATTCCTGATTATAGTTAATTCGAAGATTACGCAGTATTTATGAAGTCGTTTTTATTTGTGTCTTTTCTGTTAGGTCACAGAGTAAAGACTCGACCACCGACATTGTGATCCGAGGTCAGAACACGGATTCCAAAATTTTCTTGAGTAAAATTGGGTACAACTGTAGACACGTGGCATTTGACACGTTCGACTGTGAACCCTGCAATAGAGGAAGCTTTCAGTCACCTTCAAGACAAAGCTGTGAACTCTGCCCACCAGGTAAACTTTATAATTTAGCACTTGTCTAAGTCACGGCATGTGGCTAAGTCACACATCCAACCATGAAACAACTTTTAGGCTGATCTAAGTCAGGGCATGGCTAGCTTACAGATCGACACATGAAACAATCAAGAGTTTACTCGCAGATCTAATATTTTGTTTTGTTCTTAATTAAATAAAACACTGCCTTTTTGAAATGCTTTCAGGTGGCTTCTATCAGGACGAGATGGGTTATTCAACCGTAATAGCATATAATTTAGGTTGCAAGCAGTGTCCACCGGGATCTTATGTGAAGCCTGAGCTTGCACCAGGAAAATCTCAAACAGACTGTCAATCATGTCCACCAGGTAGCTACTTTACCAAATTTCATTTGCTAATCTGCAGCAGCAAGAACTAGTGCTATATTAATCATACACCTCTGTCATATACCTAAATTGAAAATATCCTATAAATTCTCTCTATCAAATAACATATCAGTTGCTTATTGAAACAATTTTCTTTAACTAACAGGTACAAATCTCAAGGAACATGCAAAGTTTCGCGCTTGTAGATGCATGGAAAACTACTACCGCCTTGATCGATTTGGACCTTGCAGTATATGCACCAAAGGCAACGTGTGCCTGAATGAGACTATCGATCTTGCGCCAGGATTCTATTGGGTGTGGCAAAGCAAGAAATCCCAGCAACAATATGAGGCTTTTAAAAATGACCTGATGATTACAAATGCTGAGAATAAAATAAAGAACTTTGAAGAGAACATACCGAATGTCTACGCCTGTCCAGTCGCAGAATCTTGCTTAGGGAAGCGTAACTCACAATGCGGCAAAGGCTACGAAGGTCCTCTGTGCGCTGTTTGTGGCAAGGGATACTTCAAAGTGTTAAAGAAATGCCGAGAGTGCCCAACTTTACCGTGGATTATTGGACAAATAGTAATGGGTTCGCTAGCAATGGCCGTTCTGGTTGGCATTGTTCTGTGGGAGAAGAAAAAAGATCCAAACAACCCATCGCGGACATTGACGGACATCTTTCTGGCCAGACTTAAAATAGTCATCGGGTTCTATCAAGTCTCGGTGGCTACTTTTGACGCTTTCTCATACATCAGTTGGCCGGGACCGGTCGTTACTATCATGAAATACGCCAAGATGGTGCAGTTTAATCTTTTGGTCATAGCACCTGTGAACTGCATCAGTCATTCCATAAGAGCAGATGCTTATGCTCAACTTCTTCTCAGTGTCACCATCACAGCGGTTGTCATCTTGATGGGGCCAGTTTTCAACTTTGTCATAAAGTGTTACGTAAAGTACAGAACCAAAGAAAAGGAAACTCAAGAGATCCAAATAAGTCAATATAAAGAGAAAAGCTATCGGTTCTGGATCTTGATCCTCTTTATCACGTTCCCATCGACATGTACCCACATCATCCAGATGCTACCAGCTGCCTGTCAAGAGATATGTTCCTATGGCAACGTCCAATGCCATTCTTATCTCAAAGCTGATTACTCGATCAAATGTAACACAGCAAAACATAGCATGTATAGCAGTTTTGGCGCAGCGTCTTTAATCTATTGTATCGGTTTTCCACTGTGGATGTTTTGTCTCCTGAAATATGCTCGCCATAATGCTGGGGTTGACAAAGCCAAAAGGAGTGCAATATTAGTTGGGACTCGTTTTCTGTACGAAAACTACTCACAAGATTGTTGGTTCTGGGAGATTGTTGAAGTTGTCCGGAAGATCGTGGTCACGTCAATACTAATACTCATGAATGCCGAAAGCCGCACAAGTCTTGGTCTTACTGCCATTTTATCTGAGCTATACTCTGTTGCATTTGCTTATTCTAAACCAATTGAAGACGTATTTGAGCACTGGCTGCAGTTGGTCTCTCTGATGGCAAGTTCTGTCAACTTTACCATCGGAATGCTGATGAAAATCCCAGCAGAAGAATCGTCATCAGGCATCAACAACCAGAACGAAACGCTTATAGTTACAATTGTTCTTGTTGGCGCAAATGTCTTGGTGATTGCTCTGGTTGCAGGTATTTAGTCAAAATTTAATACAACACGTTTTTCACTTCCAGAAGGCAAATATAAAGTTTTTATTTCATTCACAATTTCACAAATTGGGGAAATAAGCAGTTCTTCTTCTCCAACAATCGATCATTAACACTAAGCGCTGCCTATTTGATTTTGTCGTCGTTTTCGTAGCTGATGTCTATCGCGGCTATGATTGTTGGTCCGATGTCTCGACATGTAGCCTATATAAGTGATTAGCTAGAGTTGTTACTTGGTTCTCTCCTGTACTTCGAAACAGGGTTTACATAAGTGACTTTTCATCTATGGTTGAAGTAATGTCCTCAAGCACAAATACAAATATTGTCTTAAGAAGCCATTTGTTCTAATTATCATTAATGTTTTATTTCAGTCAAGTATATCTCAAACGTTTTGACGACAGTACTTGCTTTGAAGCAGAATCCAGAATGTAGTGCCACATGTTGTCTCGAGATACTCCAGCTCGTCACCGATGCTCCTGGTGAAGTAACCAATATGTCCGTTCCAGAACCACCCACAGAATCTCAAGATCTTTTCCAAAGTGTGGCAGAATCAATTGATGAAGAAAACCTTGCTATTGATGAACATGACCCTGTGAAAGAAGTTCCCAACAAAGACGTGAAAGATGTCACCACCGAACTGTGATGTGAAAGAAATCACCACCCAAGATGTGAAAGATGTTCCCACCCAAGATGTGAAAGATGTCCCCAACCAAGATGTGAAAGATATCCCTATCCAAGATGTGAAAGATGCCCCACCCAAGATGTGAAAGATGTCCCTACCCAAGATGTGAAAGATGTTCCCAACAAAGATGTGAATTAAAGATGTTCCCACACAAGTTGTAAAAGATGTCCCCACCCAAGATGTGAAAGTTGTCCCACCCAAGATGTGAATTAAAGATGTTCCCACTCAAGATGTAAAAGATGTTCCCACCCAAGATGTAAAAGATGTTCGCACCCAAGATGTGAAATATTTCACCATCTCAAATGTAAAAGATGTTTCGAACAAAGATGTCAATTAATGATGTCTTACCCAAGATGTGAAAGATGTTCCCAACAAAGATGTCAATTAAAGATGTCCCACAATAATATATTAATATTGTGTCTCGATTTCTGTTCGGTGAAAGTTTTTTTAAACTTGCATATCTTGAGTTACCCACTTATGCTGCTGTTTAAGATAAAACCTTAAAATATTATTTTTAAATGGCACCGTATCAAGGACCCCAAAAAAAATTAAATCGAAATATTAGTAGTTTAAAATTTCATATGTATTTAAAAAAATACTTAAGGTAGTACGTGCGCTCTCGTTGTTCGAGAGCTGTGTTTTCATCACGCTATGAAGGCACGGAAATGACGTAACAAGCATTTTTTAAGTATTTTTTAAAAGAAATAAAACATTTTCTCTGATGCCTTCATAGCCTGTTTTATGTTTTATTTATGTATGATTTATTTCTTAATTCAGAAGCAAAGTAATTATTAAAAATTCTTTCACACACTCATTTCGTTGTTTTTGATTGTTTGTATCTACTAAAATGTGAATAAATTAGTTGCAGCTTTTTTTCATCATCTTGTGACACGGATTATTAACATAGGAGATGATGAGCGAAAGAACGTCTGTTTTCTCAGGCTATGGCTTCAAGAAAAAGTCTCTTAACTTCCTGCAGTTTGGTTCATTTTACAAAGATATTTTTTAATGAAATGAAAGATTTGGCTATGATGTTAAATTAAGAAAAAAAACCTTGATTTTTAATTAAAACCTATGATCATGATAGCACTAATACGAAGTTGCGAGAAATATTATTTTTGTTTTGGTGAAGCAGAGTTAAATTTAACAGTATATTCAAATGCGAACTATATTTCAAAGTACAAAAGCCTTGCATGTCTGCCTTCTGGCGGCAAACAAAGCAAGAAAAACAGAATTAAAAAGATGGAGCTTTGCAGCAGTTATTATATTCACTGCATCAGTCGTAAGGAAAGCTCCATGACTAAAGGAATCCAAATCGTTGTATAAGCAACTAGGAATTTAACCACATAAACCACTTATTCTTTTAAACGGCATAACAGTTGATAAATAAATCTCGAATCAAGCATTTCTAGGTGGAATAATAGACTAGAAGAATTATTTGAAACGTCTGATCAAATCAATATTTTATTCAAACAAAATCAAATCAAATCAAACGTTTAAATGTTTTTAGAGAAAACTTCTGATACCAATACAATTTGTCAAACTCTTGTAATGAACAGACTTTAAACAACTTCCTCATATTCAGTAATTAGGACATCAAGCAATGGCGTGGAAAGAGTTAGAATTCCGATTCATATTATGTTTGTTTTAAAAAAAAGAATCATAGAAATTGTGAGAATATCATTTCATCCAGGCGTATAACGTTAGAGCTGGAGACCTTCCCGGGTATTTTTTTATCTCACTTATTGAAAAAGAAATAATTTTGTATTAATCTTTTCTTTTGGATAATGTGTTTTAGAACTAGAGCTCTGTGATTGGCTAAGCCGTCGTAGTGCTTTATAACTGCACACAGCACGCGCATGTATTTTTATATATCTTCATTACCGATACCTCAGTTATTACTAGAAGAGACATTTTCTTGATCATTTGGTAGTCCTGCTTCTATCAAGGCAGAAACTGTCCGGGCTCCCGTTTTTTATGTAGAAGGGTGTATTACCCCAAGTGAGACTTATAACAAACTCTAGATTAGTTTTATCCCACACCATAAAAAATACATCCAAACAGAAAGCCGAAAAGCCGCTTTATATTTGTTGGTATTTCACTCTACCTTCCCATCATGCACTTCGCGTTGAATCTACCCATTTGTATTTTCTATGGTGTTGAATAATATGGTTATACAATGGTTTCTCGTAGCATACTGTGGAATATCCCACTCGTCACTTGTACTTTCTTTGTATACACACTCGGCTAAAGGCTCGTGTGTATACTAGAAACTACAAGTGACTTGTGGGATGTCCCTTGGTATACCACTCGAAACCATTGTATAACTAGTATATATACGATTTCAACATCCAGCTTGAGTAACTTACGATGTAATCATGAAGAAAATATATGCAGACCCACGCCGAAGAATCAGATTAAAATGTTGATATATAAATCTATGCTGTCTGATAATTAAGGTAACCTACTACGTTTACACATCTCAAGGCAGATCTTTCCTGTTTTATAGAAACCGATACATATTTCTGTTTTATTTCTCATCGGGGCTTGCTTTGGGATCGGTGATACTCCTTGTTTTTACGAGGGTAGCACTAAATAGCCAGTGGCTAACAAACCTGTGACCCTCGTTCCATGATCGAATTGGAATTTAGAAGTTGATTTTTGAGGAGGGAGGAAAACCGGAGAACCCGGAGAAAAAACCTCGAAGCACAGGAGAGAACGTTTGATGCTAACGTTACTTCGATTCACAATCGTCAAAGAATAAAAACTTATTTTTTTAACTTCAAATTTACATCAACATGTTGCAGCTGTTGGTGACATGTACTTACACCAATACATCGATAACCTAAAGTATCGCGATTCTCCTATGCGATTTTGAGCCGCCAATACGTGTTATATTGACGGCGTTGGAAGAAAATATTTTCTGTATTGGCGGTTTCAAAATCGCACTTAGTCATAATGATTAGGTTTCACCTTGGATATCCAATAATACAATGTCTTCTAGAATACCCTGGGGGTTTACTTATGAAAACACAATTGGTTGCCTTAATCAGAACAATAAATTGGGTTAGCGGCACTTATGATGTCATTAATAAGTAACGCAGAACTTAACCAGCCAAAAGATACAAATACTGTCATTGATAAGTAGCATATCATTACAATTGAAAGCTGATGTTCGGCAAACATGTACGATCTTCTTTCTATCATTATTCTTTTAACGCTTCTGATTACCGCTTCTCGCGAGGCACAAGAAATTATTTATTTTAAAGCCGCCAACAACTCGGTCGTCAGAGATGTCAAACACGGTCTTCATTTCGCTAACTTTATAAAATACCAGTTCAAGTATTTGCAAGTTACACCCTTCATCTCTTCACTGATGCCAAACGAGAAAAAGTGTCAGGTGTGGTGTGTCCAAAACTTGCAGTGCTTGTCGCTTAACGTCGCTGTCTTTCCTGACTCTCATGGCAGGTTTAAATGTGAGCTTCTTGCTACGGACATGTTCAACTCCTCCTCAAACATCACCGACAACGTGAATTACAACCATTACAGCTTGAAGGTTAGATATTTTACACGAGTCGAAAAAGAATAATACATATTACTTCTTCAATAACCGCAATGCCCTACTTTTAACACCTTTCTCAACTGAATTTTTTTGTTTTTATTGACTTCAACTATTTTTAAACGGGCTTTTGTTTTTGAAGCAACCAAATAGTGAATTTAAACAAAGTGTAAGTTAAAATTTTTAAACTCGTTTAGAACCGCGAGGTTTTACTACTTTCTGTTGTCCTTCCTCAATTAAGATCACAAGTGTGCTTAGTATCTTGAACGTGTACCAAGTAAAACAAAACTGCAAACCATTTTGAAAATATTAATTTTTGTGGCTTTCGGAAATAGAGATTATTCCCTTATTTCCTCTTAATCATATATTATTCATCCATATTTTGAAAATTTAAATATTTTCTGGAAGATAATGAACTTTTGCTTCAACCAAGACAAAAAATAACCCAGTTAATGCTAATAAACAATAGTCGACCGAATTTTTGAAAGAAGACCATGTTCAGGACTAAGTTTTTCTGGGCTTCTTTTTCGAAAATGACTGATAGCATAACTACAGTTGAGCCTGATATTTCAAACCTGAGATTGGCTTCCATGTCATAATTACGAAGACTTGCAGCGTTGCTAGGTAACCACGGAGGATACGCAACTGACAAAGAAATTGTCCCGGAGTCTTATTTTCACTCTCTACGAAACCCAAAGTCCCTTACAGATTATCAGTCACTTCCTCTTCTATATCAGATTAAGAACAAATATGTCTATACCAATACTCCCTAACGGCATTCCTTACCTTGACAGACTAAATGCCACGACGAGCCTTGTGACAACAATGGCACGTGTTTTCCCATCTACAAAACCAACACATACTCGTGTCAGTGTCAGTGTCCATATTATGGGTACAACTGTGAAAAAGGTAGAGTGAGATTATTGTGCCTGTCTTGTAATCATCTAATCACTTTGTCAAATCCGGTAACAGTTATAGCTTACTGCTGATATTTCATTAATGAAACAATTCAAAAACACCTATTATCCTTGCTAGCTAGAGTAAAACTTCATTAACTGTTAGAAGGCAGCTGCAACGCTAGGCTGTGGAAGGTCGTGAATGCTGAGCGGAGTGAACTACACGTACAAGGGAACTTGGTGAAAATAGAGTGGCGGTCAAGGAAGGTAACGATAGGGTGAGAGAAACTAGGGAAGGAAATACTAAAGAGGGAGTAACAAAAAGAAAGACGGATGGAAGGAATCGAAGGAATGAATCAGGAAGTGAAATTAGAAGGGTGAATGATAGAAAGGAGGCAGATAGAAATAAAGAATGGCAAGTTGTTAATAAAATACTAGGTAGCAGTTTCAAAAAAAAAAACCGTACTTCAAGATCGAGAATCAGATGTAACTAGATTTTATGTAAAAAAAAATATACTTTAAATTTAGAACAAGAGACCATGAAGGACGGAGAGGGACTCCGGTATTTTAATATCGGTATTCCTCGAAAGTTATTTTTATTTTTAGATTTTGCGTACCCCGTAGGGTAAAGATTCCTTTTGTGTAGAAAATGTTCAATGAATCTTAATTTATGTTTGGGAGAGTAAGGAAAGTATCTGAAAATCACAAACTGGAGGCCTCTGCTTATCCTGCTTAACACAAGAGGATTTCTTTAAAAAATCAGGAAAATTTATCTTCATTTATTTATAGACATACTAAAACACAAGGTCTTTTACAGCGCGACGTGCAAAAGTAGGTGCACATTTAATGTGTTTGCATATTTCTATGCACGGGATTTTGTACTTTGAACAGAAACATTTGATGCCAAGCTGTCTGGTTGTACCAAATAAAGCCTCGTTCGACAGCAAAAAGCACGTGTTTAGAAGTATACGAATATATTAAAAGTGGTCACGGTTTGACATTATACAACGTTGAGGTTTTGAATTCTCCCAAGTTTTTAGAAGTTCAAGCCAATCAAAATTTGTAAAAGATTTCTGTAATCACAAAATGTTTCCAAAAACACGCAAAAAAAAAAATGATTACTTTGAGTGAAGAAAAAGAATCCTTCAAATTAAGACCACAGGCTAACTGAATTTTTTTTTTTTTTTTTGCGAACACTCTTAAAAGTACATCGATTGATTTAAACGAAAAAAATTCAATTACTTCACAAGCATTCACAAGAGTTTAAATTACACATTCAATTCGTTGAATAAAAACGACTAACGGCTCCCACAAGGTGAATGAAAACAGCAAAACAAAATGCTTTTAATCAGAAACCTTTCACTCAAAACAAAAGCTTGGATTCTACATATGGAGCTTTTGTTTTTACTACCAGTACAAGAAAAGCAAAGCCAATTAGCGCAGTTCAAAACCTACAAAACCTACCTGTTTTCAACTGACTTTTCACCGTCTTGTCATCTCACAAGCTGATCAAAAATAAAACGACTACTGAAGTAAATTTTGTTGGTTGACGGATGACTTAATCAGTTATCGAAGTCTTTCAAAGCTGGAAAATATATTTAAAAATTTAAATAAAAAAAATAAAAAATAAATATTTTTCGGCAATTTAAATCGCTGCTCTCATCGGACTTGGAATCAAATCCATCGAAGAAACTTGAAGTTTTATTATCGCACTTGATTGTAATGTATTTACGGTGACCCCTTTCCTCATACTTAAGATTCTGTAACAATAGCATTTTCCTGTGTTTTTGAAATTAACTTTAGTCACGAAAATAATTTTCACTTCTCCACCGGACCCTCAAGCACGCGACTAGTAACCAGGAGCGGAAGGGGTACGTAAAATCTAAAAATAACTTTCGAGGAATACCGATATCCCAAAGGTTATACTGGAGAGTCCCTCTCTGTCCTTTATGGTCTCTTGATTTAGAATTGATTCTTATTATTTTTACTTATACATATAGTTTATTATTATATTATTAGTTTTAGCCCAAATCTGGAGCAAGTGGTTCAACTGTTCTTTTGACCTGAGGTGTCCTGATTATGCAAGAAAACGTGTAAAGACGTACAGCCTTCCCGAGCCTCCCTTTCCTAACCCTTGTGTTGACCATGCTGTTCTTGACACAGAGATCCAAAACTGCACAACCGCCACACCTACTGGTAAGAAAAAAAGAATAAAAGCATGATTTTTCTAAATAATCTTTAAAAGAAGAAATAACTTTATGCAAGAAAACTCCTCTTTCGGTTGATTTTTGCATAATTTTAGAAGTAGTGCTGGGGAGGTTTTTTTGAGTTGATTTAATAATCAATTGACTAAACTAGGCTATTTATGTTTAAAGTAAGTACTGTACCTACACAGTGATATCCTTTTTTGCTGTTATTAACAAGACTAAATTAAACAAAAGAGTAGGCGAAACTAACCAAACCTAACAGAATATTTTATTTTACCTTTTTCAGGGTGTGACGGAGCGCTTGGGATGCAAGATGGAAGAATCTTAGATTCCCAAATCACCGCTTCTTCTTCTCACACTCCTATGCATTCCCCCTGGTTTGCTCGACTTCACCGGGTTCCTACCGCAAGCGATAAAGGATGTTGGTCTGCTGGAAGTAAAACTCCTGGTGAATACCTGCAGATTGACCTTGGTGAAGTGAAGACCATTACCAAAGTAGCAACACAAGGTAGAGCAAGTAATTCACAGTATATCACCAAGTACAGCTTGGCGTACAGTGAAAACAATATTGCTTGGGTCAACTACCCAGGAACTTGTACCAAGGTAAGTTGTGATAATAGTTTTATAGTCTAAAATATCTTTTGTTGTCTTCTTGGATGTTAGAAGTTTTCAGTGGAAAATTTGGCATACTCCACGTTGGATATTCAGTTTGCTTTTCCAGCGACTGGCTGTCAATTGCAAAATATGGCACCAATCGTAAATTTAAGAAATATTCAACATTTCTATATACTAAGTTGAATAGACTAGTTTTAATTCGGAATGTCATTCTGTTTCAGGAATTTACCGGTAATACTGACTCAAACACAGTCGTTAGCAATGTTCTCAACATTCCAATCAAAGCCCGCTATGTAAGGATTGTCATGAAGGCTTTTCATGGTCATCCATCCTTGAGATGTGAGTTATATGGCTGCTGAGAAGCAAGCAAAAGATTTTAAAGTTCAGAAACAGCAAAAACTCCTGCAATCATATGCATTGCACAAGCAATAGAAAAAGAGGCACCGAAAAACAAATAATATGACTTTTTACTCAGAACTGAATCCTATTATAACTTGAAAATTCGACTCTCTCTCAATGTTTTATCAATATTTTAACTATCTTCATGAGTTATATTTCATGCTAAAGATTAAGCTCTGAACCAGCAAAAACTCCATTGCAAAAGGAAAAAAAAGACTTTTTTTACTAAAAGTTAATCCTATTTTCCATTAAGTGATACATAACTTTTAGACTTAATTTTAAAAGAATTGACTACATGTGCACTGAATTTGACTGATTGAAAATTCTACTTTCTCCCCATGTTTTTATTAATATTTTATCCATCTTCATCAATTAAATTTCATGATACACATATCCATTTACCACACTTTGGAAGACACGTTTCGCTATTTATGCTGCAGTTTATGACAACACCTTAAAATATGACTTTTACATGGCACCGTATCACAAACCCCCTCAAAAAATCAAATCGATAATTTTACCTTAACAGTGAAACTTCTCGCGCACTGATCGCTCTCGCTGGAATAGAAATCGTTTAACTTTCTGCAATTTGGCTCATTTTACAAATTTTCTCTAAGATATTTTTTAATGAAATTAAAGATTTGGATATGATGTTAAATTAAGAAAAATAACCTTGTTTTTATTTAAAACTATGATCATGATAGCACTAATACGAAGTTGCGAGAAATATTATTTTTTTTCTGGTGAAAAAGAGTGAAATTTACATCGCCAACTATTCCAGCCATGCACCCGCGATGCGTCAGCGGTAATCATAATAAATGCTTTACAAAATAGCTACTGAATTTTGTAAGGAAATGTATGGGGATCATAACTAATATCGCAAATAAGAATATAAATAATAAATACCTGCAGTTTGCCGGACTGAAATCTTATTAAGCAACATGAGATGGCCTCAGAATCATAAAAATTCAGTTGTAATGTTAACATTTTACTTTTCGTTTCAACTTGTCTTCACGAAGGCCTTTCATCCCATACATTCCTTTGTGCCTATAGTGAAATTTGATGAAAATGAGGAAAAAAACAAGTCTGGTAAGTATACTTCATTGGAATTTTATTTGCCAGACCGGATCAAAAAACTAGACCCGTTTGATAATCAAATACCAAATTGTGAAGCTCAAAACAAGAATATTTACTTTTCGTTTTTTCGTCTAAAAACGCATAAGAATTGAAAAGTCCCAAACCTGGTTCATCATCAGTCTCCGCTGTCTCTTGTTCACGTCACAGTCCGAAATCATGAGCGATTTTTTACCCGAAAAAACGAGAAACGTAGAACAATCTTGGTACCAAAATTCAAATCAGAAACTCAGCTTCCCAATGCCGCAATTCATTCTGAGATTATTGCAAAGTGAATTATGTTGTCAGCAGTTAACCTGTGACAATTTTACTTCCGGTGAAAATGCCCGCGAAATTCTGAGACGTTTGCGGGAAAATTTATTTTTTTCAAAACAACACTGCCTTCTTCATGTCGAATTTCTTGACAAATTTAGATCTTACTAAGCTCCAGAATACTTTAAAAGATGAAGATATTAACAGCCTAGAATATGTAGAAAACAGGAACAATCTAGTGCATTTATTATGATTACCGCTGACGCAAAACGGGCGCACAAGACCGGAATAGTTGGCGATGACAATATATTGAAATGCGAATGTATTTTTCAAAGTAAAAAAGCCTTGCATGTCTGTCTTCTGGCGGCAAACACAGCAAGAAAAACAGAACTTAAAAGATGGAGCTTTGCAGCAGTTATTATTTTCACTCCATCAATTGTAAGAAAAGCTCCCTCCAAATCGTTGTATAAGCAACTAGGAATTTAACCACATAAACCACTTATTCTTTTAAACGGCATAACAGTTGATAAATAAATCTCGAATCAAGCATTTCTAGGTGGAATAATAGACTAGAAGAATTACTTGAAACGTCTGATCAAATCAATCTTTTAATCATACAAAATCAAATCAATGCTATTTCAAAGCTATTTCGAAATTAAAGTATTAGAAATTAAAGTATTAGAAATTAGCGCGACTTAAATTAACGCGAATTGAGGGCAAAAATACTTTCAAATGAAGAAAATTAACGCGAAAGAGAAGCAAAATTCCCGTTTAAATGAAATTAACGCGATAGACACAAAGATTACTCATTTGAAAGTGAAACTGGAGAGCTTGTAGAATGAAAAACAAAAATATAATTTCTGACAAAAACTGAATTGTTGTTATTAAGTGACTAGCTATATGATACAAGAAAATATAACTAGCCAATCAGCACGAAGCTAAAAAGCTCAAGTTGTTAACCGTATAGCCCATGAAAGGAAAAAAAAAAAAATGCGCACCAAAACCTGCCTCAGTAGAGTAGGGTACGAATGATTTTTTTCGGTCAGAAAAATCGAAACTAAAACTCAAAAAAACTTTTAAAAATCAATATACAACAATATTTACAACATGATATAACAATTATCGTCAATAAAATAAAATCATTCTTGAAAATGTAAAGTTTCAAATAAACGTTTTTTAATACGTCGAGGCTCCCCTCCCTCGAAATGATAATTGGTCAGTGCGGGATTTACATAGGTTTAGAAGCTATTAGGGACGACGGTCAACTTCACGACTTCAAAAGTTCATTGAAGTAATATTTCAACAACGAGTACGAGTGTTTCATTAGGGTTTCTAAACACGAGAAAACATTTGAAAGCACGAGGCCGCAGGCCGAGTGCTTTTATTGTTTTCGAGTGTTTGGAAACCCTAATGAAACACGAAGCACGAGTTTTTGGAATTACTTCTCAATCGAGAAAATAATTCATTATGCAGAAATGGAGATAGTTCTTTATACTATTGTACGTCATTCATTATGTTGCCTGGGATTATGAGAGTTCTTTTGAATTCCTCTCGTGCGGAATTTAGTTGATTTCAAAATACTGTAGGGCTTATAAGAAGTGTTACGGAGTGCTCACTGGAGTGAAGCAGTTGTATTCTCTTAAGTGTAATTTCTGATCAACATATGCCGAGTATTTGGTGGCGTGGGAATAAAAATGTTGTTCAACACTAGTTTGCCAACGAATTCGCCAATAGCTTAGCTGGTATAACGAGGGACTTCAACTCCAAGGGTCGCAGGTTCGAGACTCGGTAACGTCGGGGAAAAAAGTAAAAAAGAACTGTAGATTAGATAGTTAGATAGACAGAAAGATAGAGGAAAGCATACTGGAAGTACAGAGGGAGGTTGGTAACTAGGGGATAATTATTTTGAGATTTCCCGCCACTATGTAGATTTAGAAACATTTTCATCACTAGTGATTAAAATATTTCAAACACCGGCCAACCTATAATCGTGTTTCATTGGGGTTTCAAACCCATGCACGTGGTACGAAAGGTGCGCTCACATTGGTTGATTAGCTCATGAATTATTAATGAGTTTGAGAATGGATGATATTCACTTCCAAAACTCGGGATAATGTTGAAACAAAGATGGCGGCTATAAATTCGCGTTTTACCAGTGCGTTTTAGAGTGAAATAGTAAAAATTCCAAAAACCTTTTTGGCTGAAATACAAAAAAAGGCCATAGGTATGAATTTAGAAAAATACAAGTCGTAATATATTATGTTTTGAGTAGAAAATAAGCTTAATTTGTTTTTGTAGTTTTGAACAAACTAGCTAGTTATGAGGCTTTGCATGTTTTCATTTAGCTGTTTTTTTAATAAGGTTTTTACCACGAAATGAATTCAAAAAACATAATTAGAATTTGAAGGAAAAACAGCTAACTTATAATGTTATTAAGCAAATTTCTATTCGTCCTGCAAAAAACACAGAGAGATGAAGGCCTGATTATTAACTCAAGGAGACGGTGTCTAGCATTGTCAGCGCGCACACTTACCGCGTATCTACTAATAGAGGTGATCCTCCTCAGGATTTCTAAATAGAAAATCGCAATTCAAGGGGAAAAAAAGAGGTCTGGCTGCATTTGGCAATTTAAATGCCATGATCAGCATTAATGAATATTTTTTTTTTTACATTTTTTCTATGTAGTCAAAGATTGACCAGAAAATAATTTTCAAGAATCCAGGTGTGGTTTGAAGCATAATATCCCTCATAATTTCGCTTTGTAAAAAAGGCAGTTTCGATGGTATTTGAGAAGACGTTTTTCACTTCAATAGTTTTAATATTTCAATATATAGTTTATTATAAAATTGAATGAAATATGAAAAAGAATGCATAATGCATCAAATATTATTCGCCATTTCAAAAACAAAATTGTTTGTGAATAACGTTAGAATTCAACTTTTGAAGACAAATTTTGGATAAATGAAATAAGAACGATGGTTTCCTATATAAGATACATAAACTTTCATATATAAAATGTAAATAACACAGATGTTTTCTTATTCTATTTTATTTTAGATAAAATCTATCAAAACAGTTAGAAAAATATATTTTCTTCACGTGATAAAGTTGCTTGTGATCTGGCTTAGTTGTCTGGGGCCCCTGTTTTTCTTTTCAGATTCCAGTGGCTGCTTCGGCGAATTAAAAGACTGAAACAATTAAGAAAAATACATCAGAAATAACTAACATGGTTTGGAATTAGCCAGATGATCTAAGGAAAAACAATTAGCCAATCACATAGAAAATTTTTTCTGAAAAAGAATCAATCCAATCCAACCCAATCAATGATGAATAGGGGGAAACCAAAACAAAACAAAATGGCATACAACTACAATGCAAGGAGAAGTGTCATTTAGCCGAGAATTTAAGACTCAAAATGTTTCTACTTCAAAGAATATGTTGTCTAGATGAGACTAGGAATATATCTTCATCTGTTAGGTTATTAGTGATGTTTTTAATAAAGAATTACCTTGAAACGATCTCGATGAAACTGCCGTAAAGGTTTCTCGATTCCTTGGAAATATTTACTAAATTTCCACATCTTTCGCTGCTTTTTGGTCCTTTTCAATCTCTAGAATGCTTTAAACCTGAAGAAAATTATTTTATCTGTTATCGAGAGTGTCTCCTTTTCAACAAGAAACTATTTATTGGCAAGAAAGTCGCTTATATTCAACTTATGTTCAAGATAGACCCCATGAAACTCAAGTGATTTGAGCGTACGGTGGATGATGGGATTGATTCTTTTTCAGAAACGGAAATCATGCTTTGCTCGCACCGTCAGATCACCTGGGTTAGTCAAGACGGACGAACGGATCTGATGGACCAATTCTGAGAAAAAATTAACACTAAGATTCCTCACCATTTAAACAAAAACAAAAAAAACCTTCAGGAGGTAATTATAATTCAACACTGATATCCAAAGAACATTTTTGATCTTTGCGACTTGTTCAAGGCAGCTGTACTCGAACTGAACAGCTTTAGGTTAGTCAAGACGGACGAACGGATCTGATGGACCAATTCTGAGAAAAAATTAACACTAAGATTCCTCACCATTTAAACAAAAACAAAAAAAACCTTCAGGAGGTAATTATAATTCAACACTGATATCCAAAGAACATTTTTGATCTTTGCGACTTGTTCAAGGCAGCTGTACTCGAACTGAACAGCTTCAATTTAAAAGAAATATTTGTACTTTTGAATGAGAATCGCTGGTAGAATGTTTAAGAGAAGATGTCAGCAAAAATCGAACAAAATCAAAATTTGCCGGCAACAGTCAAAAATTCGATTTCACTCATATTTTGGTATTAGGTAGGCCTATGTGCGAGATATATCATGGTATGTTTCATTTGTCGAAATATGGCTTCATTTTCGAGAAAAACGAGAAAAACGAATTTGTCAATAATTGACCCTTTGAGAGAGCCAAAATATACTCCAACTTCGGAGGGCTTGCGTGCCTTTGCAAAAATATCTACATGTTTAATTCCCAAACCACTGTTTTATATGATGTTTTAACTTTAAAAATCTGAAATTTCATTGTCTTCCAATAAATTTATAATGGTGAAAACAATTTATTTACCAGGTTACTTTGACGCCTTGTGAAAAGTAACGACTTTTCAAAAAATGTGTTCACCGTGTGCTAAATAAAATAAAAGACCGATATCGAGAAAATGAAAAGTCGAAATAATATTCTAACCGTGACTAAAAGCTTTTTTGGGTTTTTTTTTGGGGGTTTTTTTTTTGGGTTTTTTTTTTTTTTGTGACTCGGCGTTATCAAAGGCCACACCTAATTCTTTGTAGAATGCCGCGTCTCCTGACTCCTTGGTCACACTTATGGTCACGCAACGGCTATTTGTAAAAGAATCCGCTTCGACTCTCATCTAGAAAAATTGCATCTTTCTTAGAGCTAATTTCAATTGTATTAATCCACACCATGTAGTGTTACTGCAGTAGCTTCAGGTGGTACTTTGCTATCTTACGATATTTTGTTCTTTTAGGTAATTGTTAAAATCATTTGATTGAGCGCACCGGCCGTCGTCTTTGAAATTTCTCCAACTTTAAATTTTTATTTCTCGTCTCAGAATAAAAACCCCCAAAAAAGCTTTTAGTCACGGTTAGAATATTATTTCGACTTTTTATTTTCTTAATATCGGTCTTATTTTATTTAGCACATGGTGAAAACATTTTTTGAAAATTCTTTACTTTTCACAAGGCGTCAAAGTAACCTGGTAAATAAATTGTTTTCACCATTATAAATTTATTGGAAGACAATGAAATTTCAGCTTTTTAAAGTTATAATATCATATAAAACAGTTGTTTAAGAATTAAACATGTACATATTTTAAGGCACGCAAGCCCTCCGAAGTTGGAGTATATTTTGGCTCTCTCAAAGGGTCAATTATTGACAAATTCGTTTTTCTCGTTTTTCTCGGAAATGAAGCCATATTTCGACAAATGAAACATACCATGATATATCTCACATATAGGCCTACCTAATACCAATATATGAGCGAAATCGATTTTTTGACTGTTGCCGGCAAATTTTGATTTTGTTCGATTTTTGCTGACATCTTCTCTTAAACATTCTACCAGCGATTCTCATTCAAAAGTACAAATATTTCTTTTAAATTGAAGCTGTTCAGTTCGAGTACAGCTGCCTTGAACAAGTCGCAAAGATCAAAAATGTTCTTTGGATATCAGTGTTGAATTATAATTACCTCCTGAAGGTTTTTTTTGTTTTTGTTTAAATGGTGAGGAATCTTAGTGTTAATTTTTTCTCAGAATTGGTCCATCAGATCCGTTCGTCCGTCTTGACTAACCTAAAGCTGTTCAGTTCGAGTACAGCTGCCTTGAACAAGTCGCAAAGATCAAAAATGTTCTTTGGATATCAGTGTTGAATTATAATTACCTCCTGAAGGTTTTTTTTGTTTTTGTTTAAATGGTGAGGAATCTTAGTGTTAATTTTTTCTCAGAATTGGTCCATCAGATCCGTTCGTCCGTCTTGACTAACCCAGGTGATCTGACGGTGCGAGCAAAGCATGATTTCCGTTTCTGAAAAAGAATCAATCCCATCATCCACCGTACGCTCAAATCACTTGAGTTTCATGGGGTCTATCTTGAACATAAGTTGAATATAAGCGACTTTCTTGCCAATAAATAGTTTCTTGTTGAAAAGGAGACACTCTCGATAACAGATAAAATAATTTTCTTCAGGTTTAAAGCATTCTAGAGATTGAAAAGGACCAAAAAGCAGCGAAAGATGTGGAAATTTAGTAAATATTTCCAAGGAATCGAGAAACCTTTACGGCAGTTTCATCGAGATCGTTTCAAGGTAATTCTTTATTAAAAACATCACTAATAACCTAACAGATGAAGATATATTCCTAGTCTCATCTAGACAACATATTCTTTGAAGTAGAAACATTTTGAGTCTTAAATTCTCGGCTAAATGACACTTCTCCTTGCATTGTAGTTGTATGCCATTTTGTTTTGTTTTGGTTTCCCCCTATTCATCATTGATTGGGTTGGATTGGATTGATTCTTTTTCAGAAAAAATTTTCTATGTGATTGGCTAATTGTTTTTCCTTAGATCATCTGGCTAATTCCAAACCATGTTAGTTATTTCTGATGTATTTTTCTTAATTGTTTCAGTCTTTTAATTCGCCGAAGCAGCCACTGGAATCTGAAAAGAAAAACAGGGGCCCCAGACAACTAAGCCAGATCACAAGCAACTTTATCACGTGAAGAAAATATATTTTTCTAACTGTTTTGATAGATTTTATCTAAAATAAAATAGAATAAGAAAACATCTGTGTTATTTACATTTTATATATGAAAGTTTATGTATCTTATATAGGAAACCATCGTTCTTATTTCATTTATCCAAAATTTGTCTTCAAAAGTTGAATTCTAACGTTATTCACAAACAATTTTGTTTTTGAAATGGCGAATAATATTTGATGCATTATGCATTCTTTTTCATATTTCATTCAATTTTATAATAAACTATATATTGAAATATTAAAACTATTGAAGTGAAAAACGTCTTCTCAAATACCATCGAAACTGCCTTTTTTACAAAGCGAAATTATGAGGGATATTATGCTTCAAACCACACCTGGATTCTTGAAAATTAAGACCCGTATGTTCGATTTTTGCTGACATCCCCTCTTAAGTGAGGTATATTATCTATAAGTGTTCAAAAGGTTAATTAAAACTTCGTAGATTTTCAACAGCTTCGGTTTTCAATACTTTACAGCTTCACAGTGCAGGCTATTTATACTAAATATGCTATTTCTAAAAGGTATTTGGCGAATCTTAGCACGAATTAGTTTTATTTTCACTTCTTTATTTTCGAGCAAAAGGTGTTATAAGTCGAGCCAAACACCTTGGACTAGGAAGCATTGAGCTACGAACAAAATGTTCGCTTATTGGCTGAATTCGTTCGGTCTGAGAGAAGCGAGATCACCTGGAATGCACCACATTTGGTTCGTTTTTTAAAGTGGGACGACGATGAAATCAACGAATTTAATATTTTTACATTTTTGACATACTCTTAGCATTCACACTAACATATTAAAGCCATTAAAGCCATCAAAACAAGTTCTATTTCTCGGAGTTCGCTTTCCGCTATTATTCAAACGGTCTCTTTGTGACGTCAGTTTGTCACTATTGATAACCCTCATGGCTTGTTGTCATATGTGGATGCCTTCTGTAATTGAAGTTTATTTCTTGAAAATAAAGCCAAGAAGACGCGTTGTGGAGCAAGAATGTAGCAATAAGTCCTAAACCTGGATGCTAAAAGCAAAGCGTTGAGTAACTGAACTCACAGGTATGAACGAGATGGATTAATGGCGGACGATATTCTTAGACAATCCAACTCAGAATATGAGCTATTATATTTTTGTTTTTCAATTTTTTTACATCGGGTTTCTCTTTCTCTTAACTTTTTTTGGTAATTTGTCATTTAAAAAAACATCTCGTTCGGAAAAGCTAGGTTCAATTTTCATCGTCGTCGCACTTTAAACAAACTTTTAATTCTTTTTCTAAACTAATTAATAAGTCATTAATACCCGCAGGGAAGTTATTGGCAATCGATATCAGTTGGTAAATTGTTTCTCAATCATGTCTATCAATTTTCAACACAATTTATTTTAATTAAACCCAAAATAGACGAGCCTTGATAAGCCTCCCTCAAACTGAATCAAATACACCTTGGAGTCTAAAGCTGTAGGTGTAGTCGGGCAGAGACAGAAGTCGATTAAAGAGCAGTACGTGTGCAAGCTTCATCACTCCTGGAGCTGTATTACTAGTTTTCTCACACGACGCTGCATCGCTCATCCTTCAATAAAAAAAGGAGAAAATTGGAAGCTTCTCATCACAGAGGTAACTCTTAAAGTATTCTCCTAAAATCCCATTTTGTACACTTATACACCCCATTCTTTATGAGTAAAAACCCATTTCATTTCCTTAATTGAAGCTTTTCTCATACATAGAATCTTGAAAATTTGGGGGAGAAAGTAAAGGGCCCCGCGCAATATATTATGGATCCTGAATGAGAGCCACATATTTGTCGATTAGCAACTGCCTATTAAGTGCTACTCTCGTTCAAGCTCGGTTTCTCAATGAAAGTTAGAAGGTTATTCAACGGATTTAAGCGGTTTTTGTGCGTGGACACATCGTAATCATGCATATGAGCTAAAAGTGCTGTTTCATGGAGTTATATGGCGTAGTTGTGTAGTAGCGTGCGCAATAGCTTCATTTTTCTATAGTATGCAGTTATCTTAAATTCAATTAAAACGTATAATGAACGCAAATACGACGATCCATCGCATTTATTTTTTTCTATACATGGGCTTTTCTCTTATGATAGCATTTTTCAGAGTCCCACATGGAAACATGAATATTCCCGTGAAGATTGTTCTGCTGTCCTTACTATTCTCTACGGTGTGTCTCAACACAAGTGCAGGTAAACATCGTACTGTACTCAGTCTTACTGAGATTTTCAATATTCTGCAAACTCTGTAGCTGCAAGTTTTCCCGTTGGAATTTGATTTTTAACTGCTACCATTCAAAAATATAAAAATTGTTTTTTGTCATTTTTATCTGTTTTTCTTGTTTGAAATTGTGTATTATGTTTTGCCTTTTTTCGTCGTGAAACTAAAGCAACACAACATCCCTTATCGGTAAAGAGTTCGAAAAGAAATCAAAAGCCTCTGTTTTCAGCATTTTTAAAGCAAATTCAATGATATTTCCGCTATTTCTCATCTAAAAAAACTTAAGAGAGCTAAGTAAACATGAAAATTAAGTAATTTTCTATAACAGTAGGAGTATATACTTTCTTAGACTGTTAAGCAGTTCTAGTTTTCTTCGTTTACTGGGAGACATTTTGTTTTTATCACTTTGAACCAAATACAGCGTGGGATGTGGAAGTGGGTTCATTTGGCTTCGCAAAAAAAAAAAATAATAATAATAATAATAATAATGAAATAAATAAATAAATAAAAAAAGAATTATAATAAATAAATAAACAAATAAAAAAATGAAAATATAGCTTGTTGGTCTTTTGCAAAGAAGCAGTAAGAATCAAAGAGAACAATCTGTGTTCATTACCGCATCTGAATCTTGGAAATAGCCGATTTTTGAAGATATAATTTGCTTCACAGCTCGTTTGTTTACGTATCGCATGACTACATACGCTCGTAAGACGGCGCTGCACTTTATCACAAATGTTCTCGTAATTTTGTTCATCATATCAGAAACAATTAAAAAAGTTTTTTTAATCCTCGTCTAAATGACACGTCTCTTTGCATTTTCTTGACTGCAATTTTTTTCTCTACTTCTTATCAACACATTAAATTGATGCATTTTTCGAAAACACGATTCGAAAACAAGATCTCATTGGCGAGTCGTTTTTCCTGACATTGCCTGGTGTTCATAATTTTGAGAAAAGGGCACTGCTATTTATCCATGAAAAAATTATCAAAAAAGATCTTCGATCATGTAATATTCATATCTATTATATTCTACAATAGACCCTTTGCCAAAATGGTGGCCAAAAATTTAAATGTGTTAAAATTAACGTATACCCCCAGACACACAAACGCCTGTAAATTTTTCGATATTCAAAAAACGTTTTCTCAGCCAATTTAACACCTGGAATAATGAATCTTTGTAGGGTTACTAAAGTAAAGGTGCTCTTTCTAGTGCTGGTACTGGTTTTTCACTCATGATCAGTAACTTTTAGTTTTAAGTCATTCGAATTTGCATCCGCCATTTTGGCAAAGGATATATTCTAGAGGAGGGACATATAACATTTTGGGTTTTTTTTTGTTGACATTTTTCATAACTATCCAATCAGCACTCTCCATAGAAATAAAAGATCAAACATTTTTAGGCCTCAACCAATCACAACTAACGGCATAAATTATGCGATTTAGCAGTTCATTAGCTCACTGATGAGAAGTTTAAAATAAAAACAACTTCTAAATATTTTCTGTTTGTTATGATTGGATGGCGGCTGTTAAGTATGAGTGACAGGGCTATGACGTCACGACGTTGAGAGAGTGAGAGCGCGCGAGCGAGAATAAAGACAGAACCAAGTTAGTCTCAAGTGTCGTTATTTCTAGAGGAACCCTTTTGTATTGTCCTAAATACACGACAATTTTGGCGACGAGGACGGGATTCCTCCATAGCTGTTATTCTGATAAAGTGCTCGGAAGCGGTCTATGGAAGGAGAAGAGACGACAAGTAAACAACCGAGTAACGAGGGAAGGATGTCTACAAGCTCACAAATATTCGGGGAGGTACAGAAGTATGCTGGAGGAGATTGGGAGGCCTATACGGAGCAGTTGGACTTTTATTTCATAGCAAATGGAGTAAAAGAACCAAAAACCAAGAAGGCTATCCTACTGGCGAATTTACCACCCGAGACATTTCAACTTTTGAAAGACCTGTTGGTGCCGAGTAAACCAAAGGACGATGATGTGACGTACGAAGTTATCGTAAAGAAACTCAAGGATCACACAAAGCCCGAAAGGTCAGCATTAGTCGCTAGGTATGAATTTGATAATAGAATTCGGAAGCCTGAGGAGTCAGTTAGTGCTTATGTAGCTACGCTAAAGCATTTAGCAGTGGATTGTAAGTTCACTGACGAGATGAGACAGGAACGTTTACGAGACAGACTCGTGTCTGGTATAAAGGACGACAAGATGCTTCGAGAGATGCTGAAAGAAAAGCTAGAGGATTTGTCGTTCGACGTCGCTGTGAGGAAGTGTTTAGCAGTCGAGCAGGCCAACAAAGATGTTAGAGCATTTAGAAACGAAGCAAAGCCCGAAGGAGTCAAAATATTGAAGTCGAGCTCAAAAGGCAAGGATAAACAAAAGCCCGCGAAATCAGCAACCACAGGGAGCCCACCGGAACAACAACACGCAACCTCCGCTTCAGAGCTCAAATGCTACCGCTGCGAGGGACGACACGCAGCGAATAACTGCCCTTTTATCAGGGCTAAGTGTCATGGGTGTGGAAAAGAGGTCATTTGAAGAAAGTTTGCCGCCAGAGTAAAGCGAGTCAATCAACCAAAGATCAGCCTCTCAACGCCATGCAAGCGGATAGCAGCGAGGAGTCCGACGAAGATGGAGACCCGACCGTGCCCCTGTTCAGCGTGGGAACAAAGTCAGACCGTAAACCCATCATGGTTGATCTCGAAATAGATAACTGCGAGGTATCTATGGAACTGGACACGGGCTCAGCGGTTTCTGTCATGAGTGAAACAACCTACACGAAGCTCCTGAGCCACGTGTCTCTAGAGAAAACACCATTAAAGTTGCACACGTTTACCGGAGAAAAGGTAACGCCGCTGGGAATGTTTTACGCGCAGGTCCGCCTTGGAAGCCAGGAAGAGCGCCTCCCATTATATGTTACTCCCGGGAAGGGACCCACCCTATTGGGTAGGGAATGGCTGAATCGTATTCAGTTGAACTGGCCGCTGCTGCGCCTACAGTCTCACTCGAGTTTACAGGAAGTGTTGGACAAACACTCCACCGTGTTTGCTGACGAACTCGGCAAGCTTAAAGAAATAAAGGCCATAATCCAGCTTAAAGAGGGCGCTAACCCACGTTTCTGTAAGGCCCGCTCTGTTTCCTTGGCGCGAAAGCAAGCGGTGGAGAATAATTTAGATGCACTAGAAGCACAAGGGATAATCAAGAAATTTGCGCATAGCGACTGGGCCGCCCCCATAGTGACTCCTGTTAAGAAAAACGGTGATGTGCGCATATGCGGGGACTTTAAGGTTACTGTGAATCCCTATTTAGACGTAGATGAGTACCCCTTGCCCCGAATAGAAGAAATCTATGCAAATCTGAGCGGAGGAAAGCAGTTCAGCACGCTTGATCTTCGTCAAGCATATCTGCAAATGGAGTTAGAGGAAGACTCCAAGCCTTCCCTCACCATCAATACGACACGTGGCCTCTACCAGTACCAGCGTTTGCCTTACGGGGTAGCGTCCGCTCCTGCAATTTGGCAAAGGGCCATGGATCAAGTCCTTCAAGGCATCACAGGGGTACAGTGCTACCTTGACGACATTATCGTGACGGGGAAGAGCCAGGAGGAACACCTGAAGGCATTGGACACAGTACTACAGCGGCTCGAAGAATACGGCCTTAAAGCGAACAAGGAGAAGTGCAAATTCCTCAAGGATTCCGTGGAGTATCTCGGGCACGTTATCTCAGCTGAAGGGTTACACCAGTCCCCGAAGAAGGTCAAGGCTATTGCGGAACTTCCTGCGCCGGAAAATGTGGGACAGTTGCGCTCATTCCTAGGAATGGTGCAATACTACGCTCGGTTCCTTCCGGATTTGGCAACGTGTCTTGCTCCCCTAAATCGCCTCTTACAGAAAGCTGCGAAGTGGAGATGGGGAGAAAAGGAGAAGAAAAGCTTTGAGATGGTGAAGCAGATGCTGCTACAAGACCGTGTGTTGACACATTTCGACCCCGACCTTCCGGTGGTTCTTGCTTGCGACAGTTCTTCATATGGACTGGGCGCAGTCCTCTCACACAAGATGCCTGATGGCAGTGAGAGACCTGTAGCTTTTGCTTCTCGCTCGTTGACCAAGACAGAAAAGAAGTTTGCGCAGATAGAGAAAGAAGCTCTTAGCCTGTATTGGGGAAACCGGAAATTCAAGACTTACCTGGAGGGTCGTCACTTCATGCTCATCACTGATCACAAGCCTTTGAAGTTCATAATGGACCCTGGCAAAGCTGTGCCGGTGACTGCTGCGGCCAGAATACAGCGGTGGTGTCTGTTCCTCGGTGCCTTTTCGTACGAGATCGAACACCGGGGTACGAAGCAGCACGCTAATTGTGACGGCCTGTCACGACTTCCACTTGCTCAAGCACCGGAGGACAAGCCTGACGAGGTAGAACTGTTCCATGTTGCGGTGGTTGACACTTTGCCAGTTACAGAGAGAGATCTTCGAAAGGAAACAAGTCGCGAGCCCCTGCTGTCACGAGTGGTACACTTTGTTGAATCGGGCTGGGAAGGCGCAGAGTCACACCCAGACATCGCGCCGTACCTGTGCCGTAAGGACGAACTGACAGTTCATCGCGGGATCCTGATGTGGGGAAATAGAGTAGTAGTGCCTCCACGGTCGAGAGAAAAGGTTCTTGATACCCTACACGAGGGGCATCTGGGTGTAGTCAAGATGAAGGGCGTAGCGCGTGGTTACGTCTGGTGGCCGCAAATCGACCGGGAGATAGAAGAGATGGCTAAGCAGTGTTCAGGATGTCAAGAAGTAGCGCGCAACCCATCCCGGGCTCCCTTACACAGATGGGAATACCCGGCGCAACCATGGCAAAGATTGCACGTGGACTTTGCAGGGCCTGTGCAAGGTGAGATGCTGCTAGTTGTAGCAGATGCACACAGCAAATGGCTGGAAGTGTTCATGATGCGGAACACAACGGCTTTAGAAACTGTATCTACTCTGCGGTCCTTGTTTGCAAGGATGGGGCTTCCAGACCAGTTGGTGTCGGATAACGGTCCCCAGTTTACGTCAGATGAGTTCAAGCAGTTCTGCACGAGGAATGGTATCCAGCACGCGACAGGTGCCCCCTACCATCCGGCCACGAATGGGCTGGCTGAACGTATGGTGCAGAGTTTGAAGAACAGTATCAAGGCCGATAAGAGCGCTAGGAGCCTTCAACACAAGATAGATCGTTTCCTGTTCGCATACAAAAGGGCTCCACATGCCACCACGGGTCACAGTCCAGCGCAGCTGCTATTCGGGAGACAACTACGATCTCGCTTGGATTTGCTAACGCCACTTAGTGTGAAAAGAGAAGTGGATAAGAAGCTGCTCAAGGACGAGACAAGGTCCCTGACTTCCTTCACAGAGGGTGCTACAGTTTGGGTCCGTAACTACCGCGGTGGACCAAAGTGGGTAAGCGGAACGGTGCTAGAGCGTACAGGCCCCCTGATGTACCAAGTACAGGTTAACGATTATGTCTGGCGACGGCATGCGGAACAGATGCGTCTCGGCAGCAGTGAGGTCACGACCAGTGCCGTCGCGGGAGAGCCTCCGATACAGAACGGGTCAGAACAACCTGCAGATCCCCTGGAAGCGGTGACTGAGGGACAGCCCCCGGAGAAGACTGCGGAAACAAGTCCTGTGCTGACAGAATCAACAGAGTCCACGCTACCTGCTGCTGAAGGTACCCAGGACCAAGCTTCACCTACCACACCGTTGAAGACAACACGCTATGGACGGGTAGTCAAACCACCCGTCAGGTTCCAAGATAGCGGGTAGGAAAAGAACAGACACTGCAAGAATGCAGACCGTTGTTGTTATATGTTGGATTGACAGACTTGAGGGGGAGGAAATGTTAAGTATGAGTGACAGGGCTATGACGTCACGACGTTGAGAGAGTGAGAGCGCGCGAGCGAGAATAAAGACAGAACCAAGTTAGTCTCAAGTGTCGTTATTTCTAGAGGAACCCTTTTGTATTGTCCTAAATACACGACAGCGGCTACAAATATTTGATTCCTTTGTTTTTACGGAGATCGCTGATTGGATAATTATGAAAAAATGTTAAGAAAGCATCGAAGTATTCATGGTTCGAGTGTCTCTGCACTTTAAGTAGAAGTATAGTTTGAATGTTCAAAATACTAGTTTTTTAACGGAACGTTTGCTTACTGTTCTTGTAAAGCTTGCCCGTCTAAATGTGAATGCAAACGTGGCTGGTTTTGGACAACGATATTGACATGCCATAACATATCCTCGATTCCTGAAAATATTCCTCCTCGCACCTTAAAATTGTAAGAATAAGAACTGAATGATATGATTTTAAGAATAGGAGAACAGCTATTTTATAAGGGAAGAGAAGAGGAGAGTAGGAGAGAGGAGAGGAGAAAAACGGGAAGGGAAAAGGAAAGGCGAGGAGAGGGGAAGAGAGAGGGAAGGGAAGGGAACAGAAGGGAACAGAAGGGAAGGGAAGAGTAGGGAAGGAATAAGCCAGACCAAAAAGTCATTAACTATATTTAACAGATTATTTGGAGAAAACGACATTCAACTGCTGAAGCCAGGCATGTTTAAAGGACTTGACTTTTTGAACGAAATGTAAGTGAAATAATGTAGCACTTCTATTCTAAGAGATATATCGTGGTCTACCACTTGGTACGAATATCTTTTGTTTAGTACTTCTTATATAAGTTCCACGTTTGTACCAATGCAAGACCACAATGCATTCAATGAGAAGTTCTGGCATTTCCTGAGTTCGATAAACATGATGAATTGTGGTCTAGCTTGGGTACAAAAAACCGCTATATAAGGCACGATCAAAAAAGATGTTTGTACCCTAGCTAGACCACAATGCACCCTGTTTATTAAACTAGATAATACCTATGACACATGCGTAGTCAGCGTAGATGTGTTGTGAAAAACGTTTGCGCTTGCTTGCGCATTTCAGCACTTTTTTTTTGTTATTGAGAAAAGAAATATTCCTTTTCCATAAGCCCGATATGCGAAATATTTCTGTGTATACTGTGAGACCAAAATACTTAATTTATTAAATATATTGTATTTTTCAGACAACTGCAACGCAACAAGTTACGACATATCGAAAAAGGAGTATTCAATGATGTTTTAAGTCTTCAATATCTGTAAGTTATATACAGCCAATTTCATTAATGTTGTCCACCAAAAAAGACATTTAGACCAAACGAAATGTCACTTGATAGCTAATACAATCCTTCTAAATGCTCGATACCAGCAATGTCATTGTATAAGTAGATTTAATAATTATTATTTTCCGTGTTCATTGTTACACATTTTAGAGTTTGACGGTATGCCATAGGAATATAATGTACTGACTGATGAGGGACTTTACCTGTTCAAAAGCTTCGTATGAAAATTGCCCATTTCAGACCACATGACATTCCCTTGAGAAACGTTTCATTTGTTAAGTATTTATACATGAAAGAATCAACTCATCCTAAGTGTGGCATCACATGGTCTGAAATGGGCACAACAAACAACGAAACTAAAGAGGTATATTCCAAGTTAAATTTCACGAAAAATCAACGTCATACAGGACAAGGATAATCTCTTAATCTATCTCATCAATATTTTTAGAAACTTGTCATGGAATGCAATTGAATCGATTGAACCAGGATCATTTTATGACTTGAAACTTTTGGAAAAACTGTGAGTAAAGTAGAATCTAAACCAAATTAGTCTATGGCAAAACATCAGGGGACTGGTATCGAGTTTCTCAAATTATATTTAATTTACGAACAATCCCCATCATAAGAAAGAACACCTAAAAAATAGTATGGATTGAAAACTTGATCCAGTTTGGACTAATTAAAACGAAATTACGATATTTTAAAATATCTTAATATACATATATTTTTAAATAATTGCATTATTAAATCAGTCTCTATTCTTCCTACGTTATAGAGACTTGAACTTCAACGGCATAAAATTGCTGCAAAATAATACCTTCAATGGTGCTCCATTTTTAACAGAACTGTAAGTTCACTAAACAAACTACATAACTCATCACTAAGTAATGCAAGACAAGATCTGACGCTCCCCAGAAAAAGTCGATATTAGTGAACTTATTTCTATAAAGTTAGTCGCCTTAAAATCCCTCGAATATTGGAAATGACTTGAAACTTGGTTAAACTTATCTATATGGTTCCAATAGTAGCCAAGCAACATATTTTCGTCGCTGTCAAAAGTGGCGGATAAAATAAAGTTTTTTTTTTTTTTCCATCATCTAAATTGTGAATAAATGACGTCTTTTTTACTCAACCCAATTGTTCTTTTAGTTTTTTAACCAAAATTTCTGAACTGCAAATGGCTCCTATTCTACAATTTTCGCCAATCTGGTTTTCATAATCATAATTGAGTCATATTATCCTCACATACTTGAATTATTCGAACTTTTAAAAATTAGGGCCTTTTTTCATCCACTTTTATGCCACTTTAAAAAATGGTAGAAAATACTGACAAAACAAGTTTAGTAATCTTAATTAAGAATATCTTTATGTCGTTTCTTCTTCAGATTACTTTCAAGCAATCAGATAGAAACGTTTGAAGAAGGAGCTTTCACAGGACTGAACTCGTTGACAAGACTGTAATATATAAATATACACCGTTTCTGAAAGGAAAAAAAAGAGAGAATTCTCGAATATATTTTTATGTATACATGTATCCCCCTTTCAGAACAGTTCAGTCTCCCTCTTTGAGTATCCCTCTTTATCAGAACAGTTCTTTTGTTTCTTTATGAATACACACATTTAACTCCAGGTGTTGTTCAGGATGGTGCCTTCTAATTGCGAACCATTTAAAAACATTCTTTTTTTTAATTGTGTCAGTCTTTTAAATCACCCAAGAGGCCACTGGAATCTGAAGAAAAATTGGGGTTCCCAGGCATCTAAGCGAGATAATGAACGCTAGGCACCGATGACGTAAACATCATCTTAATTTTATTAATCAATTTCGAATATCACTTCGGACGGGGGATTTCGCCTGATACCCGTCCTGCACGTGACCCATTTGAACCAATAACAGCGCGCGAAAATTCATCGTTGAGTTATAATATACTATATCTATTCCATCTTGGATGAAAAAACATGGGGTACCAACGTGGTTTTAATAGGTTATGATTATTGGAAATATTTTTTTAAAGATAAAGCGAGTGATAAAAGCGTGACAAGCTTGACGCGAAGTTACAAAACAGCGTGACCAACTCTATTTTTCGCGTGTTTGCAGTCTCCTTTCTCTGCTCGAGGTTTTACAGGCAAGGGGAAAAACTGAAAGAAAGTATGATTATTTTGAGCCTTCAAAGCATCAGAAAACTTATTTAATTCGAAGAAAAACAATCAATAAGTATTTCCTGTGTAGAACTGACAACACCAACATTTCTTTATGTTTCTTCTTCAGAGATTTGCAGAAGAATCGAATTACGAAGTTGAAAGTACGAATCTTCATCGGAATGCCGAAATTGCACACACTGTAATATCCCGCTCAAAATGCGACTGCTTTCCTTTTTCATGATTACTTACTGTTTACAAATAGAGTAGGAGTGTCTTATCAGGTATAAAAGCACAAGGCGTAGCTGAGTGGTTTTAGTACCTGATAAAACACAACGGCGAGTTTATAGACCTTTCCAAAATTCGCTTGACTAACCACAGAACGCTGAACTATTCAAGGTGATGCTGGAGCAGAAAACTGCAGTAAATGTATGAATTTGAAAACTCGACATTGGACTTGAATCTTTTGTTATGTGGTTAGGGAAACAGTTCGAGAAAGGTCTATTTGAACAGCTTCAAAAAAAAACATGCATAGGTCTCAGATCAGACATTTCAGATCCCCCGTTATCAACGTTAATTGAAATCGGTTTATAAAGAATACTAATAAAGAAGACTTTATCGAGTATAACACGTGACGTTTATGGTCGTTCCAACTGGAACACATGCTTATGAATTATTCATGAGAACGTCTCTTTTACTCAGGGTTAAGGAAGAGTTATAATATGAACTAAGAAATTTCTGCAATCTTATTGGCTAAGACTAATGGTTGTTTTTTTACAATTCCAAGGCAACCACCAAAACAACGCACATCGCCTAATTTAAAAACTGGCGTAAATATTTTTGTCTTTAAACAAGAACTTGAATTTAAGAATACGAACACATGACCAAGAATATTTGGAAGACATCTGGAATGTTGGCTTTTAAGAATGAAATGGTGAAAAAAAGCATTTTTTTTTCTGCTAGAAATTTAAAATCAAGTGGACCTCGTTCCGCGAAAGAAAAAATGACCTGTAGTAAATTAACTCACAAAAGCATGCTGTTCGTACTGTTGAAGCTCTACAATTGTGTACAAGATTATCAATCTCTGGTTGAAAAACAAATAACAAAAACTTACGTCATATATATGAAGCATCGGACTTTTTTTTTCAAATTCAAAATGAGATAGCTCAACGAAGACGACTTTTTTGAAGTTTTGAAGACAGACTTGAAAATTGAATCTTATTATGACAAATCTCAAGTCAAGACCAGCAAATAAGATACAAATTATCCACTGACATTTACCTAAAACGGCTAAAACTGCTTCTAGAATACCCTTAGCTTTGTTTTTGATTGCTAGATTTGTTTTTCATTTTTCACTTTTTTATAGAATTCTGCGGAATAACAAAATTGATGATATTGATGAAGGAGCACTTGAAGAACTATATCGAATAGATAATTTGTAAGTTAATCCATAATTAATGTTGACAAAAGACATGGCCACCATGTTGGATGATATAACAAAAGACATGACCACCATGTTGGATGATATAACAAAAAACATGACCACCATGTTGGATGATATAACAAAAGACATGGACACCATGTTGGATGATATAACAAAAGACATGACCACCATGTTGGATGATATAACAAAAGACATGACCACCATGTTGGATGATATAACAAAAGACATGACCACCATGTTGGATGATATAACAAAAGACATGACCACCATGTTGGATGATATAACAAAGGACATGACCACCATGTTGGATGATATAACAAAAGACTTGACCACCATGTTGGATGATATAACAAAAGACATGACCACCATGTTGGATGATATAACAAAAGACATGACCACCATGTTGGATGATATAACAAAAGACATGACCACCATGTTGGATGATATAACAAAGGACATGGACACCATGTTGGATGATAAAACAAAAGACATGGTCACCATGTTGAAGAAATAACATAAATAATGGCCACCATGTTGGATGATATAGACCCCTTCCATATGAGTTAAAAGAAGCTCTATTGACAGGAGAAAACAAAAGAATTTCAATCTTCTTTGAATTGGAAACATATAGTTTTGTCCTGCTATAATTAAACTGCATTTGATAGTGCTATGAGGGATCTGTAACAAAAGACAAAATAATGATGAAGATGAGGCTAATGATTAATTGTTTTCTTTTTTTCTTTCTTTTTTTCTTTTTTTTTTTTTCTTTGTTTTGTGTGCGTTTGTCCTTTTGTTTGTGTTTTTTTTTTGGTGTTTTGTTCTGTGGAAAGGTACCTAAATAACAATAGCATTCAAATTATTCGATCAGGAACGTTCAGAGGACTCCGTTCAGTAGTTTTCCTGTAAGTGCTAATGAAGAACGAGATCTATGGTTACTTGGGTCATAACGAGCAAACTCATACAGGTTTCGAGGATCTTTTTTTCATTTCAGATTACATAACATTCCCTTGGCTATTATTCCTGTCTTTACTTGGCCTAATAATTCTCGAAAAGATACATCAATGCGACTCAAATCATTCTTATTCTCAGCTAAGAGGATGAAATTGGTTTAAAATTATTCATTTTTCTTTGCTTCTAGGGATTTAATAAATAACCGTATAACCACTGTGGAAAATGGTGCATTCAACGAAACAAAAGCTTTACTGGCTCTGTAAGCCATAATAAAAGAATGGGGTTAGGGTCTATATCAGCTGAGCTGATCGCCTCCCCCGAAAGGAATTATGGGTCACTATTTTTGTTTAGCATTTTTCGAGCATTTTTCGAGTATATAATGTAGACTTTTCTTGTTGATTGAAATAAAATTCCGCCATGAGTTCAACTAGCGTTCACAATTAATTTAAAGGAGGAAGAACTCGTATTTTATAAATTCTCTTGGCAGAATAACGGGAAATGCTAATCAAAATGCGATGTCGGATCATGAATTCTGATTGGTTGACCTTGAGTTTGTTCTGAAGGTCAACTCAGCTGGTATTGATACCAGAAAAGTTCAAGTTATCAATTATCTTTCGCAGGCTAATGGGCGGAAACAAAATCCAAGATATTCATCCGAGAGCATTTGAAGGACTAAAATCATTACTTGCATTGTAAGTATATATACTAAACTACTATGTAGTTCGCCAATTAACATGACTTCCTATATAGTAGACTTTCGCAAAGTCCGCCGCCCACTGAGTATATATACTGGGGCGCCACGAACTTTTCAATCTTGCTTCCCGCCAAATTTACCGAAATCAGTCGGTAAATTACAGCCAATCACAATACTCGAGATCCAAGCTGTCAATCATAATGAAAGATTAGTAAGATTATCTCCAAGATTTCCATCGGTATCTGTCTACACATGCAACGCGGTGAGAACATGAGATCAATATCTGAGGCCATATCATATGATAAAAGTAAATTAGGCTACGAAACTATAAGAGACTACCAGAAACAAAGTATAGGAGCGTATCTTTCAGGCAGAGATGTTTTTATATATGCACCAACGGGAGCGGGGAAAAGCCTGTAATTCGAGATCTGTCGATTCGCCTTAGATTTTCAGAGGTTTGGTGAGAAAAACTTCATCGAGACTGTTGTTGTTGTTGTAGGCCCTTTGGTCTCTTTAATGAAAGACCAGGCATCGTCCTTAAAAACAGTTCCAGATTGAAACAATTTCCGTCTATAGTTATTGTTCGGAACTTCATTGGCGCAAAGAAAGCAGATTTTTTGTTTGGACGCTGGAGATATCACTATTCTTTCAACAGTCTTAGTAGGAGTTATAGCGTCAACCATTATTATCAACCATGTCACGGCTTTGCTGCTCTAGAACTGAAAACCCGCCACCGGATATAACATGAAAAAAAAAACAAAAAAAACATACAACAAATAAACGAAAACCGCAATCATTTAGCTCTGCCCCCGAAAGCCGATACCCCTGGTATCAAATTCGGAAATGGCGGGAAACGCAAATGAATTTCTTGCAAGTTCGACAAGTCGACCTCTTGCGACTACGTCGCCCTCTCGCTGCGCTCGCAAAGTATACCTATATAGCCGTTAGTAAAAAGAAAAAACGTTAAATAACAAAAATAAAAAAAACAAGCGTTCATTTCGTCGGCTTGACCCAAAATTAAGCGAAATCATAGTTGACATGTGTTAGAACAAAGGTAAGAATTTTTTTTTGAAAATGGTGAAAAGACCAGGTTACCTTGTCATGTTGAAAATTTCGAATCTAAATATTTCCCCAACCGCTTAACGTAGAGTAAAATCCATGCTTAATTTTGTTTCAATTCATGTCGGAGATTTCGCTTATTCTTGGATCAAACCAACCAAATGCACGCTTTTTTATTAAATAGAAAAATATGAGGTCATAAATTACGTAATAGTGAAACGTCATTACTCATCAAAAAAACGATCCATTTTAGAAATTGAGCTTAAAACCTCAGAAATGATATCATGCCATTTGTTTGATTATGTACACGTCAGTCACGTCTTTTCTTTTTAGTGATATAAAAGAAAATGGGTTAAAAAGCATAGGAGAAACCTGGTTTCAAAATAAGCCGGTGATAACGGAAATGTAAGTATATATTGTCAGGGGAAACTCTTATTGACATTCACTGACCACAACCACGGCGTCCCAAAGTCCATCGATCGACCCAGGGAATGTTATTGAGAACGACTATAATATTATACAAATGATTTGTTGTTTATGCTTTTATTAAGATCATTCCAGTTGGGATGGCAACAGAAGGCCATATCTAGTGTCAATATCCAATCTAAGTGCGGCTTACTATGTGTTTTTTGAATGGAGCTATTTTAACCCCGAGCAACAGAGAATTCAAAACTGGACAAAATAACATTAAGGAATATTGAATAAATTTATAACATTCTTTTTTATCCATTTTCTAGCATTCTCCAAAATAATTTAATAACTTCGTTACCCGCAACAGCCTTCGACGGCTCCAACAGCATTGTATTTATGTAAGCCATAACAATGAAAATCAAATATAATTTAAACCAAAACAGGAATCTTATCGAAGCCTTGAAACAACCTCTGCATGGGCTGATCAAAGTCAGGGCACGGGTAACTCACAGATTAAACACTGAAACAACCTCTGCATGGGCTGATCAAAGTCATGGCATGGGTAACTCACATATTAAACACTGAAACAACCTCTGGGCTGATCAAAGTCAGGGCATGGCTAACTCACAGATAGAACCCTGAAACAACCTCTGGGCTGATCAAAGTCAGGGCATGGCTAACTCACAGATTAAACAATGAAACAACCTCTGCATGGGCTGATCAAAGTCATGGCACGGGTAACTCACATATTAAACACTGAAACAACCTCTGGGCTGATCAAAGTCAGGGCATGGCTAACTCACAGATTAAACACTGAAACAACCTCTGCATGGGCTGATCAAAGTCATGGCACGGGTAACTCACATATTAAACACTGAAATAACCTCTGGGCTGATCAAAGTCAGGGCACGGGTTACTCACATATAAAACACTGAAACAACCTCTGGGCTGATCAAAGTCAGGGCACGGGCAACTCACAGATTAAACCCTGAAACAACCTCTGGACTAATCTAGGTCATAGCATGGCTAACTCACAGATCGAATTGAAATTTAGCATGTTAGATTTTGCGATTGTTGAGGGAGGGAAACCAGATAATCTGAAGAAAAACCCTTGAATCAAAGGAGAGACTCAACAGACTATGCTTACATGCGATGTTAATCCTAAAGTAAATATTGTGAGTTTTGAGTCTCAAATCTAGGAATACATGCTTCAGGCTCATAAATTCGAACGCACTTTATTCTCTGAACTTGTGGCTGTTTGCGAATCTTATGGCAGGGCCGTAGCAAGCTTTGAAAAACTGGGGAGGGGCACAAAGCAACACGTGATCACGAAAAATGAAAATCTGTGGGCGCTACGGCACTGTATGGTATAGAAAAGACAAACTCCACTATTCAGGAAAGCCCGGGTGCCATAGAGGTGAGAGTGCTCACCTCTCGCCAAGGCAACCAGAGCTCGAGTTCCACAGGACTCGGTATCTTTTTTGTATGTGAGTAGAGTTTCTGGTTGCTTCTCTCCTTTTCTTGGGCGAGGGTTTTCTCCGGGTTCTCCGGTTTTTCTCCCTCCACAAAAATATCAACTTCTAAATTCCAATTCGATCATGGAAGAGGGCCACAGGTTTGTTAGCCACTGCCTATTATAAGTGCTACTCTCGTAAAACAAGGATGATTCTTTGGGTTTTATAGTAGCCTTCGAGAAAACAAGCTTGGAACCATTCAACCGGGAACATTCGAAGGGTTGTTAAATTTAGTAAACCTGTAAGTGGATCATCGTTACACCACTTAAAGACTGAACTAAACTCGTGCACGCCTTTTTTGTCTATATGTATAAGTCTGGAAAGAGTAACTATTTTGCCCAGCAACATGATTTTTTCCTGAAAGCTCCACTCTAGTTTCTCAGCTGGGGCATTTTACGTGTTATTATACTACTGATTCCATCTGCACGTAATCGTAGTTTTGTGTGAAAATTCTCAGCAATAAACTTCTTTGTTTCCGTCCACAAATGCTAAGTTTTCAAAATAAATCTTTCTGTTTAGTGTTTGACCACCGTTTGGAACACTCAGATAATAATGAGATTCAAAAACGTTTATCATGTGATTAAAACCCAGCAATTCTTAACTGGATTAGCTAATGTATGTGCTTTCTGCATTATTTTTATTTCAAACATCCAATCACAATGCACAGTTACGGCTGACGTAAGACCGCGTAGGTAACTCCACGGTGATAAATTGACAGTAATGTTTCTTCCTCGAAAAAAAAAAAATAGTCCTAAGATAGAGCGACTTCAAGAGAGACCTCTTAACCTTGGGTGTAATGTTTCCCATTTCAAATCACGTGTCACTCTTGAGAATAAGATTCTTTGTTTGAGTTGTATCCATTTTCATGTGTCTTCTCATGTGCAACCGTTAAACAAAGAAATTATACTTTTGGGAATTCGAATGACTGATTATCTGAAATGGGAAAACATTACACTAAAGCCATCGCCAGAAATTCCGAACCAAAGTGGGCGGGCACTATATTATGCAAAATTAGAATCATGCAAAATAAATGCCAATCATTCTGATTGTCTTATCTCAATTGTAATTGGTTCATACATCACAACTTAGCATTGAACATAAAGGTTTGTTCGCTGCTTTAAATTATTTATCTACGGCAGATATTTTGCTAGCAAAACATCCTAAAAGACCAAGAGGAAGCGGATCAGTTTGGGAAGTCGAAATATTCATTTAAAGACGTAAATTTTCGGTAGGGGTGAGAGAAAGATCGTCTACGACTGTAGAATCACGAAGTTAATCATAAAGTTAGCTTATTGAATAATTCTTTGTTTTCCTCATTTACTGATAAACGTTAATTCATCATACAAGCTTACCAAGATTATTCCACAAAAATGTCCCGAACACCGTATTATTATTATATAAGAATCGCTGAGTCTGAACAGCGTCTGCTCTCTATCTTTCCTCGATTTTTCAGTCATTTTCAGTAAAATATAACGCCTGCTATGAATACGAAATCTTTTTTTTTTTATGTCGCGCCGGAAGTGTTTCTTTTCAGAGATTCGAAGTCTAATGACTGCAAATATTGAGAGATGAAAAACCGAAATAAGTTTGTGGCCAAACCATTTTAAACTTGGCAGAAATATTGACGAAAGTCCAATCCTTCAAACAAGATTTAAGATAGAGATAGCGTATCCTTGACCATGATTATCAGACCAAAATAGTTGAGTAACTTTGCACACTTCCGGTTTCCTTCACTAAAATGGGCACTCGAAATCCCAGTATTTTTGTTGTTGTCAAACCGGATTGTAATTTAAAGTTTTGGTTCTGATTTATTAATTTTATTAAAGCTTGAAGGTTAGTTGTTCAACTTCTAAGCCGTGCAGCTGTTGTAGTACCCGATAACCATGATTTTGAGACCAAAATACTTGAGGGATTTCGCGCTCTTCCCGGTCTTCTTCACTAAAATGGGCACTTAAAACCCTAGTATTTTTGTTTTTGTAAAACCGAATTGTAATTTAAAGTTTTGGTTCTGATTTATCATTTTTATTAAAGCTTGCAAGTTAGTTGTTGAACTTCTAAGCCAAGCAGCTGTTGTAGTTAAATATTTTTTAAGATATCGAGGAATGAAAACTCTAGCTCCATACATTTTCTTTTAATTTGAGAACTGTAAGTATAGGATTACTCCGTAAGAATAACGCCGCTAATACGCATGTCCGTTCGGAATTTCTGGCGATGCTAAGAGAGTCTATTCTGAAGTCACTCTAACCTACCTTAAATAGGTTGCACTTTTTTGAACAAAATGTAGAAGGTTGCAATGACTTTAAATTAAGCTTTTTGCTTACTAATTATCAGCGATCTGTCACATAATCAGCTTGAATGGATCAGAGGCGATGAATTTCTGACACTGCGTTCTCTCGTAAAGCTGTAAGTTTTCATTATATTCAAGTGTCTATTTTATTCTTCTACACTGTTATTTTCAAGGAGTTGGTATAACACATATGATAGAGTAAAAATGTGGAAAATTTTTGAAGACAGTTAAGAGGGAGTCTCTCTAACAGCGGACCACTGGCTCTGGGTTCCAGAAAAAGTATGTTTAACGATGCCATGTTTTCTTTTCTTCAGATATCTTAGCAACAACAAAATCAAAGCTATCGGACAAGGAGCTTTCAAAGATTTAGAGCATTTGGCTAATCTGTAAGTATGATGATGATATGATGATATGAAAAATGCTTGTTTACTCCACAGGTTGCCTGATTTAGATAAAAGTACTAAACGAAAATAAAATCTGGGGAAAAAAATGATTTATAAATATTTAGAATGAGCTACAGTCTTAACAAATACAGTACAATACAATACAATAACTTTATTTACGGAGGGATACATAATAACCAATAACAGTTTTCTAACTTTTGGCCCTCAAATTAAAGATAAAATAAAATAATATAATTACAAATTGTCATAAGTTAGAATATATTAATTAATTTATTACGAAACTACATATATATTAAATACTGGAGTACAGTATGGATAGAAAAAATACAAGAAGATAATTTAGGATAAACAAAGACAGTGTAGAGCGTAGCGACAATTATAGAGCAAAGAAGGTCTTCAAGATGATCCACAGTGGAAATGCGAGATAAGAAGAATTTGCGTAGTTTATGCTTAAGAGAGGAGAGAGAAGAAGTCAACGATTTAGGCGTTAGTGGAGACGGGGGACAGACAAGGTGTTTGAAGTCACCTCCAAGGTCATTAAAGAGTTTGACAGCACTATAGGCTAATGTCCTCTTACCAGAATCAGTGCGAGGATGTGGCAACTTCAAGTCGTGTGATGAGGCCCTAGTACGAGTGTTAGAAATAAGCTGAAAACGATTTTTTAAGCATTTCGGAGAATGAGGGTTGAGAAGTACATTGAAGAGGACTAAAAGTTTTTTGAATTTGATAAGATCAAAGATAGGAATCCAGTTTAGGTCAGAGAAAAGAGAGACAGAGGTTTGCGAGAAGTCAGCCCCAAGAAGTATGCGACCTGCACGCTATTGAAGACGGAGGAGACGCAATAATAGGAAGTGAGAACAATTGCCCCAGACAGCAGAACAATACGTAAAATAGTTGTTAACACAACTGAAGAATTGTAAAAAAACGCATGGCAGATTGAAAGTTGAGAAATGGCTTGATGCGACGAACAAGAGACAGACGACTGCAAATAATGGAAAATATCGTGTCGACATGTTTATCCCAAGACAAACTATCGTCAATTTTAATGCCAAGCATTTTGGCATGGTCGACATGTTCAACGGGCTCGCCTTTTATATGGACATCAAGGGCCGTGATAGGAAGAGTACGGCGCTTCTGCCAAGTAGTGATTAATAGTGATTTAGATTTTTTTTCATTCAGTGCCATTTTATTTTTATCGGCCCATATAGATAAAGACATAGTGTGCTAATTTATAGAAGCGAAAAATCAAAAACACAACACATTATATTTTAACACCCCTTTGTTTTCCTATGTCATTCTCCTGGTCACCGTACTTTCAGAAAGTGTAGAAATATGTTTTCAAGGACTCTCTCTAACGATCTTTCACGTACATAACGCTGCCATTTGTTTGCAACTCTTTCCACCGATCTTTCACGTACACAACACTATCATATGTTTGGAGCCCTCTTAACTTTGTGTAGCTTTTGTAAGTCTCTTGTAAAATCAATTTCAGGTATATTGACAACAACAACTTAACGTTTTTACTGAAAGGTCGTTTTACCAAACTGAAACAGTTGGGTCAATTGTAAGTAGAGCTTATTTGTTTATTCATCAAAATACTTTATAAGCCATTTCAAAGTTTAAGTATCGTTTTCAGTGCGCATTCGATTTGATCCCGAATTTTTCACCTTCCTTTGTTTAAACCTTCTTTGTTTTTTTAAACTTTGAACTGGCTTATACAACCGCGCGATATTCCGTGCTATGTCACTGCTTGTCGTACTTTACAGACTCCTTTTAAGTGACGTCAAAGCAGCTCTATTTGAGGAAAAAAAGAAAAGAATTTTAATCTCTTGAGAAGTGGAACCTATTATTTTGTTCTCCAAATCGAGCTGTATTCCGACGTGCTGCAAGTGGTCTATACTCTGAAACACCAAACTCATAATCAACCAATCAAGGCGGTAGCGAGTACGATCTAGCAACTGTACTTGCAAAAAAAATAATTCAAATAAAAAAATATTTAGAGAAGAGTTCAATATTTTGCTTTGAATAAAGACTTTTTTCTACATCGAACAAATCAAAAATAGCTGAGATTAAAATTTTACCGCTTTGACAATCCCTTCGATATCTTGTTTATTCGTGCTTAGGCATATTTCCGGGTGTAACATTGAAGAACTGATACCTGGAACGTTCCGTGAGCTGACAGGATTAAGAGAGTTGTAAGTCATGCCTTATTCTACTCATATAATCTACACTATTCAAAACAGTGTTTATAAGGTGATCTTGGTTGGTTGGTTGGTTGATTAGAGATGATAACTAGCGGTAAGCTAGTGTGTGCTGCGTCGGTGTTTCTAATTAAACAGTTTTTTAAATAAGAAAGATCACTTACTGACTTTTCGGACGCTAGTAAAGGACTAGCGTCAATAAAGTAAGCAAGTGATCTTTCTTATTTTTGCAGTGTGGCATTTACCTTTTCATCACAACTGGTTGTTTGGTTGTTTGGTTGTTTGGTTGTTTGGTTGTTTGGTTGTTTGGTTGTTTGGTTGTTTGGTTGTTTGGTTGTTTGGTTGTTTGGTTGTTTGGTTGTTTGGTTGTTTGGTTGTTTGGTTGTTTGGTTGTTTGGTTGTTTGGTTGTTTGGTTGTTTGGTTGTTTGGTTGTTTGGTTGTTTGGTTGTTTGGTTGTTTGGTTGTTTGGTTGTTTGGTTGTTTGGTTGTTTGGTTGTTTGGTTGTTTGGTTGTTTGGTTGTTTGGTTGTTTGGTTGTTTGGTTGTTTGGTTGTTTGGTTGTTTGGTTGTTTGGTTGTTTGGTTGTTTGGTTGTTTGGTTGTTTGGTTGTTTGGTTGTTTGGTTGTTTGGTTGTTTGGTTGTTTGGTTGTTTGGTTGTTTGGTTGTTTGGTTGTTTGGTTGTTTGGTTGTTTGGTTGTTTGGTTGTTTGGTTGTTTGGTTGTTTGGTTGTTTGGTTGTTTGGTTGTTTGGTTGTTTGGTTGTTTGGTTGTTTGGTTGTTTGGTTGTTTGGTTGTTTGGTTGTTTGGTTGTTTGGTTGTTTGGTTGTTTGGTTGTTTGGTTGTTTGGTTGTTTGGTTGTTTGGTTGTTTGGTTGTTTGGTTGTTTGGTTGTTTGGTTGTTTGGTTGTTTGGTTGTTTGGTTGTTTGGTTGTTTGGTTGTTTGGTTGTTTGGTTGTTTGGTTGTTTGGTTGTTTGGTTGTTTGGTTGTTTGGTTGTTTGGTTGTTTGGTTGTTTGGTTGTTTGGTTGTTTGGTTGTTTGGTTGTTTGGTTGTTTGGTTGTTTGGTTGTTTGGTTGTTTGGTTGTTTGGTTGTTTGGTTGTTTGGTTGGTTGGTTGCACCAATTGCTTCGTTTGTTATATTGTTTGTTTCTCTGTCGTTAGTTCGATTGATTGGTAGATTGGTTGATTTCCAGGTTTCGAGTTGGTTGCAGGGAGTGCTAACTATCGCCATACTACGATATTCCAGGTATCTCAACAGGAACAAGATCACAAAACTGACAGGAGGAGTCTTCAATGGCACTAGAAACGTCAATATTCTGTAAGTTTATTCTACTAATTCGAATTCGGCAAACACATAACAAAAGTTGCACTTGCATAAAATAACAAAAATAACGAACGACTGATAGCAATATTTATTATAGCCCCTTGCAGCACGTTGGAATGCAGCTCAATTTGGGTGACAAGAGCTCACCATCCAAAACATTTTCTCATACGCATCTATAAAATACTCGATTAGATATTTAATGTCATCTCTGCTATGGTCAACATTATGAGCTGAAACTCCACCTCGTTAATAATATCGAGGTGTTATTTTCATTTCTGTTCGTTATTCTGACACAACTGCTCAATTTAAACAGGGCAGAATCACGTGACCTGTAATGGCAAGTCGTCCATTATTCTAATTATTTTAATTGATTTTTTTTCCAGAGACCTCTCTGACAATGCCATTAGTGCTATCCAAGAAAACACGTTTAATGATATGCGAATGTTATCAAAACTGTACGTATTTTCTTAATCTTTTTTTATGTATGAAGAAAGAAACATTTGTGGCTTCGTCTGAAAAAAACTTGTTTTATGTCGAAGCATTTTGTAAGTTTATTTACACTAATGTTTGACTGACGACGTCCAAGCCTTGCATCGCGGAGCACTACTTTGCTAAACAGAAGACATGAGCTGTAGGTTTTGGAATAATTTTGGCCAAAACGCCAAAACTTTCGATGAAATACCAAATAATCACAAAAAAAAAAAACGTTTTTGAAAACTGACTATTTTCTTCTTTAAAAAAAATGAGTAATTAAACATGTCCATGGTGATGTTCAAAACATTTAGACGGATGCATCTAGTGGTGGTGATGGTGATGGTGATGGTGATGATGCCTTAGAAAGATAGGATGTTCTTATCATGAACCAATGTTTTTATTGTATCATTTAAGATATCTACAAAATAACAATATATCGTACATCAAAAAGGGAGCTCTTGCGAAAGTGAACTCAATTAATACCCTGTAAGTAAAGCAAGGTTTTTGTTCGCCTTTTACTCAGTGTTATGGGATATTACTTTAAAACACATCCTTTAAAATACAGCCAATCAGAATACAGGAAAGCTGATGTATTTTCATTGATATCTCACTCTTCCTTCCCAATACCCTTTGCGACTTTAAATTGTGGAGAATAAAATAGTTATACGATGCTTTCTCGTGACATACCATGGGATATCACACTTGTATCATTTCTAGTTCATTAAACGTGGAACGCTAGGACTGTGAATGTGATCTTTAACATTCGTATTGGTGCTCGCTGGCACTGCTTCAAGCGGTGAAGTTATATTTTTTTATATTTATTTTTTTCTAGAAGCCTTTCAGGAAATAGCTTCGAAATGCTCGAAAATGGAATTTTTCAAGGATTGTACAGTCTCGCAGAACTGTACGTTTATTTGCTTGTCCTAAAACAACATATAACTGAAACTACCTTTCTTTCCTTCAACCCAGCTTCCATCCACACCCGCACCCTTACCTCCACCCCTCCCTTCCCCAACGGGGGCCAAATTAGCCATTCCAAGGTTGGGCAAAAACAAGAACAAATATTGTTTATCAAGAACAAACTCAAGGTCAACCAATCATAATTGAGTATTCGACATCATATTTTGATGAGCATTTCCCATAATTCTGCCAAGAGAATTTATGAAATACGAATTCTTCCTTCTTTAAATTGATCGTAAATGCTAGTCGAACTCATCCTATTCATTTTAATCAAGATGAAAAGTACATCGTATACTCGTAAATTGCTCGAAAAATACTACCCAAAAATAGTGAGCCATGATTCCTTTCGGGGAAGGCGATCAACTCAGCTTGCATTTAAGGCCGCCAGAAATCCGGCGAACCTAAGCAGAACCCAGGGGTGCATGAGAGACAAGAGCACTAATGCTACACCACCCTTGATAACATTTCACGAAAAATCTTTATAGTTAAAGACATAATAATCCTAAATATTCGCAACATGTTTAGAAATCTGACAAGTAACAAAATACAATATATCCAGGAAGGAGTATTCGATGACCTTACCAAGGTCATAAGACTGTAAGTGCTATAATTTAACGAACTAATCTTAATTCAGAATGTCTTAGTTTAATCTATTCATTTGCAGTTGATGGCCTTTGGATAAAGGCCGAAATATACAAATTACAAAATGACAACTTGTCTTCTCATAATTCTATTTCTCATAAAACTATATGCCCAAAAGAATATGTTTAAGTGCTTTAATGGAATCACTTAATGGGGAGGGAGTTAAAAAAAAACGGCTGCAAAGAAGAATGAAGGAACAACGATACATAAATAAAACCATTATACCAATCTTAATAAAGAAATGCATACAATGGGTTTATAAAAAAAGAAAGAAAAAGACGTTCAGTATGCTGAGTTGATCATGGCTAGCGATACCATCTGAAGGAAAACTATAGATCCTATTTGATTATAAAAGTACTCACAAGTAAAATTAAGTATGCTATTTAACTGTAATGCCCTAAGTAAAAAGCTATTCTTATGTCTGTGCAGAAAACGGCAGACTCAGATAGCTGCGTTTAAGTTGATCAATATTTTGTTGTTCGCGCGGAATCACTGTGATTTTATACTTTTTGGGCTTCCTTTATCAAATGCCAGGTTACTAAGCTGATTCAAGATGGTGATAGTTTGAAATATTTCCTCGCTACAATATTGCAAGTTTTCATTCCAATTGTCAAGAATTAACAGCTTTAGAAAGCAGAAAAATTACCAAAATGGGATCTCTACACAGAGCTTTCAAGTGATATTTTTTACATGACTTCTAAAACCCATGAAGAGTCAAAAACATTTTTTTGAGCATTTGTATTCAAGACTATAATAAAAACATGTATTTTGCAGTATAATCTGGTGCCAAATTATAGGTTTTGAATATCGTGTGTTTCATGAATAAAATTACAAGATGATGTCTGTAAGGAATAGAAATCTCAGGAGGCTCAGTTAACATTTGTGTTACTTATTAGGGCATAACGCTTTTGAAAAACCTTTCTTTGTTAGACATTAATGCTTTGTTATTTAAATTTGCTTTGTTTTTTCATGTTCTGTTTTTTTTTTGTGTGTGTGTGTGTCATAATGACAATGCAGCGCTTTCGGAAGGTACAAACCTCTGAAAGAAAAAGCTTTAGTAGATTCGGTACCTTCGAGTACCAAATATTCTTCAAAGTGGGCCCATAACATTTTTGAGGATTGGAAGAGATTTAGAGTCAAACGAGATCATGCAAGATCCTTCAAAAGAGATTATCTCATTGCAGCGGTTGAAGATATTTTTCAGTTATTCAAAATCTTAACACAAAGTCACTCGATTTCTGGCTGGCGACGTTCATTCATGATCAAGAAGTCGCGAAACAAAATGGTGAGCTTTATCCGCTGAAGAGCTCGTATCTCATATTTTAATTTAAACTTTTATTCTTCACACGATATTTTATATATCGTGAATACTCATTTCATGTTTTGACGATATTTTGTAGTTTTTTTTTTCTTTCGAATAGTACTTTTAGATTATTGGTATTTTTCTAATACAGGAACAATGGTAATTAGAATATGAACACTGTTATCAATCACCCAATCTATTAAACTATATTTACAATGTTTCTAGTTGAAAAAAAAAAAAAAAAAAAAAAAACGCTAGTTATAAGTAAATTTAGATAAAAAGTTGTACACATTTGTTTGGTATTAGTAAATATATTTCCTCCGCTATGGATTGTCTTTAATTGTCTTTATTTTATTCTATTCTATTTTTTAGGTATAGAGGTTCATAAGAGAGGGCCGTTTTGAGCTGATTTCGTGAGAGTGCAGGTTCGATTGATAATTCATATACGTGCTGATACAATGCATTTGTCTGTGATGAATTGTTGTAGATATTGAACTGCTTAATAAACATGAGCGTTTTAACTGCAATGAAACTGCAGTTAAAACACTCATGTTTATTAAACAGTTTTATAACTACAACGGTTCATCAAGCACAAATGCATTGTATCAGCACTGATGAATTATTAATCAGCCCCGCACTCCCCTGAGATATTCAAAACCGCCCCCGACTTTTAGTTTGATGGACCTTTATCCTGGTATAGAATATAAGTCACGTGTTTAGTTTGGGCGACACGATTGGCTCTTAGCCTCATTGAATATTAATGAGTTTTAGAATGTGTCTTAAATCATCATTTTATCATTGGTATCTTTTAGTCGACGTCTCCTGCGGAGAAAACGTTCCCTCAATTTCCACTATTCAGTTGTACTAGACCAAGTGTGTTCATATTTTCTGGCCTTGTGATTCTTATTTCCAGTTCCAACCTCGATATTATCCCTCTTTCTCAATGCACTCGGCTCATAAGGTGATCGACGTTTGAACTGAGCCTTACTTTCTTGGTGGTGTCTTAACTGTGACGAACACATGTCGAACTTTGATTTTTTATGGCAATTTTCCATAGTGTTACAGATTCCTGTTCAACCAAATGCTGGATCGGTTGCCCATTCGTTTTGTCAATATAAGATACGATATTAAAATTCTAAAACGATAACAAGGCTATCTGGAATAAAACAAAAATTGCATTACACCTCAAAAGGATCGGTGGGTATAGCGCTCTAGATTAGATTATAAAATTGTTGGGTAGTGTTTCTACCCACAACATTTTCTTATTATTGCCGAAAGGGAGGAACGTCATATTTGGTACAGTAATTTGTTCCTAACAATAAATTTATTTGGTGATGGATGTGTTTGTACCATACATGAATACAATGCCGCTAAAGTATCGCAATCAAGTTTAAATATTAAGATACGGAACGTTAACGTATTGCAACTACTATTTTTACATTCATTTTTCGAATATTTTACCAGATATCTTGGAAATAATAGAATTTCACGTGTTGGAAAGGATTGGTTCAATAAAACCGTAATCCTGTACTTCCTGTGAGTAAACGATTTGTAGAGAAGATTTATTATCTAGGAATGCATAAATATTAATATCAATTTCATAAAAAAAGAAAGAACAAAAGAAACTGTGAAAGGTAAGAAAGAAACTGAGGTGGAAAATGATGCATAGATGCTATGACAAAAGAGCATTCTAGTTGATTAGACTTCTTTAAGCAAGGCTCACAAGATGTTCCTTACAGCAAAACTTTATTGTTTCTTTATTGTGGATGGTTTTTATTGTTTTTATTGACACAGAGATCTTCAAAATAATCTAATAGAATATTTAGTACCTGGGATATTTACTAAGACAGGTATTAGGATGTAAGTAGAATTGTGTTTGATCTTATTAATACAAGATGCATGTCTGCGTTCATGATTATCCTGTCGGGCTTGCTGTGATAGACCTCTTTACCTTGGGCGTAATGTTTTCCAATTTCAGATCACGTGTCATTCCCTAGAGTATTCTATCTTTATTTAACGGTTGCTCATGAGAAGACACATGAATATGGATAAAACTCAAACAAAGAATGTTTTTCTCGACAGTGTGACACGTGGTCTAACTTGGAAAAACATTACGCTCAAGCGAAAAAGGTGTTTTAGAGACAAGGGTATCTGGGGGCATCTAGAATAAAAACGTAAAATTTGGGGAAAAAAATTAAGAGAAAAACCAAACAATTATCTAATATAGGAGGTGCATGTCCCTCCCTACGCCTACCTCCCTCTCTACGCCTGGGGCATTGGCATCAACCATTGAGCAAAATAAGGCTTTACCTGAAAATTTTAGAGGAGTCAATCGATCTCATTTGCCCCCCTCGCTACGTCACTGCACAGATCCCCCTCACGACACCTTTGAGAAAAGATGATGCATGCTAGACGCAAGCGATGCATGTCTTAATGCCCTCTCACATTTTGTTAATTCATTTTATTCACAGACTATTCGTAAATGTAAGCCTTCGTTTTAATCAGCGGCACAGAGCGCATGCGGCTCTAAGCCTAGAAGATTTGTGATGGGACTACGTGCACGAAAAATGTTTCCTTTCTTTCATTTACAGAAAATAACTAACTGATGTAATATTCGTGCATTTTCTCCCTAGAACCTTGGATAACAATAAACTACGCCGTATAGAAGAAGGAATTTTCAGTAACAATGTTGGGTTACATACCATGTGAGTTAATGTTCAAGTAAATCTCGTTTTCACATTCCCTATAATGCTTTGCTTCTTAGGGATAACCGGTCAAAAAGTGTCAGAAAATTTAACTTAAATCGAATGTACACTATAGCTTTTTTGGTTACCCCCAAAGCCGCAATGTATAATGAGAAGGTGAACATGTTGAAACAAATGGCTTTTGTTATCCCATCTTTTGCCCTCTTCCCTCTACACCACTGATAAAGAAGACAGTAATCCAATAATAAGCTAAACTCAACATTTAATATTTACCACAACATACCTCTCCAGAAACCTAAGAGAAAATATGATTGAAAATATTGCACCAGGGGCATTCAAAAACTGCCATTCTCTTACAGACGTGTAAGTACAGTTCATAAAATTATCGTTGTAACCACACCACACCACACCACACCACACCACACCACACCACACCACACCACACCACACCACACCACACCACACCACACCACACCACACCACACCACACCACACCACACCACACCACACCACACCACACCACACCACACCACACCACACCACACCACACCACACCACACCACACCACACCACACCACACCACACCACACCACACCACAAAAGGTTTTTTGGGCAGTTAGTTGGTTACTTTTCTCTGATTGGTTGTTATTGCATTTTTACCCAGAAATTTGGATGGCAACAAACTTACGCATCTCGACAACAGAATCTTTCTTAATCTTACAACCCTTTTCAGTCTGTAAGTTAAGGAATAGCCTTTAGACCTATTGTGTATTCGTATCGTGCACTTTTGGAATCCTTCTATAATTTCAGACCAAATTTCACCCTATTCAGTTCAATAGCTACTAATATTTATTGACTGAGGGCACAGAAATTATGGAATTTAAGATTTAATGAAAATTCCAGAAGTGTATCATGCATGCAATCGAACCAAAAGTTTGCACTTGCACCACACATAATCACTACATGCATACATACAATGTTTTTCTTTCTATTTTATTCGCTTTTATTTCTGATGAAGTCAAGTGAGAAGAGGCGAAATTTCTAAGGCTGAAAAAAACGTCAGAGACAAAAATGCTTCAAATGTATATATAACATATATGAAATTTGGCTGCAATTCAAATAATATTGTAGCTTGTTGTAGGTCAAATAATTTGTTTTATACTATCTTACAAAATAGTTCTTATGATGCAGGACGCTGAGCAGAAACCGTATCAAGTACCTACCCGATGGATTTTTTTCTAGTCTAATTATACTGACAAACCTGTAAGTGTTACACAGTGTTTGCAGTTTTCAATAAGAAAACAAGATGATAACGTACCTTTTTTGTAATTTATTACGTAGGGTAATGCATCAAAATGAATTTTCGACCATTCCACGCTTTGATGGCAGTCCTTTAGGTCAAATGTAAGTAACGCTAAAAAAATAACTTAACGCAACTTTATAGAGTCCTGAAATAATTAAAAACCACCTGGTCGGCTTCATGCGTGTGTTTTCTGCTGTGCCCTGACTAAGATCACCCCAGACGTTGTTTCAGGTTTCGATCTGTGAGTTAGCAGTACCTTGACTTTTATTCTCGTTCTTGTTTAGATTTTTTGGAAGCAATCGTATCAGATCCCTGGAAAACTTCCAGTTTATGAGGAAAATTGCAGAACTTTCCAATGTGTGAGCATTCATGGCTTTATAACTAATGTAGTTTTTGCTTAAGACTGAAGGAACTTTTCTTCAAGGCCTCTTTTAAACTTCGAAAGAAATGCTTTTGAATTTCAGAGCACGTCATTGCCTAGATTTTTATACTTAATTTAACCATGTTAACCAGCATTTTTCAAGACGACCGAGATCCCCATTAAAAATGCACCTTAGTAAAGGTTATAGAATGGGCACGAGTATAATAAAGGATTTATCATCGCAACAATCAAATAAAGAAATAGTTTCCCATTCAACTATTCACTTAATGTAGAATCGATACTGAAAGTACCGTATCAGGGGTTAGGTGCACTTTAAGTTGTTATAAGGATAGCATTTTATTGTCTGGGGTACCTATATGTTCTGGAATAGAAAGGCCTTACCATCAACGGCTTAGGGTCACTCTGTTTAGGCAACCTTTGAATGGATTGATACATTTTACGACCCGTTGATACTTTACAAACTGATTTGGTCTTTTTCTAGTTTTCTTGATAACAACAGAATTGAACGCATTATCAACGACACCTTCAAAGGAGCCACCAAGCTAAATGCTATGTAAGTACCTTATAAGTACTTTGTAAAACAAGAAATGTTCTGTAACACTAACTCGGCTTCTTAATTAATGTTAGCAACGTGCAAAATCAACTAGGAAAATGCGTGCCGATAATAAGCATTTTAAGTATAGAACAAGCTACAAGGAGCATCTGATTGGATAATGTTAATATTTCTGACAGTTTTTCCCCGATCGGGTTCGACGCCCTTAAAAAGAGCAAATCTTTAGGCTAAGGATTATTGGGAAAGTGAAAGGAGAGTACGAGCGCCATATGGATCTGTTTTGCACCACCTTATTCATTGTAGGCCAAAGGTGGTTTCATGCTCCACTGAACCTTATGAGAGTTACATAGAGTTTAATTGATATCTTGTTCTCAAGGTTTGTCCAGCACTTGTTAAAAGTTTTACAGGTATTTTTGTTCTTTTTACAGATCTTTAAGTGGAAACCCGCTCACAATTATTGAAGATGGGGCATTCCTATCTCTTCCAAGTCTTAAAATCATGTGAGCAGCTAGATCACTAAGTAGCCGTATGTGCTGTATGAGATAAACTAGATGTTAATGATAAAAGAGTCATTCTTTGAATTTCTAAAATACTTCGTGTGTTTCTCTATTACACAATCATTTATTGGAATGCACAACTTCAACAATGCAATTCAAACACAGTCCAATTTAAAGACTTTCAATATCATTATTTGAGAAAGAATAGACTACTTGCAGCACGTCGGAATGCAGTTTAATTTGAAGGGCAAAACAAAAGAATTTAGAACACCTGAGAATTGAAACCTATTGTTTTACCCTCCAAGTTGGGCTGCATTCCGACGTCCTGCAAGCGGGTATATTCTATTAGTAATTCCTGCAATTAAGCTAATACAAATTCCACACGAGCCAGGAAATGTGTTCATTGAAACCCGGCATTTGAAGGGCTCAGTATTCTTTTCCCTAGAAATTTGTTGGACACCCAGTTGACAATTCCACTCAACATTTGGCCAACAAAAGCTCTCATAACGTACATCGTGTAAGTTTGTGTCATATTCACTCCTGATTATAGTTAATTCGAAGATTACGCAGTATTCATAAGTGGTCATTTTAAATGGTGTCTTTTCTGTTAGGTCACAGAGTAAAGAATCGACCACCGCCATTGTGATCCGAGGTCAGAACACGGATTCCAAAACCTTCTTGGATAAAATTGGGTACAACTGTAGACAAGTGGCATTTGACACATTCGACTGTGAACCTTGCAATAGAGGCAGCTTTCAGTCACCTTCAAGACAAAGCTGTGAACTCTGCCCACCAGGTAAAGCTTATAATTTAGCACTGGTCTAAGTCAGGGCATGGGGCTAAGTTGAACATCGAACCAGGAAACAACTTTTGGGCTGATCTAAGTCAGGGCATGGCTAGCTCACAGATCGAGCCATGAAACCATCAAGAGTTTTGGGCTGATCTAAATCAGCGCACGGTTAACTCACAAATCGAAAATTTTGTTTTGTTCTTCATTAAATAAAACACTGCCTTTTTGAAATGCTTTCAGGTGGCTTCTATCAGGACGAGATGGGTTATTCAACCATAATAGCATATAATCTAGGTTGCAAGCAGTGTCCACGGGGATCTTATGTGAAGCCTGAGCTTGCACCAGGAAAATCCCAAACAGACTGTCAATCATGTCCACCAGGTAGCTACCTAACCCAATTTCATTCGCTAATCTGCTGCAGTAAGAAATAGCGCTATGTTAATCATACACCAATATCATATGCCTAAATTGAAAATATCCGAAATTCTCTCTCTCTCTCTCAAATAACATATCAGTTGCTTATTGAAACAAATTTCTTTAACTAACAGGTACAAATCTCAAGGAACATGCAAAGTTTCGCGCTTGCAGATGCATGGAAAACTACTACCGCCTTGATCGATTTGGTCCTTGCAGTATATGCACCAAAGGCAACGTGTGCCTGAATGAGACTATCGATCTTGCGCCAGGATTCTATTGGGTGTGGCAGAGCAAGAAATCCCAGCAACAATATGAGGCTTTTAAAAATGACTTGATGATTACAAATGCTGTGAAAAAAATAAAGAACTTTGAAGAGAACATACCGAATGTCTACGCCTGTCCAGTCGCAGAATCTTGCTTAGGGAAGCGTAACTCACAATGCGGCAAAGGCTACGAAGGTCCTCTGTGTGCTGTTTGTGGCAAGGGATACTTCAACGTGTTAACCAAATGCCGAGAGTGCCCAACTTTACCGTGGATTATTGGACAAATAGTAATGGCATCGCTAGCAATGGCTGTTCTTGTTTTCATTGTTCTGTGGGAGAAGAAAAGAGATCCAAACAACCCATCGCGGACATTGACGGACATCTTTCTAGCCAGACTTAAAATAATCATCGGGTTCTATCAAGTCTCTGTGGCTACTTTTGACTCTTTCTCATACATCAGTTGGCCGGGAATGGTCGTTACTATCATGAAATACGCCAAGATGGTGCAGTTTAATCTTTTGGTCATAGCACCTGTGAACTGCATCAGTCATTCGATAAGAGCAGATGCTTATACGCAACTTCTTCTCAGTGTCACCATCACAGCGGTTGTCATCTTGCTTGGGCCAGTTTTCAACTTTGTCATAAAGTGTTACGTGAAGTACAGAACCAAAGAAAAGGAAACTCAAGAGATCCAAATAAGTCAATATAAAGAGAAAAGCTATCGGTTTTGGATCTTGATCCTGTTTATCACGTTCCCATCGACATGTACCCACATCATCCAGATGCTACCAGCTGCCTGTCAAGAGATATGTTCCTATGGCAACGTCCAATGCAATTCCTATCTCAAAGCTGATTACTCGATCAAATGTAACTCAGCAAAACATAGCATGTATAGCAGTTTTGGCTCAGCGTCTTTAATCTATTGTATCGGTTTTCCACTGTGGATGTTTTGTCTCCTGAAATATGCCCGCCGTAATGCTGGGGTTGACAAAGCGAAAAGGAGTGCAATATTAGTTGGGACTCGTTTTCTGTACGAAAACTACTCACGAGATTGCTGGTTCTGGGAGATTGTTGAAGTTGTCCGGAAGATCGTGGTCACGTCAATGCTAATACTCATGAATGCCGAAAGCCGCACAAGTCTTGGTCTTACTGCCATTTTATCTGGGCTATACTCTGTTGCTTTTGCTTATTCCAAACCAATTGAAGACGCATTTGAGCACTGGCTGCAGCTGGTCTCTCTGATGGCAAGTTCTGTAAACTTTACCATCGGAATGCTGATGAAAATCCCAGAAGAAGAATCGTCCTCAGGCATCAACAACCAGACCGACACGCTTATAGTTACAGTTTTTCTTGTTGGTGCAAATGTCTTGGTGATTGCTCTGGTTGCAGGTATTTAGTCAATACTTTATACAACACGTTTTTCACGTCCACGAGGTAAATATAAAGTTTTTATTTCATTCACAATTTCACAAATTGGGGAACTTAGCAGTTGCTCTTCTTCTCCAACAATCGCTCGATGAGACTGAGAGCTGCCTATTTGATTTGGTCGTCGTTTTCAAAGCTGATGCACTGTCTATCGCGGCTGTGATCGTTGGTCCGATGCCTCGGCATGTATCCTATATAAGTGATTAGCTATAGTTGTTCCTTGGTTCTCTCCTGTACTTCGGAACAGGGTTTACATAAGTGACCTCTTACCTATGGTTGAGGTAATTTCCTCATGCACAAATACAAATATTGTCTTAAGAAGCCATTTGTTCTAATTATCATTAATGTTTTATTTCAGTCAAGTATATCTCAAACGTTTTGACGACAGTACTTGCTTTGAAGCAGAATCCAGAATGTAGTGCCTCATGTTGTCTCGAGATACTCCAGCTCGTCACCGATGCTCCTGGTGAAGTAACAAATATGTCCGCTCAAGAAACACCAATAGAATCTCAAGATGTTTTTCAAAATTTTGCAGAAGCAAATGTTGCAGAAACAAATGATGAAGAAAACCTTGCTATTGATGAAAATGACACTGTGGAAGATGTTACCAGCAAAGATATGGAAGATGTTCCCACCCAAGATATGAAAGATGTCCCCAACAAAGATGTGAAAGATGTTCCCAACATAGATGTGAAAAATATTCCTACCCAAGATGTGAGAGATGTTCCCAACCAAGATGTGAAAGATATTCCCACCCAAGATATTAAAGATGTTCTCAACAAAGATGCTAAAGATGTCCCCACCGAAGATGTAAAAGATGTCGCCACCCAAGAAGTGAAAGCGTTTCCCTTCCAAGATGTGAAAAATTTCCCCACCCAAGATGTAAAATGTATTCCCACTCAAGATGTAAAAGGTGTCCCCACCCAAGATGTGAAATATATCCCCACCCAAGATGTGAAAGCGGTTCCCACCCAAGATGTGAAAGATTTCCCAACCCAAGATGTAAAATGTGTTCCCACCCAAGATGTAAAAGATGTTTCCAACAAAGATGTGAAAGATGTCCTTACCCAAGATGTGAAAGATTTTCCCAACAAAGATGTGAATTAAAAATGTCCCACCCAAGACGTAAAAAATATCTCCACCCAAGATGTAAAAGATCTTCCAACCCAAGATGTGAAAGATGTTCCCACCCAAGACGTAAAAAAAATCTCCACCCAAGATATGAAAGATATCCCTACCCAAGATGTGAAAGATGTTCTCCAACAAAGATGTGAAAGATGTTCCCTCCCAAGACGTAAAATATTTCTCCACCCAAGATATGAAAGATATCCCTACCCAAGATGTGAAATATGTTCCCAATAAATATGTGAGTTAAAGATGCCCCATCCAAGATGTGAAAGATGTCCCCAACCAAGATGTTAAAGATGTCGCCTTCCAAGATGTATAAGATGTTTTCACCCAAGATGTAAAAGATGTTCCCACCCAAGATGTTAAAGATGTCCCCACCCAAGATGTTAAAGATATTCCCACCCAAGATGTGAAAAATGTCACTACCCAAGATGTGAAAGATATCCCTACCAAAGATGTGAAAGATGTTGCAACCCATGATGCGAAAGATGTTCCCACCCAAGACGTAAAATATTTCTCCACCCAAGATATGAAAGATATCCCTACCCAAGATGTGAAATATGTTCCCAATACATATGTGAGTTAAAGATGCCCCATCCAAGATGTGAAAGATGTCCCCAACCAAGATGTTAAAGATGTCGCCTTCCAAGATGTATAAGATGTTCCCACCCAAGATGTAAAAGATGTTCCCACCCAAGATGTTAAAGATGTCCCCACCCAAGATGTTAAAGATATTCCCACCCAAGATGTGAAAAATGTCACTACCCAAGATGTGAAAGATGTCACTACCCAAAGATGTGAAAGATGTTGCAACCCATGATGTGACAGATGTTGCAACCCATGATGTAAAAGATGTTCCCATCCAAGACGCAAAATATTTCTCCACCCAAGATATGAAAGATATCCCTATTCAAAATGTGAAAATGTTCCCAACCAAGATTTGAAAGATGTTCCCACCCAAGATATGAAAGATTTCCCAACAAAGATGTAAAAGATATCTCCACCCATGATGTGAAAGATGTTCTCAACAAAGATGTAAATTAAAGATGTCCCACCCAAAATGTGAAAGATGTTCCCACCCAAGATGTAAAAGATGTCCCCACCCAAGATGTGAAAGATTTCCTCCCCAAGATGTAAAAGATGTTCCCAGCAAAGATGTAAAATATGTCCCCTACAAAGATGTTAAACATGTCCCCACCCAAGATGTGAAATATGTTCCCACCGAAGATGTGAAAGATGTTTCCAACAAAGATGTTAAAGATGTGTCCACCCAAGATGTGAAATATGTCCCCACTCAAGATGTGAAATATGTCCCCACCCAAGATGTGAAAGATGTTCCCAACCAAGATGTGAAAGATGTCCCTACCCAACATGTGAAAGATTTTTCCACCCAAGATGTAGAAGATGTTCCAACCCAAGATTTGAAAGATGTACCCATCCAAGATGTGAAAGATGTCCCCACAAGAGAAAAAGACTTTGTGGTTCATATCACAGTTCACAGTTTAAAATTGTATTCGTATTTTGGTCACAGTTCTTGTTTTTCGTTTTAGCGACAAAGTAGTCGAATATACAATTAATATGTATATATCCTAAATTCTTTGGTAGTACATGAAAAATTGCATCATCTCGTTCGATTTGTAATAGTCCTCTTCACAGTTCCCTGTCCCATCTGGAAAGTTAAAGGTAGCCGCGCCTTTGCATCGAAGCGAGACATGAGCTAGGTGATCTTGCAATGATAGAGACATGAAAATATTTGTCCAAGAAATCAAAAAAGTTCACAGTCTATCATTGTAAGCTCATGGTTCATCTAGCTTCAATACAAAAGCAAGGCTAACTTTCAGGGTGGCGCATAGAACTGTGAAGGGGATTATTAACCAGAAAGTCAGTCAAGGCTAAATAAACACAGAAATAAGCAAGAGTTAATAACTGAGAACCGAGGCAATCAGTCATATTAAGCTCGAGGACTGCAGACTAATGCTAATGATAGATATATAGGAAATAAGGGCGCAGACAGGGAACTCATATGAACATTTCTGAGGTCCCAGATGGGAATCGAACCCACTAAGTAGAGTCACTCAGTAGAGTTACTTAAGTAACTTTTATCAGGGCTACACCAAATAAAAACATATTAACAAACATTTCACAAATATTAATATATTAATCACTACAGAATAGATATTGATAATGTAATCATGAGAAATATATAAAAAAATTGATTTGAATCAATGTTTGAATGCTTCAGCGCTAACTTAAAAAAAGGAAACTATAATACATTTATGATCAATGTTAGATACTAATCACTAATATAGATTAAAACAAATTATACAATATAATTGCTGCGAATAAAACGTATAAAATACACATTATGTTGAAAATATTTTGATTTTTATCAATGTTTGAATGCTTCGCGATCGAAAAAAAAAAGAAAGAAAATATTGGTTTCAAGACGGTTTTCGGGAAATGTAATTTGCACTGTGTTACACTATTTTGCGCTGTGTTACAGATTTTTGCACTGTGTTCCACTTGAACTGCAGCGCTTTCTAAGCCAATGAAATTCAAGTAATTTTTCCATATATATTATTAGCCGGTTAACAGTGTTTTTCACTATTAACCCGGAGAGTTTCTGCCTTGATAGAAGCAGGACTACCAAATGATCACAAAAATGTCTCTTCTAGTAATAACTGAGGTATCCGTTATGAAGATATATAAAAAAGCACGCGCGTGCTGTGTGCAGTTATAAAGCACTACGACGGTTTAGCCAATCACAGAGCTCTAGTTCTGAAATCAAAAACTGAAGCGCGCCAGATAAATAACAAAAGCAGTTTCATCTAACGTTTTGAATGTTAGAAAAAATTCGGCGGCTCTTTGTTTATTGTTTATTTGGCAACAATTTTTGAAAGTTTAGTGGTTTAAAAGCTAAAAGAACAATAAGGTTGAGTAAATGACGTCATTTACTCACAATTTAGATGCTGAATAAAAAAAAATTTTATCCGCAAATTTTCACTGTGAAGAAAATATGTTGCTTGGCTACTATAGGGGACATATAGATAAGTTTAACCAAGTTTCAAGGCTTTTCCAATTTTCATCGATTTTCATCCAAGTGCCCATTTAAGCAACAGTTAGTGTAGAGGGATTTTGAGACCGACACTAAGAACGGCTGCAAAGGAGACTAGAAATAAATCCGAGAGAGCAACTGAAGTAAGAGGATAAAAGAGCATTACGGCACCTTCTATTTTGATTCGTTCTTCATTCAAAATAACTAGCGGCCTCTTAAACTTTACAAAAAAAAAACAAAAAACATTGTTATCCAAAAGGAAAGATTAATATAAAAACGTTTTTATCAATAAGTGAAATAAAAAAATATCATTAAAAAAAAAAAAAAAAAAAATCTAATATGAATCTGAATTCTAACTCTTTCCACGCCATTGCTTGATCTCCTAATTACTGAATATGAGGAATTTGTTCGAAGTCTGTTCAGTAACAAGAGTTTGACAAATTGTGTTGGTATCAGATATTAATAATTCTAAGTTTGCTCTGAAAACATTTAAAACGCTTGATTTGATTTGATTTTGTATGATTAAAAGATTGATTTTATCAGACGTTTCAAGTAATTCTTCTAGTCTATTATTCCACCTAGAAATGCTTGATTCGAGATTTATTTATCAACTGTTATGCCGTTTAAAAGAATAAGTGTTTTATGTGGTTAAATTCCTAGTTGCTTATACAACGATTTGGATTTCTTTAGTCATGGAGCTTTCCTTACAACTGATGCAGTGAATATAATAACTGGTGCAAAGCTCCATCTTTTTAATTCTGTTTTTCCTGCTGTGTTTGCCGCCAGAAGGCAGACATGCAAGGCTTTTGTACTTTGAAAAATAGTTCGCATTTGAATATACTGTTAAATTTAACTCTGCTTCACCAAAACAAAAATAATATTTCTCGCAACTTCGTATTAGTGCTATCATGATCATAGGTTTTAATTAAAAATCAAGGTTATTTTTCTTAATTTAACATCATAGCCAAATCTTTAATTTCATTAAAAAATATTTAAGAGAAAATTTGTAAAATGAACCAAACTGCAGGTAGTTAAGAGACTTGTCTTCAAGCCATAGCCTGAGAAAAGAGACGTTCATTCGCTCATCATCTCCTATGTCAATAATCCGTGTCACAAAAAGATGAAGAAAAAAAAGCTGTCACTAATTTATTCAATTTATTTTAGTAGATACAAATACTCAAAAACAACGAAATGAGTGTGTGAAATAATTTTCAATAATTACTTTGCTTCTGAAATACATATGAAAACTACTAATATTTCGATTTTTGGGGGTTCTTGTTACAGTGCCATTTAAGAGTAATATTTTAAGGTGTTTTCTTAAACAGCAGCATAAATAGCTAAAAGTATCTTCTAAAGTGCGGTAAATGGATATGTGTGTATCATGAAATATAATTGATGAAAATGGATAAAATAATGATAAAAACATAAAGAAAAGAAAAATGTTTAATCAGTCAAATTCAGTGCACATTATTCTAAAATTCAGTCTAAAATTCAGACTCAAAGATATAGATAACAGGATTAACTTTTGTTCTTTTTATCTTTTTGCAAAGGAGTTTTTGCTTGTTAATCTTTTGCACATCGCGCAAATGGCCTTTGTTTAAGGGACACTTTGATTTTTTTGGAATAAATCAATAAATTAATAGCTTGATTCGTATTGGCTATTGCTTATTCCGGATTCTCACGTCGGATTTCAGGATCATCAAGTAATTAACTAACAATGGATCAGTGAGCGGGACCGAGCGGTTGTTGTCGAATTAATCAGCATAATCCTCTCAAAATAATTAGATGCAAAAACCTATTTGACCCCTCATTCTGCGCGATGAGGAAATATAACTCATATAACCGGGAAATTCCAGAAACACAATGAAATTCCGAATTAAAACTAGTTATTCCACTAAGTGCATAGGAATGTTGAATATTTCTTAATTTTACGATTGGTGCCATATTTTGACAGCCAGTTGCTGGAAAAGCAAGCCGTGAATTTCCAAGTAGGAGTATGTCAAATTTTCCACTGAAAACTCCTAACATCCAAGAAGAAAACAAAAGATATTTTAGACTATAAAACTATTATCACAACTTACCTTGGTACAAGTTCCTGGGTAGTTGACCCAAGTAATATTGTTTTCACTGTACCCCAAGCTGTACTTGGTGATATACTGTGAAGCTGTTCTGTGTACTCTTCCTTGTGTTGCTACTTTGGTAATAGTCTTCACTTCACCAAGGTCAATCTGCAGGTATTCACCAGGAATTTGACTTCCAGCAGCCCAACACCCGTAATCAACCGTGGGAGCCCGGTGAAGACGAGCCCACCAGGGAAAAAACGCATCATTGTTATACGAGAAAAAAGAAGAAGCAGTAATTTGGGAATCTAAGATTCTTCCATCTTGCATCCCAAGTGCTCCGTCACACCCTGAAAAAGGTAAAATAAAATATTCTGTTAGGTTTGGTTAGTTTCGCCTACTCTTTTGTTTAGTCTTTTTAATATCAGCAAAAAAGGATATCACTGTGTAGGTACAGTACTTACTTTAAACATAAATAGCCTAGTTTAGTCAATTGATTATTAAATCAACTCAAAAAAACCTCCCCAGCAATACTTCTAAAATTATGCAAAAATCAACCGAAAGAGGAGTTTTCTTGCATAAAGTTATTTCTTCTTTTAAAGATTATTTAGAAAAATCATGCTTTTATTCTTTTTTTCTTACCAGTAGGTGTGGCGGTTGTGCAGTTTTGGATCTCTGTGTCAAGAACAGCATGGTCAACACAAGGGTTAGGAAAGGGAGGCTCGGGAAGGCTGTACGTCTTTACGCGTTTTCTTGCATAATCAGGACACCTCAGGTCAAAAGAACAGTTGGACCACTTGCTCCAGATTTGGGCTAAAACTAATAATATAATAATAAACTATATGTATAAGTAAAAATAATAAGAATCAATTCTAAATCAAGAGACCATACAGGACAGAGAGGGACTCTCCAGTATAACCTTTGGGATATTGGTATTCCTCGAAAGTTATTTTTAGATTTTACGTACCCCTTCCGCTCCTGGTTACTAGTCGCGTGCTTGAGGGTCCGGTGGAGAAGTGAAAATTATTTTCGTGACTAAAGTTAATTTCAAAAACACAGGAAAATGCTATTGTTATAGAATCTTAAGTATGAGGAAAGGGGTCACCGTAAATACATTACAATCAAGTGCGATAATAAAACTTCAAGTTTCTTCGATGGATTTGATTCCAAGTCCGATGAGAGCAGCGATTTAAATTGCCGAAAAATATTTATTTTTTATTTTTTTTATTTAAATTTTTAAATATATTTTCCAGCTTTGAAAGACTTCGATAACTGATTAAGTCATCCGTCAACCAACAAAATTTACTTCAGTAGCCGTTGTATTTTTGATCAGCTTGTGAGATGACAAGACGGTGAAAAGTCAGTTGAAAACAGGTAGGTTTTGTAGGTTTTGAACTGCTCTAATTGGCTTTGCTTTTCTTGTACTGGTAGTAAAAACAAAAGCCCCATATGCAGAATCCAAGCTTTTGTTTTGAGTGAAAGGTTTCTGATTAAAAGCATTTTGTTTTGCTGTTTTCATTCACCTTGTGGGAGCCGTTAGTCGTTTTTATTCAACGAATTGAATGTGTAATTTAAACTCTTGTGAATGCTTGTGAAGTAATTGAATTTTTTTCGTTTAAATCAATCGATGTACTTTTAAGAGTGTTTGCAAAAAACAAAAAAAAATCAGTTAGCCTGTGGTCTTAATTTGAAGGATTCTTTTTCTTCACTCAAAGTAATCATTTTTTTTTTGCGTGTTTTTGGAAACATTTTGTGATTACAGAAATCTTTTACAAATTTTGATTGGCTTGAACTTCTAAAAACTTGGGAGAATTCAAAACCTCAACGTTGTATAATGTCAAACCGTGACCACTTTTAATATATTCGTATACTTCTAAACACGTGCTTTTTGCTGTCGAACGAGGCTTTATTTGGTACAACCAGGCAGCTTGGCATCAAATGTCCCTGTTCAAAGTACAAAATCCCGTGCATAGAAATATGCAAACACATTAAATGTGCTCCTACTTTTGCACGTCGCGCTGTAAAAGACCTTTTGCTTTAGTATGTCTATAAATAAATGAAGATAAATTTTCCTGATTTTTTTTTAAAGAAATCGTCTTGTTATGAGCAGGATAAGCAGAGGCCTCCAGTTTGTGATTTTCAGATACTTTCCTTACTCTCCCAAACATAAATTAAGATTCATTGAACATTTTCTACACAAAAGGAATCGTTACCCTACGGGGTACGCAAAATCTAAAAATAAAAATAACTTTCGATGAATACCGATATTAAGATACCGGAGTCCCTCTCCGTCCTTCATGGTCTCTTGTTCTAAATTTAAAGTATATTTTTTTTTTACATAAAATCTAGTTACAACTGGTTCTCGATCTTGAAATACGGTTGTTTTTTTTTTTTTTTTTTTTTTTTGAAACTGCTACCTAGTATTTTATTAACAACTTGCCATTCTTTATTTCTATCTGCCTCCTTTTTATCATTCACCCTTCTAATTTCACTTCCTGATTCATTGGTTCGATTCCTTCCATCCGTCTTTCTTTTTGTTACTCCCTCTTTAGTATTTCCTTCCCTAGTTTCTCTCACCCTATCGTTACCTTCCTTGACCGCCACTCTATTTTCACCAAGTTCCCTTGTACGTGTAGTTCACTCCGCTCTGCATTCACGACCTTCCACAGCCTAGCGTTGCAGCTGCCTTCTAACAGTTAATGAAGTTTTACTCTAGCTAGCAAGGATAATAGGTTTTTTTGAATTGTTTCATTAATGAAATATCAGCAGTAAGCTATAAATGTTACCGGATTTGAGAAAATGATTACCAGATATGCACGATAATCTCACTCTACCTTTTTCACAGTTGTACCCATAATATGGACATTGACACTGACACGAGTATGTGTTGGTCTCGTAGATGGGAAAACACGTGCCATTGTTCTCACAAGGCTCGTCGTGGCATTTAGTCTGTCAAGGTAAGGAATTCCATCAGTATTGGTATAGATATATTTGTTCTAAATCTGATATAGAAGAGGGATTGACTGATAATCTGTAAGGGACTTTGGGTTTCGTAGAGAGTGAAAATAAGACTCCGGGAAAATTTCTTTGTCAGTTGCGTATCCTCCGTGGTTACCTAGCAACGCTGCAAGTCTTCGTAATTATGACATGGAAGCCAATCTCAGGTTTGAAATATCAGGCTCAACTGTAGTTTTGCTATCAGTCATTTTCGAAAAAGAAGCCCAGAAAAACTTAGTCCTGAACATGGTCTTCTTTCAAAAATTCGGTCGACTATTGTTTATTAGCATTAACTGGGTTATTTTTTTTCTTGGTTGAAGCAAAAGTTCATTATCTTCCAGAAAATATTAAAATTTTCAAAATATGGATGAATAATATATGATTAAGAGGAAATAAGGGAATAATCTCTATTTCCGAAAGCCACAAAAATTAATATTTTCAAAATGGTTTGCAGTTTTGTTTTACTTGGTACACGTTCAAGATACTAAGCACACTTGTGATCTTAATTGAGGAAGGACAACAGAAAGTAGTAAAACCTCGCTGTTCTAAACGAGTTTAAAAATTTTAACTTACACTTTGTTTAAATTCACTATTTGGTTGCTTCAAAAACAAAAGCCCGTTTAAAAATAGTTGAAGTCAATAAAAACAAAAAAATTCAGTTGAGAAAGGTGTTAAAAGTAGGGCATTGCAGTTATTGAAGAAGTAATATGTATTATTCTTTTTCGACTCGTGTAAAATATCTAACCTTCAAGCTGTAATGGTTGTAATTCACGTTGTCGGTGATGTTTGAGGAGGAGTTGAACATGTCCGTAGCAAGAAGCTCACATTTAAACCTTCCATTAGAGTCAGGAAAGACAGCGACGTTAAGCGACAAGCACTGCAAGTTTTGGACACACCACACCTGACACTTTTTCTCGTTTGGCATCAGTGAAGAGATGAAGGGTGTAACTTGCAAATACTTGAACTGGTATTTTATAAAGTTAGCGAAATGAAGACCGTGTTTGACATCTCTGACGACCGAGTTGTTGGCGGCTTTAAAATAAATGATTTCTTGTGCCTCGCGAGAAGCGGTAATCAGAAGCGTTAAAATAATAATGATAGAAAGAAGATCGTACATGTTTGCCGAACATCAGCTTTCAATTGAAATGATATGCTACTTATTAATGACAGTATTTGTATCTTTTGGCTGGTTAAGTTCTGCGTTACTTATTAATGTTTTCATAAGTAAACCCCCAGGGTATTCTAGAAGATAGTGTATTATTGGATATCCAAGGTGAAACCTAATCATTATGACTAAGTGCGATTTTGAAACCGCCAATACAGAAAACATTTTCTTCCAACGCCGTCAATATAACCCGTATTGGCGGCTCAAAATCGCATAGGAGAATCGCGATACTTTAGGTTATCGATGTATTGGTGTAAGTACATGTCACCAACAGCTGCAACATGTTGATGTAAATTTGAAGTTAAAAAAATAAGTTTTTATTCTTTGACGATTGCGAATCAAAGTAACGTTAGCATCAAACGTTCTCTCCTGTGCTGCGAGGTTTTTTCTCCGGGTTCTCCGGTTTTCCTCCCTCCTCAAAAATCAACTTCTAAATTCCAATTCGATCATGGAACCAGGGTCACAGGTTTGTTAGCCACTGGCTATTTAGTGCTACCCTCGTAAAAACAAGGAGTACCACCGATTCCAAAGCAAGCCCCGATGAGAAATAAAACAGAAATAAGTATTGGTTTCTATAAAACAGGAAAGATCTGCCTTGAGATGTGTAAACGTAGTAGGTTAGCTTAATTATTAGACAGCATAGATTTATGTATCAACATTTTAATCTGATTCTTCGGCGTGGGTCTGCATATATTTTCTTCATGATTATATCGTAAGTGACTCAAGCTAGATGTTGAAATCGTATATATACTAGTTATACAATGGTTTCGAGTGGTATACCAAGGGACATCCCACAAGTCACTTGTAGTTTCTAGTATACACAAGAGCCTTTTATAACATAGATACTATATAACGCGCGCTCTGATTGGATAATATTCTATGAAAAAGAAATGGATGGTTCATAGAGATGGTTCATGCTGACGTCAGCATTGCTGAAAAAAAAATTTCCAGCAAAAAGTTTTCCCATTTTTTTCTTGATATTAGTCTTAAAATTCTCATTAAGGAATGGCTAGTAATAGCCCAACATTTGAGTTTGGGTTTCTCAACTTTGAAGCGGATTCAGAGAACGTGAATGTATCAGAACTTGAGAAAGATAAACAAAACAAAACTGGATCAAATACGAATCGCTTCGCTAATCTAACTGAGCGAGATTTAGACAAAATTATTGAAGACAAAGCATCAAAAAAGACAAAGTTAAACACTAACTGGTGTGTTTCTACATTTAAGGGTAAGTTTCAGATTTTAAACAGTTTTTTTTCTAGTTAAAATTGATAAAGTAAACTTACGAAATATTGAAACCTGACGATAAACAATGAACGAAAACAAAAGTACTTACACAATAAATTGATTTAAAAGTTTAATATTACCTCTTGTCTTGTAATTTACAGCATGGTGTAAAGAGAAAAATATACAAACACAGTTGGAAAACATGACGATTGGTCAACTTGACGCAAATCTGAGAAGATTTTACGCAGAGGCTAGGAAAAAGGATGGCGAGACGTACGGCAAGAAGACCCTACTAGGTTTCCGCCACGGCATCGAAAGATACCTTAATCAGCCACAGTTCTCAAGAAATCTTAAGAATCTTCTGCGAAATGTCTGGTTTAATATCATTCTCTTTTTCTGCAGACGAGGCCGTGAAGGGCAGCGAGAACTGCAGAAATCCAGTTTTAAACTTGAGATCGATGCGAGTGGGAGAAATTACGTAACGATGGCTCACGATGAAGTGTCTAAAAACCACCCAGGTGGCCTGAAAGATACCAGCAGCTCGGAAAAATATGCAAGGATGTATGAGACGGAAAGTCCCAAAGACGGTTATAAAGCTGTAAAGCTCTATATTTCCAAGCTCAACCCCAAATGTTCAGCATTCTTCCAGTATCCCAGCCGAAACTGGGCGCCTTCCCATGACGTTTGGTACGACAACAAGCCGCTCGGCATCAATAAACTTGACAATATGATGAAGGAAATTAGTCAAGCAGCCCAACTTTCAAGAGTTTATACTAACCACTCCGTCCGTGCCACAGCAATTACCCTCTGGTCAAATGCTGGAGTTCCTAACCGCCATATAATGGCAATTTCTGGCCATAGAAATGAGCAGAGCTTGGCTCACTACAACACTCGTCCTTCGACCGCTCAACTTCTGCACTGCAGCGAAGTCCTTTCCAGCCATATTCAAGGGTCCACGGCGTTAGTTCCCGTTCAGCAATCAACCAACACAGCTTCTAGGTCCACCACCATATCAGTAAACCATGAGTTGAGGCCGATGATGAGCAGTTTTGAATCCATTTTCAGCAATTGCACCATTCAAAATGTGCAAGTCGTCGTCTCTTCAGCTTCGGCGAATCCTTCAAAATAACTTTTGATCTTAGCAAATACTTTTGATCTTTTGAATGGATAAACTTCAAACAAACTTTATCGTTGACATTGAAGTCAAATATTTTTAGAATGGACATCTTTTGTGTTGTATTTAGACACAATTTAGTGACTCACACTTGTACTTAGCTTCAATAAAAATACTGACTTTGAACTAAATCAAGTTGTTCTATTTTTAGTCTGCATTCGCACGCTTAGGAGAATTTGTCGCTTGATCAGAACAGAAAATATGACTTTTCGGAGCGAAAAATATCTCGCTATGTTATAAAAGCAATGGAAAATGTCTAGCTTGTGCGTCCATCCAATTCGGGATGCACGCGGATAGTTGGGAGAGCACTCAGCTAGCTAGAGATGCTCTCGACTGCGTCTCGAGCATCTCTTACGCTACCTTCGTGCTCTCCCAACTATCCGCGTGCATCCCGAATTGGATGGACGCACGCTAGACATTGTCCATTCCTTAATAGGTGAGTGTGTATACAAAGAAAGTACAAATGACGAGTGGGATATTCCACAGTATGCCACGAGAAACCATTGTATAACCATTTTATTCAACACCATAGAAAATACAAATGGGTAGATTCAACGCGAAGTGCATGATGGGAAGGTAGAGTGAAATACCAACAAATATACAACGGCTTTTCGGCTTTCTGTTTGGATGTATTTCTTATGGTGTGGGATAAAACCGAATCTAGAGTTTGTTATAAGTCTCACTTGGGGTAATACACCCTTCTACATAAAAAAGGGAGCCCGGACAGTTTCTGCCTTGATAGAAGCAGGACTACCAAATGATCAAAAAATGCCTCTTCTAGTAATAACTGACGTATCGGTAATGAAGATATATAAAAATACATGCGCGTGCTGTGTGCAGTTATAAAGCACTTAGACGGCTTAGCCAATCACAGAGCTCTAGTTCTAAAACACATTATCCAAAAGGAAAGATTAATATAATTTTTTTTTTCAATAAGTGAAAAAAAAAAATACCCGGGAAGGTCTCCAGCTCTAACGTTATAGGCCTGGATGAAATAATATTCTCACAATTTCTATGATTCATTTTTTAAAACAAACATAATATGAATCTGAATTCTAACTCTTTCCACGCCATTGCTTGATGTCCTAATTACTGAATATGAGGAAGTTGTTCGAAGTCTGTTCATTACAAGAGTTTGACAAATTGTATTGATATCAGAAGTTTTCTCTAAAAACATTTAAAACGTTTGATTTTAATTGATTTTGTTTGAATAAAATATTGATTTGATCAGACGTTTCAAGTAATTCTTCTAGTCTATTATTCCACCTAGAAATGCTTGATTCGAGATTTATTTATCAACTGTTATGCCGTTTAAAAGAATAATTGGTTTATGTGGTTAAACTCCTAGTTGCTTATACAACGATTTGGATTCCTTTAGTCATGCAGCTTTCCTTACAACTGATGCAGCGAATAGAAGAACTGCTGCAAAGCTCCATCTTTTTAATTCTGCTTTTCTTGCTTTGTTTGCCGCCAGAAGGCAGACATGCAAGGCTTTTGTACTTTGAAATCTAGTTCGCATTTGAATATACTGTTAAATTTAACTCTGCTTCACCAAAACAAAAATAATATTTCTCGCAACTTCGTATTAGTGCTATCATGATCATAGTTTTTAAATAAAAATCAAGGTTATTTTTCTTAATTTAACATCATAGCCAAATCTTTCATTTCATTAAAAAATATCTTTGTAAAATGAACCAAACTGCAGGAAGTTAAGAGACTTTTCTTCAAGCCATAGCCTGAGAAAACAGAAGTTCTTTCGCTCATCATCTCCTATGTTAATAATCCGCGTCACAAGATGATGAAAAAAAGCTGCCACTAATTTATTCACATTTTAGTAGATACAAACACTCAAAAACAACGAAATGAGGGTGTGAAAGAATTTTTAATAATTACTTTGCTTCTGAATTAAGAAATAAATCATACATAAATAAAACATAAAACAGGCTATGAAGGCATCAGAGAAAATGTTTTATTTCTTTTAAAAAATACTTAAAAAATGCTTGTTACGTCATTTCCGTGCCTTCATAGCGTGATGAAAACACAGCTCTCGAACAACGAGAGCGCACGTACTACCTTAAGTATTTTTTTAAATACATATGAAATTTTAAACTACTAATATTTCGGTTTAATTTTTTTTGGGGTCCTTGATACGGTGCCATTTAAAAATAATATTTTAAGGTTTTATCTTAAACAGCAGCATAAGTGGGTTACTCAAGATATGCAAGCTTAAAAAAACTTTCACCGAACAGAAATCGAGATATTATTAATATTATTATATTATTGGGGGACATCTTTAATTGACATCTTTGTTGGGAACATCTTTCACATCTTGGGTAAGACATCATTAATTGACATCTTTGTTGGAAACATCTTCTACATTTTAGATGGTGACATATTTCACATCTTGGGTGCGAACATCTTTTACATCTTGAGTGGGAACATCTTTAATTCACATCTTGGGTGGGACAACTTTCACATCTCGTGTGGGGACATCTTTTACAACTTGTGTGGGAACATCTTTAATTCACATCTTTGTTGGGAACATCTTTCACATCTTGGGTAGGGACATCTTTCACATCTTGGGTGGGGACATATTTCACATCTTGGGTAGGGACATCTTTCACATCTTGGTTGTGGACATCTTTCACATCTTGGGTGGGAACATCTTCACATCTTTGGTGGTGATTTCTTTCACATCTCAGTTCGGTGGTGACATCTTTCACGTCTTTGTTGGGAACTTCTTTCACAGGTTTATGTTCATCAATAGCAAGGTTTGTTTCTTCGTCAATTGATTCTGCCACACTTTGGAAAAGATCTTGAGATTCTGTTGGTGGTTCTGGAACGGACATATTGGTTACTTCACCAGGAGCATCGGTGACGAGCTGGAGTATCTCGAGACAACAAGTGGCACTACATTCTGGATTCTGCTTCAAAGCAAGTACTGTCGTCAAAACGTTTGAGATATACTTGACTGAAATAAAACATTAATGATAATTAGAACAAATGGTCTCTTAAGACAATATTTGTATTTGTGCATGAGGACATTACTTCAACCATAGGTGAGAAGTCACTTATGTAAACCCTGTTTCGAAGTACAGGAGAGAACCAAGTAACAACTCTAGCTAATCACTTATATAGGCTGCATGTCGAGGCATCGGACCAACAATCATAGCCACGTTAGACATCAGCTACGAAAACGACGACAAAATCAAATAGGCAGCCCTCAGTGTCATCGAGCGATTGTTGGAGAAGAAGAGCAACTGCTAAGTTCCCCCATTGTGTTAAATTTTGAATGAAATAAAAACTTTGTAATTGCCTCCTGAAAGTGAAAAAACGTTTTGTATTAACTTTTGACTAAATACCTGCAACCAGAGCAATCACCAAGACATTTGCACCAACAAGAAAAACTGTAACTATAAGCGTATCGGTCTGGTTGTTGATGCCTGATGACGATTCTTCTGCTGGGATTTTCATCAGCATTCCGATGGTAAAGTTGACAGAACTTGCCATCAGAGAGACCAGCTGCAGCCAGTGCTCAAATGCGTCTTCAATTGGTTTAGAATAAGCAAAAGCAACAGAGTATAGCTCAGATAAAATGGCAGTAAGACCAAGACTTGTGCGGCTTTCGGCATTCATGAGTATTAGCATTGACGTGACCACGATCTTCCGGACAACTTCAACAATCTCCCAGAACCAGCAATCTCGTGAGTAGTTTTCGTACAGAAAACGAGTCCCAATTAATATTGCACTCCTTTTCGTTTTGTCAACCCCAGCATTACGGCGAGCGTATTTCAGGAGACAAAACATCCACAGTGGAAAACCGATACAATACATTAAAGACGCTGAGCCAAAACTGCTATACATGCTATGTTTTGCTGAGTTACATTTGATCGAGTAATCAGCTTTGAGATAAGAATTGCATTGGACGTTGCCATAGGAACATATCTCTTGACAGGCAGCTGGTAACATCTGGATAATGTGGGTACATGTCGATTGGAACGTGATAAACAGGATCAAGATCCAGAAACGATAGCTTTTCTCCTCATATTGACTTATTTGGATCTCTTGAGTTTCCTTTTCTTTCGTTCTGTACTTCACGTAACACTTTATGACAAAGTTGAAAACTGGGCCCATCAATATGACAACCGCTGTGATGGTGACACTGAGAAGAAGTTGGGTATAAGCATCTGCTCTTATCGAATGACTGATGCAGTTCACAGGTGATATGACCAAAAGATTAAACTGCACCATCTTGGCGTATTTCATGATAGTAACGACCGGTCCTGGCCAGCTGACGTATGAGAAAGCGTCAAAAGTAGCCACCGAGACTTGATAGAACCCGATGACTATTTTAAGTCTGGCCAGAAAGATGTCCGTCAATGTCCGCGATGGGTTGTTTGGATTTTTTTTCTTCTCCCACAGAACAATGCTAACCAGAACAGCCATTGCTAGCGAAGCCATTACTATTTGTCCCATAATCCACGGTAAAGTTGGACACTCTCGGCATTTCGTTAACACTTTGAAGTATCCATTGCCACAAACAGCGCACAGAGGACCTTCGTAGCCTTTGCCGCATTGTGAGTTACGCTTCCCTAAACAAGATTCTGCGACTGGACAGGCGTAGACATTCGGTATGTTCTCTTCAAAGTTCTTTATTTTGTTCTCAGCATTTGTAATCATCAAGTCATTTTTAAAAGCCTCGTATTGTTGCTGGGATTTCTTGCTTTGCCACACCCAATAGAATCCTGGCGCAAGATCGATAGTCTCATTCAGGCACACATAGCCTTTGGTGCATATACTGCAAGGTCCAAATCGATCAAGGCGGTAGTAGTTTCCCATACATCTACAAGCGCGAAACTTTGCATGTTCCTTGAGATTTGTACCTGTTAGTTAAAGAACATTGTTTCAATAAGCAACTGATATGTTATTTGAGAGAGAGAATTTATAGGATATTTTCAATTTAGGCATATGACATTGGTGTATGATTAATATAGCACTATTTCTTGCTGCTGCAGATAAGCAAATGAAATTTGGTAAAGTAGCTACCTGGTGGACATGATTGACAGTCTGTTTGAGATTTTCCTGGTGCAAGCTCAGGCTTCACATAAGATCCTGTTGGACACTGCTTGCAACCTAAATTATATGCTATAACGGTTGAATAACCCATCTCGTCCTGATAGAAGCCACCTGAAAGCATTTCAAAAAGGCAGTGTTTTATTTAATTAAGAACAAAACAAAATGTTAGATCTGCGAGTAAACTCTTGATGGTTTCATAATTCGATCTGTGAGCTAACAATGCCCTGACTTAGATCAGCCTAAAAGTTGCTTCATGGTTCGATGTGCGACTTAGCCCCATGCCGTGACTTAGACCAGTGCTAAATTATAAAGTTTACCTGGTGGGCAGAGTTCACAGCTTTGTCTTAAAGGTGACTGAAAGCTTCCTCTATTGCAAGGTTCACAGTCGAACGTGTCAAATGCCACGTGTCTACAGTTGTACCCAATTTTACCCAAGAAGATTTTGGAATCCGTGTTCTGACCTCGGATCACAATGTCGGTGGTCGACTCTTTACTCTGTGACCTAACAGAAAAGACACAAATAAAAACGACTTCACAAATACTGCGTAATCGTCGAATTAACTATAATCTGGAGTTAATATGACACAAACTTACACGATGTACGTTATGAAAGCTTTTGTTGGCCAAATGTTGAGAGGAATCGTCAACTGGGTGTCCAACAAATTTCTAGGGAAAAAAAATACTGGACCCTTCAAATGCCGGGGTTCAATGACCAAATTTCCTGTCTCGGGTGGAATTTTTATTAGCTGAATTGCAGGAATTACTAATAGAATATACTCGCTTGCAGGACGTCGGAATGCAGCTCAATTTTGAGGGTAAAACAATGGGTTTCAATTCTCAGGAGTTCTAAATTCTTTTGTTTTGCCTTTCAAATTAAACTGCATTCCGACGTGCTGCAAGTAGTCTATTCTTTCTCAAATAATGAGATTGAAATTCTTTGAATTGAACTGTGTTTGAATTGCGTTGTTGAAGTTGTGCATTCGATTAAATGATTGTGTAATAGAGAAACACAAGAAATATTTTAGGAATTCAAAGTATGAGTCTTTTATCATTAACGTCCAGTTTATATACATCACATACGGCTACTTAGTGATCTAGTTGCTCACATGATTTTAAGACTTGGAAGAGATAGGAATGCCCCATACTCAATAATTTTGAGTGGGTTTCCAGTTAAAGATCTGTAAAAAGAACAAAATTATATGTAAAACTTTTAACAAGTGCTGGACCACCCTTGAGAATAAGATATCAATTAAACTGTATGTAACTCTCATAAGGTTCAGTGGAGCATGAAACCACCTTGACCTACAGTGAATACGGTGGTGCAAAACAGATCCATATGGCGCTCGTATTCTGCTTTCACTTTCCCAATAATCCTTAGCCTAATGATTTGCTTTTTTTAAGGGCTTCGAACCCAATTGGGGAAAAACTGTCAGAAAAATTAACATCTTCCGATCAGATGCTCCTTGTAGCTTGTTCTATACTTAAAATGCTGATTATCAGCACGCATTTTCCTAGTTGATTTTGCACGTTGCTAACATTAAAAAGCCGAGTTAGTGTTACAGACATTTATTTTTTTACGAAGTACTTATAAGGTACTTACATAGCATTTAGCTTGGTGGCTCCTTTGAAGGTGTCGTTGATAATACGTTCGATTCTGTTGTTATCAAGAAAACTAGAAAAAGAACAAATCAGTTTGTAAAGTATCAATGGGTCGTAAGATGTTGCAATCCATTCAAAAGTTGCCTAAACCGAGTGACCCTAAGCCGTTGATAGTAAGGCCTTTCTATTCCAGAACATATACGTACCCCAGACAATAAAATCCTATCCTTATGACAACTTAAAGAGCACCTAACCCCTGATACAATACCTTCAATATTGATTCTACATTAAGTGAATAGTTGAATGGTGAACTATTCCTTTATTTAAGTGTTACACCTAAGAACTGATAAAATACCTTCAGTGTTGATTATACATGAAGTGAATAGTAAATGCTGAAATATTTCTTCATTTGAGCGTTCAGGCTTTAAGGTATCAGGATAACATCGAGACTTTCGAGATCACTTTACGCGAGAACCAAATTCTGCGTTGCCTTTTCAATATTATTATAAAAGTGTGCATTTTGGAAACATTGAAAAAGTGAAACATTTTGGAAGTATAAACCCTTAACTATTTACTTTAACTTACAGACGTGCGCAACACTCAAATGAAGAAATATTTCGTGGCCTTCACTCCCGATGATAAATCCTTTATTATACTCGTACTATTCTATAACCCTTACTAAGGTGCACTTTAACGGGGATCTCGATCGTCTTGAAATATGCTGGTTAACATGGTTAAATCAAGGCAATGACGTGCTCTGAAATTCAAAAGCATTGCCTTCGAATTTTAAAAGAGGCCTGAAAGAAAAGTTTCTTCAGTCATAAGCAAAAACTACATTAGTTATAAAGCTATGAATACTCACACATTGTAAAGTTCTGCAATTTTCCTCATAAGCTGGAAGTTTTCCAGGGACCTGATACGATTGCTTGCAAAAAATCTAAACAAGAACGAGAATAAAAGTCAAGGTACTGCTAACTCACAGATCGAAACCTTAAACAACGTCTGGGGTGATCTTAGTCAGGGCATAGCAGAAAATACCTACATGTAGCCGACCAGGTGGTTTTTAATTATTTCAGGACTCCATAAAGCACAGGGAGCCTGGCTTTCCTTTGCCGCATTCAATATTCATTATTCTTTACGTAATTGCTTTTTATGGGTTTCCTGTGGTTTAAGATCGGCTTTCTGTGGTTTGGGATCGGTTATGATTACACAAGCTGTAATCAGATCTTTACTGTAAATTGATATCCGTTGGTAACGCACTCTCTATAAAGCATTGAATGCTTTATAGACGGTGCGTTACATTCAAACAACACAGGCAACCCATAAAGAGCACGTTACCAATGGTTATCAATTTACAGTACAGATCTGATTACAGCTTGTGTAACCATAACCAATCCCAAACCACAGGAAACCCATAAAAAGCAATTACGTAAAGAATAATGAATATTGAATGCGGCAAAGTAAGGCCGGGCTCCCAGTGCATAAAGTTATTTTTAGCGTTACTTACATTTGACCTAAAGGACTGCCATCAAAGCGTGGAATGGTCGAAAATTCATTTTGATGTATTACCCTACGTAATAAAATACAAAAAAGGTACGTTATCATCTTCTTTTCTTATTGAAAACTGCAAACACTGTGTAACACTTACAGGTTTGTCAGTATAATTAGGCTAGAAAAAAATCCATCGGGTAGGTACTTGATACGGTTTCTGCTCAGCGTCCTGCATCATAAGAACTATTTCGTAAGATATTATAACACAAATTATTTGACCTACGACAAGCTACAATATTATTTGAATTGCAGCCAAATTTCATATAAGTTATATCTAAATTTGAAGCATTTTTGTCCCTGACGTTTTTTTTCAGCCTTAGAAATTTCGACTGTTCTCACTAGACTTCATCAGAAATAAAAACGAATAAAAGAAAAAGAAAAACATTGTATGTGCAAACTTTTGGTTCAGTTGCATGCATGATACACTTCTGGAATTTTCATTAAATCTTAAATTCCATAATTGTTTTGCCCTCAGTTATTAAATATTAGTAGTTATTGAACTGAACTGGGCGAAATTTGGTCTGAAATTATAGAGGAGCCTCATACTTAAGAAAAAATGGTAATTCATCGAATTGATTTTTCATGGCTTGATTTGTCCATACATACATACATACATACATACATACGTACATACATACATACATACACACATACATACATACATACATACATACATACATACACACATACATACATACATACATACATACATACATACATACATACATACATACATACATACATACATACATACATACATACATACATACATACATACATACATCCATACATACTTAGATACATACATACATACGAACATGCACTATCCATAGCGTGAACAAAAACAGTTTTTAGACTTTAGCGACTTGCTAAAGAAGATTTAGTGAGGCAAGATTCTTAATCTTCCGATGAAGTTTCGTGACTGAAACTTCAGTGAGAGAAAAGTAGCCTGTAGACCAGAAAACTTGATTATACTGCAAGAACAATATTTCAGTTCCGTAGAAAACACTTCATAGAAGGTAAATTCATTAATGTTAACTAATATTTCGTAAGAAATCGACCACAAAAATGTGTTAACTAGCTGGAGAAACTGTCAGACAAGCCAAGGACGCCGTTGCTTTGGCAAACATTGTCGCAAAAGCTTGGATAGTTTCTCGTTTTTACTGCATTTTACATTTTTATCATCTTTTTCTTCAATACTTGTGAACCACAAAAGCGATATTTGAAGTTTTTGATCCCATTTCAAGAAAAATTGCTAAGACTTAGTTCTTTGAAAAAATATAATTGACGGCCAGCGAGCCTCACGCGAGAAATTCTGATGTCTAAACAAGATTCTATATTTAATTATATGAAAATGTTGACATTTTTATATATACTTTATTTTAATGTTGAATGAAATAGGAAAAAGGAATACGTATCATACCAAATATTTGCTATTTATCGGGCTTTTCCAGCTATTATTATTACACAGTCGCAAAAATGATGAGCTTGGTTTTTTTTATGGATAAGGTTAAGCCTTATGTTTTTGTAAGATATTTCGCTTGATAATAAAGTTAAGAATGAATGTGAAAAAAAAAAAAACTTTTCAAAGACCAACTTACTAACAAAGACAATTATTATCCTGCATTAATGAATATGTCTCTTTTTACATGTGAAGTTCAAGTGAATGTAAGCTTAAGTGTCATTGTCAGTAAGGACCGGGCAGGAGCCACGGATCGGGGTCGGCCGATTTCCTTCAAATTTTCAGCATTTGTTCCCTATCCGATAAGATTACGATCAGTGTTTTTTTTTTCGAAAAAATATCTAATCCTCCGGATTTTGACCACCCCCCCTCATTTTGGCGTTATTTTGACAGGACAAGAGGCGAAATTTGGGTCAAGTTCAACGGCTTAGTTGAATTACTTCGCATTAGCTTTGATTATTTATATGAATGTGTCATATACTTAGGTACTTAAACAGCATATATCTACAAGTTCAACAGTTTTGGATTAAAAGTTTTATTTTTGCCGTGGTTTCAAATATTACCATTTCGAGCCTTTTTCATTCAGCATAATTTTGACAATTTTCAAAGCCTATTTTCTCCAAAGTGCGGCATTTCAATATCAATCTAAACCTGTTGTTTTGTAGTTCGAGTATAACCTTTAATAAATCAACAAACTCTAACTTGGCAAGTTATAATCCCGAAGCGTGAACTTTCTCAAGATTTTGACTAAATTTGCATAATGCATATTTTCCCGGGAAAGTGTCACGCTTGATCGGCGAGATAGCAAACAGCGAAATAATAATCAAACACATTCAGACACAAATTCTTGATGATTTAGTGATTATTATGTTCGGATGGAGACATGGATGCGTTAATCTTTTTAATTTCTAATATATATACACCACAGGTTTAGCATGAACAACTCAAATTTAAATAAATATATAATGGAGCAGGAAAAACTGTTCTTTCTTAGCTTTATAAAGTAAAACAACAAGGCAGCACAATGCTCCTAATGAAGTCTAGTAATGTAGTATTACAGAGATATTTGTTTTACTTTGTTGACAAAAGTGCACAGGTAATTATTTTGGTACATTCGGCCGATGCATAAATTGTTTACTTATCAATTTTTCGTGCTTACGTGCTCGCGCCATTAAGACACTAGCTTTGTTAACAATTTCGTGTGTTCATTTTAAGCATAAAGACTTGTTCGTGTTTATGGTTCTTTCAGTTCTCTGGCCTGTTAATGACCGACCCAAACAACACAAATCATTGATTGATTTGCTAACATTCATACATACATATAAATTATCGGTTTAAAATCAGCAGAGGAAATTCTCATTCTCGAGTTCTGAAACTCATTATCTGCAAATGGTGGTCAAACACCGACTAAATACGTGCGGTAAACCAGAAAGAGACTTCTTATGAAATGTCATGAATTTTCAATGAAAAAGAAAATGAGTGAAATCCAGAATAACGTTACTTTTCTCAGGAGCGGATCCAGGGGTGGGTGAATGGGGTGCGCAGCCCCTCCCCCCCCCCCCCCCCCCCCGAGCAACTTTGTCCCACCATAAGGTTTTCTTTCCTTGATTTTGAGGGTTGCACTCCTCCCTGCACAAAATCCTGGATCCGCCCCTGTTTTTAGCCAGTATTCTTTCACCACTGCCATTTTTTGTCAAATTTGTTAGAACAGAAAACTAGTATCTCGAGGGTCATCACTTCCCTAGGCTATTAATGAAACAACAAACCTTTCCCGAATTCGTTCAAGTGATCAATAGCTCCAAGTCGAGGTTGGACTTCGTTTTGGATCCATGAATGTGAAAGGTCTATTTATTTTGAAAATGTAGTTTTCTCATATGTAGATAAACATTATCACTCATCATCGCAATCATCATCATCATCTTCATCATAATCATCAACATCAACATCAACATCAACATCATCATCATCATCATCATCATCATCATCATCACGACATTTTTAAAAGCAGTCTGGAGAATTACGGACATTTTGAAACTAACATGAATTCTTTCCATAGCAATGTGATCTGCATCTCCATTATCGCAGTTTATAAGCCCCCATAAGTGTCGGTCCCAGATCCTCAGGAGACCTAACCGGCGTGGGGAGGTGCTGGGATGACCTGGGACTGACAGTAATGCGTCTGCGAAGGAGAGTAGAGAATATTTAATATTTATGAAAAAAGAAGCTCTCTTGCCAGATCGCCTTCCTTTGCTTCTCTTCCCACAAGGCTGTCACAGGTCTCGGAGGGAATAAAGTATTTCCTTATACCATGCATGTACAGCTGTTAGCATATACGTCTATAGCTTCACAGAAGGTTTTTTTCCTCGATAATGGACCACTTGTCGTCAGATGTAGCTCATTGTAGATTTCTTTGAGGACCGCCAGTTTCAGTGACACAAGCTTACTGCTTTTCACAAGCTCACATATATTGAATGTGCCCACGGTGATCGGATGGTTTGGTCTGTTCATGTCGTTCATCACTAGGTTTATAAGACTGTCCAAAGCCTCTTCCGACTCTGCGGCTTCAATGTCTTCCTCTGGAACTTCCTCAGCATCGATACCCTTCTTACGCTGCGCGGCTTTCAGGCGCGAGAACAGGCTGCTGATTTGCTTTGATGTCCTCCACTCTTCGGGCTTAAAGGTGGGCCGCCCGTCTTCATTTCTGAGAGATTTCATCTCCCTCGCTAACTGCACAGGATCGGATTTGATTCCAGTTCTTATACCGTCAACAAACTTCTTCTTGAGGAAGGCGTTGACCTTGTCAGTCATTCTAGAGGACGTTTTGGTTGTCTTAAGAGCCCATCCTGGCGGTCTGTGAGTTGCTTTGGTAGTGCTACTGTTATCCTTAACTTGAGGTACCCGCCCTGAGGTCGATGGCATATCTGGCGCAAACGTTACCCCTGTAACTACTCCCGCCCATTTCCTTCTAATGCGGTCATACATAGACTCACAGTCTGCCTCAAGACGATGCTTCCCCGTGTCCATGTGGGCGTCTGCCTCCGACTGGGTTTTGAACGTCAGGACGCATCCAGTTTCCTGGCAAGCGTAGATCTCAGACTTATGTCTGACACTCTCTCCCACTCTCCCTTTATTGGGGGCTTGACCAAAGGGCTGAATCACCTTTAATCCAGTTTCTCCTTGTGGTGCAATTGTGAGGTCGCTGTAAGCAATGAGGCGTCCAGGACCGATGTCATACGCCTTCCATACGCGAATACCAGTTTTCTCGAACTGGAAATTGTTCAGCACACTAATGCCTGGTATCTTATTACCTTTGTTTGTCTCTTTTGTTGTGTCCAACTCAACAACTGCAGCCCTGCACCCTTTGATGCCCGCATGTGATTCTAGAGCTGCCTTCATATCTTCAGCTGTGAGGACATTGTGCTTCTCATTGACCCACCGCTTTATGTGTGCCTTCATCGAAGCAGCCTTCCTGTCACAAATATCCTTGCCAGCCTGAGGGTCAGAGAAATCGTATCGCACTGGCTTGACACCGGTTCTCTCCCCTACTTCTCGTAGACTTAGCAAAAGAGGGCCATTGTGATAACACCCTGCATTATCAGATCTGAGATAGGCTTGTGTCACAGCTGGATATTCCTGCTTGACTTTATGCAGCAAGTCCTCTATTATGGACAGTACTGCAAAGCTGTTTTGGGTGCAGCTGTTGAGGATATGGACAAAACACTCCACTTCATATTTACTGTCTGTGGCTGCTGCAGTAATCACAGCACTGATGTGCCAGCTCTTGCCTCTCTTTCCAAAAAAGTCACTCATTTGTTCTCTAAATTGAACAGGCAAGAACTTCATTGCCCAGTCCATGATCAAAAGGCACGACTTCTTATTTAGCTGCTTTAGGGCATGTTGCTTGGCTTCTTCCTGGTTAATCGTTCGTAGCAAATGCGCTTTCCACGCCTTTATGTTACCCACACTCTCTTTGTACTCAAACTTAAATCTAGCCCTCTCCTCTTCATCAATGTCCACATTAGCTAAAACCTCTCCTATATCATCTAGTACACTCTCTAGCCCTTCACAGCGTTCGCATTCATAGGTGTGTTTATGGTCACATTTGCGTTTGAACTCTTTGGCTTTATCACTTAGTGCATGAACACTGCAGTGATCACTACATTGTTCGTCTCTTCCGACATGGGTCTTGAAATCTGTCTTAATGTAGCGTTTTGCATCCCTTAGTTGCTTCTGTAGGGTAGTTACGTTGATACCCTGACCTGCCAGTTTATCCAACAGAGACAAGACGTCATCAAACGCCTCGGAACCCTCAGCAGTGGTACTGTCAAGTCCTTGAAGGGTTTTTTGCATGGAAGCCGAACAAACTTCAATCATCCGGTAGAGAGAACGCTTACCCGCAGGCTCGACTTCTTGTTCTTCACAATATTCTAAATATTGACTTATAATGCGTGAAGGGATGACAGTCCTTATCACTGCTGGTATAGTGATTTTCTCTCCCGAGTCAAGCTTCATCGTTTTTGTCCCGAAAGCCATATCCTGGAGAAATTCTGGCTTGGAGATAAATTCAATAAAGTGGTCCACTTTTTCGCGGTCAATTTTTGTGCGGTAATTAGGCATTTCAGGGACTGGCTGACCTCTGCCAACCTCGGTTGCATGCTGACGAGCTTGGTCAATGCGCCATTTTGAGAGTCCAGGAATCATTTCTTGCAAATCAGCTTTTGAAAAATCGTCTGCAAAGAGGGAAAGGATCTGTCGCTTAGTCCTCCAATGACCTGTTTGCTCATATGTTTTAACCAAAACACCCACCAGACTAGAGTTGGGATCAAAGCGCTTGCGCTTTCCTTGATTTTCGCCTTCTTCTTCAAAAAGTGCTTCAGTTTGTAGTGCCTTCCAGAACACCTCCTCTTGCCCAGGAGTTATAACAGACAGGGAGGTAGCTATGGACTCCTTGGCTTTGCGGATGTAATATCGTTGCTGAGTGTCAGACACATCTTCCCACGCGGTATTCAGGGTGGACATCAGGGGGCTGTACCGCCCTTCTGAGATACTGGTAGTGGATTCGTTTAATTTTTGTCTTTTGCTGTTTTGCTCTTCCATCTCATCAAGCCATATACTAATCTCTTCTTCTGGTATCGAGGACTGAGATGACTGGGATTGTGAAGAGAGTGTCTGTGACTCTCCACCGGTACTTGCGACCTCCATAGTCTCAGTGGCTGGCAATGAACTGTCTTGAGAGATATTATGGGCTTCAGAATCCTTCTGTGTGAGGTCTACACTGATAGAGGTGTCTAAGTCAAGAGGCTAAAAATGTAAAGAGATGGATTAGCTAATTACTGAAAAAATAATCTTTAGTTTCTGTCTGTTTATTGGCTAACCTGCTTCCCTGTCTTATAGTTTGCATGGGCTTTGTAGTGATCTCCACGGCAAGTTGCACACACCGCTGTAACACAAATAATAAATAAAATGAATAAAAAATGGATGCATGAATGCCGGGATAGAGGAATGGATGGATGGATGGATGAATGGATGGAAGAATGGATGGATGGATGGGGGATGGATGGATGGATGGATGGATGGATGGATGGATGGATGGATGGATGGATGGATGGATGGATGGATGGATGGATGGAAGAATGGATGGATAGATGGGGGATGGATGGATGGATGGATGGATGGATGGATGGATGGATGGATGGATGGATGGATGGATGGATGGATGGATGGATGGATAGATGGATGGGGGATGGATGGATGAATGAATGGATGGATAGATAAATGAGTGAGTGAATGGGTGAATGAATAATATCATAATAATATAACATAAATATACGTAAATTATAATTCTTAGAGTTCAGTGCCGGTAACAATTCATATAGCTTGTGATTCTTGTCCTTTTCGATGGTGGTAAATAACTTGTTGCAGTGCTTTCCCCTTCTCTCAAACAGAGATGGGTCAGTGAATGAGTGATTGAGTGAGTGAGTGAATGAATAAATGAAAAGAAATTCTAATGAAATTCTAGTATAATAGAAAACAAAATACGATCATAAGGAAATTTAATATTTTCAGTACAACATTCACTAACCTGAGCCAATTGGAACTGTGGAATGGTGTAACTGGTATATTTGTGCCGACATTGTAGCGTTTACGCGGCGTACTTTCTTGATGCCTTTTCTAGGTCCCCGGTGAGTCGGATACGAACATGTGCTGCTCTTTCTGCCAGCCCAATCAGTAGTGAGCTTCTTTCTGTGGCTAGGACATATTGTCATTGGGAGCTTCTCCTCATCAGTAGCAACGAAGAGCCCGGCTCTATTCAAGATCAAGTTGACCTCACTGATATTCTCGTCGCGCACAGAGCTCACACCAAGACTTACTAAATGTGATGTCATGTCTGACTTACATGCAAGAAGCGGACGAATCTGTGACCCTATACCTTCTAAACTGCATATAGAATTGGGAGAACCAAACGAACAATTTACCGATTCACTCATGGTTAAACTACTTCGAGCCGTAAACACTGAATACTGGTATCAAATGACAGTCACTGACTTAGGCATGTCATCGACAACTGGCTGTCAACGCCAGATCAGATAAGAAATGAATTGGATTCCCCATACTCGGCCATACTGTACACAAATCATCGAATATTTTGGGTTTTACCAGTTAGTTTTTATTGTTTGATTCTAGTTTTTATTGTTTGATTTGATTGATATTGAAATGCCGCACTTTGGAGAAAATAGGCTTTGAAAATTGTCAAAATTATGCTGAATGAAAAAGGCTCGAAATGGTAATATTTGAAACCACGGCAAAAATAAAACTTTTAATCCAAAACTGTTGAACTTGTAGATATATGCTGTTTAAGTACCTAAGTATATGGCACATTCATATAAATAATCAAAGCTAATGCGAAGTAATTCAACTAAGCCGTTGAACTTGACCCAAATTTCGCCTCTTGTCCTGTCAAAATAACGCCAAAATGAGGGGGGTGGTCAAAATCCGGAGGATTAGATATTTTTTCGAAAAAAAAACACTGATCGTAATCTTATCGGATAGGGAACAAATGCTGAAAATTTGAAGGAAATCGGCCGACCCCGATCCGTGGCTCCTGCCCGGTCCTTACTGACAATGACACTTAAGCTTATAATATTCTTCGACAATTTTCAGTGTAGTTCACTTTCCACCTAAAAAACTTAAGATTTGCTGAATGTAATCCTTTGTTCTACAAATGTATCTCTAAATATTTTTATTCGAATTGAATAAGTTTTCTAATGGTTTTTCTTTTAGTATTTTCTTCTGGGTTCTGGTAAAATCAAAAGAAGTGGTAACGCTGTAACCGGCGTTATGTCGCGTCACACGGCGGTGCCTAAATCTATATATTAGAATGATTTCAAAAGTGGACGATACGAATACACAAAAGGCTATTCCTGAACTTACAGACTGAAAAGGGTTGTAAGATTAAGAAAGGTTCTGTTGTCGAGATGCGTAAGTTTGTTGCCATCCAAATCTCTAGGTAAAAATACAGTAACAACCAATCAGAGCATAGCAACCAACTAACAGCCCAATAAACCTTTTTACTGATAAGCCGTCCATCTTGAATTCTTTTGTTTTAAGTAAGACATGTTTGGCAGGGGCGGATCCAGGGGGGTGATTTGGGTGACAAGTCACCCCCCTTGTAGTTGAATATAATAAGAATAAAGGATCAAAAAAGACACTATGTAATGTCTTGCTAGGTACTAGTCACCCCCCTTGAAATCCTTCTGGATCCGCCACTGTTTGGATGCTGTGTGTGGTGTGGTATGGTATGGTGTGGTTATAACGATAATTTTATCAACTGTACTTACACTTCCGTAAGAGAATGGCAGTTTTTGAATGCCCACGGTGCAATATTTTCAATCATATTTTCTCTTAGGTTTCTGGAGATGTATGTTGAGGTAAATATTAAATGCTGAGTTTAGCTTATTATTGGATTATTGTCTTCTATATCAGTGGTGTAAAGGGAAGAGGGCAAAAGCTGGTATAACACAAGCCATTTGTTTTAACACGTTCACCTTCCCATAATACATTGCGGCTTTGGGAGTAACCAAAAAAGCTATAGTGCACATCCGATTTAAGTTAAATTTTCTGACACTTTTTGACCGGTTATCCGTAAGAAGCAAAGGATTATAGGGAATGTGAAAAGACGAATTACTTGAACATTAACTCACATGGTATGTAACCCAACATTGTTACTGAAAATGCCTTCTTCTATACGGCGTAGTTTATTGTTATCCAAGGTTCTAGGGAGAAAATGCACGAATATTACATCAGCTAGTTATTATCTGTAAATGAAGGAAAGGAAACATTTTTCGTGCACGTAGTCCCATCACAAATTTTCTAGGCTTCGAGGCGCATGCGCTCTGTGCCGCTGATTAAAACGAAGGCTTACATTTACGAATAGTCTGTGAATAAAACGAATTAACGACCTGCATCGCTTGCGTCTAACGTGCATCATCTTTTCTCAAAGGTGTCGTGAGGGGGTTCTGTACAGTGACGTACCGAGGGGGGCAAATGGGATCGATTGCTTCCCCTAAAATTTTCAGGTAAAGCCTTATTTTGCTCAATGGTTGATGCCAATGCCTCTGGCGTAAGGAGGGAGTGGGCACATGCTCCTCCTAAATTAGATAATTGTTTTTTCTTGGGGGGGGGGGGGGGGGTGCTTCCCCCCTTTCTCAAATTTTACGTTTTTATTCTAGATGCCTCCAGATACCCTTGTCTCTAAACGACCTCTTTAGCTTGAGCGTAATGTTTTCCCAACTTAGACCACGTGTCATACTGTCGAGAATAACATTCTTTGTTTGAGTTTTATCCATATTCATGTTTCTTCTCATGAGCTACAGATAAATAAAGATAGGGAATTCTAGGGAATGACACGTGGTCAGAAATTGGAAAACATTACGCCAAAGGATTATAATTACAGCAAGTCCGACAGGATGATCATGAACACAGACGTGCACCTCGTATTAATAAGATCAAACACAATGCTACTTACATCCTGATACCGGTCTTAGTAAATATCCCAGGTTCTAAATTTTCTATTAGATTATTTTGAAGATCTCTGTGTCAATGAAAAAAAAAACATCATCGGCAATAAAGAAACAATAAAGTTTTGCTGAACGAAACATCTTGTGAGCCTTGCTTAAGGTGACTGACTACTTTAGCAAGGAATAATGACCAAATTTTATTAGAAAGATATTTAACACAGAATTATTTAATGCTGATTCCAAAAATGAAAAGAAAAATGGGTGTCCCGAGCTCGTTTTCGAGATAATAAATTTTGGATATGACCATCTTGACAACTTTTTGAAAGAAAAATGGCGGAAATCAAGCTTTGCACACAAAAATTGATAACTCAAAAATTAAAATATCTCTTAAAGTAATTTTCTCAGGAAATCTACTTTGAACATTATTTTCGGAGATTAACTAATTTTCCCTTGCAAAATTCAGGGTCTTTGCCTTGTTGAAGTTCAAAACGTGTATGGTTCCTCAATGAAGGTTGTTATGCGGTTTTGAGCGATTTTTGTGCGACCGCACATCGTGGGCTCAAATTGAACATTAAAAAAAGTCAGTCACCTTAAAGAAGTCTAATCAACTAGAATGCACTGCACGCTAAAAACAATGCAACCCCCCATTTTCTCTGCCACGTAAAATAGCGTTTTTTAGGTGAAGTTTGGGAATCCAGTTCCATCGGTCATGTTATTCAAGCTAGAAGTTTTAAAAACCATCAGGATTTGAAGATAAGTAGTTATTTCGTGATTTTCGTGAGAAATTTTGCATCGAATGTAGATATATTTTATATGTAAACAATGATATAAGCCCCACAAATTCTTTAAGGCAACTATCAACAACAACGAAGCTGGTTCTACAGATGTAGACAAAGGAGATTTTCTTTTGTCATAGCATGCATGCATCATTTTCGTCTTTCTTTTTTTTCTTTCTTTTTTTTCTTTCTTTCTTACCTTTCTTTTTTTTCTTCTTCTTTTTTTATGAAATTGATATTAATATTTATGCATTCTTAGATAATAAATCTTCTCTACAAATCATTTACTCACAGGAAGTACAGGAATACGGTTTTATTGAACCAATCCTTTCCAACACGTGAAATTCTATTATTTCCAAGATATCTGGTAAAGCATCCGAAAGATGAATGTAAGAATAGCAGTTGCAATACGTTAACATTCCATATCTTAATATTCAAACTTGATTACGATACTTTAGCGGCATTGTACTTCATGTATGCTACAAACATATGGATCACCAAATACATTTATTGTTAGGAACAAATTCAAATAGTGTACCAAATATGACGTTCTTTCCTTTCGGCTATCATAAGAAAATGTTGTGTGTATAAACACTACTCGACAATTTGCTAATCTAAACCGATCCTTTTGAGGTATAATCGATGAATTTAAACCTATTCAATCTTGGGCACCACGGAACAAAATGATTCTTAATACCTCTAAAACAAAAGTCATGCTTATTGGTAGTTCTCGAAAAATATTAACTCTTGAACGTGACATCTCAATTGAAGTCAATAGCACTAAGTTGCAGACAACTGATTCAGTTAAACTGCTTGGTGTCCATATCGATCGATCACTTTCATGGAACTCTCAAATTGATAGCATTGAACATCTGGTTTCACAACGTATTGGCCTACTCGAAAGGAATAAAAGATATTTACCTCACTCGGAGAGAATATTGTTTTATAATTTACTAATTAAACCACTTATTGAGTATTGTGCCCCAGTTTGGAAAGGTTGTTCCAAAGAGGACATATATCGCCTTATCAGATTGCAGAAAAGAGCTGCTAGGACAATATTCGTTGCAGCCCGCGCCGTGAAGCACCCTCGGTTCCCATGTTTAATAAACTTGGTTGGATAACCGATTCCTATTAATGAATTGTGCAATTACTTCATTGGTGCTCTAATGTTTAAGATCTTAAATGGGTTCGAACCTAGTTATCTATCCAATCTTATCAAACCCATGTAAAATATCCACAAATTTGAACGTTAAGGTACCAAAAATATCACTGTCTACAGCTGGAGGCCGGTCATTTAGTTTTAGAACGTCTACTTTGTGGAATTCGTTGTCTGTAGAATTGAAATCTGCATCTTGTTTAAATAGTTTTAAATCTAAATATTTATCGAGTATTTTATTACTGCAGGAATATATCATTGCACCATTTCAATATCTAAAATACTTTTTCCGGCTTTTTTATCTTCACGTTGATAGTTTTATCGATATTTATCATATATATTAATTATATCTTAGTTAGATAATATATATTATATTTATTTATTTATTTAATTTTTTATTTTTTATTTTTTTTTGCTCGCGGAACCGCTGGTTCGCGATATTACGGGAAACTCGTGAATACAAACGATATCAGGCTCTAAACCTGTGATAATCTCTATTCATTTATTATTGTTCCTTTATTCTTCTTTGCAGCCGGGTTTTAACTCCCTCCCCATTAAGTGATCCCATTATAGCACTTACAGTCTTATGATCTTGATAACGTCATCGAATACTCCTTCCTGGATATGTTGTATTCTGTTACTTGTCAGATTTCTAAATAACATGTTACGAATATTTGGGATTATTATGTCTTTAACTATAAAGATTTTTCGTGAAATGTTATCAAGGGTGGTGTAGCATTAGTTCTCTTGTCTCTTATGCACCCCTGGGTTCGCCGGATTCCTGGCCTTAAATGCCAGCTGAGTTGATCGCCTTCCCCGGAAGGAATCATGGCTCACTATTTTTGGGTAGCATTTTTCGAGCAATTTCCGAGTATACGATGTACTTTTCATGTTGATTAAACTGAAGGAAGAACTCGTATTTCATAAATTCTCTTGGCAGAATAATGGGAAATGCTAATCAAAATATGATGTCGAATCCTCAATTATGATTGGTTGACCTTGAGTTTGTTCTTAATGAATAAGATTTGTTCTTGTTTTTGCCCAACATTGGAATGGCTAATGTGGCCCCCGTTGGGGAAGGGAAAGGTGGGGATGGGGGTGCGGTTCGGGATGGAAGCCAGGTTGAAGGAAAGAGAGGAAGTTTCAGTTATGTTGTTTTACGACAAGCAAATATACATACAGTTCTGCAAGACTGTACAATCCCTGAAAAATTCCATTTTCGAGCATTTCGAAGCTATTTCCTGAAATGCTTCTAGAAAAAATAGATATAAAAACATACCTTCACCGCTTGAAGCTAAAGCAGTACAAGCGAGCACCACTAGGAATGTTAAAGATCACATTCACAGTCCTAGCGTTCCACTTTCAATGAACTAGAAATGGGACAAGTGTGATATTCCATGGTATGTCACGAGAAAGCATGGTATAACTATTTTATTCTCCACAATTTAAAGTCGCAATGGGTACTGGGAAGGAAGAGTGAAATACCAATGAAAATACATCGGCTTTCCTGTATTCTGATTGGCTGTATTTTAAAGGATGTGTTTTAAAGAAATATCACATAACACTGAGTAAAAGGCGAACAAAAATATTGCTTTACTTACAGAGCATTAATTGAGTTCACTTTCGCAAGAACTCCCTTTTTGATGTACGATATATTGTTATTTTGTAGATATCTTAAATGATACAATAAAAACATTGGTTCATGATAAGAACGTCCTATCTTTCGAAGACAACATCACCACCACCACCATCACCGGTACCCCCACCAACATCACTGGTACCCCCACCATCACCACAACCAACACCGGCAACCACCACTAGATGCATCCGTGTACATTTTTTGAACATCACGATGGACATGTTAAATTACTCATTTTTTAAAAGAAAGAAAATAGTCAGTTTTCAAAAACGTTTTTTTGTGATAGTTTGGTGTTTCATCGAAAGTTTTTGCGTTGCCAAAACCTACGTCTCCTTTCTTCTATTTAGAAAACTAGTGCTCCGCGATGCAAGGCTTGGACGTCAGTCAAACATTAGTCTAAATAAACTTACAAAATGCTTCGACTTTTTTTCAAACGAAGCCACGAATGTTTCTTTCTTCATACATAAAAAAGGATTGAGAAAATACGTACAGTTTTGTTAACATTCGCATATCATTAAATGTGTTTTCTTGGATAGCACTAATGGCATTGTCAGAGAGGTCTCTGGAAAAAAATCAAGTAAAATGATTAGAATAATGGACGACTTCCCCTAACAGGTCACGTGACTCTACCCCTTTTAAATTGAGGAGTTGTGTCAGAATGACGAGCAGAAATAAAAATAACACTTTGAAATTATTAACGAGGTGGATTTTCAGCTCATAATGTTGACTATTGCAGAGTTGACATTAAATATCTAATCGAGTATTTTATAGATGCCCATGAGAAAATGTTTTGGATGACGAGCTCTTGTTACCCAAATTGGGCTGCATTCCGACTTGCTGCAAGGGGTCTATAATAAATAATGCTAAGTAGTACTATAAGTCTTTCCTTATTTTTGTTATCTTATGCCAGTGCAACTTTACTTCTGTGTTTGTCGAATTCGAATTAGTGGAATAAACTTACAGAATATTGACGTTTCTAGTGCCATTGAAGACTCCTCCTGTCAGTTTGGCGATCTTGTTCCTGTTGAGATACCTGGAATATCGTAGTAAGACGATAGTTAGGACTCTCTGCAATCAGCTAAAAACCTGTAAATCAACCAAACTACCAATCAAACGAACTAACGACAGAGAAACAAACAATATAACAAACGAAGCAATTGGTGCAACCAACCAACGAACAACCCAACCAAGATCAATATAAACACTGTTTTGAATAGTGTAGATTGTATGAGTAGAATAAGGCATGCCTTACAACTCTCTTAATCCTGTCAGCTCACGGAACGTTCCAGGTATCAGTTCTTCAACGTTACACCCGGAAATATGCCTAAGCACGAAGAAACAAGATATCGAATGGATTAAAGCGGCCAAATTTAGAGTGTCCGGTACCTTTGAATTTTTCGTAAAGGCACTGCTACATTCAAAGATGGCACAGGGAACTGTGAAATGGACTATTAAAAGATACTCGTTTTTTTTAAAGTTCTTGTAATTGCAAGAATGTATACACCGATTCCAAACATTGCAGACACAAACGGATGGCCTGGAACGAGGGGACGAAAACGAGGCTAGTGAATTTTCCTTTATCTGTGGTCTGCATGTGTTTTTTGTTTACCGTTTAAGCTTTATCTTTGTTACTGGTATTGACATCCATTAGGAATTGCTTTAAGCTCCTAAGGAAAAAGCTAGACTGACTAGCCTCGTTTTCACCTTCTCTAACTACTCGACACAGGCAGTCCGTTTGTGCCCACCATGTTTGGAATCGTGCAATTACAAGAACTTTCAAAGAATCATACACACACCTTTTAAGAATTGTACTCCCGCGAGAACGTGCGATTTCAGACACAAATCTTAATGTCAGCTATTTTATTTTTGATTTGTTCGACGTAAAAAAGTCTTTATTCAAAGCAAAATATTGAACTCTTCTATAAAATATTTTTGTTATTTAAATAATTTTTTTCGCAAGTATAGTTGCTAGATCGTACTCGCTACCGCCTTGACTGGTTGATTATGAGTTTAGTGTTTCAGAGTATAGACCCCTTGCCGCACGTCGGAATGCAGCTCCATTTGGAGAACAAAATAATAGGTTCCACTTCTCAGGAGATTAAAATTCTTTTCTTCTATCCTCTAAATTGAGCTGCTTTGACGTCACGTAAAAGGAGTCTGTAAAGTACGACAAGCAGTGACATATATTACGGAATATCGCGCGGTTGTATAAGCCAGTTCAAAGTTTAGAAAAACCAAAAGAAGGTTTAAACAAAAGGAGGTGAGAAATTCGGGATAAAATCGAATGCGCACTGAAAACTATTATTAAACCTTGAACGGGCTTTTAAAGTATTTTGATGAATACAAAAATAAGCTCCACTTACAATTGGCGCAAATTTTTCAGTTTGGTAAAAAGGCCTTCCAGTAAAAACGTTAAGTTGTTGTTGTCAATAAGCCTGAAATTGATTTTATAAGAGACTTTGAAAAAAGCTGCACAAAGTTAAGAGGGTTGCAAACACATGATAGTGTTATGTTCGTGAAAGATCGTTGGAGAGAGTCCTTAAAAACATATTTCTACATTTTCTGAAAGCACGGCGACCAGACGAATCACATAGGAAAACAAATGGATGTTAAAATACGTGTTGTGTTTTTTGATTTTTCGCTTGTATAAATTAGCACACTTGTTAAGACTTTAGCTCAATTTTCCTTTTTAATTTTTTTCCAGATTTTATTTTCGTTTACAAGCATTTTTCACACTAAAATCATCACACTTACAGAAAAGCCAATTGCTCTAAGTCTTTGAAAGCTCCTTGTCCGATAGCTTTGATTTTGTTGTTGCTAAGATATCTAAAGAAAAGAAAACATGGCATCGTTAAACATACTTTTTCTGGAACCCAGAGCCAGTGGTCCGCTGTTAGAGAGACTCCCTCTTAACTCTCTTCAAAATTATTCCACATTTTTACTCTATCATATGTGTTATATCAACTCCTTGAAAATAACAGTGCAGAAGAAAAAATATATTCAGTTGAATATAATGAATGCTTACAGGTTTACGAGAGAACGCAGTGTCAGAAATTCATCCCCTCTGATCCATTCAAGCTGATTATGTGACAGATCTCTGATAATTAGTAAGCAAAAAGCTTAATTTAAAGTCATGGCAACCTTCCACATTTTGTTCAAAAAAGTGCAACCTATTTAAAGTAAGTTAGAGCGACTTCAGAATAAACTCTCTTAGCTTGAGTGTAATGTTTACCCATTTAAAGTCATTGCGACCTTCCACATTTTGTTCAAAAAAATGCAACCTATTTAAAGTAAGTTAGAGCGAAGAAATGATAACTAGCGGTAGGCTAGTGTGGGCTGCGTCGGTGTTTCTAATGAAACAGTATGGATAAAAAGTTAAATTTTACACCGTAAAAAATAAGAGAGATCACTTACTGACGTTTCGGACACTAGTCCTTCGTCGGAGTAAAAGAGAGAATAAGAGTGGAAGGTAGTGTATATATGATAAAAATAGAAAATAGATAACCAATGAGAGCAAGGTAGGCAAGGTTACGAGAAAAAAACAATAAGAAATAATAAAAAGACAAAAGAATAGATTAATTAAAAGCAAAGCGTTCATTTATCCCATTGGGATTATGAGTACCCAATAGGTGAATGAGCCGCATCTCTTTGGTTTTGCGACAACCATTGTTGCCGCTAACCAAAGACAAACCGAAAACAATGAAGTCGGAAAGTGAATGATTAGGTAAATTGAAAGGGCGGGAAACTGGTTTGGTTTGATCGTTCTTACGAATATCATAAAGATGGTCGCGGATACGATCACCGAAACGACGGCCAGTTTCACCAACATATAAAAGATTACAGCAAGAACATTTAATGCAGTAGATGACATTGAAAGTGGTACATTCAAAATGATCAGTGATTTTGAGTGACGACTTGGGACCAACAATAGAAGTGTGAGAAACAATATGCGGACAAGTATAACAACGGTTACGAGAACAACGAAAAGTGCCAGGATCCTTATTAGAAGGAAGAATCCCTTTAACTAAGAAAGAGCGAAGGTTACGATAACGTCTGTACGAGAAAAGAGGGCGGTCTTTTAAGATGTTAGAAGAGTTAGTGTCAGACTCGAGTAAAGAAAAGTTACGGTAGACAATAGGCTTAATACAGTTATTGATAGGATGATAAGTAAGTGTGAAGGGAGTATTAGGAGTGAGTGCAGTGTTACGATCAATATTAGAGACTTTGCGAAGAGCTTGTTCGATAACATGAGCAGGATAGTTACGATTAAGAAAAAAAGAACGCATCTCAATGCATTTGTTAGAGAAATCATCATCATCGCTGCATAAACGACGGAGACGAAGAAATTGCGAAAAAGGAATGGCATTTAGAGTGTGCTTAGGATGAGAGGAAGAATAAAGTAAATAAGAGTGGGAATCAGTGGGTTTATAATGAACACTAGTACTAAGATGATCGTCAGTAATACTAATTAAGATGTCAAGGAAAGTGACTGACGTATCGCTGATTTTCCAAGTAAATTCTAAGGCAAGATGAAAAGAGTTAACGTAAGAAATAAAAGAGTCTAAGTCATCGCGAGAACAAGAAGTAGCACCAATACAATCATCAATATAGCGTCCAAAAAACTCGGGTTTAGGGCCGGTATATTGTTGAAATATATGGTTCTCGATATAGCCAACAAACAAATTAGCATAACTGGAGCCCATTTTGGTACCCATAGCAACACCATTTACCTGTTTGAAATATCGATCATCAAAAGAGAAACAGTTAAGAGTGAGGAGAAGTTCAGCTAAGCGTTGTAAAGTGGGAGTGCTTGGTTCAAGAACAGGACGGACATCAAAGAAATGTTGAAGGGCGCGAAGTCCTTCGTCATTAGGAATGACAGTATACAAAGACTTAACGTCCATGGTGAATAAAAACTTACAAGAGTCATTAGAAAAGCGAAATTTGTTGAAAATAGTAAGAGCGTGATTAGTGATTAGTGTAAGTGGGTAAAGATCGAACGATAGGTAGCATAAGAGAATCTAGATAGCTAGAAATAAGCTCAGTAGGACAACTACAAGCAGAAACAATAGGACGGTCAGGGTTGTTAGCCTTATGAATTTTAGGAAGAAAGTAAATGTGAGATGTATGAGGAGAGGTGACAAAGAGATTTTTAGCAGTGAAAGGCAAGGAACCGTCGGAAATGAAAGAGTTGACGGTATCCTTAACTGATTTTCTTCTTAGCAACGGGAACAAAGTTCAAACCTTTGCTAAGAACTGAAACCTCAGAGTCAGAAAGAGGTAAATCTTCAGGAATGGTGACAACAGAATGATGAACAACATCATGATTCAAACATAAATTGTATCCTCAACCATAAATTGACATTTATTTTGCCAAGCTTTCGGGCTTAATTGCCCATCCTCAGGGCTAAATGTAACAAACAACGACAGTTACAATCAACTGTTTAACTCACGCTCATCGCGCAATCAAGCATTTTTAAGCGCTCACGAGTATAACATCATGATTGTTAAGTTCAACACGTGGAGTATGATCAACACCAACAAGAGATACAAACGTATTATGTTTAGTGGTACGTAATGACTCATACAACCGACTGTTTTGTAAATGAATGTGATTACGAATGGAACGAACTAACAATGTTGGACAAACGTCCGATAATTTACGAAGACAAACATCAATATGACGAGTGAGGTCATTACGTTTAAAACACATAGCACGAATGGTGGAAGGCATGATAGAATGAGAATAAGAGTAGCTGGCAGAAGAAATATTTTATTTACTTGGAAAATCAGCGATACGTCAGTCACTTTCCTTGACATCTTAATTAGTATTACTGACGATCATCTTAGTACTAGTGTTCATTATAAACTCACTGATTCCCACTCTTATTTACTTTATTCTTCCTCTCATCCTAAGCACACTCTAAATGCCATTCCTTTTTCGCAATTTCTTCGTCTCCGTCGTTTATGCAGCGATGATGATGATTTCTCTAACAAATGCATTGAGATGCGTTCTTTTTTTCTTAATCGTAACTATCCTGCTCATGTTATCGATCAAGTTCTTCGCAAAGTCTCTAATATTGATCGTAACATTGCACTCACTCCTAATACTCGTGCTTCTAATAGTCGCACTCCCTTCCACCAAAAAAAACGTATAACTTTTATTACTAAGATTTGCTGAAAAAAATCCTTTGTTCTATACATGTATTCGTATGTACTACAATCTATAATTATTTTTCTTCGAATTGAAAAGTTTTCTAATGCTTTTGAAGGCTTAAAATAATGGTTTTTCTTTTAGTTTTTCATTTTGGGTTCTGGTAAAATCAAACGAAGTGGTAACGCTATAACCAGCGTTATGCCGCGTCACACAATAGTCACGTTTTTAGCACTAAATATACTATTTGTGGGAGCTCCACTTTCAGGCAGTGCCTAAATCTATATACTATATATAGACAGAAAGGGTGTACACGAGTTTAGTTCGGTCTTTAAGAGGTGTAACGATGATCCACTTACAGGTTTAGTAACTTTAACAACCCTTCGAATGTTCCCTGCTGAATTGTTTGCAGCTTGTTTTCTTGAAGGCTACTATAAAACCCACAGAATCATCCTTGTTTTACTAGGATAGCGCTTATAATAGCCAATGTCATGGCTAAGAAACCTGTCATTGGCACTCTTCCATGATCAAATTAGAATTTAGAAGTTGATTTAGTTGTGGAGGGAGAAAAACCGGAGAACCCGGAGAAAACCCTCACCCAAGAAAAGGAGAGAAGCAACTAAAAACTCTACTCTCATACGGTGGTTCCGGTGAAACTCGAGCTCTGGTCGCCTTGGTGAGAGGTGAGCACTCTCACTGCTATGGCACCCGAGCTTTCCTGAATAGTGGGATAAGTCTTTTCTATACCATACAGTGACGTAGCGCCAACAGATTTCCATTTTTCGTGATCACGTGTTACTTTGTGCCCCTCCCCAGTTTTTCAAAGCTTGCTACGGCCCTGCCATATCTAAATAATATTATTAATATTTACTAGAGGATTTAGCATCGCATGTAAGCATAGTCTGTTGAGTGTCTCCTTTTCTTCAAGGGTTTTTCTTCAGGTTATCTGGTTTCCCTACCTCCGCAATCGCAAAATCTAACATGCTAAATTTCAATTTAGATCAGCCCAGAGGTTGTTCCAGGGTTCGATCTGTGAGTTAGCCATGCCCTGACTTTGATCAGCCAAGAGGTTGTTTCAGGGTTTAATCTGTGAGTTACCTGTGTCCTGACTTTGATCAGCCCAGAGGTTTTTTGAGGGTTTTATCTGTAAGTTACCCGTGCCCTGACTTTGATCAGCCCATGCAGAGGTTGTTTCAAGGTTTAATCTGTGAGTTACCCGTGCCTGACTTTGATCAGCCTATGCAGAGCTTGTTTCAAGTCTTCAATAAGATTCCTGTTTTGGTTTGAATTATATTTGATTTTCATTGTTATGGCTTACATATATTTAATGCTGTAGGAGCCGTTGAAGGCCCTTGCGGGTAACGAAGTTATCAAATTATTTTGGAGAACGCTAGAAAATGGATAAAAAAGAATGTTATAAATTTATTCAATATTCCTGAATGTTATTTTGTCCAGTTTTGAATTCTCTGTTTCTCAGGGTTAAAATAGCTCCACTCAAAAAACAGTAAGCCGCACTTAGATTGGATATTGACACTAGATATGGCCTTCTGTTACCATCCCAACTGGAATGATCTTAATAAAAGCATACAAAACAAATCATTTATATAATATTATAGTCGTTCTCAATAACATTCCCTGGGTCGATCGATGGACTTTGGGACGGCGTGATTGTGGTCAGTGAATGTCAATAACAGTTTCCCCTGACAATATATACTTACATTTGGATTACCACCGGCTTGTGTTGAAACCAGGACTCTCCTATGCTTTTTAACTCATTTTCTTCGATACCTCTAAAAAGAAAAGACGTGACTGACATGTACATAATAAGACGTATGACATAATATGATTTCTGATGTTTTAACCTCATGATAAGACCAATTTGTGAAATGGATCGTTTTTGATAGGTAATGACGTCATCAATCTTACGTAATTTATGAAGTCATATTTCTTCCTTTTTTTAATAAAAACGCGTGCATTTGGTAGGCTTGACCCAAGAATAATCGAAATAATAACCGACATGAATTGAAACAAAGTTAAGCATGGATTTTACTCTACGTTAAGCGGTTGGGAAAATATTTACAGTCGAAATTTTCAACATGACAAGGTAACCTGGTCTTTTCACCGTTTTCAAAAAAAAATGCTTACCTTTGTTTTAATTCATGTCAACTATGATTTCACTTAATTCACTTAAATCACTACATAGTAGTTTAGTATATATACGTACAATGCAGCTAATGATTTTAGTCCCTCAAATGCTCTCGGATGAATATCTTGGATTTTGTTTCCGCCCACTTGCCTGCGAAAGATAATTGATAACTTGAACGTTTCTGGTATCAATACCAGCTGAGTTGACCTTCAGAACAAAGTCAAAGTCAAACAATGAGAATTGATGATCCGACATCGTATTTTGATTATCATTTCCCGTTATTCTGCCAAGAGAATTTATAAAATACAAGTTCTTCGTCATTTAAATTAATCGTGAACGCTAGTTGAACTCATGGCGGAATTTTATTTCAATTAACAAGAAAAGTCTACATTGTATACTCGAAAAATGCTCAAAAAATGCTAAACAAAACTAGTGACCCATAATTCCTTTCGGGGGAGGGAATCAACTCAGCTGGTATAGACCCCTACTCCCATTCTTTTATCATGGCTTACAGAGCCTCTAAAGCTTTTGTTTCGTTGAATGCACATTTTTCCACAGTGGTTATACGGTTATACATCAAATCCCTAGAAGCAAAGAAAAATGAATCATTTTAAACCAAATTTCATCGTCTTAGCTGAGAATAAGAATCATTTGAGTCGCATTGATGTATCTTTTCGAGAATTATTAGGCCAAGTAAAGACAGGACTAGTAGCCAAGGGAATGTCATGTAATCTGAAATGGAAAAATATCCTCGAAACCTGAATGATTTTACTCGTTATGACCCAAGTAACCATAGTTCTCGTTCTTCATTAGCACTTACAGGAAAACTACTGATCGGAGTCCTCTGAACGTTCCTGATCGAATAATTTGAATGCTATTGTTATTTAGGTACCTATCCACAGAACAAAACACCAAACAAAAACACACACACACACAAATAAGAAAGAAAGAAAGAAAGAAAAAAAGAAATCATTAGCCTCATCTTTATCATTATCTTGTCTTTTGTTACAGACCCCTCGCAGCACTATTAAATGCAGTTCAATTAGCAGGACAAAACTATATGTTTCCAATCCAAAGAAGATTGAAATTATTTTGTTTTGTCCTCTCAATGAAGCTACTTTTACATCATATGGAAGGAGTTAATATCATCCTGCATGTCTTTTGTTATATCATTCAACATGGTGACCATGTCTTTTGTTATATCATCCAACATGGTGACCATGTCTTTTGTTATATCATTTAACATGGTGACCATGTCTTTTTTTATATCATTCAACATCGTGACCATGTCTTTTGTTTTATCATCCAACTTGGTGGTCATGTCTTTTTTTATATCATCCAACATGGTGACCATGTCTTTTGTTATATCATCCAACATGGTGGCCATGTCTTTTGTTATATCATCCAACATGGTGGTCATGTCTTTTGTTATATCATCCAACATGGTGACCATGTCTTTTGTTATATCATCCAACATGGTGACCATGTCTTTTGTTATATCATCCAACATGGTGACCATGTCTTTTTTTATATCATTCAACATGGTGGTCATGTCTTTTGTTATATCATCCAACATGGTGGCCATGTCTTTTGTTATATCATCCATCATGGTGGTCATGTCTTTTGTTATATCACCCAACATGGTGGCCATGTCTTTTGTTATATTATCCAACATGGTGACCATGTCTTTTTTTATATCATTCAACATGGTGACCATGTCTTTTGTTATATCATCCAACATGGTGACCATGTCTTTTGTTATATCATCCATCATGGTGACCATGTCTTTTGTTATATCATCCAACATGTTGGTCATGTCTTTTGTTATATCATCCAACATGGTGGTCATGTATTTTGTTATATCATCCATCATGGTGGTCATGTCTTTTGTTATATCATCCAGCATGGTGGTCATGTCTTTTGTTATATCATCCAACATGGTGACCATGTCTTTTGTTATATCATCCAACATGGTGGTCATGTCTTTTTTTATATCATCCAACATGGTGGTCATGTCTTTTGTTATATCATCCAACATGGTGACCATGTCTTTTGTTATATCATCCAACATGGTGACCATGTCTTTTGTTATATCATCCAACATGGTGACCATGTCTTTTTTTATATCATTCAACATGGTGGTCATGTCTTTTGTTATATCATCCAACATGGTGGCCATGTCTTTTTTTATATCATTCAACATGGTGGTCACGTCTTTTGTTATATCATTCAACATGGTGGTCATGTCTTTTGTTATATCATCCAACATGGTGGTCATGTCTTTTGTTATATCATCCAACATGGTGGTCATGTCTTTTGTTATATTATCCAACATCGTGACCATGTCTTTTGTTTTATCATCCAACTTGGTGGTCATGTCTTTTTTTATATCATCCAACATGGTGACCATGTCTTTTGTTATATTATCCAACATGGTGGTCATGTCTTTTGTTATATCATCCAACATGGTGACCATGTCTTTTTTTATATCATTCAACATGGTGGCCATGTCTTTTGTTATATCATCCAACATGGTGGTCACGTCTTTTGTTATATCATCCAACATGGTGGTCATGTCTTTTGTTATATCATCCAACATGGTGGTCACGTCTTTTGTTATATCATCCAACATGGTGCCTTTTTCTTTATATTATCCAAGATCATGATGGTCATGTATTTTGGCAACATTCATTATGGATTAACTTACAAATTATTCATTCCATATAGTTCTTCAAATGCTCCTTCATCAATATCGGCAATTTTGTTATTACGTAGAATTCTATACAAAAGTGAAAAATGAAAAACCAATCTAGCGATCAAAAACAAATAGCCTGCCTTCTTCATTTGTTCATGTAATCGCATGATTTATTTCTTTATAAACCTATTTGAGTTATTGTTGATAACGGGGGATCTGAAATGTTCGATCTGAGACCTATTCATGTTTTTTTGAAGCTGTTGCAATAGACCTTTCCCGAACTGCTTGACTAACCACATAACAAAAGATCCAGGCTTGAGTTTTGAAATCCATGCATTCACTGCATTTGTCTTCTCTAGCCTCGCCTTCAATAGTTGTTCTGAGGTTAGTCAAACGAATTTTGGAAAGGTCTATCAATTCGCAGTTGTGTGCTAATCACGTACTAAAACCACTCGGCTACGCCTTGTGCTTTTATACCCGATAAAACACTCCTGCTCGATTATCAAATAGTAAGTAATAATACAAAGGAAAGCAGTGGCATTTTGAGCGGGATATTACAGTGTGTGCAATTCCGGCATTCCGGTGAAGATTTGTACTTTCAACTTTGTAATTCGATTCTTTTGTAAATCTCTGAAGAAGAAACATAAAGAAATGTTGGTGTTGTCAGTTCTACACAGGAAATACTTATTATTTTTTTTCTTCGAATTGAATAAGTCTTCTTATGCTTTGAAGGCTTAAAGTAATGATTTTTCTTTCAGTTTTTCCCCTTGCCTGTAAAACCTCGAGCAGAGAAATGAGATTGTAAACACACGAAAAATAGAGTTGGTCACGCTGTTTTGTAAATTTGCGTCACGATTGTCACGCTTTTAGCACTCGTTTTATCCTAAAAAAAATATTTTAGATAATCATAACTTATTAAAACACGTGGATACCTTATGTTTAGTTCATCCAAGATGGAATAGATATAGTATAATATTTTTTTTCATAATATAATTTCTAAAATAAAAATGGTTTTGGATGCAAATGTAAACAAAAATAAGTATCCCTTCACAGGGGCGGCGGAGCGTTTTTGTAGCTGGGGGGGCTGAGCTTCAGACAAAATTTTTTCCCGCCAAAATTTGTAGGTCTGCAATTTGTAGGTCTTTTTAAAATTAAGCAGTTTTACCTCGATTGAAATAAAAAGGAAAAAAAAACAACAACAACATCTAATTGCACAACTCTCTGAAAAAGCTGGGGGGGCTCCAGCCCCCCCAGCCCCCCCGGCTGCGCCGCCCCTGCTTCAGAACAATATTTTACACTTTTGAGGAAAAAAATTGGTAAAAAAGATGGTTATAATAAGGTACATAAAAGTTTTTTCCTCGCGTAATATAATGGTCATGTCATCGGTGTTTAACGTTCATTATCTAGCTTAGATGCGTTGGAACCCCAATTTTTTCACATTCCAGTGGCCTCCTAGGTAATTTAAAAGACTGACACAATTAAAAAATAAATAAATAAAAATAAAAATGGTCTGCAATTAGAAGACACAATCCTAAACAATATCACGAGTTAAATATGTGTATTCATAACGAAACAAAAGAACCGTTCTGATAAAGGGGGATACATGTATTTATAAATATATATTCAAGAATTGTCTTTTTTTTCAGAATTTGTGTATATTTAAATATTACAGTCTTATCAATGAGTTCAGTCCTGTGAAAGCTCCTTCTTCAAACGTTTCTATCTGATTGTTTGACAATAATCTGAAGAAGAAACAAAGATATTGTTTATTAAGATTACTAGACTTGTTTTGTCAGTATTTTCTACTATTTTTTAAAGTGGCACTTGATTATGATTATGAAAATCAGATTGGAGAAAATTGTAACCTAGGAGTCACTTGCAGTTTAGAAATTTTGGTTTAAAAACTAAAAGAACAATAGGGTTGAGTAAAAAAGACGTCATTTATTCACAATTTAGATGATGAAAAAAATGATAACTTTTATCCAGTCCGCCATTTTTAACAGCGGCAAAAATATGTTGCGTGGCTACTATTGGAACAATATAGGTAAGTTTAACCATGTTTCAAGTCATTTCCAATATTCATCTATTTTCATTAGTTATTGGAGTGGAATGGTTTGGAAACCTATTGTTCTAGGTTTTTTTTTGGCTAGCGATGTTGTAACGTACCATCACGTGATATTGACCGTGCGCAGAACATGCCAGTAGATAAAATCACCGTCTTTTTTTAATTAGTCAACGTCTTTTTCATATAATTCGTGACATGCGTGAAGATTCAAACTGGTTTTAACGGGTTTAAAACCGTTTGTGAGTTAAATTATTCGTTGAGAGTTTTGGACAACTTCGAACAGATCCCTGCAGAGGTTTCCTTTCTTCCTTCACGTTAGAGGTGGGAAATAAAGAAACCTTTGCCAAGCAGGGTAGACCTTTCGTTACTTGAATTGCACATCACCCATATTGCATTTCGGGCTTGGATTCGAACCTGTTTATGTCCACCCATATTTTTGCTGGTCTCATCTTTGAAGATTTTCAGCCCGGGAGATTTTCAGGCGACTAACTTTATTGAAATAAGTACACTGATATTGACTTTTTCTGTGGAGCGTCAGATCTTGTCTTCTTTCACTTAGTGATGAGTTAGGTGGTTTGTGTAGTAAACTTAAGTTCTGTTAAAAATGTAGCACCATTGAAGGTATTATTTTGCAGCAATTTTATGGCGTTGAAGTTCAAGTCTCTATAATGTAGGAAGAATACAGACTGATGTAATAATGTAATTATTTAAAAATATATGTATTTTAAAATATTTTAAAATATCGTAATTTCGTTTTACTTTGCATTGTCCAAAGTGGATCAAATGTTCAACCCATACTGATTTTCAATCCATATTATTTTTTAGGTGTTCTTTCTTATGATGGGGATTGTTCGTAAATTAAATATAATTTGAGAAACTCGATGCCAGTCCCCTGCTCGTTTTGCCATCGGCTAATTTGGTTTAGGTTCTACTTTACTCACAGTTTTTCCAAAAATTGCAAATCATAAAATGATCCTGGTTCAATTGATTCAATTGCATTCCATGACAAGTTTCTAAAAAATATTGATGAGATAGATTAAGAGATTATGCTTGTCCTGTATGACGTGTATTTTTCGTGAAATTTAACTTGGAATATACCTCTTTAGTTTCGTTGTTTGTTGTGCCCATTTCAGACCACGTGATGCCACACTTGGGATGAGTTGATTATTTTATGTGTAAATATTTAACAAAAGGAGATTTTTCAAGGGAATGTCATGTGGTCTGAAATGGGTATCAAAGAGGTATATTTCCTTATCAGACAGTACATTATATTCCTATGGTATACCGTCAAACTCTATAATGAGTAACAATGAACACGGAGAATAATAATTATTAACTGTACTTATTCAATGATATTCTGGTATCGAGCATTTAGAGGGATTGTATTAGCTATCAAGTGACATTTCGTTTGGTCTAAATGTCTTTTTTGGTGGACAACATTAATGACATTGGCTGTATATAACTTACAGATATTGAAGACCTAAAACATCATTGAATACTCCTTTCTCGATGTGTCGTAACTTGTTGCGTTGCAGTTGTCTGAGAAATACAATGCATTTAATATATTAAGTATCTTGGTCTCACAGTATACACAGAAATATTTCGCATATCGGACTAATTAATGGAAAAGAAATACTTCTTTTCTCAATAAGAAAAAAGTGCTGAAATGCACAAGCAATCGCAAACGTTTTTCACAAGTTTCTTACGATCTCAACAACACATCTACGATGACTACGCATGCGTCATAGGTATTATGCCTTATATAGTGTTTTTTTTTTTGTACCCAAGCTAGACCCCAATTCATCATGTTTATCGAACTCAGGAAATACCAGAATACAATGTGGTCTTGCATTGGTACAAACGTGCAAACTTATATAAGTACTACTAAACAAAAGATATTCGTACCAAAGGTAGACCACGATATATGTCTTAGAATGGAAGTGCTACATTATTTCACTTACATTTCGTTCATAAAGCCAAGTCCTTTAAACATGCCTGGCTTCAGCAGTTGGATGTCGTTTTCTCCAAATAATCTGTTAAATATAGTTAATAACTTTTTTGTCTGGCTCATTCCTCCTCTCCTCTCCTCTCCTCTCCTCTCCTCTCCTCTCCTCTCCTCTCCTCTCCTCTCCTCTCCTCTCCTCTCCTCTCCTCTCCTCTCCTCTCCTCTCCTCTCCTCTCCTCTCCTCTCCTCTTGCCTTATAAAACAGCTTTTTTCCTATTAATAAGATCATATCATTCAATACTTATTCTTACAATTTTAAGGTGCGAGGAGGAATATTTTCAGGAATCGATGATATGTTATGACATGTCAATATTATTGTCCAAAACCAGCCACGTTTGCATTCACAATAAGATGGGCAAGCTTTACAAGAACAGTAAGCAAAAGTTCCGTTAATAAACTAGTATTTTGAACATTCAAACTATACTTCTACTCACAGTGCAGAGACACTCGAACCATAAACACAAGTGTTTTTTTTTTTTTTTTTCATAACTATCAAATCAGCGCTCTCCGTAAAAACAAAGGAATCAAATATTTTTAGCTGCCATCCAATAACAACAATCAATAGAAAATCTTTAGAGGTTTTTTTCTAACTTCTTAGGTAAACTAATGAACTGCTAAATCACATAAATTATGCCGTTGGTTGTGATTGGATGAGGCCTTAAAATTTGTGATCTTATTTTTTATGGAGAGTGCTGAATGGAAAGTTATGAAAAATGTCAAAAAACCTCGGAGTGTTCACGTTTCGGGTGTCCGCACTGTAAAAATTAAGCATGTACCCTGGTTTATAGCTAAGGATTCTTAGGCCTCACAGAGGTTGTAAGAGATCGTCAAAATGAATGGGGATGTGAGGGGGAAATATGTGGATTCTGGGTTTTAAAACAACATTGTTTTGGCAGCTACCCGATTTTAAACCCAAAATGTCCCTCCTCTAGAATAGCGATCCTTTACCAAAATAGCGGATGTAAATTCGAATGACTTAAAACTAAAAGTTACTGATTATGAGGGAAAAACCAGTACCAGCTCTAGAAAGAGCACCTTTATTTTAGTAACCCTACAAAGATTCATTATTCCAGGTGTTAAATTGACCGATAAAACGTTTTTGAAAATCGAAAAATTTACAGACGTTTGTGTGTCTGGGGGCCATTTTTGCAAAGGGTCTATTGTAGAATGTAATAGATATGAATATTACATGATCAAAGATGATTTTTTGATAAATTTTAATAGATAAATACTAGTGCTACTTTCTTAAAATTATGAACACCAGGTAATGTCAGGAAAAACGACTCGCCAATGAGATTACAAATCGTGTTTTCGAAAAATGCATCAATTTAATGTGTTTTGAGCGTTCAATCCTTGATCAGAAGTAGAGAAAAAAATTGCGGTCAAGAAAATGCAAAGAGAAGTGTCATTTCATTTAGCCGAGGATTAAAAAACATTCTTAATTGTTTCTGATGAACAAAATTACGAGAAGATTTATGGCAAAGAGCTGTGAAGCAAATTGATTCTTCAAAAATCGGCTATTTCGAAGATTCAGATGCGGTAATGAACACAGATTGTTCCCTTTGATTCTTACTATTTCTGTGCAAAATTTTAAGACCAACAAGCTATATTTTCATTTTGTTAATTTTTTTGCTTTAAAAATGCTGAAAGCAGAGACTTTTAATTTGTTTTGAAACTCTTTAGCGATAAGGGATTTGTGTTACTTTAGCTTCACGACGAAAGAAGGCAAAATACAATACATAATTTCAAATCAAACAGCAAAAAAAAAAAAAAAAAAAAAAACATTTTTTATATTTTTGACTGGCGGCAGTGAAAAACTAAATTCCAACGGGAAAACTCACAACTACAAAGTTTACAGAATATTGAGAATCTCAGTAAGACTGAGTACAATACAATGTTTACCTGCACTTGTGTTGTGACACACCGTAGAGAATAGTAAGGACAGCAAAATAATCTTCACGAGAATATCCATCTTTCCAAGTGGGGCTCTGAAAATAAAATGATATCATAAGAGAAAAGCGCATGGTTTCCACTTGTTTTTCTTCACAAACGTTGTCGTTGCGCTTCGTGAATATCTTAATAACGACTGGGGGACGCCCTTTCTATTTTTCCAGGTTTGAAATAAGCATCACATTTTGGTTTATTTAATTGTGTTTCAAAAAAAAAATCATGATCTGGTCTGATCTAAGTCAGGGCATGGCTGTCTCAAAGATGAAACCCTGAAACAACCTCTGGGCTGATCTAAGTCAGGGCACGACTAACTCACAGATAAAACCCTGAAACAAAACAAAAAATAAAAAATAAAAAATCTTTCGGTTTTTACGAGGATAGCACTAAATACCCAGTGGCTAACAAAACCTGTGGCCCTCGTTCCATGGTCGAACTGGAATTTAGATTTAAACAATCTCTGGGCTGAGTCAGAGGCAGCCCATATCTTGATGCGATGGGGAAAATGGGGTTTTAGGACAATATTCTAATGTTCTTAAGAGTTACCTCTGTGATGAAGAGCTTCCAGTTTTCTCCTTTTTATTGAGGGATGAGCGATGCAGCGTCGAGTGAGAAAACTAGTGATACAGCTCCAGGAGTGATGAAGCTTGTACACGTACTGCTCTTTGAGCGACTTCTGTCTCTGCCCGACTACACCTACAGCTTTACACTCCAAGGTGTATTTGATTCAGTTTGAGGAAGGCTTATAAAGGCTCGTCTATTTTGGGTTTAATAAAAATAAATTGTGTTGAAAATTGGTAGACTTGATTGAGAAACAATTTACCAACTTATATCGATTGCCAATAACTTCCCTGCGGGTATTAATGACTTATTAATTATTTTAGAAAAAGAATTAAAAGTTTGTTTAAGGTGGAACGACGATGAAAATTGAACCTAGCTTTTCCGAACGAGATGTTTTTTTTTTAATGACCAATTACCAAAAAACGTTTAGATAAAGAAAAAACCAATATATGGTGCATTCCAGGTGATCTCGCTTCTCCCAGGCCGAACGAATTCAGCCAATAAGCGAACATTTTGTTCGTAGCTCAATGCTTCCTAGCCCGAGGTTTTTGGCTCGATTTATAACACCTTTTGCTCGAAAATAAAGAAGTGAAAATAAAACTAATTCGTGCTAAGATTCCCCAAATACCTTTTAGAAATAGGATATTTAGTCGTCGTTAGTGGAAAATATTTCCGTTTGACAATTAAGAGACAATAGAAAACATGCACTTGGAGATCACCTGGTTTAACATAAAGTCTGGAATCTTTCACTGATTTTCACTAAATATATATTCATTTTCATCAGTTCGAATTTAAACTTACACTAATAGTGAACAGAATAAAAAATAGATATATGATCGTACCATACTGAAACGATATTTGGAATTTCGAGAACAATCGCACGTTTATGTCAGCTTACAGCGCCGTCTTGTTTGTTGCGTGACGTGTGACTAAGTGCCTTTGCCATGTGACGAAGCTGACAAAGTACTGAAAACTGAAGTTGTTGAAAATCTACGAAGTTTTTACTAACCTTTTGAACACTTATAGAAAATATAACATATACCTCATTTAAACATTCTTAAAGGGATTCTCATTTAAAAGAGAGTAAAAAAGCCTGCCATATGAAGCTGATAAAAAATTGAAAAACCGAAGCTGTTGAAAATCAACGAAGTCTTAATTAACCTTTTGAACACTTATAGATCACATACCTCATTTAAACATTCTTACTGCAATTCTCATTCAAAAAAAGAGAAAATTCTCTCGAATTCACGCCATTTGGGTTTTATATGCCAGCAAAGAAGGGACGACGTACGTGCTTGATTGCACTCATAATTACCGAAAGACGCCCATTAGTAAAATAACCTAGCTTTGAATATTAAGTTGTCGACAAACACTTTTTGACATCTAAAAGCATCTAAACTTAGTAAAACAGAGGAAAAGCAAAACAATTTTTCGTTGCCAGTTAGCAGTGTCGGTCTTTGTTTTTAAGTCGGAAAATGTAATTTACTAGATATTTCTGGATCAAGTAAAAGCTTTCTAAGACAAGAAAGTATTGATGAATTTTTCACTGGACACCAGCAAGTAGTGTATAGTTTGGTTAATGACTGCCCAAAACATGTCAAAAACACTTTCTTTCAAAGCAAGTAGGCTGAACAAAATCAAAAGCAATAAAAAAAAAATATAAAAAAAATGCTTTTAAATTAAAGCTGTTAAGTTCGAGTACAGCTGCCTTGAACGAGTCGCCAAAGATCAAACATGTTCTTTGGATATCACTGTTGAACTATAATTACCTCCAGAAGCTTAAATAATTTAAAATATTTTTTTGCTTAAATGGTGCATGAGGAATCTTAGGGTTATTATTTTCTCACAGTTGGTCCATCAGCTTAGGATCACAAAACGTGATAAACGTTTTGACTAACGGCCAGGCGATCTAACGATGCGAGCAAAGCATCAGATTTCCTGTTCTGAAAAAGAATCAATCCCATTATCCACCGCACTCTCAATTCACTTGAGTTTCATGTCGTCCATCTTGAACATAAGTTAAAAATAAGCGACTTTCTCACCAATAAACTGTTCTTGTTGAAAAGGAGCACTGTCAATAACAGATAAAATACTTTTCTTAAGGTTTAAAGCATTCTAGAGATTGAAAAGGACTGAAGAACAGCGGTAGATGTGGAAATTTTAGTAAATTTTGCCAAGGAATCGAGAAAGCCTTACGGCAGTTTCATGGAGATCGTTTCAACGGTATTTTTTATTAAAAAACCACCAATAATAACCTAACCGATGAAGATGTATATCTAGTCTTACCTAGACAACAAATTCGTTGAAGTAGAAACATGTTAGCCTTAAATCCTCGCCTAAGTGACACTTATCTTGCATTGTACTTGTATGCTATTTTGTTTTGTTTTGATTTCCCACTATTCAACAATGCTTGAAAAGACGCAAGGGATTGATTCTTTTTCAAAAAAGGGATTTTCAATTTGGTTGGTTAATCGTTTTTCCTTAGGTCACCTGGCTAATTACAAACCATGTTAATTATTTCTGATGTATTTTTCTTAACTGTTTTAGTCTTTTAATTCGCCGAAGAAGCCACTGGAATCTGAAAAGAAAAACAGGGGCCCCAGGCAACTAAGCCAGATCACAAGCAATTTTATCATGTGAAGAAAATATATTTTTCTAACTGTTTTGATAGATTTTATCTGAAATAAAATAGAATAAAAACCATTTATTTCATTTATATTTTATATATGAAATTTCATGTATCTTATATAGGAAACTATCTTTTTTTTTTTTTTCCAAAATTTGCCATCAAAAGTTATAAATATTGTCTGAAGGGAAACTGAATTATTACTTGTATTCTTACTGTATTCACAAACAATTTTGGTTTTGAAATGTCGAATAATATTTGATCTATTATACATTTTTTTCATATTTCATTCAACTTTATAGAAAAATTCATTGGATGACGAGGGGATTCCACGATGAATTTCACGAGTAAAAACGATATCGCACGAGTCGCGAAGCGACGAGTGCGATATCGTTTTTTCGAGTGAAACTCATTGTGGAATTCCCGAGTCAGACAATGAATTTTTCTTGAATCCCATATCACAAAATAATTGCTCTAAATAGCTGGGTTTATCGACGGTTTATTCAAACGTGAATTTTATGACGCGCGACTGAAAAGCCATTTCGTAGCTGAACACGATTAGCCAATAAGAAACAATCACAAATCTGAACGCTTCTTCATTTCATTCATTGCTTGTTGGTATAATTTTCAACCTCGTGGTGAAAAACAAACGTGTTTTAAAAGCGTCAACAAGTTAGTTTATTGACTTATAACGCTAAAGAAAAAATATTTCATACATCAGATTATCGAGAAAAATGCTTATGAGAAAACTATGGAGGCTTCTAAGCTTATTAGTTTTAGATGAAAGAAAGATCGACAAGACTATACAACTGACAAAGCAACAAGACAGTTGTTTTTTTCTTCATAAAGGATTACTTAATAGGTAAGTAGTAAGCTTAATCACTGGCTTAATAACTGTTTTACAAAGCGAAAAAAATGTTGTTATTCAATTTCATAACAATAATAGCAATAGTAAAAATTTTAAGTCATATTTGAATGATAAAGCACTCGCCTAAAAGTTGGCTAACGGTTTATCTTTCTTTTCTTCTAAGATGAACCAGGATTTACACTGGCATGGAGGTTGATTGAAATGTTCACAGGAGAGTTCTGGAAGTTCGCCTCTATAAATAACCTACTTACTGCTCCAGCTAAAAAGCCAGATGAATCAAATCTCTGCACTTGGGCTTGTGGCGTCGCTTGTGGCTGAGCTGAAGTTTGCATCTGACCTGTAGACACTGCTATCGCTGAACTACACGAAGGACTGTTGTACCCAGATGAGTTGTTTGTTGTTTTTGGGAAATTGAAAGTCATGTAGGAAAATAGCTTTTTGATGTAGAAAAGTTGTCAACAACAGCGACTCGGATGAGGATAAAAAGCAAGAGAAAGAAAAACAAAACGCGGGCTTCCTGATTTTTCATTGAATTCAACTTTTCAGACTGCTATCAAACATTCTTCGTTTTTATAGCAAAATTCGCTTATTAACAAAGTTAACTATTTCCATTTATATTCTTTGCAAACTAATCTTCTTTTTTGATTGTTTTTTTAATGCCATACGTTAAGAAAAAAGTGATAATAAGACAAAAGCAAATTTGTTTTGTGCGGGATCCCTGATCTTTCATTGAATTCAGCTTTGAAAGCGTTGGATTCCACGCTGAATCCTTCGCTATCTACGTCACATATTCGTCATCTCGGACCAATCAGCGCGCGAGTTTATTTTGTGATATGGGATTCTACAATAAACAACGTATGGAAACCATCGAAACTGCCTTTTTACAAAACGAAATTATGAGGCGATCTTATGTCCTAAATCAGACCTGGATTCTTTAAAATTTCTTTCTGGTCAATCTTTGACTATATAGAAAAAATAAGAAATATATATCTATTAATGCTGATCATGGCATAAAAATTGCCAAATGCAGCCAGACCTTTTTTTCCCTTGAATTGCGATTTTCTATTTAGAAATCCTGAGGAGGATCACCTCTATTAGTAGATACGCGGTAAGTGTGACAATGCTAGACACCGTCTCCTCGAGTTAATAATCTAGCCTTCATCTCGCTGTGTTTTTGCTGAACGAATAGAATAATAATACTATAGTTAGCTGTTTTTCCTTCAAATTCTAAATGTGTTTTTTGAATTTATTTCGTGGTAAAAATCTTATTAGAAAAAACCAGCTAAACAAAAACATGCAAGGCTCATAACTAGCTAGTTTGTTCAAAACTATAAAAACAAATTAAGCTTATTTTCTACTCAAAACACAATATGTAACGCCTTGAATTTTTCTAAATTCATATTTGTGGCCTTTCGTCGTATTTCAGCCTAAGGAGTTTTTAAGGAATTTTTAAATTTCACTCTAAAACGCTATATATACATATAATTAAATGAGGTTAAGAGCCAATCGTTTCGCCTAAACTAAACACGTGGCGTATTTTTTATACCTGGATAAAGGTCCATCAAACTAAAAGCTGGGGTTGGTTTTAAATATCTTATAACACGTGAGTGTTTTAAGTGCAGTTTAATTGTAGTTAAAAAACTCATGTTCATTAAACAGTTCTATATCTACAACAGTTCATCAAGTATAACTGGATTGTATGAGCACGTATATGAATATTTAATCAAGCCTACACTCTCCTGAAATCAACTTACGCAAAATGACCCTCTGTCTGATGAACCTCTATACCTTAAAAATAAAATGAAATAAAATAAAGGCAATGAAAATGTTTTATAGATCGGCTGATTGATAACAGTGTTCATAGTCTCGATCAATTATGCAATACCATTTTTTCTGTACTTGAAAAGTTCAATGAACTGAAGTCATGTGTATCTACCATTTAAAAAATAAATCGTCACTAAAATAACTCGGGGAAAAATGTCTATTTACGATAAAATATCGTCTGTAAAAAATCAAAGTTTAAATCAAACTATAAGACACAAGTCCTTCAGCGGATAAGTCTCTTATTGTCCCACTTTGAAGAATATTTGGTACTCGAAGGTACCGAATCATTCTACTAAAGATTTCTCTTCCAGAGGTTTGTACCTTCTGCAAGCGCTGCATTGTCGTTATGACACGCAAAAAGAAACCAAACCATTTTGAGACGCTAATCATCCTTACTTGCAGCTGAAGAGATGAATTGCGAATGACGCAGCTCAACGTGATCGAGTCGAAGGCATACGAAGGCGCCTTCGGCAGCCGCCATACGACTCATGTCTGACCACGGAGCACAGCTCAGATCGAATTAGGGTTGGTTTTTACGGAGGGAGAAAGACCGGACAACCGGGAGAAAAACCCTCGAAGCAACGGAGAGAACCAAAAAACTCAACTCACTTAAGGTGGGATCAAACCCGGGACCATAGCGGTGAGAGGCGAGAACTTACGCACTACGCCACCCTTGCTCCTCAGAACATGAAAAACCAAAACAAATCTAAATAACAAAGCATTTTTGTTTGTTATTAAACAAAGAAAGGTTTATCAAAAGCGTTATGCCCTAATAAGCCAATACAAATGTTAACTGCGCCTCCTGAGATTTCTATTCCTTACAGACGTCATATTGTTTAAAAGTAATTTTATTCATGAAACTCATGATATTCAAAACCTATAATGTGGCACCAGATTATACCGCAAAAATACATTTTTAAGTTTTATTATAGTCTTGAATAAAATAGTTCAAAAAAAATGTTATAGAATTTTCATGGCCTTCTTATGCCTTCGGCCTCGTGTTTATATCTCACGATAAAACACTCTTGCTCGTGTTTTAAATATTTATAACTTATTGCGATTTTGAACCGCCAAAACGGTTTATATTGGCGGCTAGTTGAAAGAAAATATATTTTCTTCCCACGCCGTCAATATAACCCGCATTGGCGGCTCAAAATCGCAATAAGTTTCGTTTCGCGATTTTTCTATTGCGCGGTAATTCTGAGCCGACACAACGGATGTATATTGGCGGCTCTCTCCCGATCAAACTTACAGGAGAATCTCGATACCACTTAATATCATTACATGATTATAGAAAATCGTGCGGCGCTTCATTTGTGGATAAGTGCCTCTCTCAAAGTGCATATAACTGTTCGCCAGTTTGTGTTTAACATGAAAGTTCTGACCCTAAAAATCCCATAATCAATGAAATCGCAACAGAATCAATTTTTTTTATTGATTATGTGATTTTTAGGGTCAGAACTTTCATATTAAATACAGACTGGCGAATCCTTATATGCACTTTAAAACAATTATAAATTTTAGACATAAGACGATTTTGTCCATTTTCATTCAAATATAATCACCTGTGTAATGATATTAAAATAATTATATAAAATAAATAATTAAGTGATTATCGGTGAATATGTAGCTTGACTTGTCTCGGTTAATCACTCGGATAATCACTTGGGCTTTTGGTGTATACTTGAGATGTGAACACGCCATTTTCGATATTCTGCTTGAGTTATCACACTTAAAGGGGCACTTGGATGAAAACGGCCCCATTTCCGAAATTCCGAATAATTCAAATATTTGTGGATAATATTACTCAATTATGATCAGGAAAAACAGATTTGCAAAACTTTTAGCCTGGGAGCCACTTGCAGTTGAGAAATTTTGGTTTAAAAACTAAAAGAACAATAGGGTTGAGTAAATGACGTCTGCTACTCACAATTTAGATGCTGAAAAAATAAACAATTTTTACCAACCACTTTTAACTGTGAAGAAAATATGTTGCTTGGATACTTTTATAGCAATATAGATAGGTTTAACCAAGTTTCAAATCATTTCCACTTTTCATCGATTTTCGTCCAAGTGCTCCTTTAAAGCAATTCAAGCCGAGGCTCTGGGCTAACAATTGAGTGATCCTAATATATTCTTTAGTTTCACCAGAGCCTCGTCCTGAATTTTGCTTTAATCGTGATCACTCAACCGGAATATCGAAAGTGGGCAATTATTTAATGCGCCTGCATTCTCTTAGTTATTTTTTTATTGGCATCTCCCAAAACACCCAAATTTTTTGGGTGTCGGAGGTTCAAGTGACCAGCCAGGGTTTTTTCTCCTATTGGTGAGACGGCTTTGGGAACGAGTTTGAATGAAATAAAGAAAGGTCGATACATATCAAAATATTTTGAATACAATGTGTAGTTTATACATTTATTCGCAGCAATTATATTGTATAATTTGTTTTAATCTATATTAGTGATTAGTATTCAACACTGATCATAGTTGTATCATAGTTTCTGTTTTTAATTTAGTGCTGAAGCATTCAAACATTGATACGAATCAAAATCGTTTTCAATATTTCTCATAATTACATTATCAATATTTATTCCGTAGTGATTAATATATTAATATTTGCGAAATGTTTGTTAATTTTTTTTATTTGGTGTAGCCCTGATAAAAGCTACTTAAGTAACTCTACTGAGTGACTCTACTTAGTGGGTTCGATTCCCATCTGGGACCTCAGAAATGTTCATATGAGTTCCCTGTCTGCGCCCTTATTTCCTATATATCTATCATTAGCATTAGTCTACAGACCTCGAGCTTAATATGACTGATTGCCTCGGTTCTCGGTTATTAACTCTTGCTTATTCCTGTGCTTATTTAGCCTTGACTGGCTTTCTGGTTAATAATCCCCTTCACAGTTCTATGCGCCACCTTGAAAGTTAGCCTTGCTTTTGTATTGAAGCAAGATGAGCCATGAGCTTACAATGATAGACTGTGAACTTTTTTAATTTATTGGACAAATATTTTCATGTCTCTATCATTGCAAGATCACCTAGCTCATGTCTCGCTTCGATGCAAAGGCGCGGCTACCTTTACCTTTCAAGATATTGCAGGGAACTGTGAAGAGTACTATTACAAATGGAACGAGTTGATGCAATTTTTCATGTACTACAAAAGAATTTAGGATATATAGATATTAATTGTATATTCGACTACTTTGTCGCTAAAACGAAAAACAAGACCTGTGACCAAAATACGAATACAATTTTAAACTGTGATATAAACAACAAAGTCTTTTTCTCTAGATTTTTTATGGTGACTGCTGCATCCCATCAAACACTTCTTTCAGATCTTCAAAATCTTTTTAGTGGACATCTTTCACATCTTTGGGGCAAGCATCTTTCATATCTTGTGGGGAACATCTTTAATTCACATATTTGTTGGGAACATCTTTCCTATCTTGGATAGGGACATCTTTCATATCTTGTGTGGAAACATCTTTAATTCACATCTTTGTTGGGAACAACTTTCAAATCTTGGGTGGGAACATCTTTAACATCTTGGGTGGGGCAATCTTTTACATCTTGGGTGGGACATCTTTAATTCACATCTTAGTTGGGAACATCTTTCACATTTTGGGTGGGAACATCTTTCACATCTTGGCTGCAAGCATCTTTCATATCTTGTGTGGGAACATCTTTCACATCTTGCGTGGGGACATCTTTCACATCTTGGATGGGGACATCTTTCATATTTTGGATGGGGACATCTTTCATATCTTGGATGGGGAAATCTTTCACATCTTGGGTGGGGACATCTTTCACATCTTGGGAGGGCACATCTTTCATATCTTTGTTGGGAACATCTTTCACATCTTGGGTGGGGACATCCTTCACATCTTGGGTGGAAACATATTTCATATCTTTGTTGGGAACATTTTTCACATCTTGGGTGGAGAAATCTTTCGCATCTTAAGTGGGGTCATCTTTAACATCTTGGTCGGGATATCTTTAATTCAAATCTTTGTTGGGAACATCTTTCACATCTTGCATAGGGACATCTTTCACATCTTGGATGGAACAACTTTAATTTCCATCGTTGTTGGGAACATCTTTCACATCTTGGGTAGGGACATCTTTCACATCTTTGATGGGACATCTTTAATTCAAATCTTTGTTGGGAACATCTTTCACATCTTGGGTGGGGACATCTTTCACATCTTGGATGGGAACATCTTTCAAATCTTGGGTGGGGAAATCTTTCACATCTTGGGTGGGAACATCTTTCACATCTTGGGTGGGAACATCTTTCACATCTTGGGTAGGGACATCTTTCACATCCTTGATGGGACATCTTTAATTCAAGTCTTTGTTGGGAACATCTTTCACATCTTGGATGGGAACATCTTTCATATCTAAGGTGGGTAAATCTTTCACATCTTGGGTGGGGACATCTTTCACATCTTGGGTGGGCACATCTTTCATATCTTTGTTGGGAACATCTTTCACATCTTGGGTGGGGTCATCTTTAACATCTTGGTCGGGACATCTTTAATTCAATTTTTTTTTGGGAACATATTTCACATCTTTCATAGGGACATCTTTCACATCTTGGATGGATCAACTTTAATTAAAATTGTAGTTTGGAACATCTTTCACATCTTGGGTAGGGACATCTTTCACATCTTGGATAGGACATCTTTAATTCAAATCTTTGTTGGGAACATCTTTCACATCTTGGATAGGACATCTTTAATTCAAATCTTTGTTGGGAACATCTTTCACATTTTGGGAAGGGACATCTTTCACATTTTGGAAGGGACATCTTTAATTCAAATCTTTGTTGGGAACATCTTTCACATCTTGGGTAGGGACATCTTTCACATCTTGGATGAGACATGTTTAATTCAAATATTTGTAAGGAAAATCTTTCACATCTCGGGTAGGGATATCTTTTACATCTTGGGTGAGGACATCTGTCAAGTCTTGGATGGGACCTTTTTAATTTACATCTTTGTTGGAAACATCTTTAACATCTTGTGTAGGGACATCTTTTACATCTTGGGCGGGGACGTCTTTCATATCTTCTGTGGAAACATGTTTATTTCCCATATTAGTTGGGAACACCTTTCACATCTTGGATGGGAACATCTTTCACATCTTGGATGGGACATCTTTAATTCACGTATTTGTTGAGAACATCTTTTACAACTTGGGTAGGGATATCTTTCACATCATCGGATGGAAAATCTTTCACATCTTGGGTAGGGACATCTTTCACATCTTGGACGGAGAAGTCTTTCACATCTTGGACGGAGAAGTCTTTCACATCTTGGGTGGGACATCGTTCACATCTTGGGTGGGAAAATCTTTCACATCTTGGGTGAGAAAATCTTTCACATCTTGGGTGGGACATCTATAATTCACATCTTTGTTGGGGACTTCTTTCACGTCTTGGGTGGGGACAGCTTTCACATCTTGGGTGGGAACAGCTTTCACATCTTGGGTGGAAACATCTTTCATATCTTTGTTGGGAACATTTTTCACATCTTTGGTGGGAACATATTTCACATCTTGGGAGGGACATCTTTACTTCACACGTTTTTTGGGAACATTTTTCACATCTTAGGTTGGGACATCTTTTAAATCTTTGTTGGGAACAAATTTCATATTTTGGGTGGGAACATCTTTCACATCTTGGATAAGAAGATTTTTCACATCCTTGTTGGGAACATCTTTCATATCTTTGTTGGGGACATCTTTCACATCTTGGGTGGAAACATCTTTCACATCTTGGGTGGGAACATCTTTCACAGGTTTTTTGTCATCAATAGGAAGGTTTTCTTTATCATTTGCTTCTGCAACATTTGCTTCTGCAACATTGTGGAAAAGATTCCGAGATTCTGTTGGTGGTTCTTGAGCGGACATATTGGTTACTTCACCAGGAGCATCGATGACAAGCTGGAGTATCTCGAGACAACATGTGGCACTACATTCTGGATTCTGCTTCAAAGCAAGTACTGTCGTCAAAACGTTTGAGATATACTTGACTGAAATAAAACATTAATGATAATTAAAACAATATTTGTATTTGTGCATGAGGAAATTACTTCAACCATATGTGAGAAGTCACTTATGTAAACCCTGTTCCTAAAGTACAGGAGAGAACCAAGCAATAACTCTAGCTTATCACTTAATTATATAGGATACATGTCGAGGCATCGGACCAACGATCATAGCCGCGATAGACAGTGCATCAGCTTTGAAAACGACGGCAAAATTAAATAGGCAGCTCTCAGTGTCATCGAGCGATTGTTGGAGAAGAAGAGCAACTGCTAAGTTCCCCCATTTTGTTAAATTGTGAATGAAATAAAATCTTGGTATTGCCTCCTGGAAGTGAAAAAACGTTTTGTATTAACTTTTGACTAAATACCTGCAACCAGAGCAATCACCAAGACATTTGCACCAACAAGAAAAACTGTAACTATAAGCGTATCGGTCTGGTTGTTGATGCCTGATGACGATTCTTCTTCTGGAATTTTCATCAGCATTCCGATGGTAAAGTTGACAGAACTTGACATCAGAGAGACCAGCTGCAGCCAGTGCTCAAATGCGTCTTCAATTGGTTTGGCATAAGCAAAAGCAACAGAGTATAGCCCAGATAAAATGGCAGTAACACCAAGACTTGTGCGGCTTTCGGCATTCATGAGTATTAGCATTGACGTGACCAAGATCTTCCGGACAACTTCAACAATCTCCCAGAACCAGCAATCTTGTGAGTAGTTTTCGTACAGAAAACGAGTCCCAACTAATATTGCACTCCTTTTGGCTTTGTCAACCCCAGCATTACGGCGAGCATATTTCAGGAGACAAAACATCCACAGTGGAAACCCGATACAATAGATTAAAGACGCTGAGCCAAAACTGCTATACATGCTATGTTTTGCTGAGTTACATTTGATCGAGTAATCAGCTTTGAGATAGGAATTGCATTGCACGTTGCCATAGGAACATATCTCTTGACAGGCAGCTGGTAGCATTTGGATGATGTGGGTACATGTCGATGGGAACGTGATAAACAGGATCAAGATCCAGAACCGATAGCTTTTCTCTTTATATTGACTTATTTGGATCTCTTGAGTTTCCTCTTCTTTTGTTCTGTACTTCACGTAACACTTTATGACAAAGTTGAAAACTGGCCCCATCAAGATGACAACCGCTGTGATGGTGACACTGAGAAGAAGTTGAGTATAAGCATCTGCTCTTATCGAATGACTGATGCAGTTCACAGGTGCTATGACCAAAAGATTAAACTGCACCATCTTGGCGTATTTCATGATAGTAACGACCAGTCCCGGCCAATTGATGTATGAGAAAGAGTCAAAAGTAGCCACCGAGACTTGATAGAACCCGATGACTATTTTAAGTCTGGCTAGAAAGATGTCCGTCAATGTCCGCGATGGGTTGTTTGGATCTCTTTTCTTCTCCCACAGAACAATGAAAACAAGAATAGCCATTGCTAGCGAAGCCATTACTATTTGTCCAATAATCCACGGTAAAGTTGGGCACTCTCGGCATTTGGTTAACACGTTGAAGTATCCCTTGCCACAAACAGCACACAGAGGACCTTCGTAGCCTTTGCCGCATTGTGAGTTACGCTTCCCTAAGCAAGATTCTGCGACTGGACAGGCGTAGACATTCGGTATGTTCTCTTCAAAGTTCTTTATTTTGTTCACAGCATTTGTAATCATCAAGTCATTTTTAAAAGCCTCGTATTGTTGCTGGGATTTCTTGCTCTGCCACACCCAATAGAATCCCGGCGCAAGATCGATAGTCTCATTCAGGCACACGTTGCCTTTGGTGCATATACTGCAAGGACCAAATCGATCAAGGCGGTAGTAGTTTTCCATGCATCTGCAAGCGCGAAACTTTGCATGTTCTTTGGGATTTGTACCTGTTAGTTAAAGAAATTTGTTTCAATAAGCAACTGATATGTTATTTGAGAGAGAGAGAATTTCGGATATTTTCAATTTAGGCATATGATATTGGTATATGATTAACATAGCGCTATTTCTTACTGCAGCACATTAGCGAATGAAATTGGGTTAGGTAGCTACCTGGTGGACATGATTGACAGTCTGTTAGGGATTTTCCTGGTGCAAGCTCAGGCTTTACATAAGATCCCCGTGGACACTGCTTGCAACCTAGATTATATGCTATTATGGTTGAATAACCCATCTCGTCCTGATAGAAGCCACCTGAAAGCATTTCAAAAAGGCAGTGTTTTATTTAATGAAGAACAAAACAAAATGTTCGATTTGTGAGTTAACCGTGCGCTGATTTAGATCAGCCCAAAACTCTTGATGGTTTCATGGCTCGATCTATGAGCTAGCCATGCCCTGACTTAGATCAGCCTAAAAGTTGTTTCATGGTTCGATGTGCGACTTAGCCCCATGCCCTGACTTAGACCAGTGCTAAATTATAAGCTTTACCTGGTGGGCAGAGTTCACAGCTTTGTCTTGAAGGTGACTGAAAGCTGCCTCTATTGCAAGGTTCACAGTCGAACGTGTCAAATGCCACTTGTCTACAGTTGTACCCAATTTTACCCAAGAAGGTTTTGGAATCCGTGTTCTGACCTCGGATCACAATGCCGGTGGTCGATTCTTTACTCTGTGACCTAACAGAAAAGACACCATTAAAAATGACCACTTATAAATACTGTGTAATCTTCGAATTAACTATAATCAGGAGTGAATATGACACAAACTTACACGATGTACGTTATGAGAGCTTTTGTTGGCCAAATGTTGAGTGGAATTGTCAACTGGGTGTCCAACAAATTTCTAGGGAAAAGAATACTGAGCCCTTCAAATGCCGGGTTTCAATGAACACATTTCCTGGCTCGTGTGGAATTTTTATTAGCTGAATTGCAGGAATTACTAATAGAATATACCCGCTTGCAGGACGTCGGATAGCAGCCCAACTTGGAGGGTAAAACAATAGCTTTAAATTCTCAGGAGTTCTAAATTCTTTTGTTTTGCCCTTCAAATTAAACTGCATTCCGACGTGCTGCAAGTAGTCTATTCTTTCTCAAATAATGAGATTGAAAGACTTTGAATTGAACTGTATTTGAATTGCATTGTCGAAGTTGTGCATTCGATTAAATGATTGTGTAATAGAGAAACACACGAAGTATTTTAGAAATTCAAAGATTGACTCTTTTATCATTAACGTCTACTTTATCTCATACAGCACATACGGCTACTTAGTGATCTAGCTGCTCACATGATTTTAAGACTTGGAAGAGATAGGAATGCCCCATCTTCAATAACTGTGAGCGGGTTTCCACTTAAAGATCTGTAAAAAGAACAAAAATACCTGTAAAACTTTTAACAAGTGCTGGACAAACCTTGAGAACAAGATATCAGTAAAACTCTATAAAACTCTCATAAGGTTCACTGGAGCATGAAACCACTTTTGGCCTACAATGAATACGGTGGTGCAAAACAGATCCATATGGCGCTCGTACTCTCCTATCACTTTCCCAATAATCCTTAGCCTAATGATTTGCTCTTCTTAAGGGCGTCGAACCCGATCGGGGAAAAACTGTCCGAATAATTAACATTATCCAATCAGATGCTCCTTGTAGCTTGTTCTATACTTAAAATGCTGATTATCAGCACGCATTTTCCTAGTTGATTTTGCACGTTGCTTACATTAAGAAGCCGAGTTAGTGTTACAGAACATTTTTTTGTTTTTTAAGTACTTATAAGGTACTTACATAACATTTAGCTTGGTGGCTCCTTTGAAGGTGTCGTTGATAATGCGTTCGATTCTGTTGTTATCAAGAAAACTAGAAAAAGGCCAAATCAGTTTGTAAAGTATCAATAGGTCGTAAAATGTATCCATCCATTCAAAGGTTGCCTAAACAAAGTGACCCTAAGGCGTTGATAGTAGGGCCTTTCTATTCCAGAACATATAAGTACCCCAGACAATAAAAGGCTATCCTTAAGACAACTTAAAGTGCACCTAACCCCTGATACGATACTTTCAGTATCGATTCTACATTAAGTGAATAGTTGAGTGGTAAACTATTTCTTTATTTGATTGTTACGTTGCGATGATAAATCCTTTATTATACTCGTGTCCATTCTATAACCTTTACTAAGGTGCACTTTTACGGGGATCTCGGTCGTCTTGAAAAATGCTGGTTAACATGGTTAAATTAAGTATAAAAATCAAGGCAATGACGTGCTCTGAAATTCAAAAGCATTTCCTTCGAATTGTAAAAGAGGCCTTGAATAAAAGTTCCTTCAGTCATAAGCAAAAACTAACTTAGTTATAAAGCCATGAATGCTCACATATTGGAAAGTTCTGCAATTTTCCTCATAAGCTGGAAGTTTTCCAGGGATCTGATACGATTGCTTCCAAAAAATCTAAACAAGAACGAGAATAAAAGTCAAGGTACTGCTAACTCACAGATCGAAACCTTAAACGACGTCTGGGGTGATCTTAGTCAGGGCACAGCAGAAAATACCTACATGTAGCCGATCAGGTGGTTTTTATTATTATTATTATTATTATTATTATTATTATTATTATTATTATTAATTATCTATAAAGTTGTGTTAAGTTATTTTTTTAGCGTTACTTACATTTGACCTAAAGGACTGCCATCAAAGCGTGGAATGGTCGAAAATTCATTTTGATGTATTACCCTACGTAATAAAATACAAAAAAGGTACGTTATCATCTTGTTTTCTTATTGAAAACTGCAAACACTGTGTAACACTTACAGGTTTGTCAGTATAATTAGACTAGAAAAAAATCCATCGGGTAGGTACTTGATACGGTTTCTGCTCAGTGTCCTGCATCATAAGAACTATTTCGTAAGATATTATAACACAAATTATTTGACCTACAACAAGCTACAATATTATTTGAATTGCAGCCAAATTTCATATATATTATATCTACATTTGAAGCATTTTTGTGTCTGACGTTTTTTCAGCCATAGAAATTTCGACTGTTCTCACTAGACTACATCAGAAATAAAAGCGAATAAAATAAAAAGAATAAAAACATTGTATGTATGCATTTAGGGATTATGTGTGGTGCAAGTGCAAACTTTTGGTTCAATTGCAAGCATGTTACACTTCTGGAATTTTCGGCTTACACTACCTTGCGTAACGAAACGAAACGAAATGGAATGTTGGAGTCTAAAAAAAAATTGACAAATAAAGCTTTTTCCTTGGGCTGTTAGCAGGCTTCATTTTGAATACCACAGGGGCCCCTGCTAACAAAAATGGCGCCTGCTAACAGCCCAAGGAAAAAGCTTTATTTGTCAAGTTATTCGGCTTATTCAAGAGATATAGCCAAAGAATCGCAAAGTTAGCACTAAGAGTGGGTAAACAGAAGGCTATTATTGTGAAACGTGTTTTAATGGCCTCGAAAGTGCGTTGGAAAGCTGCATGTACACGGTCTGTACAACAACCCAGGAAGAACACTATTTTACGTATAGCGAACGTAAACTATTGCAGAGAAAGTGAAGAAAAAGACTCTACACTTGAAGGTATATTATTGTACATTGAAAGTATATTATTACGAATTTAATTTATAAATATTTCGTTTCGTTTCGTTTCGTTCCGCAAAGTAGACTCCAACATTCTATTTCGTTTCGTTTCGTTCCGCAAAGTAGTGTAAGCCGGAATTTTCATTATATCTTAAATTCCATAATTTCTGTGTCTTCAGTCAATAAATATTAGTAGTTATTTAACTGAATAGGGCGAAATTTAGTCTGAAATAATAGAACGATTCCAAAAGTGCCCGATACAAATACACAATAGGTCTAAAGGCTATTCCTTAACTTACAGACTGAAAAGGGTTGTAAGATTAAAAAAGGTTCTGTTGTCGAGATGCGTAAGCTTGTTGCCATCCAAATTTCTGGGTAAAAATACAGTAATAATCAGTCAGAGCAAAGCAACCAACTAACTGCCCAATAAACCTTTTTTACTGATACGGCGGCCATCTTGAATTATATTGTTTTAAGTAAGACATTTTTGTGTGGTGTGGTGTGGTGTGGTGTGGTGTGGTGTGGTGTGGTGTGGTGTGGTGTGGTGTGGTGTGGTGTGGTGTGGTGTGGTGTGGTGTGGTGTGGTGTGGTGTGGTGTGGTGTGGTGTGGTGTGGTGTGGTGTGGTGTGGTGTGGTGTGGTGTGGTGTGGTGTGGTGTGGTGTGGTGTGGTGTGGTGTGGTGTGGTGTGGTGTGGTGTGGTGTGGTGTGGTGTGGTGTGGTGTGGTGTGGTGTGGTGTGGTGTGGTGTGGTGTGGTGTGGTGTGGTGTGGTGTGGTGTGGTGTGGTGTGGTGTGGTGTGGTGTGGTGTGGTGTGGTGTGGTGTGGTGTGGTGTGGTGTGGTGTGGTGTGGTGTGGTGTGGTGTGGTGTGGTGTGGTGTGGTGTGGTGTGGTGTGGTGTGGTGTGGTGTGGTGTGGTGTGGTGTGGTGTGGTGTGGTGTGGTGTGGTGTGGTGTGGTGTGGTGTGGTGTGGTGTGGTGTGGTGTGGTGTGGTGTGGTGTGGTGTGGTGTGGTGTGGTGTGGTGTGGTGTGGTGTGGTGTGGTGTGGTGTGGTGTGGTGTGGTGTGGTGTGGTGTGGTGTGGTGTGGTGTGGTGTGGTGTGGTGTGGTGTGGTGTGGTGTGGTGTGGTGTGGTGTGGTGTGGTGTGGTGTGGTGTGGTGTGGTGTGGTGTGGTGTGGTGTGGTGTGGTGTGGTGTGGTGTGGTGTGGTGTGGTGTGGTGTGGTGTGGTGTGGTGTGGTGTGGTGTGGTGTGGTGTGGTGTGGTGTGGTGTGGTGTGGTGTGGTGTGGTGTGGTGTGGTGTGGTGTGGTGTTAACGATAATTTTATCAACTGTACTTACACGTCTGTAAGAGAATGACAGTTTTTGAATGCCCCTGGTGCAATTGTTTCAATCATATTTTCTCTAAGGTTTCTGGAGAGGTATGTTGTGGTAAATATTAAATGCTGAGTTTATTATTGGATTATTCTCTTCGTCATCAGTGGTGTAGATGGAAGAGGGAAGAAGATGGGATAACAAAAGATATTTGTTTCAACAGGTTCACCTTCCCATAATACATTACGGCTTTGGGGGATAACCAAAAAAGCTATAGTGTACATACGATTTAAGTTAAATTTTCTGACACTTTTTGACCGGTTATCCCTAAGAAGCAAAGCATCATAGGGGATGTGAAAAGGCGAATTACTTGAACACTAACTCACATGGTATGTAACTCAACATTGTTACTGAAAATTCCTTCTTCTATACGACGTAGTTTATTGTTATCCAAGGTTCTAAGGAGAAAATGCACGAATATTACATCAGTTAGTTATTTTCTGTAAATGAAGGAAAGGAAACATTTTTCGTGCACGTAGTCCCATCACAAATCTTCTGGGCTTAGAGGCATATGCGCTCTGTGCCGCTGATTAAAACGAAGGCTTACATTTACGAATAGTCTGTGAATAAAGTGAATTAACAAAATGTGAGAGGACATTAAGACATGCATCGCTTGCGTCTAGCATGCATCATCTTTTCTCAAAGGTGTCGTGAGGGGGATCTGTGCAGTGACGTAGTGAGGGGGGCAAATGAGATCGATTGACTCCCCTAAAATTTTCAATTAAAGCCTTATTTTGCTCAATGGTTGATGCCAATGCCCCTGGCGTAGGGAGGGAGCGGGCACATGCCCCTCCTATATTAGATAATTGTTTGGTTTTTGTCTTAATTTTTGGGGGTGGGGTTGCCCCTCCCCCCTTTCCCAAATTTTCCTTTTTTATTCTAGATGTCCCCAGATACTCTTGTATCTAAAAGACATTTTTAGTTTGAGCTTAATGTTTTCCCAAGTTAGACCACGTGTCATACTGTCGAGAATAACATTCTTTGTTTGAGTTTTATCCGTATTCATGTGTCTTCTCATAAGCAAACGTTAAATAAAGATAGAATACTCTAGGGAATGACACGTGGTCTGAAATTGGAAAACATTACGTCCAAGGTAAAGAGGTCTATCACAGCAAGCCCGACACGATAATCATGAACGCAGACATGTATCTTGTATTAATAAGATCAAACACAATTCTACTTACATCCTAATACCTGTCTTAGTAAATATCCCAGGTACTAAATATTCTATTAGATTATTTTGAAGATCTCTGTGTCAATAAAAACAATAAAAACCATCCACAATAAAGAAACAATAAAGTTTTGCTGTAAGGAACATCTTGTGAGCCTTGCTTAAAGAAGTCTAATCAACTAGAATGCTCTTTTGTCATAGCATCTCTGCATCATTTTCCTCTTCAGTTTCTTTCTTACCTTTCACCGTTTCTTTTGTTCTTTCTTTTTTTTATGAAATTGATATTAATATTTATGCATTCCTAGATAATAAATCTTCTCTACAAATCGTTTACTCACAGGAAGTACAGGATTACGGTTTTTTTGAACCAATCCTTTCCAACACGTGAAATTCTATTATTTCCAAGATATCTGGTAAAGTATCCAAAAGATGAATGTAAGAATAGCAGTTGCAATACGTTAACGTTCCGTATCTTAATATTCAAACTTGATTGCGATACTTTAGCGGCATTGAATTCATGTATGGTACAAACACATGGATCACCAAATACATTTATTGTTAGGAACAAATTACTGTACCAAATATGACGTTCATCCCTTTCGGCAATAATATGAAAATGTTGTGGGTAGAAACACTACCCAACAATTTTATAATATAATCTAGAGCGCTATACCTACCGATCCTTTTGAGGTATAATGCAATTTTTTTTTATTCCAAATAGCCTTGTAATCGTTTTAGAATTTTAATATCGTGTCTTATATTGACAAAACGAATGGGAAACCGATCCAGCATTTGGTTGAACAGGAATCTGTAACACTATGGAAAATTGCCATAAAAAATCAAAGTTCGATATGTGTTCGTCACAGTTAAGACACCACCAAGAAAGTAAGGCCCAGTTCAAACGTCGATCACCTTATGAGCCGAATGCATTGAGAAAGAGGGATAATATCGACGTTTGAACTGGAAATAAGAATCACCAGGCCAGAAAATATGAACACACTTGGTCTAGTACCACTGAATAGTGAAAACTGAGAGAACGTTTTCTACGCAGGAGACGTCGACTAAAAGATACCAATGATAAAATGATGATTTAATACGCATTGAAAGCTCTGTGTAGAGATCCCATTTTGGAATTTGTTCTGCTTTCTAAAGCTTTTAATTCTCGAAAATTTGAATGAAAACTTGCAATATTGTAGCGATGAAATATTTCAAACTTTCCAGCATCTTGAATCTAGCTTAGTAACCTGGCATTTGATAAAGGAAGCCCAAAAAGTATAAAACCACAGGGATTCCGCCGAACGACAAAATATTGACCAAACTAAACGCAGTTATAAAGGTCTGGCGTTTTCTGCACAGACATAAGAATAGCTTTTTACTTAGGGCATTACAGTTGAATAGCATACTTAATTTTAATTGCGAGTACTTTTATACTCAAATTGGATCTATAGTTTTCCTTCAGATGGTAACACGAGCCATGATCAACTCAGTATACTGGACTTATTTTATTTTTTATCATCACGTCTTTTTCTTTTTCTTTTCTTTTTTTTTTTTTTTATAAAGCCATCGTTTGTATTTTTTATTAAGATTGGTATAATAATTCTATTTATTTATTATTGTTCCTTTATTCTTCTTTGCAGCCGTTTTTAAGATGACTGACTACTTTTGAACGTTCAATTTGAGTCCACGAATTGTGCGCGCACAAAAATCTCTCAAAACTGCATAACAACCTTCCACATTCTATTAAGGAACCATACACGTTTTGAACTTCAACAGGGAAAAAACCCAGAATTTTGCACGGACTCTATATTTTTCTTTAAATTTCCTAAAACAACAGGTAAAAATTAATCTTTTGAGAAAGTTTGAGAAAAATATGATTGTTAAAACTTATATAAAAAGCGTTTTATGTGATTTTGTTGTTGTCGTTTGAGTACGATTTTCGGTTGATTAGCATTACAAGAAGCTGAATTTTTAGCTTATTTCAAAAACTTTCTTCAAATATTTTTACTTAGCATTCAAAAACAATGTTTAAAGTAGATGTCCTGAGAAATTTACTTCCAGAGCTTCTTTAGTTTTTGAGTTATCAATTTTTGTGTCCAAAGCTTGTTTTCCGCCATTTTTCTTTCGAAATATTGTCAAGATGGTCATATTCAAAACTCATTATCCCAAAAACGAGCTCGTGACACCCCATTTTTCTTTTCATTTTTGGAATCAACGTTAAATTCTGTGTAAAATATATTTCTAAGAACATTTTGTAATTATTCTTTGCTAAAGTAGTCAGTCACCTTAAACTCCCTCCCCATTAAGTGATCCCATTATAGCACTTACAATCTTACTACCTTGATAACGCCATCGAATACTCCTTCCTGGATATCTTGTATTTTGTTACTTGTCAGATTTCTAAACATGTTATGCGAATATTTAGGATTATTATGTATTTAACTATAAAGATTTTTCGTGAAATGTTATCAAGGCTGGTGTAGCATTAGTGCTCTTTCCTCTCATGCATCCCTGGGTTCTGCTAAGGTTCGCCGGATTTCTGGCCTTACATGTGAGTATTGGTTGTAAGAAGGGGAGTTGATCAAGTGTCTTTTACAAGTAAAATGTCTTGGTATTTTTTCCTCGACTTTGGATAATCCAATTCGGCCCTCGATGGGAAAGGGAGGAGTGGAAGAGGTTGAGTTATGTTGTTTTAGGACAAGGAAATATACGTACAGTTCTAAGATATTGCTCAATCCTTGGAAAATTCCATTTTGGAGCACTTCGAAGCTATTTTCTGAAAGGCGTCTAGAAGCAATAAAATATAAAATCATATCTTCACCGCTTGAACCGCTAATGCAGTACCAGCGAGCAAAACCTACGTGCTAGGAGTGTTAAAGATCACATTCACAGTCCTTGAGTCCTTGAGCGAAAAACCAACGAAAATACATCGGCTTTCCTGTATTCTGATTGGCTACATTTTAAAGGATGTGTTTTAAAGTAATATCACATAACACTGAGTAAAAGTCGAACAAAAACCTTGCTTTACTTACAGGGTATTAATTGAGTTCACTTTCGCAAGAACTCCCTTTTTGATGTACGATATATTGTTATTTTGTAGATATCTTAAATGATACAATAAGACATTGGTTCATGATAAGAACGTCCTATCTTTCTAAGGCATCATCACCACCACCACCACCACCACCAACATCACCGGTACCACCACCATCACCATCACCACCACTAAATGCATCTGTGTAGATGTTTTGAACATCACTATGGACATATTTAATTACTCATTTTTTTTAAAAGAAGAAAAATAGTCAGTTTTCAAAAGCGTTTTTTGTGATTATTTGGTATTTCATCGAAAGTTTTGGCGTTTTGGCAAAAAATATTCCAAAACCTACGTCTCATGTCTTCTGTTTAGCAAAGTAGTGCTCCGCGATGCAAGGCTTGGACGTCAGTCAAACATTAGTCAAACAAGTTTTTTTCAAACGAAGCCACAAATGTTTCTTTCTTCATACATATAAAAGGATTAAGAAAATACGTACAGTTTTGATAACATTCGCATATCATTAAATGTGTTTTCTTGGATAGCACTAATGGCATTGTCAGAGAGGTCTCTGGAAAAAAAATCAAGTAAAATAATTAGAATAATGGACGACTTGCCTTAACAGGTTACGTGATTCTGCCCTGTTTAAATTGAGCAGTTGTGTGAGAATGACGAGCAGAAATGAAAATAACACCTCGATATTATTAACGAGGTGAAGTTTCAGCTCATAATGTTGACTATAGCAGAGATGACATTAAATATCGAAGGGGTCTATATGGCGCGCGGAATGGTTCAAAATTATTAATTCGATTGTAATTCAATTCTTGTTTGTCAATTGCGTTACTTCTCTTGAAAGTGTATAACTTATGTATCGATTGCATTAGATAACCATTCCATATGTCTTTGTCAATCATCACGCATACAAAACATTGGTCAATCCGGCACCAAAACTCTGTCGATCTCCAAAACTAAGTCTGTCGATTCAAAAACCTATGCTATCCAAAAAAACTCTGTCGATTCAAAAGCCTAGCTCTGTCGATTCAGCAAAAAAACTCGGCCAATCGCCAAAACTCTGTCGATTCAAAAACAACTCTGTCGATTCAAAAAATACTCTGTCGATTCAAAAAACTCTGTCGATTCAAAAAAAAAACTCGGTCGATTCAAAAAAACTCTGTCGATTCAAAAAAACTCGGTCAATCACCAAAACTCTGTCGATTCAGCAAAAAAACTGAGTAGTTCGACGCGTGATGATTGATAAAATAAACATGCTCAGTTATGTAATATATAGATTTAGGCACTGCCTAAAAGCGGAGCTCCCATAAATAGTATATTTAGTGCTAAAAGCGTGACAATTGTGTGACGCGGCATAACGCTGGTTATAGCGTTACCACATTGTTTGATTTTACCAGAATTCAGGAGGAAAAACTAAAAGAAAAACCATTATTTTAAGCCTTCAAAAGCATTAGAGAACTTTTCAATTCGAAGAATAATAATTATAGATTGTAGAACACATGAATACATGTATAGAACGAAGGATTTTATTCAGCAAATCTTAGTAATCAAAGTTGTAAGTTTTTTAGGTGGAAAGTAAACTACACTGAAAATTGTCGAAAAATATTACTGATAAGCTTAAGCTTACATTCACTTGAACTTCACACGTAAAAAGAGACACATTCATTAATGCAAGATAATAATTTTCTTTGTTAGTAAGTTGGTCTTTGTAAAGTATTTTTTTTAGATTTATTCTTAACTTTATTATCGAGCGAAAAATCTTACAAAAACATAAGCTTATCCATAAAAAAAAACAAGCTCATCATTTTTGCGATTGTGTAATAGTAATAGCTGGAAAAGCCCGATAAATAGCAAATATTTGGTGTAATATGTATTCCTTTTTCATATTTCATTCAACATTAGAATAAATTATCTATAAAAATGTCAAAATATTCATATGATTATGAAACTGGAATCTTGTTTTGACTTCGCGTAAGGTTCGCTGGCCGTCAAATATATTTTTTCAAAGAACCAAGTCTTTTTACTAAGTCTTAGCCTTTTTTCTTGAAATGGGATCAAAAACAAATAATCAAAGCTTCAAATATCGCTTTTTTGGTTCACAAGTAATGAAGAAAAAGATGATAAAAATCTAGAATGCAGTAAAAACGACAAACTATCCAAGTTTCTCTGACAATGTTTGCCGAACCAACGTCCTTGGCTTGTCTGAGAGTTTCTTCAGCTAGTTTACACATTTCTTGTCGATTTTTTACGAAATATTAGTTAAACTTAATGAATTTACCTTCCATGAAGTGTTTTCTACGAAACTGAAATATCACTCTTGCAGTATGATCAGGTTTTTCTGGTCTACAGGCCACTTTTTCTCTCACTGAAGTTTCAGTCACGAAACTTAATTCATCTTAAGATTAAGAATCTTCCCTCGCTTTCCCTCGCTAAATCTTCTTTAACAAGTCGCTAAAGTCGAAAAATTGTTTTTGTTCACTTTAAGACAGACATGACTTCGATTAAACGTATTTTTCGCATTGCAAAAATAAGAAAAAAAATACTTCTTGATCCATTGACTACATTATTGCAATTTTTCTGTGCATTTGTGAGTAAGCAAAGCGCGCGGGAACCCTGTGCAAAGTGGTACACGGACGTATGTACGTATGTATGTATGTATGTATGTATGGACAAATCAAGCCATGAAAAATCAAGTCGATGGGTTACCATTTTTTCTTAAGTATGGTGCTCCGCTCGCGCGGGCCTTCGGCCCGCGCGGGAGCTCCGCTAATATATCCCACGCGTGACCTTGATCGATGCTTTGTTGTTGTTGTTGATGATGTTTACTCCTATTTGAATGGACAGAGTTTTGGTGATTGACCGAGTTTTTACTGAATCGACAGAGTTTTGTTGAGTGACCGAGTTTTTTGCAGAATCGACAGAGTTTTGGCGATTGACCGAGTTTTTTTTTGAATCGACAGAGGTTTTTTTTTTGAATCGACAGAATTTTTTGAATCGACAGAGTATTTTTTGAATCGACAGAGTTGTTTTTGAATCGACAGAGTTTTTTGAATCGACAGAGTTTTTTGAATCGACAGAGTTTTGGCGATTGACCGAGTTTTTTTAATCGACATAGCTAGGCTTTTGAATCGAAGGAGTTTATTGAATCGACAGAGTTTGTTTGGATCGCATAGGTTTTTGAATCGACAGACTTAGTTTTGGAGATCGACAGAGTTTTGGTGCCGGATTGACCAATGTTTTGTATGCGTGATGATTGACAAAGACATATGGAATGGTTATCTAATGCAATCGATACGTAAGTTATACACTTTCAAGAGAAGTAACACAATTGACAAACAAGAATTGAATTACAATCGAAATAATAATTTTGAACCATTCCGCGCGCCATAGGTCTATAATAAATATTGCTAAGTAGTACTATCAATATTTCCTTATTTTCGCTATTTTATGTAAGTGCAACTTTTGTTATGTGTTTGCCAAATTCGAATTAGTAGAATAAACTTACAGAATATTGACGTTTCTAGTGCCATTGAAGACTCCTCCTGTCAGTTTTGTGATCTTGTTCCTGTTGAGATACCTGGAATATCGTAGTATAGCGATAGTTAGCACTCCCTGCAACCAACTCGAAACCTGGAAATCAACCAATCCACCAATCAAACGAACTAACGACAAAGAAAGAAACAACATAACAAACGAAGCAATTGGTGCACCAAACAGCCAAACAACCAAACAACCAAACAACCAAACAACCAAACAACCAAACAACCAAACAACCAAACAACCAAACAACCAAACAACCAAACAACCAAACAACCAAACAACCAAACAACCAAACAACCAAACAACCAAACAACCAAACAACCAAACAACCAAACAACCAAACAACCAAACAACCAAACAACCAAACAACCAAACAACCAAACAACCAAACAACCAAACAACCAAACAACCAAACAACCAAACAACCAAACAACCAAACAACCAAACAACCAAACAACCAAACAACCAAACAACCAAACAACCAAACAACCAAACAACCAAACAACCAAACAACCAAACAACCAAACAACCAAACAACCAAACAACCAAACAACCAAACAACCAAACAACCAAACAACCAAACAACCAAACAACCAAACAACCAAACAACCAAACAACCAAACAACCAAACAACCAAACAACCAAACAACCAAACAACCAAACAACCAAACAACCAAACAACCAAACAGCCAGTTGTGATGAAAAGGTAAATTTCACACTGTAAAAATAAGAAAGATCACTTGCTTACTTTTTGGACGCTAGTCCTTTACTCCGACGAAGGACTAGCGTCCGAAAAGTCAGTAAGTTTATGTTTCATATTTTTTACGTTGTCAAATTTACTTTTTTATCACAACTGTTTAATTAGAAACACCGACGCAGCACACACTAGCTTACCGCTAGTTATCATCTCTAACCAACCAACCAACCATCCAACCAACCACGATCAACTTAAACCACTGTTTTGAATAGTGTAGATTGTATGAGTAGTATAAGGCATGACATACAACTCTCTTAATCCTGTCAGCTCTCGGAACGTTCCAGGTATCAGTTCTTCAATGTTACACCCGGAAATATGCCTAAGCACGAAGAAACAAGATATCGAAGGGATTGTTAAAGCGGTAAAATTTTAGTCTCGGCTATTTTTGATTTGTTCCATGTAAAAAAAAAAACTCTTTATTCAAAGCAAAATATTGAACTCTTCTATAAAATGTTTTTTCATTTAGATAATTTTTTTGCAAGTACAGTTGCTAGATCGTACTCGCTACCGCCTTGATTGGTTGATTATGAGTTTGGTGTTTCAGAGTATAGACCACTTGCAGGACGTCGGAATACAGCTCGATTTGGAGAACAAATTAATAGGTTCCCCTTCACAGGAGAATTAAATTCTTTTCTTTTATCCTCTAAATTGAGCTGCTTTGACGTCACGTAAAAGGAGTCTGTAAAGTACGACAAGCAGTGACATATAGCACGGAATATCGCGCGGTTGTATAAGGCAGTTCAAAGTTCAAAAAAACAAAGAAGGTTTAAACAAAAGAAGGTGAAAAATTCGGGATCAAATCGAATGCGCACTGAAAACGATACTTAAACTCTGAAATGGCTTATAAAGTATATTGATGAATACACAAGTAAGCTCTACTTACAATTGGCCCAAATGTTTCAGTTTGGTAAAAAGACCTTTCAGTAAAAACGTTAAGGTGTTGTTGTCAATATACCTGAAATTAATTTTACGAGAGACTTTGGAAAAAGCTACACAAAGTTAAGAGGGCTCCAAACATAGGATAGTGTTGTGTACGTGAAAGAACATAAGACATAGTTCTTGAAAACATATTTCTACACTTTCTGAAAGTACGGTGACCAGGGGAATGACATAGGAAAACAAAGGGGTGTTAAAATATAATGTGTTGTGTTTTTGATTTTTCGCTGCTATAAATTAGCACACTTGTTATGACTGTAGCTCATTCTAAAAATTTATAAATATTTTTTTTTCCAGATTTTATTTTCGTTTAGTACTTTTATCTAAACCAGGCAACCTGTGGAGTAAACAAGCATTTTTCATATCATCATATCATCATCACACTTACAGAATAGCCAAATGCTCTAAATCTTTGAAAGCTCCTTGTCCGATAGCTTTGATTTTGTTGTTGCTAAGATCTCTAAAGAAAAGAAAACATGGCATCGTTAAACATACTGTTTCTGGAACCCAGAGCCAGTGGTCCGCTGTTAGAGAGACTCCCTCTTAACTCTCTTCAAAATTATTCCACATTTTTTCTCTATCATATGTGTTATATCAACTCCTTGAAAATAACAGTGCAGAAGAAAAAATATATACAGTTGAATATAATGAATGCTTACAGTTTTACGAGAGAACGCAGTGTCAGAAATTCGTCCCCTCTGATCCATTCAAGCTGATTATGTGACAGATCGCTGATAATTAGTAAACAAAAAACTTAATTTAAAGTCATTGCAACCTTCCACATTTTGTTCAAAAACGTGCAACCTATTTAAAGTAAGTTAGAGCGACTTCAGAATAAACTCTCTTAGCTTCAGTGTAATGTTTTCCCATTTCAGATAATGAGTCATTCGAATTCCCTAAATTATAATTTCTTTGTTTAACGGTTGCACACGAGAAGACACATGAATATGGATCCAACTAAAACAAAGAATCTTATTTTCAAGAGTGACACGTGGTTTGAAATGGGAAACATTACACCCAAGGTTAAGAGGTCTCTCTTGAAGTCTTAGGACTATCTTATTTTCGAGGAAGAAACATTACAGTCAATTTAACATCATGGCGTTACCTACGCGGTCTTACGTCAGCCGTAACTGTGGATTGTGATTGGATGTTTGAAATAAAAATAATGCAGAATGCACGTACATTAGCTAATCCAGTTAAGAATTGCTGGGTTTTAATCACATGATAAACGTTTTTGAATCTCATTATTATCTGAGTGTTCCAAATGGTGGTCATACACTAAACAGAAAGATTTATTTTGAAAACTTTGCATTTGTGGACGGAAACATAGAAGTTTATTGCTGAGAATTTTTACACAAAACTACGATTACGTGCAGATGGAATCAATAGTATAATAACACGTGAAATGCCCCAGCTCAGAAACTAGAGTGGAGCTTTCAGGAAAAAATCATGTTGCTGGGCAAAATAGTTACTATTTCCAGACTTATATATATAGACAGAAAGGGCGTACACGAGTTTAGTTCAGTCTTTAAGTGGTGTAACGATGATCCACTTACAGGTTTCGTAACTTTAACAACCTTTCGAATGTTCCCGGTTGAATGGTTTCAAGCTTGTTTTCTCGAAGGCCACTATAAAACCCACAGAATCATCTTTGTTTTACGAGTAGCACTTATAATAGCCAGTGGCTACCAAACTTGTGGCCCTCTTCCATGATCGAATTGGAATTTAGAAGTTGATTTAGTTGTGGAGGGAGAAAAACCGGAGAACCCGGAGAAAACCCTCGCCCAAGAAAAGGAGAGAAGCAACCAGAAACTCTATTCAAATACAAAAAAAATACCGACTCCGGTGGAACTCGAGCTCTGGTCGCCTTGGCGAGAGGTGAGCACTCTCACCTCTATGGCACCCGGGCTTTCCTGAATATTGGGGTTTGTCTTTTCTATACCATACAGTGCCGTAGCGCCCACAGATTTCCATTTTTCGTGATCACGTGTTGCTTTGTGCCCCTCCCCAGTTTTTCAAAGCTTGCTACGGCCCTGCCATAACTAAATCATATTATTAATATTTGTTGATGACGTAATCCCAGAACTCCTGCACGCATAAGTGATTAAGTTTGCCGCAGCATAGTAAGTTTAGTTTTGAGTTGCCATCCACAATAGCAGGACATAATTTGTAAGTAAGATATATTTTGCCTTATTTTACTTTTTTTTATTGTAATTTTCATGAAGCATGTATTCCTAGATTTTAGACTCAAAACTCACAATATTTACTATAGGATTAAGCATCGCATGTAAGCATAGTCTGTTGAGTCTCTCCTTTGATTCAAGGGTTTTTCTTCAGGTTATCTGGTTTCCCTACCTCTGCAATCGCAAAATCTAACATGATAAATTTCAATTCGATCTGTGAGTTACCCGTGCCCTGACTTTGATCAGCCAAAAATTGTTTCAGGGTTCTTTCTGTGAGTTCCCCGTGCCAGACTTTGATCAGCCCATGCTGAGGTTGTTTTCGGTTTTAATCTGTATCCATACATACATACATACATACATACATACATACATACATACATACATACATACATACATACATACATACATACATACATACATACATACATACATACATACATACATACATACATACATACATACATACATACATACATACATACATACATGCATGCATGCATGCATGCATGCATGCATACATACATACATACATACATACATACATACATACATACATACATACATACATACATACATACATACATACATACATACATACATACATAGTTTATTTAAACACGGTAAATCATCAGTAAAATATGTGTACAATAATAAAATAATAATATATAAAGTGATACATATATATGTAAAATCAAATTCGTCTACTGTTTTACAAGATTGCAGTGTGGAAATTCAATTCCATTATTCCATAAAGATTTTGTCAAGCTCGTTTTAAAATGCTTTATGGATTTCGATTTCTTTTCGATTTGGGGTAAGTCGTTCCATAAGATAGCTCCACTATAGCTGAAGCTGCGCTTTAGGTAATCGGTGCGAGGCTTTGGTATAGCAAGTTTCATATCTAAATCTCTAAGGTCATAATTTGTGCTATAATGGTCAAAGATATTGCTTAAGTACTGGGGAGCTTGAACATTTAAGCACTTAAACATTACCAACGCTTTTTGTTTGATCATCTGTGAGTTAGCCATGCCCTGACTTTGATCAGCCCAGAGGTTGTTTCAAGGTTTATTCTGTGAGTTACCCGTGCCTTGACTTTGATCAGCCCATGCAGAGGTTGCCAACCCTCAGTGTTTCAGGGTTTAATCTGTGAGTTAGTCATGCCCTGACTTTGATCAGCCCATGCAGAGGTTGTTTCAAGGTTTAATCTGTGAGATACCCGTGCCCTGACTTTGATCAGCCCATGCAGAGGTTGTTTCAAGGCTTCGATAAGATTCCTGTTTTGGTTTGGTTTATATTTGATTTTCATTGTTATGGCTTACATATATGTAATGCTATAGGAGCCGTTGAAGGCTGTTGCGGGTAACGTAGTTATTAGATTATATTGGAGAACCCTAGAAAATGTATAACAAAGAATGTTATAAATTTATTCAATATTCCTGCATGTTATTTTGTCCGGTTTTTAATTCTCTGTTGCTCGGGGTTAAAATAGCTCCACTCAAAAAACACATAGTAAGCCGCACTTAGATTGGATATTGACACTAGATATGGCCTTCTGTTACCATCCCAACTGGAATGATCCTAATAAAAGCATACAAAACAAATCATTCGTATAATATTATAGTCGTTCTCAATAACAATCCTTGGGTCGATCGATCGATGGACTTTGGGACGGCGTGGTTGTGGTCAGTGAATGTCAATAAGAGTTTCCCCTGACAATATATACTTACATTTCCGTTATCCCCGGTTTATGTTGAAACCAGGACTCTCCTATGGTTTCTAACCCATTTTCTTTTAAATCACTAAAAAGAAAAGACGTGACTGACATGTACATAATCAAACAAATGACATAATATCATTTCTGAGGTTTTAAGCTCATGATAAAACCAATTTGTGAAATGGATTCTTTTTTTTTTTTTTTTGGGGGGGGGGGGGGGGGGGTAATGACGTCATCACTCTTACGTAATTTATGACGTCATTTTTTTTTAAATTAAAAAAGCGTGCATTTGGTTGGTTTGACCCAAGAATAAGCGAAATCATAACCGACATGAATTGAAACAAAGTTAAGCATGGATTTTACTCTACGTTAAGCGGTTGGGGAAATATTTAGATTCGAAATTTTCAACATGATAAGCTAACCTGGTCTTTTCGCCGTTTTCAAAAAAAAAAAATGCTTACCTTTGTTCTAATTCATGTCAACTATGATTTCGCTTAATTTTGGGTCAAGCCGACGGAATGAACGCTTGTTTTTTTATTTTAGTATTAAACCTTTTTTTACTAACCGCTATATAGGAAGTCATGTTAATTGTAGTTCATTATATATACGTACAATGTAGCTAATGATTGTAGTCCCTCAAATGCTCTCGGATGAATATCTTGGATTTTGTTTCCGCCCATTTGCCTGCGAAAGATAATTGATAACTTGAACTTTTCTGGTATCAATACCAGCTGAGTTGACCTTTAGAACAAACTCAAGGTCAACCAATCAGAATTCATGATCCGACATCGTATTTTGATTAGCATTTAGTTATTCTGCCAAGAGAATTTAAAAAATACGAGTTCTTCCTCATTTAAATTAATCGTGAAAGCTAGTTGAACTCATGGCGGAATTTTATTTCAATCAACAAGAAAAGTCTACATTGTATACTCGAAAAATGTTCGAAAAATGCTAAACAAAAATAGTGACCCATAATTCCTTTCGGGGGAGGCAATCAACTCAGCTGGTATAGACTCTACTCCCATTCTTTTATTATGGCTTACAGAGCCTTTAAAGCTTTTGTTTCGTTGAATGCACATTTTTCCAAAGTGGTTATACGGTTATACATCAAATCCCTAGAAGCAAAGAAAAATGAATCATTTTAAACCAAATTTCATCCTCTTAGCTGAGAATAAGAATCATTTGAGTCGCATTGATGTATCTTTTTGAGAATTATTAGACCAAGTAAACACAGGAATAATAGCCAAGGGAATGTCATGTAATCTGAAATGGAAAAAGATCCTCGAAAGCTGTATGAGTTTACTCGTTATGACCCAAGTAACCATAGTTCTCGTTCTTCATTAGCACTTACAGGAAAACTACTGAACGGAGTCCTCTGAACGTTCCTGATTGAACAATTTGAATGCTATTGTTTTTTAGGTACCTATCCACAGAACAAAACACCAAACAAAAACACAAACACGCACACACACACACAAACACACACACAAACACACAAACACACACACAAAATAAAATAAAAAAAGAAAGAAAAAGAAAAATCATTAGCCTCATCTTTATCATTATCTTGTCTTTTGTTACAGACCCCTCGCAGTACTATTAAATGCAGTTCAATTAGCATGACAAAACTATATGTTTCCAATTCAAAGAAGATTGAAATTCTTTTGTTTTCTCCTGTCAATGAAGCTGCTTTTACCTCATATGGAAGGGGTCTATATCATCCAACATGGTGGCCATGTTTTTTGTTATATCATCCAACATGATGGTCATGTATTTTGACAACATTCATTATGGATTAACTTACAAACTATAAAGAGCATATAGCTCTTCAAATGCTCCTTCATCAATATCAGCAATTTTGTTATTCCGCAGAATTCTATAAAAAAAAGTGAAAAATGAAAAACAAATCTAGCGATCAAAAACAAATAGCCTGCTTTCTTCATTTCTTTATGTAATTGCATGATTTATTTGTGATATCTGGCATCAATACCAGTCATGAAATTGGAAAAATTTTGAAATAATTCTCAAGGCATTATACAGTTTTTTCCTGAATTCGATGTCTTTTAACTAAAGCTAGTACATATCGAAAAAAATAAAAAATCTATTGGTTTGTAATTTCGTAATTTCGACTGTTTTTCAAGTTGGAAATGTCAAAACTTAGCATTTTTCCTGAACTTTGTGACATTAAACTGTTTTCCAAGGAAGTTTATTTACTTTAGTACCTCTGAAAGCCTCTGTTTTTCATATTGCAGCCACCAGAATTAAACTAGACGTAACACTTTGAGAAGCGTTGTTTTCGTTCTAGACTTGCTGGGGAGTGCCGTGTTCAAGCTAACATAGCGCAAAATCTATGTCGATGACCCCCGATTTTTGTTGTTGTTCTGTTTTGTCCATCTCAAAAACTATCTATATGCAAAATTATAGGAAAATCTATCGGTTAAATTTGCGCGAGCCCATTGCCTTAAATTACAACAACTGCAACAAAGACATCTACATTAACAACAACAACAACAACTAGAAAAAATGTATATAAAAAGCTAAGGGTATTCTAGAAGCAGTTTTAGCCGTTTTAGGTAAATGTCAGTGGATAATTTGTAACTTATTTGCTGGTCTTGACTTGAGACTCGTCATAATAAGATTCAATTTTCAAGTCTGTCTTCAAAACTTCAAAAAAGTCGTCTTCGTTGAGCTATCTCATTTTGAATTTGAAAAAAAAAGTCCGATACTTCATATATATGACGTAAGTTTTTGTTATTTGTGTTTCAACCAGAGATGGATAATCTTGTACACAATTGTAGAGCTTCAACAGTACGAACAGCATGCTTTTGTGCGAGTTAATTTACTGGAGGTCATTTTTTCATTTCGCCGAACGAAGTCCACTTGATTTTCAATTTCTGGCAGAAAAAAAATTGCTTTTTTTTCGCCATTTCATTCTTAAAAGCCAACATTCCAGATGTCTTTCAAATATTCTTGGTCTTTTGTTCGTATTTTTAAATTCAAGTTCTTGTTTAAAGACAAAAATATTTACGCCAGTTTTTAAATTAGGCGATCTGCGTTGTTTTGGTGGTTGCCTTGGAAATGTAAAAAACAACTATTAGTCTCAGCCAATAAGATTGCAGAAATTTCTTAGTTCATATTATAACTCTTCCTTAACCATGAGTAAAAGAGACGTTCTCATGAATAATTCATAAGACTTTGTTCAAGTTGAAACGACCATAAACGTCACGTGTTATACTCCATAAAGTCTTCTTTATTAGTATTCTTTATAAACCTATTTCAATTAACGTTGATAACGGAGGATCTGAAATGTTCGATCTGAGACCTATCCATGTTTTTTTTGAAGCTGTTCAAATAGACCTTTCCCGAACTGCTTGACTAACCACATAACAAAAGATTCAAGTGGGGTTTTCAAATTCATACATTTACTGCAGTTTTCTGCTCCTGCATCACCTTGAATAGTTCAGTGCTCTCTGGTTAGTCAAGCGAATTTTGGAAAGGTCTATAAACTCGCCGTTGTGTTTTATCACGTACTAAAACCACTCGGCTACGCCTTGTGCTTTTATACCTGTAATATCATGATTACCTCGGGATCCATTGTTTCCAGAGGGATGTTTAAGGTCTAACATCCCCCTGGATGAATAGTGATGAGGGATATTTAGTCTAAATATCCCTCATGATTATATTCATGAGGGATATTTAGACTAAATATCCCTCATGAATATAATCATGAGGGATATTTAGACTAAATATCCCTCATGAATATAATCATGAGGGATATTTAGTCTAAATATCCCTCATCACTGTCCATGAGGCATGGTCCCTCATATGACAATCACCGGGACCATGGCTGGGTAGCATTTACCCAATCGAAAATTTTGCGCAATGACTCTGGACTACACACTATTGAACACCCCAGCACTTGTGGGATCCATTGAATAATCTTTGCGCATACGTTGACTAGCCGAGAATTTTTCTTACTATTTGTGACGTAATCAAGACGGTTTCAAAACACTTCATTAATACCGCTCTAGGCCAACCAAAGTGAATTAGAATAAAGCACCACGAATGAATGAATGCTGGTTCAATTCGCCATTGTCGCATTTAACAAAGGCGAATTCCCTTAAGTATGCCGCATATCAACAGCTTTGTAAAACTTTGTAATTTATGCATCGTACGAAAGCTAACATATTTCCTAAGAGCAGTTTTATTCCTTGGTAATCATAATATTACAAACTAATAGCATGAAATTTCGGGTGATTAGTGATTAAATGTCCCCTCAAGCCTCGGGAGGTTTAGTTAAAGTCCCTCCGCCTTCGGCGTCGGGACTTCAACAAAACCTCCCTCGGCTTTCGGGGACATTTAATCACTAATCACCCTCAAGTCATGCTATTACTTATAAATAAAACACTCCCACTCTATTTGTAAACAGTAAGTAATCATGAAAAGGAAAGCAGTCGCATTTTGGACGGAATATTACAGTGTGAACAATTTCGGCATTCCGGTGAAGATTCGTACTTTCAACTTCGTAATTCGATTCTTCTGCAAATCTCTGAAGAAGAAACATAAAGAAATGTTGGTGTTGTCAGTTCCACACAGGAAATACTTATTGATTGTTTTTCTTCGAATTGAATAAGTTTTCTGATGCTTTGAAGTCTCAAAATAATGATACTTTCTTTCAGTTTTTCCCCTCGCCTGTAAAACCTCGAGCGGAGAAAGGAGACTGCAAACAGACTGTAACTTCGCGTCACGCTGGTCAAGCTTTTAGCACTCGTTTTATCTTTTGAAAAATATTTTGAATAATCATAAACTCAGTATTAAAACACGTGGGTACCCTATGTTTGGTTCATCCAAGATGGAATAAATATAGTATAATTTTTTTTTTCATAATAGGATTTCTAAAATAAAAATGATTGATAAAAATTATATGTAAGCAAAGATAAGTATCCCTTCAGAACAATATTTTACACTTTTGAGGAAAAGAATTGGTAAAATAGATGGTCATAATAAGATACATAAAATTTATGATAAATAAAATCAAAATAGTGTTTACGTCATCGGTGTTTAGCGTTCATTATCTCGCTTAGATGTGTGGGAATCCCTTTTTTTTTTTTTTTTTTCGAATTCGCAATTAGAAGGCACCATCCTGAACAATACCTGGAGTTAAATGTGTGTTGTCATAAGGAAACAAAAGAACTGTTCTGATAAAGAGGGATACATGTATATATAAATATACATCAAGAATTCTCTATATTTTTTTTTTTTTTTTTTTTTCAGAAACGGTGTACATTTATATATTACAGTCTTGTCAATGAGTTCAGTCCTGTGAAAGCTCCTTCTTCAAACGTTTCTATCTGATTGTTTGAAAGTAATCTGAAGAAGAAACGACATAAAGATATTCTTAATTAAGATTACTACACTTGTTTTGTCAGTATTTTCATAGTGGCATAAAAGTGGACGAAAAAAGGCCCTAATTTTTAAAAGTTCGAATAATTCAATTTTTTTAGGATAATATGACTCAATTATGATTATGAAAACCAGATTGGCAATAATTGTAGCCTAGAAGCCACTTGCAGTTCAGAAATGTTGGTTTAAAAACTAAAAGAGCAATAGGGTTGAGTAAAAAAGACGTCATTTATTCACAATTTAGATGATGAAAAAAAATGATAACTTTTATCCGCCACTTTTGACAGCGAAGAAAATATGTTGCTTGGCTACTATTGGGACCATATGGATAAGTTTAACCAAGTTTCAAGGCATTTCTAATATTAATCGATTTTCATCAGTTATTGGAGTGGAATGGTTTGGAAACCTATTGTTCTAGGTTTTTGTTTGGCTAGCGATGTTGTTGAGAGTTTTGGACAACTTCGAACAGATCCCTGCAAAAGTTTCCTTTCTTCCTTCTCGTTAGTGGTGGGAAACAAGGAAACCTCTGCCAAGCAGGGTAGACCTATCGTTACTTGAATTGCACATCGCCCATATTGCATTTCGGGCTTTGATTCGAACCTGCTGATGTCTACCCATGATTTTGCTGGTCTCATCTTTGAATATTTTCAGCCAGGGGATTTTCAGGTGACTAACTTTTTTGAAATAAGTATACTGATATCGACTTTTTCTGGGGAGCGTCAGATCTTGTCTTGTATTACTTAATGATGAGTTATGTGGTTTGTGTAGTAAACTTACATTTCTGTTAAAAATGGAGCACCATTGAAGGTATTATTTTGCAGCAATTTTATGGCGTTGAAGTTCAGGTCTCTATAATGTAGGAAGAATAGAGACTGATGTAATAATGCAATTATTTAAAAATATATGTATATTAAGATATTTTGAAATATCGTAATTTCTTTTAAATTAGTTCAAACTCGATCACATTTTCAATCCATACTATTTTTTAGGTGTTCTTTCTTATGATGGGGATTGTTCGTAAATTAAATATAATTTGAGAGACTCGATCCAATCCTCTGCTTGTTTTGCCATCGGCTAATTTGGTTTAGATTCTACTTTACTCACAGTTTTTCAAATAATTGCAAGTCATAAAATGATCCTGGTTCAATTGATTCAATTGCATTCCATGACAAGTTTCTAAAAATATTGATGAGATAGATTAAGAGATTATTCTTGTCCTGTATGACGTTGATTTTTCGTGAAATTTAACTTGGAATAGACCTCTTTAGTTTCGTTGTTTGTTGTGCCCATTTCAGACCATGTGATGCCACACTTAGGATGAGTTGATTCTTTCATGTATAAATACTTAACAAATGAAACGTTTCTCAAGGGAATGTCATGTGGTCTGAAATGGGCAATTTTCATACGAAGCTTTTAAACATGTAAAGTCCCTCATCAGTCAGTACATTATATTCCTATGGCATACCGTCAAACTCTATAATGTGTAACAATGAACACGGAAAATAATAATTATTAAATCTACTTATACAATGACATTGCTGGTATCGAGCATTTAGAAGGATTGTATTAGCTATCAAGTGACATTTCGTTTGGTCTAAATGTCTTTTTTGGTGGACAACATTAATGAAATTGGCTGTATATAACTTACAGATATTGAAGACTTAAAACATCATTGAATACTCCTTTTTCGATATGTCGTAACTTGTTGCGTTGCAGTTGTCTGAAAAATACAATATATTTAATAAATTAAGTATTTTGGTCTCACAGTATACACAGAAATATTTCGCATATCGGGCTTATGGAAAACGAATATTTCTTTTCTCAATAACAAAAAAAAAGTGCTGAAATGCGCAAGCAAGCGCAAACGTTTTTCACAACACATCTACGCTGACTACGCATGTGTCATAGGTATTATCTAGTTTAATAAACAGGGTGCATTGTGGTCTAGCTAGGGTACAAACATCTTTTTTGATCGTGCCTTATATAGCGGTTTTTTGTACCCAAGCTAGACCACAATTCATCATGTTTATCGAACTCAGGAAATGCCAGAACTTCTCATTGAATGCATTGTGGTCTTGCATTGGTACAAACGTGGAACTTATATAAGAAGTACTAAACAAAAGATATTCGTACCAAGTGGTAGACCACGATATATCTCTTAGAATAGAAGTGCTACATTATTTCACTTACATTTCGTTCAAAAAGTCAAGTCCTTTAAACATGCCTGGCTTCAGCAGTTGAATGTCGTTTTCTCCAAATAATCTGTTAAATATAGTTAATGACTTTTTGGTCTGGCTTATTCCTTCCCTACTCTTCCCTTCCCTTCTGTTCCCTTCTGTTCCCTTCCCTTCCCTCTCTCTTCCCCTCTCCTCGCCTTTCCTTTTCCCTTCCCGTTTTTCTCCTCTCCTCTCTCCTACTCTCCTCTTCTCTTCCCTTATAAAATAGCTGTTCTCCTATTCTTAAAATCATATCATTCAGTTCTTATTCTTACAATTTTAAGGTGCGAGGAGGAATATTTTCAGGAATCGAGGATATGTTATGGCATGTCAATATCGTTGTCCAAAACCAGCCACGTTTGCATTCACATTTAGACGGGCAAGCTTTACAAGAACAGTAAGCAAACGTTCCGTTAAAAAACTAGTATTTTGAACATTCAAACTATACTTCTACTTAAAGTGCAGAGACACTCGAACCATGAATACTTCGATGCTTTCTTAACATTTTTTCATAATTATCCAATCAGCGATCTCCGTAAAAACAAAGGAATCAAATATTTGTAGCCGCCATCCAATCATAACAAACAGAAAATATTTAGAAGTTGTTTTTATTTTAAACTTCTCATCAGTGAGCTAATGAACTGCTAAATCGCATAATTTATGCCGTTAGTTGTGATTGGTTGAGGCCTAAAAATGTTTGATCTTTTTTTTCTATGGAGAGTGCTGATTGGATAGTTATGAAAAATGTCAACAAAAAAAACCCAAAATGTTATATGTCCCTCCTCTAGAATATATCCTTTGCCAAAATGGCGGATGCAAATTCGAATGACTTAAAACTAAAAGTTACTGATCATGAGTGAAAAACCAGTACCAGCACTAGAAAGAGCACCTTTACTTTAGTAACCCTACAAAGATTCATTATTCCAGGTGTTAAATTGGCTGAGAAAACGTTTTTTGAATATCGAAAAATTTACAGGCGTTTGTGTGTCTGGGGGTATACGTTAATTTTAACACATTTAAATTTTTGGCCACCATTTTGGCAAAGGGTCTATTGTAGAATATAATAGATATGAATATTACATGATCGAAGATCTTTTTTGATAATTTTTTCATGGATAAATAGCAGTGCCCTTTTCTCAAAATTATGAACACCAGGCAATGTCAGGAAAAACGACTCGCCAATGAGATCTTGTTTTCGAATCGTGTTTTCGAAAAATGCATCAATTTAATGTGTTGATAAGAAGTAGAGAAAAAAATTGCGGTCAAGAAAATGCAAAGAGACGTGTCATTTAGACGGGGATTAAAAAAACTTTTTTAATTGTTTCTGATATGATGAACAAAATTACGAGAACATTTGTGATAAAGTGCAGCGCCGTCTTACGAGCGTATGTAGTCATGCGATACGTAAACAAACGAGCTGTGAAGCAAATTATATCTTCAAAAATCGGCTATTTCCAAGATTCAGATGCGGTAATGAACACAGATTGTTCTCTTTGATTCTTACTGCTTCTTTGCAAAAGACCAACAAGCTATATTTTCTTTTTTTTATTTGTTTATTTATTTATTATATATATTTTTTATTTATTTATTTATTTCATTATTATTATTATTATTTTTTTTTTTTTTTGCGAAGCCAAATGAAACCACTTCCACATCCCACGCTGTATTTGGTTCAAAGTGATGAAAACAAAATGTCTCCCATTAAACGAAGAAAACTAGAACTGCTTAACAGTCTAAGAAAGTATATACTTCTACTGTTACAGAAAATTACTTAACATTCATGTTTACTTAGCTCTCTTAAGTTTTTTTAGATGAGAAATAGCGGAAATATCATTGAATTTGCTTTAAAAAAGGCTTTTGATTTCTTTTCAAACTCATTACCGATAAGGGATGTTGTGTTGCTTTAGTTTCCCGACGAAAAAAGGCAAAACATAATATACAATTTCAAAAAAGAAAAACAGATAAAAATGACAAAAAACAATTTTTATATTTTTGAATGGTGGCAGTGAAAAACCAAATTCCAACGGGAAAACTTGCAGCTACAGAGTTGAGAATCTCAGTTAGACTGAGTACAGTACAATGTTTACCTGCACTTGTATTGTGACACACCGTAGAGAATAGTAAGGACAGCAAAACAATCTTCACGAGAATATCCATGTTTCCATGTGGGACTCTGAAAAATAATATTATAAGAGAAAAGCCCATGAAATAGAAAAAAATAAATGCGATGGATCGTCGTATTTGCGTTCATTATACGTTTTAATTGAATTTAAGATAACTGCATACTATAGAAAAATGAAGCTATATAACTACGCCATATAACTCCATGAAACAGCACTTTTAGCTCATGATTACGATGTGTCCACGCACAAAAACCGCTTAAATCCGTTGAATAACCTTCTAACTTTCATTGAGAAACCGAGCTTGAACGAGAGTAGCACTTAATAGGCAGTTGCTAATCGACAAATATGTGGCTCTCATTCAGGATCCATAATATGTTGCGCGGGGCCCTTTACTTTCTCCCCCAAATTTTCAAGATTCTATGTATGAGAAAAGCTTCAATTAAGGAAATGAAATGGGGTTTTACTCATAAAGAATGGGGTGTATAAGTGTACAAAATGGGATTTTAGGAGAATACTTTAAGAGTTACCTCTGTGATGAGAAGCTTCCAATTTTCTCCTTTTTTATTGAAGGATGAGCGATGCAGCGTCGTGTGAGAAAACTAGTAATACAGCTCCAGGAGTGATGAAGCTTGTACACGTACTGCTCTTTAATCGACTTCTGTCTCTGCCCGACTACACCTACAGCTTTAGACTCCAAGGTGTATTTGATTCAGTTTGAGGGAGGCTTATCAAGGCTCGTCTATTTTGGGTTTAATTAAAATAAATTGTGTTGAAAATTGATAGACATGATTGAGAAACAACTTACCAACTGATATCGATTGCCAATAACTTCCCTGCGGGTATTAATGACTTATTAATTAGTTTAGAAAAAGAATTAAAAGTTTGTTTAAAGTGCGACGACGATGAAAATTGAACCTAGCTTTTCCGAACGAGATGTTTTTTTAAATGACAAATTACCAAAAAAAGTTAAGAGAAAGAGAAACCCGATGTAAAAAAATTGAAGAACAAAAATATAATAGCTCAGATTCTGAGTTGAATTGTCTAAGAATATCGTCCGCCATTAATCCATCTCGTTCATACCTGTGAGTTCAGTTACTCAACGCTTTGCTTTTAGCATCCAGGTTTAGGACTTATTGCTACATTCTTGCTCCACAACGCGTCTTCTTGGCTTTATTTTCAAGAAATAAACTTCAATTACAGAAGGCATCCACATATGACAACAAGCCATGAGGGTTATCAATAGTGACAAACTGACGTCACAAAGAGGCCGTTTGAATAATGGCGGAAAGTGTGAATGCTATGAGTATGTCAAAAACGTAAAAATATTAAATTCGTTGATTTCATCGTCGTCCCACTTTAAAAAACGAACCAAATATGGTGCATTCCAGGTGATCTCGCTTCTCTCAGACCGAACGAATTCAGCCAATAAGCGAACATTTTGTTCGTAGCTCAATGCTTCCTAGTCCAAGGTGTTTGGCTCGATTTATAACACCTTTTGCTCGAAAATAAAGAAGTGAAAATAAAACTAATTCGTGCTAAGATTCGCCAAATACCTCTTAGAAATAGCATATTTAGTATAAATAGCCTGCACTGTGAAGCTGTAAAGTATTGAAAACCGAAGCTGTTGAAAATCTACGAAGTTTTAATTAACCTTTTGAACTTTTATAGATAATATACCTCACTTAAGAGGGGATGTCAGCAAAAATCGAACATACGCCGGCAACAGTCAAAAATTCGATTCCACTCATATTTTGGTATTAGGTAGGCCTATGTGCGAGATATATCATGGTATGTTTCATTTGTCGAAATATGGCTTCATTTCCGAGAAAAACGAGAAAAACGAATTTGTCAATAATTGACCCTTTGAGAGAGCCAAAATATACTCCAACTTCGGAAGGCTTGCGTGCCTTTGCAAAAATATCTAAATGTTTAATTCTTAAACAACTGTTTTATATGATGTTTTAACTTTAAAAAGCTAAAATTTCATTGTCTTCCAATAAATTTATAATGGTGAAAACAATTTATTTACCAGGGTACGTTGACGTCTTGTGAAAAGTAACGACTTTTCAAAAAATGTGTTCACCATGTGCTAAATAAAATAAAAGACCGATATTAAGAAAATGAAAAGTCGAAATAATATTCTAACCGTGACTAAAAGCTTTTTTGGGGGTTTTTATTCTGGGACGAGAAATAAAAATTTAAAGTTGGAGAAATTTGTTATACTTGGCGAGACTTTTAATGTTGACTGTTTTAAAATCTATCTAACAGCCCGTGGTAAACACATTTTTTCTTTTTATTTCTTTCTTCTTAAAGCGTATACGTTCATAATTACTGTCCGTAAAAATCCTTGTTGGTGCAGTAAAGCCTACTTCTATAAAAGCTGAAACGTAGAAGGATCATATTTCCAGTAGATTTTTCCTTTAGTAAATGCGAACGTGACATGTACATTCGTGACTCGGCGTTATCAAAGGCCACACCTAATTCTTTGTAGAATGCCGCGTCTCCTGACTCCTTGGTCACACTTATGGTCACGCAACGGCTATTTGTAAAAGAACCCGCTTCGACTCTCATCTAGAAAAATTGCATCTTTCTTAGAGCTAATTTCAATTGTATTAATCCACACCATGTAGTGTTACTGCAGTAGCTTCAGGTGGTACTTTGCTATCTTACGATATTTTGCTCTTTTAGGTAATTGTAAAAATCATTTGATTGAGCGCACCGGCCGCCGTTCTTTGAAATTTCTCCAACTTTGAATTTTTATTTCTCGTCGCAGAATAAAAACCCCCAAAAAAGCTTTTAGTCACAGTTAGAATATTATTTCGACTTTTTATTTCCTAATATCGGTCTTTTATTTTATTTAGCACATGGTGAAAACATTTTTTGAAAATTCTTTACTTTTCACAAGGCGTCAAAGTAACCTGGTAAATAAATTGTTTTCACCATTATAAATTTATTGGAAGACAATGAAATTTCAGCTTTTTAAAGTTATAATATCATATAAAACAGTTGTTTAAGAATTAAACATGTACATATTTTATCAAAGGCACGCAAGCCCTCCGAAGTTGGAGTATATTTTGGCTCTCTCAAAGGGTCAATTATTGAAAATTCGTTTTTCTCGTTTTTCTCGGAAATGAAGCCATATTTCGACAAATGAAACATACCATGATATATCTCGCACATAGGCCTACCTAATACCAAAATATGAGTGGAATCGAATTTTTGACTGTTGCCGGCAAATTTTGATTTTGTTTGATTTTTGCTGACATCTTCTCTTAAACATTCTACCAGCGATTCTCATTCAAAAGTACAAATATTTCTTTTAAATTAAAGCTGTTCAGTTCGAGTACAGCTGCCTTGAACAAGTCGCCAAAGATCAAAAATGTTCTTTGGATATCAGTGTTGAATTATAATTACCTCCTGAAGGTTTTTTTTGTTTTTGTTTAAATGGTGAGGAATCTTAGTGTTAATTTTTTCTCAGAATTGGTCCATCAGATCCGTTCGTCCGTCTTGACTAACCCAGGTGATCTGACGGTGCGAGCAAAGCATGATTTCCGTTTCTGAAAAAGAATCAATCCCATCATCCACCGTACGCTCAAATCACTTGAGTTTCATGGGGTCTATCTTGAACATAAGTTGAATATAAGCGACTTTCTTGCCAATAAATAGTTTCTTGTTGAAAAGGAGACACTCTCGATAACAGATAAAATAATTTTCTTCAGGTTTAAAGCATTCTACAGATTGAAAAGGACCAAAAAGCAGCGAAAGATGTGGAAATTTAGTAAATATTTCCAAGGAATCGAGAAACCTTTACGGCAGTTTCATCGAGATCGTTTCAAGGTAATTCTTTATTAAAAACATCACTAATAACCTAACCGATGAAGATATATTCCTAGTCTCATCTAGACAACATATTCTTTGAAGTAGAAACATTTTGAGTCTTAAATTCTCGGCTAAATGACACTTCTCCTTGCATTGTAGTTGTATGCCATTTTGTTTTGTTTTGGTTTCCCCCTATTCATCATTGATTGGGTTGGATTGGATTGATTCTTTTTCAGAAAAAATTTTCAATCTGATTGGCTAATTGTTTTTCCTTAGATCATCTGGCTAATTCCAAACCATGTTAGTTATTTCTGATGTATTTTTCTTAACTGTTTCAGTCTTTTAATTCGCCGAAGAAGCCACTGGAATCTGAAAAGAAAAACAGGGGCCCCAGGCAACTAAGCCTGATCACAAGCAACTTTATCACGTGAAGAAAATATATTTTTCTAACTGTTTTGATAGATTTTATCTAAAATAAAATAGAATAAGAAAACATCTGTGTTATTTACATTTTATATATGAAAGTTTATGTATCTTATATAGGAAACCATCGTTCTTATTTTATTTATCCAAAATTTGTCTTCAAAAGTTGAATTCTAACGTTATTCACAAACAATTTTGTTTTTGAAATGGCGAATAATATTTGATGCATTATGCATTCTTTTTCATATTTCATTCAATTTTATAATAAACTATATATTGAAATATTAAAACTATTGAAGTGAAAAACGTCTTCTCAAATACCATCCAAACTGCCTTTTTTACAAAGCGAAATTATGAGGGATATTATGCTTCAAACCACACCTGGATTCTTGAAAATTATTTTCTGGTCAATCTTTGACTACATAGAAAAAATGTAAAAAAAAAATATTTATTAATGCTGATCATGGCATTTAAATTGCCAAATGCAGCCAGACCTCTTTTTTCCCCCTTGAATTGCGATTTTCTATTTACAAATCCTGAGGAGGATCACCTCTATTAGTAGATACGCGGTAAGTGTGCGCGCTGACAATGCTAGACACCGTCTCCTTGAGTTAATAATCAGGCCTTCATCTCGCTGTGTTTTTTGCAGAACGAATAGAAATTTGCTTAATAACATTATAAGTTAGCTGTTTTTCCTTCAAATTCTAATTATGTTTTTTGAATTCATTTCGTGGTAAAAACCTTATTAAAAAAACAGCTAAATGAAAACATGCAAAGCCTCATAACTAGCTAGTTTGTTCAAAACTACAAAAACAAATTAAGCTTATTTTCTACTCAAAACATAATATATTACGACTTGAATTTTTCTAAATTCATACCTATGGCCTTTTTTTGTATTTCAGCCAAAAAGGTTTTTGGAATTTTTACTATTTCACTCTAAAACGCACTGGTAAAACGCGAATTTATAGCCGCCATCTTTGTTTCAACATTATCCCGAGTTTTGGAAGTGAATATCATCCATTCTCAAACTCATTAATAATTCATGAGCTAATCAACCAATGCGAGCGCACCTTTCGTACCACGTGCATGGGTTTGAAACCCCAATGAAACACGATTTTAGGTTGGTCGGTGTTTGAAATATTTTAATCACTAGTGATGAAAATGTTTCTAAATTTACATAGTGGCGGGAAATCTCAAAATAATTATCCCCTAGTTACCAACCTCCCTCTGTATTTCCAGTATGCTTTCCTCTATCTTTCTGTCTATCTAACTATCTAATTTACAGTTCTGTTTTACTTTTTTCCCCGACGTTACCGAGTCTCGAATCTGCGACCCTTGGAGTTGAAGTCCCTCGTTATACCAGCTAAGCTATTGGTGAATTCGTTGGCAAACTAGTGTTGAACAACATTTTTATTCCCACGCCACCAAATACTCGGCATATGTTGATCAGAAATTACACTTAAGAGAATACAACTGCTTCACTCCAGTGAGCACTCCGTAACACTTCTTATAAGCCCTACAGTATTTCGAAATCGACTAAATTCCGCACGAGAGGAATTCAAAAGAACTCTCATAATCCCAGGCAACATAATGAATGACGTACAATAGTATAAAGAACTATCTCCATTCCTGCATAATGAATTATTTTCTCGATTGAGAAGTAATTCCAAAAACTCGTGCTTCGTGTTTCATTTGGGTTTCCAAACACTCGAAAACCATTAAAAAGCACGAGGCCGCAGGCCTCGTGCTTTCAAATGTTTTCTCGTGTTTAGAAACCCTAATGAAACACTCGTACTCGTTGTTGAAATATTACTTCAATGAACTTTTGAAGTCGTGAAGTTGACCGTCGTCCCTAATTGCTTCTAAACCTATGTAAATCCCGCACTGACCAATTATCATTTCGAGGGAGGGGAGCCTCGACGTATTAAAAAAAGTTTATTTGATACTTTACATTTTCAAGAATGATTTTATTTTACTGACGATAATTGTTACATCATGTTGTACATATTGATGTGTATTGATTCTTAAAAGTTTTTTTGAGTTTTAGTTTCGATTTTTCTGACCGAAAAAAATCATTCGTACCCTACTCTACTGAGGCAGGTTTTGGTGCGCATTTTTTTTTTCCTTTCATGGGCTATGCGGCTAACAACTTGAGCTTTTTAGCTTTGTGCTGATTGGCTAGTTATATTTTCTTGTATCATATAGCTAGTCACTTAATAACACCAATTCAGTTTTTGTCAGAAATTACATTTTTGTTTTTCATTCTACAAGCTCTCCAGATTCACTGTCAGATGAGTAATCTTTGTGTCCATCGCGTTAATTTCATTTAAATGGGAATTTTGCTTCTCTTTCGCGTTAATTTTCTTCATTTGAAAGTATTTTTGCCCTCAATTCGCGTTAATTTAAGTCGCGCTAATTTCTAATACTTTAATTTCGAAATACACCTAATTGCAAAAACGTTGTCATACAACATTTGAACCGTTGTAGTTTCAAGATTAGGAATAAATTAAAAGTACAAAAGAAAGAGTTCTGCTTCAATGATCTTCTTTTGTACTTTTAATTTATTCCTAATCCACTAAACTACAAATGTTCAAATGTTGTATGACAACGTTTTTGCAAGTATGTGTAGCTTTGAAATAGCATTGATTTGATTTTGTATCATTAAAATATTGTTTTGATTAGACGTTTCAAGTAATTCTTCTAGTCTATTATTCCACCTAGAAATGCTTGATTCGAGATTTATTTATCAACTGTTATGACGTTTAAAAGAATAAGTGGTTTATGAGGTTAAATTCCTAGTTGCTTATAGAACGATTTGGATTCCTTTAGTCATGGAGCTTTCCTTACAACTGATGCAGTGAATATAATAACTGCTGCAAGGCTCCATCTTTTAAGTTCTGTTTTTCTTGCTTTGTTTGCCGCCAGAAGGCAGACATGCAAGGCTTTTGTACTTTGAAAAATACATTCGCATTTGAATATATTGTCATCGCCAACTATTCCGGTCTTGTGCGCCCGTTTTGCGTCAGCGGTAATCATAATAAATGCACTAGATTGGTCCTCTTTTTTACATATTCTAGGCTGTTAATATCTTCATCTTTTAAAGCATTCTGGAGCTTAGTAAGATCTAAATTTGTCAAGAAATTCGACATGAAGAAGGCAGTGTTGTTTTGAAAAAAATAAATTTTCCCGCAAACGTCTCTGAATTTCGCGAGCATTTTCACCGGAAGTAAAATTGTCACAGGTTTAACTCCTGACAACATAATTCGCTTTGCAATAATCTCAGAATGAATTGCGGCATTGGAAAGCTGAGTTTCTGATTTGAATTTTGGTACCAAGATTGTCCTACTTTTCTCGTTTTTTCGGGTAAAAAATCGCTCATGATTTCGGACTGTGACGTGAACAAGAGACAGCGGAGACTGATGATGAACCAGGTTTGGGACTTTTCAATTCTTATGCGTTTTTAGACGAAAAAACGAAAAGTAAATATTCTTGTTTTGAGCTTCACAATTTGGTATTTGATTATCAAACGGATCTAGTTTATTGATCCGGTCCGGCAAATGAAATTCCAATCCTTGAAGTATACTTACCAGACTTGTTTTTTTCCTTATTTTCATCAAATTTCACTATAAGCACAAAGGAATGTATGGGATGAAAGGCCTTCGTGGAGACAAGTTGAAACGAAAAGTAAAATGTTAACATTACAACTGAATTTTTATGATTCTGAGGCCATCTCATGTTGCTTAATAAAATTTCACTCCGGCAAACTGCAGGTATTTATTATTTATATTCTTATTTGCGATATTAGTTATGATCCCCATACATTTCCTTACAAAATTCAGTAGCCATTTTGTAAAGCATTTATTATGATTACCGCTGACGCATCGCGGGCGCATGGCTGGAATAGTTGGCGATGTAAATTTCACTCTTTTTCACCAGAAAAAAAATATATTTCTCGCAACTTCGTATTAGTTCTATCTTGATCATAATTTTAAATAAAAACAAGGTTATTTTTCTTAACTTAACATCATAGCCAAATCTTGAATTTCATTTAAAAAATATCTTAGAGAAAATTTGTAAAACTAACCAAATTGCAGAAAGTTAAACGATTTTTATTCCAGCAAGAGCGATCAGTGCGTGAGAAGTTTCACTGGTAAGGTAAAAATATCGATTTGATTTTTTGAGGGGGTTTGTGATACGGTGCCATGTAAAAGTCATATTTTAAGGTGTTGTCTTAAACAGCAGCATAAATAGCGAAACGTGTCTTCTAAAGTGTGGAAAATGGATATGTGTGTATAATGAAATATAATTGATGAAGATGGATAAAATATTAATAAAAACATGGGGAGAAAGTAGAATTTTCAATCAGTCAAATTCAGTGCACATGTAGTCAATTCTTTTAAAATTAAGTCTAAAAGTTATGTATCACTTAATGGAAAATAGGCCCGGGGGGGGGGGGGGGGGGGACTCGGAGGTCGAAGGGACGGGGATGCTCGCAGTCCCTTTTAGGGGTTGAAATCGAGGTTTCGGTCCCGCTTAGGGTGTTATGAACGAGAGCTGAGTTTTGTGGTCCCTTTTAGGGGTTTTAGAATAAACAGCAACAACAATGCTTCTTTTCAACGATGTTTGTATATGACGAGGTCGTCATAAACTCATACGAGCAGAATGCGTTTGATGTTAATAAATTAAATCGAGAAACCCAGCCTTGGATACGTTTTTGCTTGGTCCCTCTTAGGGGTAGAATTTTATCCCTGCCACGCCCATAAACTGACAACTCAGGTCCCTTTTAGGGTCCATTTTTAAGATTTTCGGCGAGCATCCCCACCCTCTTTCAATAGGGAGTCCCCCCCCCCCGGGAAAATAGGATTAACTTTTAGTAAAAAAAGACTTTTTTTTTTTCCTTTTGCAATGGAGTTTTTGCTGGTTCAGAGCTTAATCTTTAGCGTGAAATATAACTCATGAAGATAGTTAAAATATTGATAAACCATTGAGAGAGAGTCGAATTTTCAAGTTATGTAACTTAACTATATCAAGTAACACTCATTGTGTAATAGGATTCAGTTCTGAGTAAAAAGTCATATTATTTTTTCTTCAGTGCCTCTTTTTCTATTGCTTGTGCAATGCATGTGATTGCAGGAGTTTTTGCTGCTTCTGAACTTTAAAATCTTTTGCTTGCTTCTCAGCAGCCATATAACTCACATCTCAAAGAGGGATGACCATGAAAAGCCTTCATGACAATCCTTACATAGCGGGCTTTTATTGGAATGTTGAGAACATTGCTAACGACGGTGTTTGAGTAAGTGTTACCGGTAAATTCCTGAAACAGAATGAAATACCGAATTAAAACTAGTCTATTCAACTTAGTATATAGAAATGTTGAATATTTCTTAAATTTACGATTGGTGCCATATTTTGCAATTGACAGCCAGTCGCTGGAAAAGCAAACTGAATATCCAACGTGGAGTATGCCAAATTTTCCACTGAAAACTTCTAACATCCAAGAAGAAAACCAAAAGATATTTTAGACTATAAAAGTATTATCACAACTTACCTTGGTACAAGTTCCTGGGTAGTTGACCCAAGCAATATTGTTTTCACTGTACGCCAAGCTGTACTTGGTGATATACTGTGAATTACTTGCTCTACCTTGTGTTGCTACTTTGGTAATGGTCTTCACTTCACCAAGGTCAATCTGCAGGTATTCACCAGGAGTTTTACTTCCAGCAGACCAACATCCTCTATCGCTTGCGGTAGGAACCCGGTGAAGTCGAGCAAACCAGGGGGAATGCTTAGTAGGAGAGTAAGAAGAAGAAGCGGTGATTTGGGAATCTAAGATACTTCCATCTTGCATCCCAAGCGCTCCGCCACACCCTGAAAAAGGTAAAATAAAATATTCTGTTAGGTTTGGTTAGTTCCGCCTATTCTTTTGTTTAGTCTTGTTAATATCAGCAAAAAAGGATATCACTGTGTAGGTCCAGTCTTTACTTTAAACATAAATAGCCTAGTTTAGTCAATTGATCATTAAATCAATTCAAAAAAACCTCCCCAGCAATACTTCTAAAATTTTGCAAAAATCAACCGAAAGAGGAGTTTTCTTGCATAAAATTATTTCTTCTTTTAAAGATTATTTAAAAAATTCATGCTTTTATTCTTTTCTTCTTACCATCAGGCGTGGTGGTTGTGCAGTTTTGGATCTCTGTGTCAAGAACCGCATGGTCAACACAAGGGTTAGCAAAGGGAGGCTCGGGAAGGTCGTACGTCTTCACACGTTTTCTTGCATAATCAGGACACCTCAGGTCAAAAGTACAATTGGACCACGTGCTCCAGGTTTGGGCTAAAACTAATAATATAATAATAAACTATATGTATAAGTCAGAATAATAAGAGTTAATTATAAATCAAGAGACCATGAAGGACAGAGAGGGACTCTCCAGTATCACCTTTGGGATATCGGTATCCCTCGACAGTTATTTTTAGATTTTGCGTACCGGTACTACCGGTGACCCCTTCCGCTTCAGGTTACTAGTCGCGTGAGGGTCGTTGAAGCAATATGGCGGCCGGTGGAGAAGTGAAAATTATTTTCGTGACTAAAGTGTATTTCGAAAACACAGGAAAATGCTATTTTTATAGAATCTTAAGTATAAGGAAAGGGGTCACCGTAAATACATTACAATCAAGTGCGATAATAAAACTCCAAGTTTATTCGATGAATTTGATTCCAAGTCCGATGAGAGCAGCAATTTACAACCGAACAATTTTAAAGTGCCAAAAATATCCCCTTTTTTTTTTTTTTTTTTTTCATTTTATCAAGTTTTCAAATATATTTTCCAGCTTTGAAAGACTTCGAAAACTGATTAAGTCATCAGTCAACCAACAAAATTTTACTTAAGCCGTTGTATTTTTGATTAGCTTGTGAGATGACAAGACGGTGAAAAGTCAGTTGAAAACAGAATTTTTTGTAGGTTTTGAACTGCTCTAATTGGCTTAGCTTTTCTTGTACTGGTAGTAAAAACAAAAGCTCCAGATGCAGAATCTGTTATATTCATAAACTCTACACGCCATGTGCTTACACTCGAGAGTCCTTTATTATCACGTGACTCTGACTCATGCATAACTTAGCATACATTACATCTCCTTTTTTTTTTTTTTTTTTTTGAAAACTGAACTTTAACGTCTTAAGGTTTGGATCAGACTGGTGTCCAAAATAATAATAACACAGTTATAGTTCATTGTTCATAGTCTTGAAATTTCTGTGGTGGCTTGACCACCCTTCCAGACCGTGTGGTCACTGGGGATTGTTGTGCCTTCGCTAGTAGCTTGCTGAGCAGGTTTTTTCCGACTTCACTTTTTGTGTTGACAGTTGGTTGTTCTGTATCTGTTTGGCTTGCTCTTGCCTGTTCCTTCTTTGGGGAATTGCTGACCAGTGTAGAACTTGTATTCTTGTCATTTGTTGATACAACCGTTGCCTTGTCCCTTCCTGTAGGTGTTGGTTGTGACATCATCTCAGGTATAATATTGGAACCGGTATGTGACTTGTCACTGTGTAAGTCTCTCCTGTTTCGCCGGTACAATCTTCCATCAGGAGTTTGTACTACATACGAACGGGGTGAGCTGTGTTGATTGCTTACTTTGGCTGGCATCCACTTCTTTCCTTGTTGGATCCTAACTGGGTCACCTCGTTGTAAGCTATGCAGTTCTCTTCCACTATTCTTATTGTAGTAGTAGGCTTGGGAAGCTTGTCTTGCTTGTAGCTGTGTCTTGATCACTGCAGAGTCTGCGGGTTTCAGCAGTGCGGCTGTGGTTGGCAATGTTGTCTTAAGCCTCCTTCCCATCATCAGTTGAGCTGGTGATTTGTTTACTTGCTCAAGCGGTGTGTTTCTGTAGTCCAAAATGGCTAAGTATGGATCCTTAGCTTTCTTTAGGACATTCTTCACTGTTTGCACACACCTTTCTGCCTCTCCATTTGACTGGGGGTAATGAGGGCTTGAAGTAGTGTGTCTGAAGTTATACTGTACTGCAAAATTCTGCACTTGCAAATTGTGGCCCATTATCTGAAACCACTTCATCCGGTATGCCATATCTCGATATCTGGCTCTTTAGCTGGACTATGACATGCTTGCTGGTAAGTCCATCCAGTCTTGCAATTTCAGGCCACTTGGAATAATAGTCAACAGTTAGCAAATAAGTGGCACCGTTGTATTCAAAAAGATCTGCTCCGATCTTTGACCAAGGTCGTTCTGGAATCTCTGTTGTTATCATTGGCTCTTTGGGATTGCTCCTTTGGTACTGACAGCAGGTAGGGCATTTAGATACCTTCTCTTCTATTTGGCTTGACATTCCCGGCCAAAATAGTACGTCTCTAGCCCTTTGCTTGCATTTGACTATACCAAGGTGAGATTCGTGGATCTTTTCCAGCATTTGTCTTCTGAGCTGGTGTAGGACTATGACTTTGTGTCCCTTGAACAGAAGGCCGTCGATACATGAGATCTCGTCTCTATGGTTCCAATACTGCCGGATATCAGTAGGGAGCTCTGCCTTTGTGGCTGGCCATCCATCTAAGACTGCATCTTGTAGCTTGACCATTACTTGGTCCTCTGCTGTTGCTCGTTGGAATTGCTTGTACTTGTCAGTGCTTATTGGCAGATGTACATTTAACAGTACCTCATTAACATCATACTCTTCTTCCAGAGGTTCTGTTGTTTCTGGGAGGTAGGATCTGCTTAATGCATCACTGATGTACATTACTTTACCTGGCTTGTAGATTACCTTGTAGTCGTACCTCATCATCTTCATCATCATACGTTGGATCCTGGGTGGTGCTAGATGAACCGGTCTGTTTAGAATGTATTCTAGAGGCTTGTGATCTGATTCTATTGTCACAGTTCGCCCGTATAAGTACTGATGGAACTTCTGTAGACCGTATGCGACTGCTAATGTCTCTTTCTCTATCTGTGCGTATTTCTGTTGGGCTTCAGTAAGCGCTCTTGATGCATAGGCAATGGGTTTCTCATTCTGGCTTATTACTGTTCCTAAACCCTTTGAGCTAGCATCTACTTGCAGGGTGATGAGCCCTTCTGGGTCATAGAAACCAAGAACTGGGGCTTGGGATGCTAATTGTTTCAACTTATTGAAACTCTCCTCTTGGGGATCTTCCCAGTGCCAAGCTACATTTTTCACTAGAAGCTCTCTCAATGGTGCACTCACTTCAGATAGGTTAGGTATGAACTTTGCAAGGTACTGTATGAATCCAAGAAATGTTCTCAGCTCCTTGACATTAGATGGTGCATTCATGGATTCAACTGCTCTCACCTTTTCTGGGTCTGGCTTGATTCCATCTTTGGACAATACATGACCTATGTATTGCACTTCTTCTCTCTTTACTTTGCACTTCTTTAAGCTGAGCTTTAGATTTGACTCTCTTGCTCTGTCTAAGACCTGTCTGAGGCTCTGGTCATGCTCCTTTTCCTCTGTGCCCCACACCAAGATATCATCTACCACTACTTCTGTATGTGGGATACCATTCATGAGGTCTGTCATAATTTTCTGAAAGACCTCTGGGGCTGACTTGATACCAAATGGTAGTCTATTGAATCTGTATCTACCAAATGGCGTGTTGACAGTGCACAGCTTGGAGCTTGTCTCATCTAACTTGATCTGCCAGAAGCCTGATGTAGCATCTAGCACACTAAAGATCTTTGCATCTTTTATCCCAGCTAGCACTTCTTCAATCGACTTCATGGGATAATGTTCTCTCTTTATGGCTGTGTTTAGATCTCTAGGATCAATGCATATACGCACCTTGTTGGGTTTTACAACTGTAACCATACTACTAACCCATTCAGTTGGTTCTGTCTGTCTGGAGACTACTCCTAATTCCTCCATTCTGTCAAGTTCCTCTTTGACCTTGTCTCTTATGGCCAGTGGAACTTTTCTGGGTGGTTGTACCACAGGCTTTACTCTTGGGTCTAATTGAATCTTGTGCTCTCCAGGCAGGCAGACTAGTCCTTGAAACACATCAGGATACTCACGTAGGATCTCTGGGAGGCTTTTACTGGGCTCTTTTTGTGGTTTTCCCTTGTCGTCTGTCTTCGGATTATCTGTGCTTTCTGTTACATTCTGCACATTGTGCACTCTTTTGATCAGTCCCAGTCGTTTACATGACTGTGCTCCTATAATGGTTTGTGCATCTTGCTCTATGACCTGGAATTCCAGCCAGTAATCTTGTCTTTTGTGGTGACACTTGAGTTGTACTTTCCCAATAGGGTGTATGACATGTCCTGAGAAGGTTCTCAGTCGGGAATTGGCTTTCTGCATTGGCTGTTGGACTTTAAGCTTCTTCAAGCCATTAGTGGAAATAATATTGCACATTGATCCTGTATCTAGTTGCACCTTGCAGGATTGCTGATTTATTTGGAGTGTTTCAGTCAATTCATCAGCAAAGTTGACTGTATTCACCTGTGTTTGTGTTATTTTGTCAATACAGCCTGCATAAAAATCTTCTTCTATGTCTTCATAATCATCATCACTTTCCTCATCTATATTATGAACATCTGATGACTGGCACATCTTTGCAAAGTGATTAGGCTTTTTGCATTTTAAGCATTCCTTACCATAAGCAGGGCATTTATTGTATTCATGTCTGTTACCACATCTTGAACAGGGTTTTCGTGTGTTGGCACTTGACCTAGTACTTTTAGATTGCTTAGCCTCTGGAGTTTTCATCTTCCCTGGCAGTCTTTCTCATTGCCAGAAATATGGGACATGAGCCTGCTCATACATGCGCAATGATGCGTTTCAGCTTACAAAATAGCCGCCGAGTCTTATAGGAAATGTATGGGGAATAAAGAGCTTCCTCTATTTACGGCGAATAGGGCTTTATTTCCTCTGAGCTCCACATCGCGACAAACAACCCACCCTACAAGCTACTAAATAAGCGTAAAATGATCATTGAATCATGCGACATATTGGTTCCCGGACTACTTGCCTTCGAAAGGCTTCGAAAGCTCTAGATTCCATACATCGTCTATAAATCTGGCCACACTTGACCTCAAAATCGTCTTATTTGAGCTCGAAAAAATTTAAAAGTAAAAGAGCTCCACCTCGATATCACCAAACGAGTGTTTAATAAATCCAAAACCGCTCAAAATAGACAGCATGCCTTCAGAATGTAGGTTCCCAAGAAGCTTGAAGTTAGGTTAAATTTTAAGCGATTCGACGCGTTGTTAGCTCGTAGTTTTCAGTTAAAAATGACAAGAAACCACAGAGAACTGCTCCAAACAGCTTCAAAACCCCCTAAATATCGCCATTTTGTTTTTCCAAGCTCCTATTGACTGCTGAGATACAATAAGGAAGCTTAAAGTAACGATTTACTTTTGAAACTTGTTTCTTGTCCTTCATGGGCTTCCTGTGGTGAGGCTTATCAACAGAAAAATAATAGTTGTTCTTTTGATTGTCAAGTAACTATTTTTTGGCAAGAATTGTTTTACTAACATTATAGTTGAATATAAATATGTGCTTGGAAACCATGTAGTTATATTTTTCCTCTAGAAAACCACTTCATTTTCATTCATGCGTAACACCGCTGACAATGTCCAATATTTCTGGCAATGTTTGGTATTGCGTTTCTTATCTTCCTGTCTTCTTATATTGTTAACTTGTTCGGCTCCGGCCATCGATTTAAGCTGTGCTTGTGAGATTTCTTGTGTTCTTGCAATGTCTATTGCTTTCTGTAGGGTTAACTCCGAACCTTGTTTGATCAACTCTTCTCTTACTTTAACTGATTTACATCCAAACACGATTCTGTCTCTAATCATGTCATCTTGATCTGTATATCTACAGTGTCTGACTAGGAGCTTTAATTCAGTAATATATTGGTCAAAGGATTCGTTTTCCCCTTGTACTCTCTCGTTGAACTTGTATCTGGTGAACACAACATTTGACTTGGGCTCTACGTGTGCTTCATATTTATTGTAGTAGGTTTCCAGCTTTTTCTTTTCCTCTGCTGTAAGGCTCCACGTATTATATATATCACGGCCTTTATCACCTACCCAAATCATCAGATAACTGCACTATTCCTCTTCGGATTTCTTGTATAACGGCCCTGAAAACATAAATTCCACATGCTGCTTGAATGTTCGCCACGAACTCGGCAAATCGACGCTGTTCCAATCCATTTTCGGGACTCCTGCTCCTGTTATCGCTTCCATGTTTCTTTAAGTTTCTATTTCATTGATTTTCCTATTCTAATGTTAATTTTTTCAAGAGAAAACTACAGTTCTGACACCATGTTATATTCATAAACTCTACACGCCATGTGCTTACACTCGAGAGTCCTTTATTATCACGTGACTCTGACTCATGCATAACTTAGCATACATTACAGAATCCAAGCTTTTGTTTTCAGTGAAAGCTTTCTGATTAAAAACATTTTGTTTTGCTGTTTTCATTCAACTTGTGGGAGCCGTTAGTCGTTTTCATTCAACAATTTGAATGTCAAATTCAAACTCTTGTGAATGCTTGTGAAGTAATTGAATTTTTTTCGTTTAAATTAATCGATGTACTTTTAAGAGTGTTTGCAAAAAAAATTAATTCAGTTAGCCTGTGGTCTTAAATTGGAAGGATTTTTTTTCTTCACTCAAAGTGAATTATTATTATAATTTTTTTTTCGTGTTTCTGGAAACGTTTTGTGATTACAGAAATCTTTTACAAATTTTGATTGGCTTGAACTTCGAAAAACTTGGGAGAATTCAAAACCTGATGTTTATATAATGTCAAACCGTGACCACTTTTAATATATTCGTATACTTCTAAACACGTGCTTTTTGCTGTCGAACGAGGCCTTATTTGGTACAACCAGACAGTTTGGCATCAAATGTTTCTGTTCAAAGTACAAAATCCCGTGCATAGAAATATGTAAACACATTAAATGTGCTCCTACTTTTGCGCGTCGCGCTGTAAAAGACCTTGTGTTTTAGAATGTCTATAAATGAAGTTAAATTTTCCTGATTTTTTTTAAAAGAAATCGTCTTGTGATGAGCAGGATAAGCAGAAGCCTCCGATTTGTGATTTTCAAATACTTTCCCAAACGTAAAATATGATTTATTCAACATTTTCTACACAAAAGGAATCGCTACCCTACGGGGTACGCAAAATCTAGTCCCTCTCCGTCCTTCATGGTCTCTTGTTCTAAATTTAAAGTATATTGTTTCATAAAATCTAGTTACATCTGGTTCTCGATCTTGAAATACGGTTGTTGTTTTTGTTTGTTTTTTTTTTTGTGTTTTTTTTGTTTGTTTGTTTTTTTTTTTTTATGTTTTTTTTGTCTTTTTTGTCTACTCTGCTCTCCTTTCACGACCTTCCGACTATTCCGCAGCATAGCGTTGCAGTCCCCTCCTAGCTAGCAGTCGTTCAATTTTTATTCTAGCTAGTAAGCATAACAACTGAAAGTTTTTAATCCAGCGTTTATCTTTTTCTTTAAATAAATATCAGCAGTAAGCTCTAACATGTATTTCCAGCTGTACTGCTCTGCCCATTTCCTAAATTACAGTTTTGAAACCCTGGGTCTCACGTCCCCAGTCTGGATTTTATAGTGCTTAAGGTCTGTAATAAAATAACTATTACCGGATTTGACAAAATGATTAAATGATTACCAGATATGCACAAGAATGTCACTTTACCTTTTTCACAGTTGTACCCATAATATGGACATTGACACTGACACGAGTATGTGTTGGTCTCGTAGATGGGAAAACACGCGCCATTGTTCTCACAAGGCTCGTCGTGGCATTTAGTCTGTCAAGGTAAGGAATTCCATCAGTATTGATATAGATATATTTGTGCTAAATCTGATATAGAAGAGGAAGTGACTGATAATCTGTAAGGGACTTTGGGTTTCGTAGAGAGTCAAAATAAGACTGCAAACAAAGCCGGGACAATTTCTTTGTCAGTTGCGTATCCTCCGTGGTTACGTAGCAACGCTGCAAGTCTTCGTTATTTTGACATGGAAGCCAACCTCAGGTTTGAAATATCAGGCTCAACTGTAGTTATGCTATCAGTCATTTCCTATTTGTACGTGCTTATCAATTATCTTCAAGTGGAGCAGATTTGAAATTAAAACATTTTTCGTTTCCAACTGATGATAGTTGAAGCAAATCAACCTAGGTCGTGGAGTCTTTTATGTCTTTAAGAACGTATAATAAGAAACAGTATATCGTATTACACTTGAAGTCCTAAACACGAAAAAGAACGGCTCAGAAAAACTTAGCCCTGAAGTTGAAGTTGAAGTTGAAGTTTAATTCGTGTAAAATATCTAACCTTCAAGCTGTAATGGTTGTAATTCTCGTTGTTAGTGATGCTTGAAGAAGAGTTGAAAATGTCCGTAGCAAGAAGCTCACATTTAAACTTGCCATTAGAGTCAGGAAAGACAGCGACGTTAAGCGACAAGCACTGCAAGTTTTGGACACACCACACCTGACACTTTTTCTCGTTTGGCATCAGTGAAGAGATGAAGGGTGTGACTTGCAAATACTTGAACTGGTATTTTATAAAGTTAGCGAAATGAAGACCGTGTTTGACATCTCTGACGACCGAGTTGTTGGCGGCTTTAAAATAAATAATTTCTTGTGCCTCGCGAGAAGCGGAAATCAGAAGCGTTAGAAGAATAATGATAGAAATAAGATCGTACATGTTTTTTTTTTTCCAACGCCGTCAATATAACCCGTATTGGCGGCTCAAAATCGCATAGGATAATCGTGATACTTTAGGTTATCGATGTATTGGTGTAAGTACATGTCACCAACAGCTGCAACATGTTCATGTAAATTTGAAGTTAAAAAAAGACGATTGTGAATCGAAGTAACGTTAGCAACCATAGAAATTTCATCAACGTTCACACGAGTGAATAACGCACTGCGTATACATACTCGTCGTGTTCGTCAAAGAAAACCATTGTAGAATTGCCGGCGCTTAGGAAATCTTTAAAGTTAAGGCCGTTCGTGGAAAGTTTGTGCTTATTTTCTTCCTGACACATTACTTTAGTTCTTTTCTGTTCCTGGTCAAATAATGTGAGAGAAATTCGCATAATAATAGACATCTAAATCTCCTCAAAATGTTCTTCGTAAACTCGACTCGTCTATGTATTTTGGGGGTGGTGGGGTGGTATGGGTGGTGGGAGTGGGGGGGGGGGGGTTTGGAGGTGAGAGTGGGGGTGGTGGTGGTGGTATTGGTGGTGGTGGTGGTGGTGGTGGTGGTGGTGGTGGTGGTGGTGGTGGTGGTGGTGGTGGTGGTGGTGGTGGTGGTGGTGGTGGTGGTGGTGGTGGTGGTGGTGGTGGTGGTGGTGGTGGTGGTGATGATTTCCGCCTTTCTCGTAATGACTGATATTGATGACTTTAATTTGATAGAGCAAACAAGAACGCATGTTCTAATTACCCTGAAACGTTAAGATCGATTGCTGATGGAAATATCATTATCTGTGTTGATATTCGAGATGGAAATTTTATGGTTGCTAACGCTACTTTACATTCGTCAAAGAATAAAAACTTCATTTTTTTATTAACAAAAAAAGTACGAAAAACAATCACCTTATTATTATAAGTAATAGCATGACTTGAGGGTGATTAGTGATTAAATGTCCCCGAAAGCCGAGGGAGGTTTTGTTGAAGTCCCGACGCCGAAGGCGGAGGGACTTTAACTAAACCTCCCGAGGCTTGAGATTTAATCACTAATCACCCGAAATTTCATGCTATTAGTTTGTAATATTATGATTACCAAGGAATAAAACTGCTCTTAGGAAATATGTTAGCTTTCGTACGATGCATAAATTACAAAGTTTTACAAAGCTGTTGATATGCGGCATACTTAAGGGAATTCGCCTTTGTTAAATGCGACAATGGCGAATTGAACCAGCATTCATTCATTCGTGGTGCTTTATTCTAATTCACTTTGGTTGGCCTAGAGCGGTATTAATAAAGTGTTTTGAAACCGTCTTGATTACGTCACAGATAGTAAGAAAAATTCTCGGCTAGTCAACGTATGCGCAAAGATTATTCAATGGATCCCACAAGTGCTGGGGTGTTCAATAGTGTGTAGTACAGAGTCATTACGCAAAATATTCGATTGGGTCAATGCGACCTAGCCATGTTCCCGGTGATTGTCATATGAGGGACCTTAACTCATGAATAGTGATGAGGGATATTTAGACTAAATATCCCTCATGATTATATTCATGAGGGATGTTTAGTCTAAATATCCCTCATGATTATATTCATGAGGGATATTTAGACTAAATATCCCTCATCGCTATTCATCCAGGGGGATGTTAGACCTTAAACATCCCTCTGGAAACAATGGATCCCGAGGTAATCATGATATTACTTTTAAACATACACCGATATACCCCCAATATGTTGCAACTGTTCGTGTGACTTATATCAGCTTCCACCAATCCGTCGAAAGCCTATATCATTTAGATGATCAGGTTTAACCTTGGATAATACACTCCTTCATCATATGACCAAAGAAATCTATGCAATCTCTCCAAACCATGCTAATACCTATACAAGTTATTCTTATTATTAATTCATAAAATCACCATGGACTAGAATACCGGTCATCGTAACTGAGCATGCGCGAATATTTGTCAAACCAAGATGGCGGCGGTACTGAAAAAAACCTTCGAGAGAAAAAATAATATAGCAATAAATAGCGTACTTGACCATTTGTAGCATTTGTCCACGTCGATTCTCCCCCAGTGTTATATGACAATTCTTATGAAGTACGTTTCATGCTGCCACGATATGAAATTCAACGTCCAAACTTACCGGTGAGTTTTGGAAATTATCGCCTGTCATTCCCAATAGTAAACAAAGAAATAGTGAAATTGGAAAATTTTCATCGTATTTTGGTTATCTTCTGTTCACTGAATCTAAATTGTCCACCCAGATTTTGGAAGAACCTGTAATTGTAGACATAATAGGTGATTTTAAGTTCTATCGGTAAAAGCCAACATCGTCCATTTTTCACCTAAAATACACAATATTTCGAAAAATCTATTCCATAATCCAGGTAGTGTTTTCCTTTTTTTTCGTGGTTTGCTCTTCAAAACAGCTGCTTATGTTATTCAAATCTTTGTAAAACCCTTTAGAGAATTTCGATCTCTTGGACATACTTGGATGTATTTTTTTTTTTTTTTTGTAAAGTACAAAAGAACTGTAAACGCTTCTTCAAGGCAGCCTACCCTACATTCAGAGGGAAAACCGCTGATGGCGCGCCCGCGAGATGACCGGTATTCTAGCCCATGAATTGGTTGCCTCAGTTAAAACAATATAGCGACATTACAAACAGGTCATGCAAATATGTAGCTCAACATCACAATTAAAAGCTGAAGTTCGGTAAACATGTACGATCTTCTTTCTTTCGTATTTCTGTTAACGCTTCTGATTTCTGTTTCTTGCGAGGCACAAGAAATCATTCATTTTCAAGCTGCCAACAACTCGATCGTCAGAGATGTCAAACACGGTCTTCATTTCGCTAACTTTATAAAATACCAGTTCAAGTATTTGCAAGTCACACCCTTCATCTCTTCACTGATACCAAACCAGAAAAAGTGTCAGATGTGGTGTGTCCAAAACCTGCAGTGCTTGTCGCTTAACGTCGCTGTCTTTCCTGACTCTCATGGCAAGTTTAAATGTGAGCTTCTTGCTACGGACATTTTTTACTCTTCCTCAAGCATTACCGACAACGAGAATTACAACCATTACAGCTTGAAGGTTAGATATTATCACTCTACTTGTATTATATAGATCCGAGCAAAAACAGTGGGCCGTTTTTTTCATAGTTTATGGATTTTTTTCTTCTTCTTCTTATATATATATAATATATATATATTTTCAAGATATTTCTGATAAGTATCCCTTAAAATATTATCTTAGTTTTCGTAAGTTAGTCAGCAGAGTGTCATCAGGAATACCGGGGCTTTGTTTTGTTATTTCAAAATCTTCAATCTCAGTGAAAAAAAAAAAAAAGAAACAAAACAGGTTCGTGGAAATGAATGTAAACTGGAGAGTTTTTTTAGTTAATTTGTTTTTCTCTCCTTTCAAAAAGTTTTTGTGCTTTCGCTGCCAACCGGTTGGCTCAGTTAGTTAACCTAACTATGAATAGTAAATGTTGGCGTCGTAACTGCTTAAAGTAAAAATACTTATTGAAAACACGCTGAATATCAAAATATTTAATGAATCGACGTTTCGGGAAGGCTGGCTTCTTCCAGAGTCAAAGTAATTTGACCTGACTAACCGCTCCTAATCTTGAAATTACTGAAATTACTGAGGAGAAAATGCTGCCTTTCTAATTAAATTAAGAAATAGTGGTTTTCAAGTAACTCAGATAACCACTTTTCCCGTTTCTTCTCGCTTAATTATCTTTAATATATCCAATATTCGAGGGACGTAAAATAACCACTTGAAAAGTAAAGAAATTTTGTTCCAGTGACTCATGATCGCCTTCTCTTAGTACTAAATCGTGAAGGCACAATTTTATTAGACACGCTTTTGATTATATTATCATTTCACTTCTTTTTGACCATTTCTCTGATGTCTCAAGCTCCCATCTATTTTCAAATCACAAGTTGGTTTATTATCTTGATCATAGAATGTAGTTCTGAGAGTAAACTTCAATGTAGACCTGAAAGCAAACTAATTTTACATTCAAGTGCATTCTTGTACGTAGGATGCATTTGAATAAGGATTTCGTATCATGCTGAAGTATTGATCTCTTGTCAAGACAACGATAATTCTCCAAAATGGAAGCATTAATCATGCATGATCCAACACTCTGGTGTCAGCGAACTATGATTGCCTCAACCAAAACAAACCAAACAATCCTTAACTACGGTGGCCGAGAAGTGACACCGAGAGTGGAAATGACAATTTAGTCAATTCGAAACGCAAGACCAGCTCAAAACAAACTGAGTTTCACTTTGGTCAATTTGTCTTTAGCGAGTTTCACTTTAAAGATTTTAGTTGAGCAAGTTTTGCTTTGATGAGTTTAGCTTGATTGAGTTTTGCTTTGGTCAGTTTGTCTTTACTGAGTTTCGCTTGAGCGAGTTGTCTTCAGCGAGTTTCACTTATAATCCAAAACATTATCACGTTTAGCAAACGTACCTTGGATGTCATTCATTCAACTCCAAATTGGAGATTTCCGTACATTTTCAAGACATGTACAAAGCTGCACCAAACAGAAGAAGATACACAAATAAATTTCTACTTAATTTACATAACGATCGTGAATATCAAGAATTTTACGTTGTCATATGAACCTTATTTTTATCGCATTGAAAATAAAAATAGATCCTTGAAATGGTGGCAGCAAAAAGGAGCTGGAAATAAGATAAGCTTATGTGCGCTGAGATCGATCTTTTAGCTTTATTACTCAGTTAAATATTCTGAATTTGCCAGGCCCCAAACGACAAAACCAAACAAACTGATATCAGTTGAAATATGCCATTCTAATTCAACCATTAAATAATATTTTCATTCCCGCGAGTTTAATTCTAAGACGATAAGCTTAAAAGCTAAGTTAATTTTTTTTCACCATTTTTTAACCACTAAAATGTTATATTGCATTTTTACGGATTTTTTTGCTCGTTCGTATTATAAAAGACATTATCTTAACCTTGAATTTAAGAATAATATATAATGTCGAGTTTCCCCCGATTTTATTTTCACCTTTTACTCTTATATGAATTGGGCTACCTGTGGTGATACATTTCGAGACCAAGACCTAGCCAAGACCACCTGCAAACAATGCTTTAATTAGTTGAAGATTGGGGACAACACTTACAGAATCGATTAGGGAGCATACAATTTTTAGGAGGGGGGGGGGGGGGGGGGGGCTGGGGGTGACGGAGGAATTAGAGGAAGCCAATAGAAAAAAATGCTAGTCCCCATGGTAAGGAATTGAATTGAATATTTCGATAACTCCCACTTCCAAATATAAAAATTTAATTTTCTAGCACCTCCAATCGTGGGCTCAAGTTGAACGTTCCAAAGTAGTTAGTCACCTTAATAGAGTTTGTAAAACTTAGCTCAGTTTAAACGTCGATCTTCTCATGGGCCGAACCTAATGACAGCAAAGAAGATCGCCTTATTTTCCATTGTTTTCACAGCGTTCGGCTCATAATTATGAGATCGATATTTGAAATGGGCCTTAATTGCTTCAGACTTGGTACTTTTCATGAACTGAATTCTCCCTAACGGCATTCCTTACCTTGACAGACGAAATGCCACGACGAGCCTTGTAAGAACAATGGCAACTGTTTCCCCATCTACAAGACCAACACATACTCGTGTCAGTGTCCGTGTCCATATTATGGGTACAAGTGTGAAAAAGGTAGAGTGAGATTATTGTGCATATCTGGTAATCATGTAATCATTTTGTCAAATCGGGTACCAGGTCGGTATAGCTTATTACTGATATGTCATAAATGCCATCCCGATTAAGCGCAGCATACGAGAGCAAAAATACCAAAAAGATTGCCGCCCTTGAATAAGAGCTGCATTCATTCCAACAATGCGTCGCCTAATTGAAGCATCATCAGATAGAAATAAACTAAAGAAAGACGAGCACGGCACAACGGGAATTTATTTTTCTGGACAAGATTTTTCAGTTCGAATTCAAGTTCCAAGTTGTCTATATTTCATTGCTTGTTATCATTTACAAATGTTATGATTTTTAAAGGACGCCGCCCTCAAATAAGTATCACAACCGAATAAGCGCAGCAACCGAAGCACTGAATTGAAAGAACGCCATGGCGATTTATCGAGTATATGTAATTACGGCAATGATGGCTAGCCACAGTACAAAACCGGAAGTTTTGGGAATACTAGAAGAGCGAAGTGAACGCACAAGTAGGGAAGTATGATTGTGTATGGAGGCAAAAATAAAGATGCAAGCAGGGAAAGCAACGATGGGTTTTCAGCGAGTGTAGAAAGGAATGAAAGGGAGAGTGAGAGACAAACGGATGTGAATCGAGGGGGCTGAGCAAGAAAGGAAACCAAGAGGGGAACTAGGAAAGGAGGGAAAAGGCGAAGTTGCATAGATAGGAATGACACGTATTTTGATAGACAAACATATTTTCTTAATTTTGTATTTTAAATTATACATTGTTTATCTTCTTAATACTAAAATATTGTTTATTATTATAGAATTAGTTTTAACCCAAAACTGGAGCTCGTGGTCCGGCTGCAGTTTTGATCGAAGATGTCCTCTATATTTAAGGAAACGTGTAAGGAATTACGCCCTTCCCGAGCCTCCCTTTGTTAAAGCTTGTCCTGGCAAACCTCAGCTCGAAAACTGCCCAACCGTCCAGCCTACTGGTAAGAAGAAATGAATGAATCTATTTTGTGTCATAATCTTGGAAGAAGAAAAAAAGTGATGTTAGGCAGGAAAATTCCTTCTTCGGTTGATTTTTGCATAATATATAGAAGTATTGCTGGAGAAAATTATTATCTTTATTGAATGCAAGGTCAATTGACTACAACGGTGTTAGGTTCGTGAGTTGGTGAGTGAGAGGAGTGCAGTCAATCGAACCTGTACTTGCTAGCACTAACCATATGTGGTTGCCTGAGATATTGAACCTTGACTGACATATTCTCAGTAAAGTATTTATATCAGTTGCACCAATACAGCCAGTGATATCCTTTTTGTTAACATTAGCAAGCCTGACTAAACAAAAGAGTTAAGATTTTAAATCTAAAAAAAATAATCCTATTTCGGGCGAAGTCCAGGAAAACACAAGGAGAACCAGGCTCCATTCAGAGGTGTCCCCCGTCCACTCTCACACACATACTACATTGAATATTCATTAAATACTACGCTCGACTCACGTGTTCATTTTTAGGGAGGGAGGAAACCGGAGAAAACCTTCGTAGCACAGGAGAGAACAACACATCAAACAAACTCAATTCACATATGGCGACCACAGGGCTCGAAACAGTGACCCGAACCTTTTTGGAACCACAATCATGACGACGCGTTAGAAGCGTACAAACATAACCACGCGTAATAGAATCTCTTTTGAACTTCTTCAGGGTGTGATGGAGCACTTGGGATGCAAGATGGAAGAATCCTAGATTCCCAAATTACCGCTTCTTCTTATCAAAGTATTAAGCTTTCCCCCTGGTTTGCTCGACTTCACCGGACTATCACGGTTGATCAAGGATGTTGGGCTGCTGCAAATCAAAATATTGGTGAATACCTGCAGATTGACCTTGGTGAAGTGAAGACCATTACCAAAGTGGCAACACAAGGTAGAGTACGTTACGCACAGTATGTCACCAAGTACAGCTTGGGGTACAGTAAAAACAACGTTACAGAGTAATGGGTTTCCCTTTAGAAGTGCCCCAAAGCCTAGTCACATGCTGGTATAGGGCAAGTGCTGTGAACAAAATGACATTACAAGGCTTGGTTACCTTGGTATTTTTTCATGGCATATAGCATGATTAATGAAAAAAATATTTGTTAGTGCTATTTTTATCCAGTCAAAATCGTGCTATATGCCTAGAAAAAATTAGCAGTGTCCCCAAGCCTTGTAATGTCATTTTTTGTAACACTTGCCCTATACTACCCATGATTCAAAAATGGTTCTTGGTTCTTTTAATCGGGAGTTGGATGTCGGAATGGAGTTCAGTACCTATAAACATTACGTTCATCTTTAAGTTTTAAAAAGCTCAAACCAACTAGTGGCTCTCAGATTGTTTATCCAGTGAGGCCAGTCATTATTTATTAATATAAAACAGATGTCCGTTAAGGATGAGAAATAATCTAAAAACACTGCTATTCGTGAACTTATTTTTTTCTCTGCACTACTGTGTGGTGTCTTAAAAATTTGGAAGTGGTAAGAAAAGAAAGAAAGAATTGCTACAGTTTCCATATTTGTTTGTTTCGCGTGTAGTTGTGATCTTAGTTCTACGGTCTTTGGTACAGAGTATATTTCAGCAATATAATCAAAAGCGTTCGTAATTTTCAAAGTGCAAAACCCTTGCCAGCCATCTGACGATAAACGACAAAACATAAGCAGACCTAACAAAGGGAATTTCCTATCATTTAGTATTTCAACTGCGCCATAGGAAAGTCATTGTATTGAATGATATCCAGTAACCAATAAGAGAAGAATACATTATTCCGGTGGTATACTTGTGAGTTCATAATTGGTGGCCTCAGTTAGAATAACATGTCATTAATAAGTGACACAATTTGAGATCAACGATTCAGCTCTTTATCAATTGAAAGCTGCTCGGTAAACATGAACGATCTTCTTTGTTTCGTATTTTTGTTAACGCTTCTGATTTCTGTTTCTTGCGAGGCACAAGAAATCATTTATTTTCAAGCTGCCAACAACTCGATCATCAGAGATGTCAAACACGGTCTTCATTTCGCTAACTTTATAAAATACCAGTTCAACTATTTGCAAGTCACACCCTTCATCTCTTCACTGATGCCAAACGAGAAAAAGTGTCAGGTGTGGTGTGTCCAAAACTTGCAGTGCTTGTCGCTTAACGTCGCTGTCTTTCCTGACTCTAATGGCAAGTTTATATGTGAGCTTCTTGCTACGGACACTTTTAACTCTTCCTCAAACATTACCGACAACGTGAATTACAACCATTACAGCTTGAAGGTTAGATATTATCACTACTCGACACCAGTGGTCGGTTTTTTTGGGTTTTTTTTTTTTTTTTTTTTTTCTTATTTCATATTTGGAAGATATTTCTGCTACTATGTTAAGTATCACTTAGAATATTATATCTTATTACAAGAAATTTTTTCGACACTTTAATTACGCGATTTTCACGATTTCTAAAAATCGTGAAATAAAATTGACGCAAAAATTAAGTGACTCTCAGTTATTGAAATAATATTTAGAGAACAAAGCACTAGTACTAGTGCCTCAAATAGGTAATATACTCAAATCAATTTTGTTTTGCTAACATTTGGTAATAAAATCATTTGGTTAATGGAATATGTACACATTGAAACAAATATTCGCGATTAATTTAATGAAATCGCGAAATTAAAGTGACTTAGAATATGATTTTATAGCAAAATCGTGAAATCAAAGTGTTGCGAATTGTGCGACCTCCAAAATCGCGAATTTAACATGTCGCGCAAATTTCATGTAATAAGGTTATTTTAGTGTCCGTAGGTTAAGTAGGAGAGTGTCATCAGAACTGGCTTTATTTGGTTATTTTAAGAATTTCAATCCCAGTACAAAAATAAAAAAATACACACAAATTAATGTTAAACTGAAAGAATTTTAAAAATCCACGTATTTCTACAGCTGCTTTATGTTATAGATTACGTTTTTCCCTTTTTTTTGTTTGTTTTTTTATCTAGTTCAACGATATCAATTTTAGCATTAAAGAAAAAACAGAAATGTTTTCCGTCAGATAACTGCGTTTCTAATAATTACATTTTTACTCTATGAAAATTTTAACTCACTTGGAAAGTTTTAAACACTACTTTCAAAGCACAGGACATAGAAAACTGGAGAAAATGAATTGTTAATGCATCGTTCTCTCCTTTCAAAATAGGTTTTCTGTTTTCACAGCCAACCGTTTGGCTTCAGTTACTTGACCAGACTAACACTCATGGCCTTGAGATTACTGAGGAGAAAGTGCTCGGCTTTTGTAATTAAATCAACAAATATTTAGACTTTCAAGTTGTTCAGATTACCAGTTTACCCGTTCCTCCACACTTCACTGAGATCTTTAAGCAATTTTGGAGGGCCCAAAATGAATCACTGAAGACGCTAACAAACCCTGGCAGTCACCGATCATTTCTACTCCTAATACTAACCTCTTCTCATGAATGCATAATTTTATTACAAAACGTGTTTTATCGTATACATTTTTATCCCAACATTTCTCGGTTGTCTTCCCTTGATTAAAATGACAAGTGTGCTTAGTATATTGAACGTAGTGTAACTCTGGGAGCAAACTATTTCTACATTCAAGTGTATTTTTTCATGTAGGATGTATTTGAATGACGATTTTGTTTCATGCTGAATTTTCCCCGTCATAACAATGATGATTATTCTCTACAAAATGGTATAGATATCAATCATTCATGATCAAACAATCTGGCCTTGAGGGTTAATACTTGCTTCAACCAAAACAAACCAAATAATCCACAACAAATAGTCAACCGAAGTTTCAAAAGCAGAGTCCATGTTCAGGACAATTTTTCTTTTAAGCATGTATGACTTCAGGAGTAATTAATGCGATGTACTATTTCTGAATTACGATATAGCTTCTGAAAGAAATAGCCGTAAGATTTCTTTTACAATCACCGATTTCGACCGAAAATGATTGATGAGAACGAACACATATAAAATAACAGCATTTCTTGTCAAATTTCGAGTTCTCTGTGGACGTGGCACAGGGTATTGTTAGCCTCACTTTTGTGTAGAACACTTAACAATTAGTCCTCGAGTCCGAATGGTCTACGAGTCAATAGCCCATGAGGCCGAAGGCCGAAGGCCGAATGGGCTATTGACTCGTAGGCCATGAGGGCGAGAAGTCTAATTGTTTTAGTAAAAACCTACTAATCGGTCCAATAAAAGGATGCAAAAAGTTTTGGATTTTGCTTTAATATTTTTGGGGGTTTTCAAAACCGGCGCCTTTCGCTACTAGAGGTCTATCACTAATAGACCCCTAGTAGCTCAGCCAATCACAGGGCTCGATTGGTGATAGACCATTAGTAGGTTTTTTCTAAAATGGGATAGTACAGTAATGAAATCGGCGCTTTTAAGAATTAATTTTAATAACTCTTTACCGATCAACTTCAAATTTCACATGTGAAGGGTACTCATCAAAAGAAAAAAAACTTCTTTTTACTTTTTACCAAGAAGGTTTCGAATTTTAATATATTTTATATAATAGATTTTCACGAGCGCGCGCTCTGATTGGCTAAAAACCTATGTTTTATCAGAGTGTAGAATGATAGATATGACGTCAAAACCATGTTTTCTATACAAAATAAACATAGAAATGACGTGGGTTGCTTAAAACATTTCGGCGAGAAGATGGAGTTTCCAGATTTTTCAGTATGTTTTGATGAAATAATTGATGATGAACTGTTAAATACAGTCGAAAAAAATTTATCCAGCAACAGAGTGGTGGTTTTAACCAGCAAAACCACGAAGACAACCATTAGAAACGTTTTTTTCATGTTTGAGTTGTAAATGAGGCCTTATTCAAAGCATTTACTTGTTTGTATTGGTGAAAAAACCTTTGAAAATAAATGTTTTCCTTTATAGAACTCAGTGACTGAACATCTCATTGTAAACCCATTTAAATGTCCTTCTTTGCTAACTGTCACTACCTGTCAAATCTGGACCAATCAGATACGCCTAGATCGTATTTTAAGCCAATCATAGCATCGATCAAATTTGTTTTCGTGAGTTTGACGTCAGACCCGCGCGCTCTCTTTTCATAAACAAGATTTTTTTTCCCCCCGAAAGTTTACGTTCGTTTGCTCGTGAAAATCTATCATATAAAGCAAATAGATCAGGCTTATCTATGTTCTGTTCTCTGATAAAACACTCCTGAAGCTGTAGAACACTCAAAAAGTTTTAGAAATCACTCGCCTACGGCTCGTGATTTCTAAAACTTTTTTCGTGTCCTACAGCTCCAGTCGTGTTTTATCAGAGAACAGAACATAGCTAAGCCTGATCTATTTGTTAAGTAAAAAAATATTAAAATTCATGCTTAAAAGCGCCGATTTCAGTACTGTACTAGCCCAGCGTGAAAATTCAAAGAGTGTTTTACCTAAGGCTTAGCTTAGTTTAAACTTCGGTCTTCTCATGCCGGAGCCGAAACTAATGACATCAAAGAAGACCGCCTTATTATCCATTGATTGCAATGTGCTCATGAGGAGATCGACGTTTAAACCAGGCCTTAATTCCTTCAGACATCGTATTTCAACATAAACTTAATTCTCCCTAACGGCATTCCTTACCTTGACAGACGAAATGTCACGACGAGCCTTGTGTAAACAATGACACGTGTTTTCCCATCTACAAGACCAACACATACTCGTGTCAGTGTCAGTGTCCATATTATGGGTACAACTGTGAAAAAGGTAGAGTGAGATTCTTGTGCATATCTGGTAATCATGTAATCATTTTGTCAAATCCGGTACCTCTTATAGCTTACTTCTGATATTTCATTAATGAAACAATTCAAAAACACCTATTATCCTTGCTAGCTAGAGTAAAACTTGATTGACTGTTAGAAGGCAGCTGCAACGCTAGGCTGTGGAAGGTCGTGATTGCACAGCGGAGTGAACTACACGTACAAGTAGGGAACTTGGTGAAAGTAGAGTGGCGGTAAGGGAAGGTAACGATAGGGTGAGAGGGACTAGGGAAGGGAATAAGGGAGTAACAAACAGATAGACGGGTGGAAGGAAATCGAAGGGACTGAATAAGGAAGGGAAAAGGAAAAGGAAGGCAGGGAAGGTGGTAAACCGAAAACAAGCCGAGAAAATGGCAAGTAGTCGATGGAATAGGTAGAAATCGTAAAAGAATACGTACTTTAAGAAAAAAAGAAGAGTATACTATCTAGACACTATGTAAAATATAGACTCCTTGCACTTGACGTCAAAGCAGATCAGTTTGGGGGACAAAACAAAAGAATTTCAATCTCCTGAGAATTAGAACCTATTTATTTTGTCCTCCAAATTGAGCTGCATTCCGACGTGCTGCAAGGAGTCCATACCTTAAATATAGGATTAGTTGATATGTTCCTTACTTACATAGTTTATAATTGTATTATTAGTTTTAGCCCAAACCTGGAGCACGTGGTCCAACTGTACTTTTGACCTGAGGTGTCCTGATTATGCAAGAAAACGTATGAAGACGTACGACCTTCCCAAGCCTCGTTTTACTAACCCTTGTGCTGACAATGCTGTTCTTGACACAGAGATCCAAAACTGCCCAACCGCCACACCTACTGGTAAGAAGAAATGAATAAAGGAATAAGTCACGTTAGGCAGGAAAACTCCTTTTTCCGTCGATTTTCGCAAAATGTTAGAAGTTGCTGGAGAGGTTTATTAATTGTATTGAAAGTGTTGGGTCCGACTGAGTGGGTAAGTGAGAGTAGTGCATGCAGTCAAATAAATCGAGCTCGTTTTTGCTAGCATGAACACGGAACATGCAGGGTCGTAGCATGTATTTTACTTTGAGGGAGGGGGGACCCATTTTCAGAATCTCAACCAAAAAAAGGAATAACCACAAAAACAGCCAAACAAAAAAACGAGCAAACAAATAAAATGACTAACACGATGGAAGAGGAGGGCCCGAATCCCCTGGGTCCCCCTGGCTACGCCCCTGGTTGCCTGAGATTTTAAACCTCGTTTGGGCAGTTTTCATTCAAACAATAGATACTGTACCTACACAGTGATATCTTTTTTTTGCTGATATTAACAAGACTAAACAAAAGAGTAGGCGAAACTAACCAAACCTAACAGAATATTTTATTTTACCTTTTTCAGGGTGTGACGGAGCGCTTGGGATGCAAGATGGAAGAATCTTAGATTCCCAAATCACCGCTTCATCGTATTACAAACGTGTGTATTCCCCCTGGTTTGCTCGACTTCACCGGGCTATCACCGCAAGGGTTGATGAAGGATGTTGGGCTGCTGGAAGTAAAACTCCTGGTGAATACCTGCAGATTGACCTTGGTGAAGTGAAGACCATTGCCAAAGTAGCAACACAAGGTCGAGTAAAGTACACACAGTATATCACCAAGTACAGCTTGGCGTACAGTGAAAACAACGTTGCTTGGGTCAACTATCCAGGAACTTGTACCAAGGTAAGCTGTGATAATAGCTTTATAGTCTAGAATATCTTTTGTTTTCTTCTTGGATGTTAGGAGTTTTCAGTGGAAAATTTAACATACTCCTACTTGGAAATTCAGTTTGCTTTTCCAGCGACTGGCTGACAAAATATGGCACCAATCGTAAAATTAAGAAATATTCAACATTCCTATGCACTTCAACTGTCTCGTTGGAGTTGTTAATAGCAACACTCATATGCCAAGTAGACCTAACAACAACTCCAACGAGACAGTTGATACACCAAAAACCTTTATCTCATTACCATACATTAAAGGTACGTCAGAGACCATATCACGTATTTTACAACCACATGGGATTCGCGTCGCTCATCGACCTATATCCACTCTACGTAAGGTCTTGACCAAGGTCAAAGATCGTGATAGCCCAAACGATCGAGTCGGTGCTATTTATAAAATTTCATGCAATGATTGTGAGGCTACGTATATCGGAGAAACTGGTAGATCGTTCAATACCAGGCGTGTTGAACATCAAAGTGCAGTTGTGAAACAGGATAATCGTAAAAACATTGCCATGCATCATACCAAGACTGGCCATGCAATTAATTGGGAATCTAGTGAATGTCTTTCTTATTGTAACAATAAAAAGCAACGCCTCGTACTTGAGAGTTGGTTTACTAAGTTTGAGCAGAATCCACTCAACCGCTCAATTAAACTACCCACGCCATACAACAGACTATTAAACAGAAACTGAAGCGACGCCAAGTCAGCGACGCGCATCTTTTCACAACCTTACCTATTGTTCTATTGTTCTATTGTTTATTGTGGCAGTATAAATAAGACCCATATCTGACTTTTTCTTCACTGGACTCTGAAGATGACTTCCGCACAGGTTGTCGAAACGTCAGTCACATCAAACAGTCCTTCTCAGGACTACATCCACCCGGATGATCATTATACAAATATTTTCTCTTCGAGAAATATTGTTACTTCGAAAAATAAGTTACATAACTTGAAAATTCGACTCTCTCTCTCTCTCTCTCGATATTTTATCAATATTTTAACTATCTTCATGAGTTATATCTCATGCTAAAGATTAAGCTCTGAACCAGCAAAAACTCCATTGCAAAAGGAAAAAAACGAATTTTTTTACTAAAAGTTAATTCTATTTTCCATTAAGTGATACATAACTTTTAGACTGAATTTTAAAAGAATTGACTACATGTGCACTGAATATGACTGATGGAAAATTCTACTTTCTCCCCATGTTTTTATTAATATTTTATCCATCTTCATCAATTATAATTCATGATACACACATATCCATTTACCGCACTTTAGAAGACACTTTTTGCTACTTATGCTGCAGTTTATGACAACACCCTAAAATATGACTTTTACATGGCTTCGTATCACAAACCCCTCAAAAAAATCAAATCGATATTTTTACATTAACTGTGAAACTTCTCGCGCACTGATTGGTCGAGAACCGTGGTAAATAAGAGGACAAACTTTTTTTTTTTTTTTACCGAGAAATGACGAATCGCTCAAGAAGCAAGCGCACGCTTCAAACGGTTTTTTCTTTCAAACTTTTTCTTCCGTTTTTGATCTTTTATTTGACTTTGTTATGGTAAACAACAAATTTCCGATAGTTTTGCGTGGTATGTACTCTTATTTACCACGATATGCATAACGTCAAAAGTTGGTTAAAATTAGTTATTTATCCATTTTGACCAACTTTTGACGTCATATTGTGGTTAATAAGAGGACATACCACGCAAAACTATCGGAAATTTGTTAAAACTGGTTTTAAGTAGTTTTCACATTTATTAAAGAAGTGAAGTAATCATTAAAAATTCTTTCACACACTAATTTCGTTGTTTTTGATTGTTTGTATCTACTAAAATGTGAATAAATTAGTGGCATGCATCTTTTTGTGACACGGATTATTGACATGGATGAATGGACGAACGGAGTACTCAGGCTTCACCTTGGAAGTGCAAAATTTAAGAATTTAAATATTAAAATGCTTGATTGCTCTCGCTGGAATAAAAGTCGTTTAACTTCCTGCAATTTGGTTCATTTTACAAATTTATTATAAGATATTTTTTAATGAAATTAAAGATTTGGCTATGATGTTAAATTTAAAAAAATAACCTTGTTTTTTAATTAAAAACTATGATCATGATAGCACTAATACGAAGTATCATTTTTGTTTCGGTGCAAAGTTAATTTTAAGAATATAAGCAAATGCGAACGTATTTTTCAAAGTACAAAAGCCTTGCATGTCTGCCTTCTGGCGGCAAACACAGCATGGAAAACAGAACTAAAATTAGGGAGCTTTCAAGCAGCTATTATTTTCACTGCCTTCCCCGAAAAGAATTATGGGTCACTACTTTTGGTTAGCATTTTTCGAGCATTTTTCGAGCATACAATGTAGACTTTTGTTGTTGATTGAAATAAAATTCCGCAATGAGTGCGACTAGCATTTCCGATTAATTTAAAGAAGGAAGAACTCGTATTTCATAAATTCTCTTGGCAGAATAGAGGAAATGCTAATCAAAATACGATGTAGAATCCTCAATTCTGATTGCTTGGCCTTCAGTTTGTTGTGAAGGTCAACTCAGCTGGAAGGAAAGCTCGATGACTAAAGGAATCCAAATTGTTCTTCGGCCCGCGCGGGAGCTCCGCTATAAACATTACGTCCATCTTTAAGTTTTAAAAAAACTCAAACCAACTACTGGGTCTCAGATTATTCATCCAGTGAGGCCAGTCATTATTTATTAATATAAAACAGACGTCCGTTAAGGATGAGAAATAATCTAAAAACCCTATTATTTGAGAACTCATTTTTTCTCTGCGCTACTGTGTGGTGTCTAAAAATTTGGAAGTGGTGAGAAAAGAAAGAAATGTTTTAGCTAATAATTGAATTGCTACAATTTGATTGACTATAGATAGCGTTGTCATGCCAACAGTTTCCATATTTGTTTGTTTCACGTGTAGTTGTGATCTTAGTTCTACGGTCTTTGGTACAGAGTATATTTCAGCAATATAATCAAAAGCGTTCGTAATTTTCAAAGTGCAAAACCCTCGCCAGCCATCTGACGATAAACGACAAAACATAAGCAGACCTAACAAAGGGAATTTCCTATCATTTAGTATTTCAACTGCGCCATAGGAAAGTCATTGTATTGAATAATATCCAGTAACCAATAAGAGAAGAATAAATTATTCCGGTGGTATACTTGTGAGTTCATAATTGGTGGCCTCAGTTAGAATTACATGTCATCAATAAGTGACACAATTTGAGCTCCATGATTCACCTCTTTATCGTTTGAAAGCTGCTCGGTAAACATGTACGATCTTCTTTCTTTCGTATTTTTGTTAACGCTTCTGATTTCTGTTTCTTGCGAGGCACAAGAAGTCATTTATTTTCAAGCTGCCAACAACTCGATCATCAGAGATGTCAAACACGGTCTTCATTTCGCTAACTTTATAAAATACCAGTTCAAGTATTTTCAAGTCACACCCTTCATCTCTTCACTGATGCCAAACGAGAAAAAGTGTCAGGTGTGGTGTGTCCAAAACTTGCAGTGCTTGTCGCTTAACGTCGCTGTCTTTCCTGACTCTCATGGCAAGTTTAAATGTGAGCTTCTTGCTACGGACATTTTTAACTCTTCCTCAAACATCACCGACAACGTGAATTACAACCATTATAGCTTGAAGGTTAGATATTATCACTCTACTCGACACCAGTGGTTCGGATTTTTTCTTATTTTATATTTGGAAGATATTCCTGATACTATGCTAAGTATCACTTAAAACAATATACCTTGTTGCAAGAAATTTTTTCGACACTTTAATTACGCGATTTTCACGAAGTCTAAAAATCGTGAAATAAAATTGACGCAAAAATTAAGTGACTCTCAGTTATTGAAATAATATTTAGAGAACAAAGCACTAGTACTAGTGCCTCAAATAGGTAATATACTCAAATCAATTTTGTTTTGCTAACATTTGGTAATAAAATCATTTGGTTAATGGAATGTGTGCACCTTGAAACAAATATTCGCGATTAATTCAATGAAATCGCGAAATTAATGTGACTTAGAATATGATTTTATAGCAAAATCGTGAAATCAAAGTGTTGCGAATTGTGCGACCTCCAAAATCGCGAATTTAACATGTCGCGCAGATTTCATGTAATAAGGTTATTTTAGTGTCCGTAGGTTAAGTAGGAGAGTGTCATCAGAACTGGCTTTATTTGGTTATTTTAAGAATTTCAATCCCAGTACAAAAATAAAAAATACACACAAATTAATGTTAAAGAAAGAATTTTAAAAATCCACGTATTTCTACAGCTGCTTTATGTTATAGATTACGTGTTTTCCCTATTTTTGTTCTGATATCTAGTTCAACGATATCAATTTTAGCATTAAAATAACAGAAATGTTTTCCGTCACATAACTGCGTTTCTAATAATTATATTTTATAATAATTATATTATTATATAATATTTTTACTCTATGAAAAATTTTTCTAAGTATTAACTCACTTGAAAAGTTTTAAACACTACTTTCAAAGCACAGGACATAGAAAACTGGAGAAAATGAATTGTTAATGTATCGTTCTCTCCTTTCAAAATAGGTTTTCTGTTTTCACAGCACACCGTTTGGCTTCAGTTACTTTACCAGACTAACACTCATGGTCTTGAAATTATTGAGGAGAATGTGCTTGGCTTTTGTAATTCAATCAACAAATATTTAGACTTTCAAGTTGTTCAGATTACCAGTTTACCCGTTCCTCCTCAATTCACTGAGATCTTTAAGCAATTTTGGAAGGGCCAAAATGAATCACTGAAGACGCAAACAAACCCTGGCAGTCACCGATCATTTTTACTCCTAATACTAACCTCTTCTCTTGAATGCATAATTTTATTACAAAACGTGTTTTATCGTATACATTTTTATCCCAACATTTCTCGGTTGTCTCTCCTTGATTAAAATGACAAGTGTGCTTAGTATATTGAACGTAGTGTAACTCTGGGAGCAAACGTGCGTGTAAATCTGAAAGCAAACTATTTTTACATTCAAGTGTATTTTTTCATGTAGGATGAATTTGAATAACGATTTTGTTTCATGCTGAATTTTCCCCGTCATAACAACGATGATTATTCTCTCCAAAATGGTATAGATATCAATCATGCATGATCAAACAATCTGGCCTTGAGGGTTAATACTTGCTTCAATCAAAACAAACCAAATAATCCACAACACATAGTCAACCGAAATTTCAAAAGCATGTATGACTTCAAGAGTTATTAATGCGATGTACTATTTCTGAATTACGATATAGCTTCTGAAAGAGATAGCCGTAAGATTTCTTTTATAATCACCACCACTCCGAAGCGAAAGCTGTTTTCAAATATTTCGACCGAAAATGATTGATGAGAACGAACAGATATAAAATAAAAGCATAACTGCTTGCTATTTCAAACCTTCAGATTGAATTTCTTGTCAAAGTTCGAGTTCTCTGTGGCACAGGGTATTGTTAGCTTCACTTATGTGTAGAACACAATGGGATAGTACGGTACTCAAATCGGCGCTTTTAAGCGTGAATTTTAATAACTCTTTGCCGATCAACTTCAAATTTCACATGTCAAGGGTACTTACCAAAAGAAAAAAAAAATTTTTAATTCATGCTTAAAAGCGCCCATTTCAGTACTGTACTAGGCCAGCGTGAAAATTCAAAGAGTGTTTTACCTAAGGCTTAGCTTAGTTCAAACTTCGGTCTTCTCATGGCGACCGGCGCGGCAGTTATTATCCATTGATTGCAATGCGTTCGGCTCATGAGGAGATCGACGTTTGAACCGGGCCTTAATTGATTCAGGCATCGTACTTCATCATAACTTAATTCTCCCTAACGGCATTCCTTATCTTGACAGACTAAATGCCACGACGAGCCTTGTGAGAACAATGGCACGTGTTTTCCCATCTACGAGACCAACACATACTCGTGTCAGTGTCAATGTCCATATTATGGGTACAACTGTGAAAAAGGTAGAGTGAAATTCTTGTGCCTATCTGTTAATCATGCAATCATTTTGTAAAATCCGGTACCAGTTATAGTCCGCCATTGGTGTCCATACGAGAGCTAAAATATCAGATATCATTTCCATTTGTTGGGCTACCTGTGGTAAGATCTTTTCACTATATGGCGGACACACTTTTTCGGTGTTTAACGGCGATTATTTAAAAATCTTATTCGGTGACCTTCCCTGATTTTTTTACCTGTAAGTCCAGGTCAACTAAAGCTACAACATATCAAAAAATGAAGGTAGCTCTTCGAGCTAAATTTTCAGGAAATCTGCGCCAAAATGTTCAAAAAACAGGATCGTAAAGGACAGCGAAAGTCTTTAGTTTTTCTGATTTTAGCTTTGAAAACTCATTCTTCAACACAATAAAATGAGAATTTCCAGGCTCTTATTATAATATGCTAACATATGTATTAGTTGAAATTATTGCTTTTATTATTAGCGACCGATAAGGAATGAAGGTCACTGCAAACCCTATCTTCGAAAAAATTATATCTCTTCAGCGAATTCGGTGACCCACATTTTACTCTAGCACTCAAACTATATATTTGGGTCAAGTCTTAAAAAAAATTGTTGGACAAAAAATTGCACGATCGCATTACATTAAAGGGGCATTTGGACGAAAATCGATGAAAATTGGAAATGACTTGTAACTTGGTTAAACCTATGTATATGGCTCTAATAGTATCCAAGCAACATATTTTCCTTACAGTTAAAAGTGGTTGGTAAAAATTGTTCATTTTTTCAGCCTCTTAATTGTGAGTAAATGACGTCATTTACTCAACCCTATTGTTCTTTTACCTTTCGAACCAAAATTTCTCAACTGCAAGTGGCTCCCAGGCTAAGATTTTTGCAAATCTGGTTTTCCTGATCATAATTGAGTAATATTATCCTCAAATATTTGAATTATTCGGACTTTCGAAAATGGGGGCGTTTTCATCCAAGTGCCCCTTTAATAGACCTCATCGGCTTGGGTGTAACGTTGTCCCATTTCAGACCACGTGTCATTCCCCAGAGTATTATTTCATTGTTTAACGGTTGCGCATGAGAAGATACATGAATATGGATACAACTCAAACAAAGAATCTTATTATCAAGAGAATGACACGTGGTCTGAAATGGGACAACATTACCCCAAGCCAATGAGGTTTATTGAAGCATCAAACAGAATTGTTTGAGGATTTAAAACTAAAAAACGAGTACGCTACGATTCAATCCTCGGAAATTTAGAGAGTGAGAAACAAACGGATGTGAATCGAGGGGGCTGAGCAGGGAAGGGAACCAAGAAGGGAGGTAGGAAATAAGGGAGACAGCGAAGTTACACAACAGTTAGGAATAACACGTATGTTATTAGACATACATTTTATTTTCAAAATTTTATACTTTAAATTTAGAAAGAGTTTATCTTCCTAGTACTAAATATAGCTCATTAACTATTATAGTTTTAGCCCAGACCTGGAGCTCGTGGTCTCAATGCAGTTTTGAATGGAGATGTCCTGATTATGCAAGAAGACGTGTAAAGGCGTACACCCTTCCCGAGCCTCCCTTTGCTAACATTTGTCCTGACAATGTTGTTCTAGACACAGAGATCCAAAACTGCCCGACTGTCCCGCCAACTGGTAAGAAGAAATAGATGGATGGATTTTGTACCATAATCTTAAAAGAAGACATAATGTTATGCAGGAAAATTCCTCTTTCGGTTGATTTGTGCATAATTTTAGAAGTAGTGCTGGAGAGGTATATTATTGATCATATGGTCAATTGACTAAACTGGTGTGGGTCTGGTCCGTGAGTCTATCGGAATAGGTGAGTAGTAGGAGAGAGTAGTCAATCAAGTTCTCGTATCGCTGGCATGCGTACTTGGTTGCCTGAGATATTGAACCTCATTTGAGACTAGTTTTGGTGATCATTATTAGCAAGCCTTTCTAAACAAAAGCGGCGGAGTTGATGAACATAACCAAACGTAACAGAATCTCTTTTTGCTTTCTTCAGGCTGTGACGGTGCACTAGGGATGCAAGATGGAAGGATCCTAAATTCCCAAATCTCTGCTTCTTCGTTTTTAACCCAACATTATGCCCCTTGGTGGGGTCGACTTCACCGGACTATAACTGTAACTGATGAAGCTTGTTGGGCTCCTTCGACTATAAATATCGGCGAATACCTGCAGATTGACCTTGGTAAAGTGAAGACCATTACCAAAGTAGCAACACAAGGTAAAATACGCCACCTACAGTATATCACCAAGTACAGCTTGGCGTACAGTGTAAACAATATTTTATGGTCCAAATACACAAATACTTGTACCAAGGTAAGTGGTGTTAATAGCTTCAATGCTTTTGGTTGTATGTTGGTTTTCTTCGTGTCAGAAGTTTTTTAGGCCGGCCAGAGTAACGGACGAATTTTCAATCTTTTCGAGCCATGGGCTTTTATCACACGCAGCCATATTGGTTGAAACAATGGATTTCAAATCTTTTGGGTCTCCTTGCCCTCTCTTTGAGGCGTTTCAGAACGTTCCAAACAAAGATTTTTGCACTCATGGGAATAATCATTACCGCCGTGTGATGAAAGCCTTTGCGGCGGGGTTGGCGCCATTAAGGCGGGCTTCTGCAACTCTCTGCTGGCTCTACGTTGAGTTTGTAATGGGAAAATAATTCCTCATTACAAATTCAAGGAATGTATCTAGATATTGACCCCTCATTAACGTATTCATCGGGTTTATATCAGAGATACCGATGACTAACAAAGAAACACGTGTTAGGGATGCAATAAGTAAAGGTTATATACCTTATACCTTGGTGGATGTGAGATATATCAACCCGAGGCGAAATAACCGCCTTATATCATCATTAGGGAAGTTTCTTAAGTACGGAGTTGATAACTAGATATCAACCTCCTCAGGAGGTAGATAACGAGATATCAACCTGGTAATTATAAGCCGTCGTTTGGTGAATATGAAGAATAAAGACTGCCAGTGAACAAAACAAACTGTGCCTCAATGATGATGAGTGATAGCTTAAACATCCCTCTGGAAATAATGAATCCCGACGTTATCATGATATTACTTATAATAAACCACTTTGATCAGTGATTTCTACCCATACACCCACTCGGTCCAGTTGCTAGGCTTGAGACAATTCAACAGCAACGTTCTTATAATTAACTATAATTAGAAATTTCATTGCGTTTCAGGAGTTTCTCGGGAACACAGACCAAAACACCGTCGTCACAAACGTTCTCGAAATTCCAATCAAAGCTCGCTATGTAAGGATCACCATTAGGGCTTTTCACGAATATCCAATTTTGAGATGTGAGTTATATGGCTGCTGAGAAGCTAGAAATAGATGAGATTAGCTATGAAAAACCAAAAAAATCCTGCAATCAATGCACATGAAGCAAACCATGACTCAAAAGTGAATTATATTCTGCAATTCGTGCAACAAAATAACGAAGTCATACATCGCACTTTTACATGCTAATGAGTTCTGCTAATATTCAAATTAATGAAATTAGCTATGTGGAGTGGCGCGAAACAGATATGTCTTTGCAAATGCATTTTGATACCCGCACGAAACCATTCAAACCCTAAGTATTGTAGAAACGTATGCTAACAAAATAAGTTTTTTATCACCGATTTTTTTAAATAATCTTTTTACATATTTTTATAATTAAAACAATCTTATGACCATGTAACTGCAGGCGACGTCGTTTGTCATGCAACTAAGCTATGCGCTAAAGTATGCGCTAGTAAAATACACCAAAGTTTGTTGCGTCGATTCATTTTTCTTCCACGTCACTATCCTCAATTACGGGCTCTCTATCATTTATTGGGCTCCACAAAGCTCATTTGAATATTAGCAGAACTCATAAGAATGGAAAAATGCGATATATGCATGAATTCGCTGTATGATATGTCGATAAACACAGATTATATTTAAAAAATGTCTACACTGAATTTGACTGGAAAATCCTCTGTATCAATCTTTATACATAAATCACTTTTTTTAATAGTGGGGTACAAAATCAGTAAATGAATACTGGTTTCCAATTTGGCCAACTGTAAACACAAATTATATTTAAAAAATGCCTACACTGAATTTGACTGGAAAATCCTCTGTATCAATCTTTATACATAAATCACTTTTTTTAATAGTGGGGTACAAAATCAGTAAATGAATACTGGTTTCCAATTTGGCCAACTGTAAACACAAATTATATTTAAAAAATGCCTACACTGAATTTGACTGGAAAATCCTCTGTATCAATCTTTATACATAAATCACTTTTTTTAATAGTGGGGTACAAAATCAGTAAATGAATACTGGTTTCCAATTTGGCCCACTGTGACTCACACACACTACCTTTACATTATATATTCTATGCATACAACTCAGCACACATGTGACTTTTTACGGAGGAGGAAAATCCAGAGAACCTGGAGAAAAAACCCTTGTGGCACAGGAGAGAACGACACATCAAACAAACTCAACTCACATATGATCTGACCCGAGTCGGGACTCGAACCCGGACCACAGCGTTGAGAGGCTAGGCGAGCGGTAAACCACTACGCCACCCATGCCACCCTATGGTAGAGGTTTTATTTATCTTCATGCTTTACATTTCATGATATACGCATCCATTTACCGCACGTGCACTTAAGAAAATAGGTTTTGGTATTTATGCTGCAGTTTCCAGCTGATCTGAAATAGTGACGTAGAAATGACGTCACTGGAAAACTCATGGTGTCATGGAGCCTGCGAAGATTGACTTATAAAAGTTTATATCTGAGATAAATACAGATTTTCAGGAGAGGTTTTTGATATTTTACATACATTTACTATGCATTCACTATTGAGTGGTAAAATAAAATAAAGAAATAACCGTTTCCTGAGTCGCTAGCCTACTAAGGATGACACCTCAGTTTTGTAAAAAAAATTGGATTCTGATTGGCTAATGATTTTTTCAGATCAGCTGGTTATGACATCACTTTAAAAATGCTCCTTTCCGTAGTTTTCCCACAATCCCTTATGATCCCAGCGCGAGCTCGAGGTCATCGTAAAATTTGCATATTTTTATAAATTTTTTATGCAAATTTTACCCTGACCTCGAGCTCGCGCTGGGTTTATAAGGGATTGTGGGAAGACTACGGAAAGGAGCATAGTACTTTTACATGGCACCATCCAGGTGTCCGGAGCACGCACGAACCTTCCAATCACAGCGCGCTCCGATGCTTAGCCAAGCGGCCCTTGCTCCAAGTCTCTTCCCAAAACAAAAACACGCGTGTTTCAAAGAATTTAGAGAAAAAAAGTTGAAGTATACGTGTTGTTTAAAAAATTAAAGTAATCTCCTCAAATTCTGTGAGATATATGACTTTTAAGACTCGGGCGAGGGCCACTTGAATTACAACAACAATTCTTTTCGCGCTTAGTTTCAGTTCGTACAGCTGGATATCATGGGCGCAAAATAATAAATAGAAATAAAATCTAATAGTTCACGAATTTGAAGTAGTTGTCATAAATATTTCAGAAGCAAAGTAATTATTAAAAATTATTTCGCACACTCATTTCGCAGGGCCGTAGCGAGGGAAGGGGCTATGAAAAGGAGAAAACGAAAATGAAAATGAAAAGTAGTTATAGTCCATATGACATTCAATATTTTTTGGTCCTGAGAAATAATCTAAAAACACCGCAATTTGTAAACTTATTTCAGCTTTCTCTGCGCTACTGTGTGGTATCTTACATGTACAATTTTGGAAGTGGTAAAAAAATATTTTTCAAGAAAGAAATGTTTTAGCTGTATTTGAATTGATGCAATTTGATTGACTATAGAGAGCGTTGTCATGCCAACGGCTTCCAAATTTATCGCATGTAGCCCTGATATTCGTTCTTCGGTGTTTGTTACAGAATATACTTCAGCATTATAATCAAAAGTGTATAAACATTACACCTATAAATAGGCGTCAGTCTTTAAGTTTTAAAAAGCTCAAACCAACTAGTGGCTCTCAGATTATTTATCCAGTGAGGCCAGTCATTATTTATCAATATAAAACAGACGTCCGTTAAGGATGAGAAATAATCTAAAAACACTGCTATTCGTGAACTTATTTTTTTCTCTGCGCTACTGTGTGGTATCTTAAATTTTTGGAGGTGGTAAGAAAAATGTTTTTTTAGAAAGAAATGTTGCGTTGCTACAATTTGATTGACTATAGAGAGCGTTGTCATGCCAACGGTTTCCATATTTGTCACGTGTTGTTGTGATCTTAGTTCTACGGTCTTTGGTACAGAGTATATTTCAGCAATATAATCAAAAGCGTATCAGTGTAATCTTACAAATTACAAAACCCTTGCCAGCCATCTCGGACGGCAAACGGTACAACATAAAATAGACCTAACAAAGGGAATTTCCCCTCATGTAATATTTTCAAGAGGGCTCTACTGGCATTGTTGTGTTTTGGTTTTTTGTGTTGTGTTTTTTTTTTTGTTTTTTTTTTTGTTTTTTTTTTCAACCACATCTGTAATTCATTTTTCATAAACGTAGGTAACTGAATCCCGCGACTCAAGCAAGTTTCTGGAATGATAGACAAGAAGAATTTTCTGAAACATGACACATGTGATCTTTTATTTAAAAAAACAAAAACAAAAAGGAAAGAAGTTACGTATTTTCTAGCTGTTTATCATACGCAATTAAAACAATTCTCGATGTTTAAAGTCATTCATAATTGATAGCATTCTAATATGTAAAACTCGTGTAAGTCAACCGATGAACTGCTAAATATATTTCCTGAGTCATAAAAGGGAATTCAAGAACGGGAAAATTCTACGGTAGTAAGCTAGGGAATTTCAGTAGGAAAGGAAAATCAAGAGGATAGCAGCTCTTCGAGCGACAGGATGATAGTGATCCTGACGTACAGAGTGGTTTTCAAATGACTTAGCCAGATACAAAATAAATACAGACAGAACGAGTCACGCGATTGTTTGTTGACATCGTAAGTGTGTTATCGTCTACTTCAACTGAAAAGCATTCAAAATAGAAACAAAAGGCATTATGAGCAAAACAAGATAAAGATACTGCAGCCTGTCAATTTATCACAAATATGGTTGTGTTGAAATTTGGAAAGGATTTACCTTCTGTCAATTCGTTAAAATTTTACTCTGAATCCGTAATTTGGACTCCGATTAGCGAAATCCGTCTATCCGTAGACCTATTCACCCCCCCCCCCCCCCCCCCTTTCACAAACGGAATGTTGGTTTTAAAAACTATTAAGACCATACGAGGGGGAAGGTCACGTCTATTCTCGTTAGTTTTAAGAGGAGGGTTATGAGTTTAGTTTTGAAATGGCAGGGGACAGTCAAGATGTTTTCTGAAACTTGGAATAAAAAACGTACCTTCCCTGTGAAAAAATTGTGGAAAATTTATTACAATCCAATCACTGAACAATTGTGTTATTCTAAATCGCAAAAATATTAAATGCAGCCTGGAATAAAAAAAATAGGAGGTTACTGTACTTATAGCGGGCATTAATCAGGTGATTTCACTTCTCTCGGTCCAAAAGAATTAGCCAATCAGCGAACATTTTGTTCGTACCTCAATATTTCCCAGTTCCAGGTTTTCGGCTCTATAAATAAAAACAACTTTACTCGAAATTAAAGAAAATAAAACTAATCTATGAAAATATTTATCAAATATCTTTCAGAAATAGCATATTTCGTAGTTGTTGGTGGAAAATATTTCGTTTCTTTGACAAGAGATAATAAAAAAAACTTGATGATTTTCGCTTTGACAAATAATGTTTTCAAATCGCCTAGAAGCGACTAAATTTAATTTAATTTAATTATATTTGGAGCCCAGCTCTGTTGTGCTAACCCCCTCCATTAGTAATTATTCAATGGATGAAGTAATGTAAATAAATCCAGTTTTTTGTCAAAAAAAAAAACACAAATCCTGTAAGCGTGGGGCTGGGTTCTGGTTAATTGTCAAAGTGTCTTTGTAATCTCCAGAGAATTTACAAAGAAAGTTACAGTTTTTTGGTTGTTGATTATATGCAATCTAAAGTGCAAACACTCGAACCATGAACACTTTTTCTTTTTATTTACTTTCTTTCATAACTATCCAATCAGCGCTCTCCGTAAATACTGAAATACTGAATCTGAAAATAAGTTTATTTCTAACTTTCTCATGTGAACTTATGAACTGCTAAATCACATAAATTATGCCTTTTGTTGTGATTGGATGACGCCTAAAAAATGTTTGATCCCTTTTTCTATGGAGAGTGCTGATTGGATAGTTATGAAAAATGTCAAAAAAGCCTTGACGTGTTCATGGTTCGACTGTCCGCACTGTAAAGTTCTCAATGTTTTTAAATATTTTTTTCTAAAAATCATTAAAATGATTGATACCATTCTGATATATTGATATCATTCTTAATTTTTAGTCAACAAATCAACTCCAAGAAAAATGATATTTCATGAGTGATTAGGACGTCAAGCAATGGCGCGGAAAGAGCTAGAATTCAGGTTTCTATTAGGTTCAAAAGGGAATTATAGAAATTGTGAAAATATTATTTCCTAAGTCTAATGTTACAGCTCTGTGCGACTCAGTACATGATTAATAATGTATTTCAAACTTTGTCGATAACTTGGAACAACCATTGGGCTGGTTAAAGAGGAGTTTTATGGAGGAAGGAAAACCAGAGAACCGGCAGAAAAAGCTCGAATTAAGATCAAGAGATACTCAATAAACCCTCAATGACCTATATAGTTGAATTTGCTGTTGACTTGGCCGGAACTTTCGAGCAAAACGGTGCACGCTTGATCTCTTTCTCAGCTGTTGGTCTCCCGCTAAGCCAATGACATTAAATAACATTGCACCTCACACATACCGAACTGACTTTTCACCAACACACACAAGTTGTGAGAAATGAAATCTGATATCCAGACTACAAGACCACATATTCGTGGCAATTTCAGTATCCCATGTTATGGGGAGAACTGCATGCCAAAATGAATGGCGAGATTTGTATGCTGCGTGCTGAAGGAAGTTTTAATTAAAAATGTTATAGGAGGTCATTTCTCAGTTATTAATGACTCCCGCTTTCCGCTGTATTCAAAGGAAGTCGAATTAAGAATTCCGCCAATCAGATTATTTTGCCTTTTTCACTTTCGCTGCAACGCGATTTTTAGACTAACCAGCTGAACACCCGCTAATATTATGCTAAAAGATGGTCTGACAATGTTGAAAATACCTTTTATAATATTTAAAGAAGTACCTAAAACAACCAGAAAGAATATGATTAACTAAATGTTTCTTCGACCATAAAATAATATATTTCCGAGCTTACAGGCATAAGCGCTCATTTTCAGGGATTACAATGGAGTTCCTCGTCACAACCAATGTTACATTTCAAATTCATAGAAAAAAGCTTTTAAGCTAAAACAAAACATTTAACACAGCTTTGATGTTCAGTTAACGTGGAAAATAAACTCAGAATTTGAAATACTAATAACCAATTCAACTGGAAAGAAAAGCGGCAGGTGTAGGAATTGTACTAGTTATAAAGTAATTCGTTGAAGACAAAGGCCAGTCATGCAAAGAAATTCAGCGAGTATAATAAGAATCAAAGAGAATACCAAATAAAGAAGGAATCGTGGGGAAAAAACGGGCTTAATTTACCGTGTCAATGACCTTGAGCAGTATCCAATAATAGAATAATAGATTACTTCGGTGGTATACTGATGAGTTCTTAATTGATTGCCTCAGTTAGAATAATATGTCATTAATAAGTGACACACAATCTGAGCTCGTTACAGTGCACAAAACTTGAACAAAACTAACCAATCACATAACACCTAAAAAAAATTACATTCCCACAAAAATTGTCTGGGCCAATCAGCTTTAAGAATTCGAACATGGTGTTTTTACAAAGTTTTGGTTTGAAAATAGAGATTTTTTTGAATGTTTTGAAGATTTTTTGAGGACAGAAAATATTTCCTATATTTCCAATAGATCAATAGACCTTTCAAAACTTCGTGTTGGACAAAAATTACACCCATTTTTATCCTGTTTTGTGTTCTCCTGTCTGTGTTTACCTAATTAATGCGAAATGGCCGTGAGAACGTGATGATCTGATTGGCTAATACGATTATCAGTTCAAATTCTGTCTAGTGGTCCTGATTAGCTTCTCCGTCCTTTAATACCGTTCTTTACTACTTTCCTTAATAACTTCACAATTGAAAGCTGCTCGGTAAACATGTACGATCTTCTTAGTTTCGTATTTCTGTTAACGCTTCTGATTTCTGTTTCTTGCGAGGCACAAGAAATCATTTATTTTCAAGCCGCCAACAACTCTGTCGTCAGAGATGTCAAACACGGTCTTCATTTCGCTAACTTTATAAAATACCAGTTCAAGTATTTGCAAGCCACACCCTTCATCTCTTCACTGATGCCAAACGAGAAAAAGTGTAAGGTGTGGTGTGTCCAAAACTTGCAGTGCTGGTCGCTTAACGTCGCTGTCTTTCCTGACTCTAATGGCAAGTTTAAATGTGAGCTTCTCGCTACGGGAATTTTCAACTCCTCCTCAAGCATCACCAACAACGAGAATTACAACCATTACAGCTTGAAGGTAAGAAATTTCACACAGTGTAGTAATAGAATAAATTAGATGTCTTTTAGGGGGAAAAACGGATGTGAAGATGCGGGAAAAAATCGCTTTTGCTCGTATTTTAACCATAGGCAACTCCAACATGAAACACATAATAGTTTCTTTTTTTCGTTTTAAAAAAAGATTGAGTATTTTATGAGAAAATCGCGAAAAACGAAATTTCGTCAAATCGCCGCTTTCTGACAGTCAGACACTTTTTCTGTCAATTTTGGCGGCCTTGGGTAGCATTATGACTTTTAAAAAACGTTAACCTTCTAACAATTGGAATGGAATGTCTGGCTGCAGTAAGCAGCCGTTAGTGGGTAGGGATTTTGAGACCGACACTAAGAACGGCTACAAGGAAGACTACAACAACCGCAAAAGAATTAAGATTTTGGGACTTTAACAAGGAAGGACATTTGGTAAAGGTTTATAGTCAGTAAAAATATTCCGACCCTATTATATTATATCAGAAAGGCCACTTTTTCTCTTCTTTTTCATAGGCAGAATATTTTCATTATAGAATTTCAAACTTGGAATTTGTAAAAGATTTTAAAAATTATTTCAAGACAGTTTGCCGGTAAATAAAAGAAGAAGAACGTACCATACGTTCATACAAATTGTTTACCGCGACACAATCTGGCTGATCTCAGCCGACACTACACTCGCACGATTTTGGCCAAGTTTCAGAGCTCCTTTACTCCGCTTAAATACATTTATCAAAGCTGATTTTTTAACAGCCATATATTTACTTTCTTATCTTTCCGACTACAGAATGTTATTGAATAACTTTTTGGGCTTTGCTACGATTGTCTGTTTTTTACAGACATCTTCTCTTAAATCCATGTATTTCGATAGCTGCTTTTTCAATAACTTCTTTTCATACCTGTTAACAGCTTTTTAAACGGACATTTTCTGTCTTTATTGTCTTATAAGGATTTTTGATTTTGAGGCATTGAAAAGTTATCAGCACAAAACTGGTGAACTATTGCTAACAATTAGTATTTGGCCGAAAGTTTAGAAATAAAATGAAATCATCATAAACGTAGTGGAACCTAATTCAAATGCATCCAACGTTCAAGAATAATCTAAAAAATTAATAATTCGGAAATAAGAAACTATTATGCTATTATTATTATTATTATTATTATTATTATTATTATTATTATTATTATTATTATTATTATTATTATTATTATTATTATTATTATTTAGATTTTAAATACATAACTTTGTAAATAGTCATAGCAATTTTTATAGCATTTTTTGTAATTTTCATTATTATTATTATTATTGGATGTGAAGTAAAGATTATTATTTTAGAAAAAAAATTATTATTATTATTATTATTATTATTATTATCATCATCATCATCATCAGTGGACAAGTTTTTAAAAAAGGGTTTTGAAACTGAATTATTGCTCTAATTATTCTCTCGTTCTTTTCTTTAAAAATATATACATATTGCTGGGATGATCTAATAATTTTAATACTTGAAAGTTTAGGAACTATAGCTTCAAGCAAATCAAATTAATTACAGTGCAGAGACACTAACCGGGACCACAAAACAGTAATGGAACTCATAATAGTATTAGCCAATCAGATCATCGCGTTCTCACGACCATTTCACATTAATTAGGTAAACATGGACAGCAGAACACAAAACAGCATCGAAAATTAGTGTAATTTCTGTCGAAAACGAAGTCGTGAAAGGTCTACTGAACCCAAGCTGATATAGGAAATATTTTTTGTCCTCCTGTATTCAAAAAATATATACTTTCAAACTATAATATAGTAAATTCTAGACCAAAACTTTGTAAAAATACCAGTTTCGAACTCGTTAAGCCCAGACATTTTTTCTTGGAATGTAATTTTTTTAAGATGTTATCAAGAGACCATGAAAGATAGAGAGGGATTCTTCCAGTATTGTGCGAATGCCATTATGGCCGCCACTTCATTATCAGAATTTTTCTAATTCATATTTTAGTTGACCACTACATTGAAATTATAGATTAGAATGACATCAACAAAGTTACAAGTTTGATATAAAAATATTTAATTGTTGAATAGTTGTGAGAATTTAAAAGGGTGAAAACCACCACAACGAGGCTAGCAAGGAAACACATCACTGAACACATACAAATCTCTGTAATTTTGATTCCAAATAGCTTCACTTGAATTCTATTTATAGCAATGAAACTTTCCAAAAATACATATTTCTGCTTGGTCTGATGGTGGTACTTATTTTTTAAGATTAGGTTTTTATTTCTGAAAGTCAATGGCGTCTATATTGGCATTCGGTCTCTGGGCTTGGGAAATCGAAATTTATTTTTAGATTTTGCGTACCCCGTAGGAATACCCTTCCGCTTCCGGTAACTGGTTGTTGGAGGGTCCATGAAGCAACTCATTCTTCACTCTCTACGAAACCAAAAGAAGCTTACAGACTATCACTCACTCCTTCTTCTATATCACATTTAGCACAAATATGTCTATACCAATACTCCCTAACGGCATTCCTTACCTTGACAGACTAAATGCCACGACGAACCTTGTGAAAACAATGGCACGTGTTTTCTGAACTACGAGAACAACACACACTCGTGTCAGTGTCAATGTCCATATTATGGGTACAACTGTGAAAAAGGTAAATGAGATTCTTTGCCAAATCTTGTATCAGTTATAGCTTACTGCTGATGTTTCATTAATTAAACAATTCAGCAAAAGCTATTATCCTTGCTAGCTAGAGTAAAACTTGATTGACTGTTAGAAGGCAGCTGCAACGGTAGGCTGTGAAAGGTCATGATTGCAGAGCAGAGTGAACTATACGTACAAGAAGGGAATTTGGTGAAAATAGAGTGGCGGTAAGGGAAGGTAACGATAGGGTGAGAGGGAATAGGGAAGGGAATGAGGGAGGGAGTGACAAACAGATAGACGGATGGAAGGAAATCGAAGGGACTAAATCAGGAAGGGAAAAAGAAGGCGGGTAGAAGAAAGACAGACAAAAAGAAAGAATGGCAAGTTGCCGATAGATTAGGTAGACATTTCAAAAAAATACATTATCTAAATTTTATTTAAAATACTGATATATACTTCAAATATAGGAATATTAGTTGATATGTTCCTTACTTACAAAGTTTATTATTATGTTATTAGTTTTAGCCCAAACTTGGAGCTCGTGGTCCAACTGCAATTTTCGTCACGATTGTCCTAAATTTGCAAGAAAACGTGTAAAGACGTACGCCCTTCCCGAGCCTCCCTTTGCTAACACTTGTGCTGACGATGTTGCTTTTGAAAACTGTACAATCGTCTACCCGTCTATTGCAGGTAAGAAGAAATGAATTGAAGAATGAATATTGTGTCATAATCTTAAAAGAAGTAACTCGATTGTGTGAGGCAGGAAAACTCTTCTTTTGATCTTTTTTTTCTTATATGTTAGAAGTATTGCTGGAAAGGTATAAATACTATAAATTGCTATGTTAAATGGTCATAAAGAGATGATAACTAGCGGTAAGCTAGTGTGGGCTGCGTCGGTGTTTCTAATGAAACAGTATGGATAAAAAGTTAAATGTTTTTTTTCCTCTCTTATTTTTTACGGTGTAAAATTTAACTTTTTATCCATACTATTAAATGGTCAGTTGACTAACCTGTGATGGGCCGGTGAGTGAGTGAGAGGAGTGCAGTCAATCTAACTCATACTTACTACCATGCGTACTTGATTTTATCCCGCACCATAGAAAATACAGCCAATCAGAAAGCAGGAAAGCCGTTGTATATTCGTCGGTATTTCATTCTTCCTTCCAATCATGCACTGCGCGTTGAATCTACGCATTTGTATTTTCTATTGTGTGGGATAAAATGGTTATGCAATGGTTTCTTGAGACACACCGTAGATATCCCACTCGTCACTTGTATTTTCTTTGTATACAAACTTTTAGTGAACAGCGTGTGTATCTGTATGCGTTTTGAGCGTATTTGAAACCACAATACCCTTGCTTATTTTTCACTGAAAACACCAGATACTTCTTGTACTCCTTTGCTTCCACTATGGATCACAACTATGTGGTCTTTGGGATTCATTCTACGCATGCGCTTTGCGATTAACCACAAGCCGATTTGTGAGTGAACGACAAAGAAGGAAAAAAAGAAGCCGAAATTATAACTCGGGCATTTCTTCGAGAGCCTGAGTAAAAAGGAAAAAAAAAAACACGGAAAGCGAAGAAACTCGGTTTTTACAAACAAGTGAGAGTAAAATACCAATTAAAGACTGGTTGAGAAAACTACTTCAGCAAACACGAAAAATTCAACAAAATATGTTGTAAATGTCTTCAATAGTAAGCATCCATGTTTCGTGAATGAAGTTTTTTTTTTTCGAAATAATTTGTTTTTATAAACTACTAAAGACCAACAAACAATTCGACAACTAATGTCAAACAGTAGAATATTCAATGTCAAACATCTTTCATTTACCAAAATAGGAGTTTTTATTATATGGCAAGGTAATTTCGCGCGCTATGATTGGTCAATCTGCGGTCCATAACTTACGGTAAGGACTGAAAATCAAAATTGTCTCTCCTAGCCTTGCCATATGATAAATATCTTATTAACCTCGTTTGCTCGGTCGGTACCGTAAGTTATGGATCCTCGTTTTTTACACTTTTTTATGGCCCGCACGCTGAGAGATCACAGAACACACTGTTATCCCGAGGTTCCCATCAATAAGTGTTTTGTTATATATATACCAAGTGTCAAAAAACACAACAAAATTATTAGATTTGTTGATTATTTGACTTTAAAAACGTTTTCGGTGAAATCACTTCCGGTTTTATTATTTCCCGGTAGATAACATATTATTACAAAGAATGGTCTGAACCCAGGTGAATGGATATTTTTCGAAGTAACAATATTTCTCGAAGAGACAATATTTGTATAATGATCATCCGGGTGGATGTAGTCCTGAGAAGGACTGTTTGATGTGACTGACGTTTCGACAACCTGTGCGGAAGTCATCTTCAGAGTCCAGTGAAGAGTCGAGTCGTTGTCAGGGAAACATCGAAACTTGTTCGCGTTCACGTGATACCCTCTCGCCCAATCAGAGTGCGTGAAGAATGGACTTTGACACCGATATACACTTCGCCTTCGGCGAATAATTGTTGAGTAGCACATAATTTGCTTGTTTTTTGAGTCGTATTTCAGTTTCCCACATCTCGTAACTTATCGCTAAGACATTTGAAGTACAAACATTGTTTTTCCACTGTATATGTATTTTATAAGGCTTGGTTATAGTGTGGCTACCATCACTGGAGTTTCTAGACGAACTGTTTTAACAAATTCGGACTTTTTAGTTTTTTGCACCTGGGATCATCTTTTAACATAAACTCGACACCCAGAATCAAATCAAATCATATGACAAGACAGTACAACTCTCCACAAATGCTCGATATACGTCCTCAATAGCTTCTCTCCAACGCTCAACCGCTGTCCAGTACCACAGGAATCCTAATCTCGACACAGGGTTCCCGTTTATGGCAACATGTAGCAATAAATAATGGCTGATTTTACCATCGTCATTTGGTCCTTTTTGCGAATGACCATTGATACTGCACCTACACAGTGATATCTTTTTTGCTGATATTAACAAGACTAAACAAAAGAGTAGGCGAAACTAACCAAACCTAACAGAATATTTTATTTTACCTTTTTCAGGGTGTGACGGGGCGCTTGGGATGCAAGATGGAAGTATCTTAGATTCCCAAATCACTGCTTTTTCGTATTTGAGTAATAAGTTTGCCCCTTGGTTTGCTCGACTTCACCGGGCTCCCACCGCATCTGATGAAGGATGTTGGTCTCCTAAAGGTCCATCTCCTATGGAATTCCTGAAGATTGACCTTCGTGAAGTGAAGACCATTACCAAAATAGCAACACAAGGGAGAGCAAATCACCCAGAGTATATCACCAAGTACGTGCTGTGGCACAACAACGACGGTAGTAGTAGTTGGAACCAGTACCCAGGTTCCTGTAGCGAGGTGAGTTGTGTTAAGAGCGAGTGTCAGTAGAAGTTGAGAATCGGCGGAGAGTTAAGAAATTAATAGATCTAAGTGACCTAGTAGTAAACTATTTTCAAAAATAACATTCAAAAGTTCAACAGTTCCAGAATTCTGGCGCAGAGACAGTAAGGATCGATTGCCATAAGATTGAATACGAAAGTTTTGTTCTGGAGTAATTCAGAAGATGAGCGAAGATTTCATGGCGGTTTGTAACGAGTAATTAGATCGGTGATGTAGGAAGGAGTTTGCATTGATCATGAAGGGCTTTAAAAGTTATGAGAAGGATTTTGAACCTTGTACGTTCAGGCAAAAGGTAACCAGTGTAGTTCTTTCGTGATTCAGTGGAATAATGTGATCATATTTTCGGGATAGAGCGAATATTCGCGCAGCAGCATTCTAAATTGACTGGAGCTTGTTTAGAACATGTTTAGGTAGACCAAAAAAAGAGAGAGTTGCGGTGATCAATCTTAGAAGTTACGAAAGCATGAACGAAGTTTCAGTAGTCTTGATGACATTTCCTTATTCGTGAGATATTGCGTAAGTGGTAGAAAGCAGTCTTCTGTCCTTCGGGACCTCGTGAAGTACGTTACCGATTAATACCGAGTGACCCACGATCGGTTCTTAATATTAAACAGACAAACATCACGAGATTGAAATCGGAGCTAGATGTTTATTCACTGTTAAAGGTCAGCCGTACCGAAGCAGATTGATCCGACCGTTGTAAACACAATAAAGCGGTTAGTTTTGATCCAAACGTGGAGGCGACTCTGGCGCCCCGCGTGGTCTTGCAAAAGGTTTTGACATGGGGAATCATTGTCATAGTGCTGTCAAAAATTACACCAATGCTTTTTGCGGGACCAGAGTGTTTGATCATGTCTGAACCAAACCGAAGAAGAGCAGGGTTGTGTCTTGAGTATAAAAAGAGTAGTTCTGTTTTGTCTTTGTTTAGTTTCCGTTTGTTTAGAGTCATCCATTCAACAATGTCAGAAACTAAGGCAATTTTCAAAGCGGTTTAGTACGAGACCTTGGTCATTACAGGAGAAAGATATGTATGATTGGGTATCATCAGCATACAAGTGGTACAGCATCATGTTGACTGAGAATGTCAGCAAGTAGGGATACATAAAGAAGGTAAAAAATTGGTCCGAGTATAGATATTGCGGTACGCCACAATCCAATTGGAGCCGGAGTGTTTGAAGAGGCAGCATTAATAGAAACTGTTGAGATTGGTCAGACAGATAGGATTTACAGTGCGGAGACACTAACTGGGACCACTAGACAGAGATTGAGCTGATAACAGTATCAGCCAACCAGATCATCATGACGTTCTCATGGCTATTTTGCATTAATTAGGTAAACATGGACAGCAGAACACAAAACAGCATCGAAAATGAGTGTAATTTCTGTCGAAAACGCAGTTGTGAAAGGTCTTCTTATCCCAAGTTGATAAAGGAAAAATTTGTCTGTCCTCCTACCTTGGAAGAATCCCAAATTTCAGCGCCTCTCGAGATTAAGATATTTAGTTTTGTTAACCTTGGTATTATCAGTGTACCAAGGAGCTTTTCGACGTTGATAAACAGTCTTGGTTTGAAGAGGAGCATGTGCATCGAGTATGGAAGAAAGTACTGTTAAACCATATTGATCCCAAAGATCTGATAAACTAGACGCAGGAGATTGACATAACGTTGATAGTTAGCATTACACCATTTTCGTATTCGATGCAAACCGCTGTTTTTGAAGACCACAGAATCATTTGCACAAGCTTATCCTCGTTTATAAGTCAGCTATTCAAAGACATCATTAAAAGTCCGTAAGATTTCAAAATATTGGTATAGTTCAACTTGCACATTCTTTACTTTACAGTTGACTTCAGCAAATCATTAGCAACAGCCAACTGTAATGAGTGTTTGATAAATCCGAAACAGCTTAAAGTAGACCGTCAGCATGCCTTCAAGATGTTGATTCCCAAGAAGCTTAAAGTTAGGTTAAAATTTAAGTAATTCCACGCCATGTTACTGAGCTCGTAGTTTTCAGTTAAAAAAAGACAAAAGAACTGTACCAAACACTTCAAAACACTCACAGTATCGCCATTTTGTTTTTGCAAGCTCTAATTGACTGCTGGGATGTAATCAGGGAGCCCATAGTAATGATTTACGTTTGTCCTTCATGGGCTCCCTGTGGTGAGGTCTTTTAAACGAAAAAATAGTTCTTTTAATTGTCATGTAACTATTTTTTGGCAAGATTTTATTTTCTAACAGTTGAATACAAATATTTGCTTGGAAACCATGTAGTTATATTTTTCCTCGAGAAAACCACTTTATCTTCATTTATGCGTAACACCGCTGACAATGCCCAATACTTCTGGCAATGAAAACGGTCTAATTTGTACTTTTTCACATAGTCGGCTGAAGGCCTAATTAGCAGAAAATCGACTTTATGCGATATTTTAAGAAATAAAAGCTTTTGCACTTTTAAATTTTATATTTTTGAAAATAATTCACTAAAGAAAAAATGAAAATAGTTTTTTTTCACGACTGTCCGCCAATCCAATTCTCATCGGTCTTATTTAAATCTGTTGGTTTTCTTCTTGTTAAAAGTATTTTAATTGGAAATTTGCCATGGTCGATGCTTTTTGCTTTTTCAGTAACAGGCCCTTGGCTAGCTGATCTGAAATATTGACGTAGAAATGACGTCATTACAAACTAACTAATGTGTCATGAAGCCTGCGAAAGTTGACCTAAGGACGTTCGCGGGCAAAAAAGTTTCCAATGTTTTTTTCTTTAAACTTCATATGGTGAGATAAGACCATCTTAGAAGTTCCCTAAACAACGGGGGTCACCGTTCTCGTTTAGGAGTGAGATGATGTCAAAGTGCAACCTTTTTCTTGTCGAAAATCGCTTGCATGCAATACATACAAGTCGAACAGTTTTTGAAACAACCGTCTAATAACCTCATAGATAAATATTATGTGTAAATATTCATATAGAAGTTCCCTAAACAACGGGGGTCACCGTTCTCGTTTAGGAGTGCGATGATGTCAAAGTGCAACCTTTTTCTTGTCGAAAATCGCTTGCATGCAATACATACAAGTCGAACAGTTTTTGAAACAACCGTCTAATAACCTCATAGATAAATATTATGTGTAAATATTCATGAAAACATACAAATAACTTGTAGTTTTTGGCTCGAATTTACAGCCGCCATGCACCATTCGGTGACAGCGTTTGTAATTCTTTATATAATACTAAAATAAGAAATGGGGGTCACCGTTGTTGTTTTCGAGATATAGTTGATTGAAATCTTTTTCGCGACGAGCGTGACGGAGTTTGATCTTGAAAAACATAGGTCACGCGCGCGCACGCTGTCACGCCATATGCGCAAAACAGATGCGCACAAACAATGCCCGCGAACGTCCTTAAACAAAGTTTATATCTGAGATAAATCTAGATTTTCAGGAGAGGTGTTTGATATTTCGTATACATTAACTGTGATATTCATCATGACTGTGAAAATAAAATAAAGAAATTACCTTTCTCGAGTAGCCAGACTACTTAGCGTGACACTACCTTCTGTTTTGCAAATTCTCTCGATTCTGATTGGCTAATATTTTTTCTCAGATCAGCTGGATGAAAGGACGCAAAGAATTGTAAAACCATTCAAAATATATACATCTTTTTAATAACTGCAATTTAATCAAAATTTCATTGTGTTTCAGATGTTTTCCGGTAACACTGACTCAAACACCGTCGTTACCCATGTTTTCCACACTCCAATCAAAGCTCGCTTTATAATGATTCTTTTGATGAAGTTTAATGGTCATCCCGCTTTGAGATGTGAGTTATATGGTTGCTGATGTGTAATTTAAAGTTAAGGCAATGGGCTCGCGCAAATTTAACCGATAGATTTTCCTATAATTTTGCATATAGATAGTTTTTGAGATGGACAAAACAGAACAACAACAAAAATCGGGGGTCATCGACATAGATTTTGCGCTATGTTAGCTTGAACACGGCACTCCCCAGCGAGTCTAGAACGAAAACAACGCTTCTCAAAGTATTACGTCTAGTTTAATTCTGGTGGCTGCAATATGAAAAACAGAGGCTTTCAGAGGTACTAAAGTAAATAAACTTCCTTGAAAAACAGTTTAATGTCACAAAGTTCAGGAAAAATGCTAAGCTTTGACATTTCCAACTTGAAAAACAGTCGAAATTACGTGCGAATGTCGTCTTTTTTAGATGATGTTTCACGATTTTCTCGAAAACAAACCGATAGATTTTTTATTTTTTTCGATATGTACTAGCTTTAGTTAAAAGACATCGAATTCAGGAAAAAATCGCATAGGTCACCGTATTCATTTACAAGATATAAGTCGTAAAGCAACGCAAAATGAAGAGCGACAAACGGAAAGCACACAGGTAGCCCAATCCATGGGTTTTGTCGCGCATGCCTCGAGTCATCGAACATACACAAAATGACTGCCATGCGACTAATTGTCAAGTTATATAAATACAGTGTATTGTTTCACATTTTGGTCAATATATTATACAATCCTAAATAAATAAAAAAATGCGCAGAAAGATGCGCACGAGTGCGCGAGCCCACTGCCTTAAGTTCAAAAACAGCACAAAACTGAATAGCAGAAACAGCAACGAATGAAAAATCGATGATTTCGATTTTTTCTAGCACGATGATAAATTATACTCAGTTTTCTGCTTTGTCGGTTCAATCGATATTTGTATTAGGGAAATGAAAATAGTTTTTAATCCAGCTGAGGTGACTTTCAGAACAAACGCAAGGTCAACCAATCAGAATTGAGGATTCGACATTGTATTTTGATCAGCAATAGACCTAATCGGCTAACGCGTTGCTATGTACGTTTCCACCCAATTCAAAACCTGCGAATAAGATTCTTTATCATTCAAATTATTTTTTCCCTCATTTTGATTGGCCGAGATCAAGAGAACTGCAAATAACTGCCTACAAATAACGGTCTGTTCATGCGCATTACGGTGCAGAGCCATCTTACTGCAAATAACGGTTTGCTCATGCGCAGTAACGCTGTATTTGACAATGGCTCGCTTCCCTGAAAAAAAAATGAGCTGACTTCTTTGTTATTGTTTGACTCGCATTGCCCCTCAAAGATTAGAAAAAATAATTTGAATGATAAAACAATTATTGAACTCGGTTATCGCAAAATATCGAGATTTGTTAGTGTCTTGCAAGCAATTATTTGCCGGCAAATAATTGCTTGCTCGCCACTAACAAATCACGATATTTTGCTCAACCTCATCCAATAATTGCTTATTGTCTGTTGTATTTTGATATCACATTAAAAATTTTTCGAACAAACGTTCTTATTCCCAGAGGTTTTGAATTGGGTGGAAACGTACATAGCAACGCGTTAGGCCATTAGGTCTGTTCCCATGTCCCTGCTCGGAAATTGCAATGCTAACCAAAAATAGTTGACCCATAACTCCTTTCAGGGATCGCGATCAACTCAGCTGGATTTGGAGTCTACTGAGCCAATTGAGGCTCTACAAAGACCTAAAATATGTCTGGAATATTTATGTGTTTGATCACTGCGCGGTCACACAAAGTTTTTTCCCGTTTAAAAGTTTCAAACTTCATATTTTGATTTTATTCTCGTGAAATTTAGAGATTTCTATTCGAAACAGACGGATACACGAGAGAAGGAATCAATACAATCTTTTTTCCTGGTGATGGGAAACATCTGTTTTACATGTAACGGTCAGAATAAACATTCCAGAGATATTTTAGGTGTTCATGGTTTTCTTAGTTTGACTGTAACAGTAGTATTAGTTCGAGTTATAGATAATACACAGTTTCGTATTCGATGCAAACCGCTGTTTTTGTACTTTTTGAATACCACACACTACACTCATTTGCACAGGCTTAGCTTCGTTTATAAGTCAAATACTCAAAGACACCCGTACCATTAAAAGTCCGTGGGATTGGTATAATTCAACTGGCACATTCTTAACATTGCAATTGTGCGTTGCCGTGTATGTAACGATTTACAAAAGTCAACTATAACGTAAAGGCTAGCTGTGCAAGTTGGATGATATCAATGTTTTGAAGTCTCACGGACTATGGTATATAAGTGTCTGTGAATAAATCCCTAAAGTTTTATAATAGACCAATTGCACGTGACGTCAGAGCCGCTCAATTTGGAGGACAAAACAAAAGAATTTTAATCTAGAACTATTGTTTTGCCCTTCAAATTGAGCTGCATTCCGATGTGCTGCAAGGGGTTTATAGGTAAACTGCTTTATTAGTCTTTACTAATGATTTAAGCTACGGACACACTGTGGAACATTGCTCACAATGTTCCACTCAATCGATGTTGCGAGCCATGTTACACGACGCTATAGCCAATGTGCACGACCTCGAAGCTATAGCACCAAGCTTGTTGGGAAAGTGAGTCCTTACGCTTTTTTGGCTCCTCTAAAAATTCATCTGACAATTTTTCCTTCGACATTTTCTATGAAAAAAAAGGATTTCAGCAGACGAAAATAAGAATAATTCTTTTCTGATAGTTCCTTTGACTTCCCTGTTTCATTTTTAAAGAACACACTTTCCCTGAGTGCTTTGTGAGCTTTGATGCACGTTGCCTATTTGTTTTGCTGAAGTAGAAACGATCCTACTTGAGCAACACTGCCTGCAATATTAAGCGCAATAATATTTATTTCACTATGTGTCCGCACATTTATGCTACTTTCATTTACCACTTTCACATTCCCATAATACTTTGCGTTTTGGGGGGCAACAATATCCAAAGTTATTTGAAAATTCAAAACTTTTCGTGTATATGCAGAGTACATTTGCTATTATCATTGAAAAATCCAGTATCAGTTTAATCAGAGTTAATTCCAAAACGATTGGGAGAATGAAATGTTTGGTGTTACAGACAATGTGTGGACTTACCAAGAAATGTCATGACTTTTACTCGTAAACTTGTTCAAATTTCTTTCTTCCTAATTTTTGTGAATTCTGATAGAATCTATCATAGATGCATAAGTGTTTTTAGATGTTTTTTCTTCAATTCGTATTAATCTTCATGGTAATATTAATGATTATGTCTCGTTGTTGCCCCCCAAAACGCAAAGCATTATGGGAATGTGAAAGTGGTGAATAGAGTAAATTATCTTTAGTTGTCGTTATCTTTAAAGGGGCACTTGGATGAAAACGCCCCATATTTTGAAAGTCCGAATAGTTCAAGTATTTAAGAATAATATTACTCAATCATGATTATGAAAACCAGATTGGCAAAATTTCAGTTTAGCCTGGGAGCCACTCGCAGTTGAGAAATTTTGGTTTAAAAACTAAAAGAACAATAGGGTTGAGTAAATGACGTCATTTACTCACAATTTAGATGCTGAAAAAATATATAATTTTTATCCGCCAATTTTGACTGTGAAGAAAATATGTTGCTCGGCTACTATTGGGGCCATATGGATAAGTTTAACCAAGTTTCAAGGCATTTCCAATTTTCATCGATTTTCATCCAGGTGCCCCTTTATAATATTTACAATTTCACTTGAGGACTTTTATGCTTTAATATCATATTAAGGAATCACTTTCATATTTCTAATAACCAATTATAACTTAGCAACAACTGACCTTTCCCTACTTCACTTGAATGACCACAGACCAATACATTCAAGTCAAGGCTGGGTTTTCCTATCCATAAATTTACTGTACTTTCTACTCCAGCCTCGACTTAAATCAATTGTTCTGTGGCCATTCAAGCAAATTCAGAAAGCTCTGTTAACAATAGGTATTTGATTGGCAAATGTTTGTACCTCATTATAAATATAGCCAAATTATAGCTCTCGTAATAGCTGGGTTTCACTTGACGTCATTTCCTGTCTCGTGCGGAATGTTCATCAGCTGAATCACAAGTTTTGAATAGAATTCTTTCTGGCTGACAGCACATGGTAGTCAGTGTTTGACCACCATTTGGAGTAGATAATGAGATTCAAAGACTTTTATCAGCTGATTGAAACCCAGCTATTGGACTTAGACGACCAGTGCTGCAGAAGCAAAACGATATACAGCCTTACAAAGACACTGTCACGATCCTAAAGTTTGACCATCAAAACCACTTGTAAATGTTTTGGTAGATGACAAGCTGAGATGAGAACATCTCCTTTGTGAAATAAGCTCCGGGTTGATTCTGCATGCAGTTCGAAACTTTCGATTTATCTCATTATCAACTAATTTATATAATACAATGATCGAATCACACGTCACTTTATGATAATTTTCTTTGGGGAACTGTAGAGCAGGTAACGGAGAAACCTCGGAGAGAGGGGGGAAGTACTCCTAAACATTTTGTACGGGATGCTCCGCCCAGACTCTCGACCAAATTTAGGCGAATACGGTACCTCTTTTATATACCTTAATTTTGAAGCAGGCCAGATATGAATACATCAATACATCGTATATAAAACGGCGTGCAACTTCGGCTTTATTTCCTTGAAAAGTAATTGTTGCTTCCTCTTCCCTTTTCTATACTTAAACTCTCGAGTTCCCGAACCTTTTCTATAACAAAAAATCACAAATTCCCCACCCCTTTTCTCTGAGTACCTCCGGCTTCAAAAGGTACCCCTCTCGTGTGGAGCACCCCAGTATAGTCAACTATAGGAAGTACCTCCCCATTTCCCCGGGGGAGAAACTCCAAAAACCTCCAAAACAAGGCGTTGTGAAATCACCAGCACATATGACACACTATAGATCAAAAAGGCTTTGAAAAATAAAGTGTAATAAATGTTTGAGAGCAGTACTTTATCATTTTTTGATTAACTTGTTTATCTAATTGCTTGGAGCAAAAAAACTGTTGTTAAAAAGTTGATTCTCATTTGATAAGCTAATATTCCCTTTCACAGTTCCCTGTGCCATCTTGAAAAGTAGCCGTGCCTTTGCATCGAAGAGAGACGAACGGCGAGCGTGCAGTGATAGAGCTCTTTTTTACACCTTGGACAATTATTCACATGCCTCTATCATTGCAAGTTCACCGTTCGTCTCGCTTCGATGCAAAGGCACTGCTACTTTTCAAGATGGCGCATGGAACTGTGAAGGGGACTATTGATTTTCTTGAGTGCGCGCTATAAAACTAGTTTGATTACAGCGCGACGCGCAAAAGTATGACCACATTTAATGTATTCGCATACTTGTATGCACGGGATTTTGTACTTTAAACCGACACAATTGATGCAAAGTTGTCTGGTTTTACCAAATAAGGCGTGTAAAAGCTCGTTTGGAGCAAAAAGCCCGTGCATAGAAGTATGCGAATACATTAAAAGTGGTCATACATTTGCGCGTCGCGCTGTAATTCTTATTTGAAGTTGCAATGACATCTTTTTTTAACTTGGCATCAAATTATCCCAGTATATTCTTGTCCAAAAAGTGAAATTAAAAATGGAGTTCAGCGTATTTTTTCTTTCATTTCATTCATTTCAAAGAGTGAAAAAAATCCTAAAGATGAAAGTCAGAAATACGTGGCACTATAAGAAATATCTGTAATGTGTTTCTATTCCCTAAGGGATTTCAAACTGCAAGCGCAATAACGATATCAAATGCTCAACTTGAGTTTTTTATAATAGCGGAGCTCCCGCGCGGGCCGAAGGCCCGCGCGAGCGGAGCACCATACTTAAGAAAAAATGGTAACCCATCGACTTGATTTTTCATGGCTTGATTTGTCCATACATACATACATACATACATACATACATACATACGTACATACATACATACATACATACATACATACATACATACATACATACATACATACATACATACATACATACATACATACATACATACATACATACATACATACATACGTACGTCCGTCCGTGTACCACTTTGCACAGGGTTCCCGCGCGCTTTGCTTACTCACAAATGCACAGAAAAATTGCAATAATGTAGTCAAAGATGGATCAAGAAGTATTTTTTTCTTATTTTTGCAATACGAAAAATACGTTTAATCGAAGTCATGTCTGTCTTAAAGTGAACAAAAACAATTTTTCGACTTTAGCGACTTGTTAAAGAAGATTTAGCGAGGGAAGATTCTTAATCTTACGATGAACTAAGTTTCGTGACTGAAACTTCAGTGAGAGAAAAAGTGGCCTGTAGACCAGAAAAACCTGATTATACTGCAAGAGTGATATTTCAGTTTCGTAGAAAACACTTCATAGAAGGTAAATTCATTAATCTTAACTAATATTTCGTAAAAAATCGACAAGAAATGTGTAAACTAGCTGAAGAAACTCTCAGACAAGCCAAGGACGTTGGTTCGGCAAACATTGTCAGAGAAACTTGGATAGTTTGTCGTTTTTACTGCATTCTAGATTTTTATCATCTTTTTCTTCATTACTTGTGAACCAAAAAAGCGATATTTGAAGCTCTGATTATTTGTTTTTGATCCCATTTCAAGAAAAAAGGCTAAGACTTAGTAAAAAGACTTGGTTCTTTGAAAAAATATATTTGACGGCCAGCGAACCTTACGCGAAGTCAAAACAAGATTCCAGTTTCATAATCATTTGAATATTTTGACATTTTTATAGATAATTTATTCTAATGTTGAATGAAATATGAAAAAGGAATACATATCACACCAAATATTTGCTATTTATCGGGCTTTTCCAGCTATTACTATTACACAATCGCAAAAATGATGAGCTTGTTTTTTTTATGGATAAGCTTATGTTTTTGTAAGATTTTTCGCTCGATAATAAAGTTAAGAATAAATCTAAAAAAATACTTTTCAAAGACCAACTTACTAACAAAGAAAATTATTATCTTGCATTAATGAATATGTCTCTTTTTACGTGTGAAGTTCAAGTGAATGTAAGCTTATCAGTAATATTATCAGTAATATTTTTCGACAATTTTCAGTGTAGTTTACTTTCCACCTAAAAAACTTACAACTTTGATTACTAAGATTTGCTGAATAAAATCCTTCGTTCTATACATGTATTCATATGTTCTACAATCTATAATTATTATTCTTCGAATTGAAAAGTTGTCTAAGGCTTTTGAAGGCTTAAAATAATGGTTTTTCTTTTAGTTTTTCCTTCTGGATTCTGGTAAAATCTAACGAAGTGGTAACGCTATAACCAGCAGTATGCCGCGTCACACAATTGTCACGTTTTTAGCACTAAATATACTATTTATGGGAGCTCCGCTTTTAGGCAGTGCCTAAATCTATATATTATGGTCAAACCGAAAGTTCCCTAAAGACCAGGACAACGGAGAATAAAAAAGAAATAAGCCTGGTTCACACTAGCGAGGTAATCGTAATCGTAATAGTAACCAACATACGCAGACTAGACCTTTTTGCTCTTTTCTATGTAAGAAAATCATTAGCCGGAGAAAAGTGATTTTCGAGCTTTTTCTCGTGTTTCTCCCAGCATCCTAAGTGCTCTATTTCACCAGTAGATTCATAACAACTTAGTTTCTATTGCTTTTATGATATAGCAGAAGATATTTCAAGATTATAAAAACGTTTTATTTTCTGATCGAAATTGAGATTCTCCAAACTATGGCAAATAAGCGAATCACATTCGTCGTACTTTTTCTAATTCACAAAGAAGCAGAGTCTGACAAAGCAGTTTTCACAAAATTGTCTTTAAAAAATATAAAAAGGATGTAAACATCAACATTATACAAAAAGGTTTGGGAAATCTGACTTAAACTTCAAACATAAGTGACAGTTTTATACTTTATGTGCACAACTTTGGACTGGATTTTGTCAGATCTTTTTGAACTTCTTTTCTACATCATTCTACAACGAAGGAAACTTCACATCCTGGGTAAGTTTTATAGTTTTGTTATTTGAGGGATTGTTTAGGAGTCTTTTTTCACAGGACAACCTTTTTGACAATGACTGTATGTAAATATGCACCGTGTTAATCCTCGCCCCTCGGAAGGGGATTATTTAGAATTTAGTATATTAGCTTTCGAAACTGCTAACGATGACAAAGCTTTTAAGTGTGACGTCAATAGCTGGGTCTCACTTGACGTCATTTCCTGTCTCGTGCGGAATGTTCATCAGCTGAATCTCAAGTTTTCAATAGGATTTTTTCTGGCTTACAGCACATGGTGGTCAGTGTTTGACCACCATTTGGAGCAGATAATGAGATTCAAAAACTTTTATCAGCTGATTGAAACCCAGCTATGGAATGGAAAAAACGACTTCCGGCTCCAAAACAAAAAAGCAGTTTCATAAACATTTTTCTTACTTTTTTTTTCGTGAGAGAATTTGTTGTCCAAGTTTCTAACTGTTTCAGGTGGAGCTTAAATTATTGAGAATATTTTTGCTTTTTTCTAGCGTTTTCTTAATGAGAAGTTGGACCCGGAAATACGTCACAACTTTACAGCTCTATCGATTATTCATTGATGGAGATTCATCTGTACTGGTAGATACTATAGCAAAATTATTTGATCTATGAAGGCTCAGTACAAAATTCTCAATTAAAGTAAATATCAAATTTTGATTCTTCATATTTCAAAAAATTTTCTATATTATACAATTAGTACGAATGACGAAGATCATTAACGAAACCAGACTACACTCATTATTGTTAAGCAATATAAGAAAGACAACGCTTGTACTACATTCTAAGCCTTCTAGAAAAGAAAATATATATAGCGTTATAGAGCCCTTTCACATTACGTCAAAGCAGCTCAATTTGGAGGGCAAAACAAAAGAATTTCAATTTCCTGAGATTTGGAACCTACTATTGCGTCCTCCAAACGAATTTACACTCTGACGTGCTGCAAGGGATCTATGAATTTGTAAAGTAGTCAGCAATCTTGAGAAAAAATTTTTACAGTAACTTAAAATCTTGATCGATATGAAAAAATGGAGAACCTTTTGTTAGCACTTGCTGTAATCGTTCTTTGGAAGACACTGATTGTATATTGCGAAGAGCACAGATTGAAAGTTCTAATTCTTGGAGCTGGTATATCGGGCATCACAGCGGCTTGGACTTTAGAAGAAAACAACATAACTGACTTTGTAGTTCTTGAGGCTCAAGATTACATCGGTGGTAGAGCGAAATCTGTCAATTTTAAAGGAGTTGTCATAGAAACGGGCGCCAACTGGATCCATCTTGCGCATGAAAGTGACAGTGCACCGTTAGTAAAGTTGAAAAACCAAGTAAATTTGAAGGGCAAATGGAATAATTATTCTGATGTTGTTGTGAGGTAAACTAAATAGAGGATATTACATGGGCGCGCGGAGATACGAATTTTATCTTCGAGTGTTGAAAAGATGTCTCACGAGTGAGCGCAGTGAACGAGTTAGAGATTTTCAACACGAGAAGGAAGATGAAATTCGTATCTCCAAGCACCCATGCATGTATTATTCTGTTTATTATATAATTATCAATGGAAAAGAAAAGAAAGGTTTTTCGAGCGTTTTTCCTGGATATAAGAAGTATGCAACCATAGTGATGATATTTTCACAAGTGAAAATAACATGTAATACATTCTTTAGAATTTGACTACAGCCCGTGGAAGTTTTAAGTGCTTCAATAGATATTTTTGGAAGCGCTCGTGCATCTCGAAAACGGTCTATTGTTTGATAATCTGTACATTCCTTAAATTACCGTGAGCTGTAGACAAATTCTAAAGAATATATTACACACTATCGAGGCTGAGGTTGAGCGACGACAACCGTGAAATGGTCTACTAAATGTTATATTTTGATAAAAGTAACTTACAGTGGAACAGAATCTCAATGAGAATATAAATGCTTTCATTCAATTTCGTAGTAATTTCAATTTTCAAATACTTGATCGTGTTTGGAAAATAATTTATTTTTATTTTTTTATCTTTGAATGGTTCGTAGATTGGCCTTGAATTGCCTAATACAATCACCATAGTTAATAGAGGGGACCAAAAGACGTCCCAGTTAATATTTCACTTAATATCACATTTCTCGTTTTGATTTAATAGAAGCAGCGATGGCCACATCAAGCCACACAAAGACATTATGAGTAAATTTCAAAGTATTCTCCGGGCTGCCGCGAATGACAAAAGCCATGAAGACATCAATTCGTCGTTCAGAAGTCGACTGTTACGCAATGGATGGGTGAACAGCACCACGTTAGCAAATATCATCGAGTATTTCCACATTGACTTCACATGTTCCAGAGAGCCTGACACTGTGTCTTTTTGTCAACTTGTTAATCGAGAAGATGATTTCTTCGTAGCTGATTCCCGTGGATTGAGCGTTTTATTTCAACCACTTTACAAAGCCTTTATTGATAAAATCGAGCTGGGAAGAATCGTTAATGCAATCACACACAATGATAAAGGTGTTCGCGTTCATACAACCAATGGACAATCATTTCTGGCTGACTTTGTGATATGTACATTCAGCAGTAATGTAATATTAAGCAACTTGGTTGCCTTTCACCCACCTTTACCAAAATGGAAGCTGAACGCTTTTGCCAAAATGCCTCTATCATCATATACAAAGATTTTTCTCAAGTTCCCTATTCAGTTTTGGGACAACAAGGAGTATATCTTACACGAGTCTGTGAAGAGAGGTTACTTTCCTGTAATCCAGAACTTCCAAATTTATTCCACCGCAGGACATGGTATACTTCTGATCACCGTGACTGGTAAGGAAGCTTTAAGGGTGGAAAGACAATCCATACACCAAACACAAGATCAGATCATGGTGGTGCTAAGAAGTCTATATTGGCCAGAAATCCCAGAACCCTTAGGTTTGTTAGTTTACTGTATTGCGATTCTCAATATTCTGCAAACTCAGATATTTCAAGTTGCAGAGCGAATGTTGCTCGTATTACCACCCCGTAGAACAACAACATTTTGTTGCGCAACTCATTGCAGAAGTACAAGCTCTTAAACTACTCTCTGCAACAATGACAATTTGTTGCGCGCGGAGTGGTAATACGAGCAACATATTCGCTCTCCAACTTGCAACGCAACGATGTTGCACGACAAGTTGCACGATTCTGTTGCTCGTATTTCTGTGCCTTATTAATGATCATTACAGTCAAAACAGCTCAAGCATACCCCTCTAGGTTCCATTAATTATGATTTCGATTCATTATTCGAACATTCAGTTGATTATTTCATTATTCGAATATTGAGTTTCCAAACTCTCCAAATTTCATGGCTTTCTGGGGAGTTTTTCTACCTTGGCATGACTGAATTTTTAAAGAATCAAATCAAAACTCAAGTAGAAAGTTTTTTTCAAGTTTGGAGTCGGAGTGAATAATGAGCTCAATATTCAAGTAATAAATTCATTAATGGATTCTAGTTGGGTACCCTTGAGCCTAAAACATTTGGCTAAGATACAAAATCAAGAATACGCCTTTATGAAAGTGGTGTATTCCCTCTCCCCTGTTTGTGGTTGAAAATCGGGTACTTTGGCGAGAACGAGAGAAAAGGGCACAGGTTACTCTTCGAGGGATCGGATAAATGATGGGGCAAGAACCATGGGCAATTGCAAGCTGTAACTTTTCTATTCTTGCGAAATCTGCCTTAGTGACAGTGAGCTAAGTAAGCGCTTGTACACTGATATATTCATATTCATATTCATATATACTGTTATAAGACCTCGTAATAAAGTCGTTTCATGGACAATTTTTTCATTTTTTCTAGATATATTCTACGATCGCTGGTCACAAAACCCATTTACGCAAGGAGCGTATAGTGAGGCAATCCTCGGCACAACCACACGGGATTTTCAAGACATGGCACAAAACGTTGGTCATTTGTTCTTTGCTGGAGAAGCAACTTCAGAGAAATGGTATGGATATATGCAAGGAGCGTACATAACGGGTAGGGATGTTGCCATGGAAATAATCAAGACAATAAACAAGGAACATTGGTCATAGTTTGAATGACAGGTGTCATTTTTCAAATGTGGTTGAAATCGTTCTCGTTCCCAGATCCTACTCATTAGCCGAATCGTAGGCTCTGGGAAACCCTACTGACCTGAGGCCAGAATCTTACGACCAGGTCGTCAGAGCGCATGCTCTATCTCAGGATCGCTGACTATAAAATGCTGGCTCAAACTTTCTAACGGCTTGTTTACGACTTTTGTTTCCAAAAGTTTATATGTTCGACAAATGGAAATAGGATTCGATTCAAGATTCGAAGATATTTATAACCTTTCTAGTCGATTTGGCTTCTTGGTTTCCGTTTGTTTCCGTATGTTTGTTTATCCTATTAACCAATCAGAGTTTGTTGCTATGTTATTATCAACAGCCAATGAAATTTGATATATTTTTAGGGTTAAATTGCCCAGAGCCTACGATCTTTCATTAGGAACGGTTGAGAAAATGAGAACGAGAATGGGTTGAAATATTAACCATTCCGAGGTTGAGGAAAAAACTGGATCGAGTTAACATTGCAGTTCATTGTGGAACTATTTTAGAGGACGAAATAAACGCCAACAGTCCCACAATGCACTGCAATGTTAACTCGACCGTTTTTACCCTCAGCCTCAGAATGGCTAACATGCAAACATACGTTACAGTGAGGACACTCGAACCGTGAACACTTTGAGGTTTTTTCATACTTTTTTCTCCTTTATCCCTTGTGTGAATCGATTGGAAATGTGATTTATTTTGAACAATAAGATCATTTGAGTTCAGTGCTTCATTTTCAGAAGGTTTGAAGCAGTAGAAAGTTCATGAAATAAAAAATATAAAAATATCAAGTGTTCATGATTCGAGTGTCCTCACTGTAAAATACTCCTACGCTAGGTACACCTCGCCCTTTCTGTGACGTAGGCCACTGAGAATATCTAATGAAAAATTGACCCTTTCCGAATATGGCGTTTATGACGTCAAACGAGAAGTCCGAGCATGTCCCGGATGTCCTGAGTGATAATGATTGTGTTTTGTAATCAGGGGCATTCCAGTCCCGGATGCTACTAGTGGAAATCATTGGGTTTCGACATCAGGGACATTCGTTTGACGTCATATTCGAAAAGGGTCTATTCCCCAGTTTCACATTCCCATAATGCTTTGCGTTTTTGGGGGGCAACAACGAGAAATAATGTATATTACCATGAAGATGAATAAGAATTGAAGAAAAACCATCTAAAAACACTTATGCATCTATGATAGATTCTATCAGAATTCACAAAAACCAGAAAGAAATTTGAACAGGTTTACGAGTAAAAGTCATGACATTTCTTGGTAAGTCCATACATTGTCTGTAACACCAAACGTTTCATTCTCCCATGCGTGTGGAATTAGTATAGGAAATTACACCGTTCGAGAAGAATTAATGAAAAATACCGCGCGTATTTGATGCACGAGTGGTATTAATTCACTTTCATCAAATACAAGCGGTATTTTTCATTAATTCTTCGAGAACATAGGTGTAATTTCCTGTTAATACCAAATCTATAAAAAAATACGAGTTTCTGAGAATAAAATACTGAAGTTTGTTTTTGTTCTTGAATGGATGTCAAGCATTCCGAAAGCAAAGTTCCCGGATGTGTGTAATTAATTACGCGCGAAGTTCCCGGATGTGTGCAATTAATTAATTGCACAGTATTAAGAAAAATTTCACAGTTCGTCAGCCAATCAGAATCGAGTATTTTTTATAGATGTGGTATTAACTCTGATTAAACTGATACTGAATTTTTCAATGATATTAGCAAACATACTTGGCATCTGCATGAAAAGTTTTGAATTTTCAAATAATTTTGGATATTGTTGCCCTCCAAAAACGCAAAGTATTATGGGAATGTGAAAGTGTTGAATTGAATACATCAACTATGTTATTTAATTAATACAAATTTATTGTTCACATTTTCATTGGGGTACGAAAGAAACAAGTTTAACACAAGATGATAGATTTTGCCTAAGAAATGATTATCGTTGCTCGCTAAGCGAAATATACATCATGTCAGTACATTATGGGATACTAATGCTGAAAACAAAATATGTACATCCAGGGATAAAATATAAGGAATATTTACATTCCATGTGTTCGAATTTACAACTCGTTTAAAATCACTATCTTAATTCACACTTATTACTATTTGCATTATTCTTTTAAATGAATACTTATAATCACTAAAGAAGAAGAGAATGGACCACTACTATCAATCAAATAATTCATTTTATAATATGATTATCAGTGAAATACCTATATTTCTTTGTTTCAAAAATTTGATATTTTTACATCACTATGGTTACATACTAGAAAAAACTTACTTTAAGGTTTCTTTTCTTTTTCATTGATAATATAATAAACAGAATATCACAAGGGCGCTTGGAGATACGAATTTTATCTTCTCGTGTTGAAAATCCCATGTAATATCCTCTATATAGCAATGTAAAGGCACATAGGGACCGTGAGTAGTAACATCAAGAAGGTTCACCATTTTGCGTCGTCTTGCTTGCATTACTAAGGGGGCTTTCATTTATTAGTGTATTGAGGGGTCACGTTATTTTCACTAAAAAAAATACCGATATAGGAGGGTCTGTTACTAATTGTATGCAGCTTTACAGAGGTTTAGCAATAAACTGGACGAAATATAGGGGAGATATGCTACGGGGAAGGGGAATTGGGTTATAATTGAAAAAGACAAGTGATTTTGCAGACCCCTCCCCCCCCCCCCCCCCCACATAAACTAATAAATGATAGCCCCCTAAACTGTTCCGAGTACCGCAGCTTACCATGGCAGCCATGTTGGTGGTAATTAACAAGAACTGATTAAAACTCGTTATTAGCTTCATACTACCAACATACTATCATGTATTTGTCTCAAACCTTTCTTAGGAATGATGCAAACTATCCATATAATTTGCATGGAAAATACAGCAAATTAACTGTTGATGTCGTAGCTGAGGACTTCTTCTAGAATCTACCTCTAAAACCCTTGCACACTTCTTCCAAGCAATAACAGGTTAAAATTCACTATCAGAATCTAACAAAGTCGCCTTTTCTGTATCACGCTTTTTGTGGACATGGTTACCATGACTACCATGGTTACTATGACTACCATGGTTACTATGACTACCGTCAATCACAGTCACGTGCATACCACGTCGAAAAGAGTCAAATGAATCATGTTCTGGATAAGAATGCCCTTCAAATTGGTTTTGAGATTCTAAACTGTCGAAGTTCGTACTTTGGTATGAAGGATGCATATTGTGAACTCCATGTTCCTCGCTAAAGGACTTGGGATTTTGTGCATTGGCATAATGCTTGTAGGACCGTGAAAAATTGTGAATAGCGTCGTCTACAATGTCTTTAGGGTTCATAGTCTGTTTCAAATTCTTTGAGATACTTTTCAAGGCAATGCCTTGTCCTCTTTCGTCGAGCTTTCTTTGACGAAGATATATGGAATAAGGAAAGGCATAACGAAGACAGATTGCAGCGAAGAACATTTCAATACAAATGATAAAGTTTTGATATCCTGCCGCGATTGTCCCAGCTGAAATATTGTGATAGGTTCTTATGAATCCTGCTTTCTCAGCCACTGCAAGAACAACACCTACAGGAGAAGAAAAAACAATGAAAATAGGCATAAAATATCTTTAGGGGGCTTTAATTTATTAGTGTCTGGGGGTCAGCAAAATCACTGCCCCCCCTCTCCCCCCACCCGTTTCCTGGGTTGGCAAAAATACCATATCCCCCCTGTATTTCGTCCAGTTTATTACTAACCCCCTATAAAGCTGCATACGATTAGTAACAACCCCCATATGTAGCTTCCGAAAATAATGTGACCCCCAATTTTGCTGACCCCCTCCCCCCCCCCCCCCCCCCCATACACTCAAAGCAGCTCAATTTGGAGGACAAAAAAATAATTTCAATCTCCTGAGAACTGGAAACCTATATTGCTTTGTCCTCCAAATTGAGCTGCTTTGATGTGTGCAAGGGGTCTATAGACCTTGAGGTAAAGACGAATATATATAGATAATTTTTGATCGTTTTAGAATTGTTTTCTCTGACTTAAATTCACATTATAAATACAGACGTTTTGGCTAACAAGTGCTGCAAGGGGTTTATAGACTGGATTTCACCTAGCCCATTCAAGGGGAATCCAAGATACGTGCAGTTAATACTAAAATAATGATTCCCTCACCTTGCCAAAATGATAGAAAAATAACAGACTTGACCGTAAAGAACTTTAACACAGGATAATATGGAGATAAGAGGTCTTTAGTCGCTTGATAGAACAAGAATAAAGCATAGAGAGCCAGTGATACACTAATATTGTACACAATAACAATATACAAATAGCCACGATCAGCCCTGAAAATAAAGAATATTAAACATTTATAGAAGATTTGTTATCTTTTGCACTTACTATGGCCTGCCAGGAGTGCAACTTTACATAGCAAGATTCCTTGTTCTGGACCCCCTGCCCAGTTTCAAGATTATATATAATAAGCCATCTCAGAAACGAGCAAAGGACTGGGGATGAGTTTTGAATTTTAATCTAATTAGCAAAAAAATTTGTCATTTGAAAGAGCATCATAAGATTAGTAAGTCTAGCAAATTTGAACAGGTTTGAATAAAATGAACCAGAGTTACAAGCTTTCAAAAGTTTTTTCAAAAGGGCGTGGCTTGGCAAATTTTAACCCCTAAGAGATACCACAAAAATAATACTATTAAAAAAAATAGGCTTTTGAAATGTTTTTCCTTGAGTAATACTCTGAGTTTACGCAGGCATACATATTGCGTTATTATGCGATGTGCTAGTTCCTTTTTCAACACCCTAAAAGATACCAGAAAGTGCTGATTTGCTAAACCTCAAATTTAAGACCCTAAAAGATTCCAAATCGCTGATTCTTACCCCTAAGAGATACGACAAGCATACTCAATACTTTACCCCCCGGACTCCCCCCTCCCACCCCCCCCCCCCCCCCCGGGGTCAGATGAATGTCAGGATGTCTTACCTCCAATCACCATCAGAGTAATAACCAAGTGGCTGTAGAATAAGAGTTATAACAGCCATAATAGGTTTAATCACACAATACTGTAATGTTGCCTGAAAGAGAAAAAGAAAATCAAACAAGACTTAAAGAGATGATAACTAGCGGTAAGCTAGTGTGGGCTGTGTCAGTGTTTCTAATGAAACAGTTGTCAGTGATAAAAAGGCAAATTTTACACCGTAAAAAATAAGAAAGATCACTTACTGACGTTTCGGACACTAGTCCTTTGTCAGAGTAAAAAAGGATTATTTGGGATCAAAAAACTATTTGAATATTCTGGGTTTCTCCACTGTCTATTTATAAGCACCAATTGTTATCTTATCATTACCCAACATGTTCTTGGGGAGAATAATAAGTCAGAAAAAACACAAGTGATTCCAGTTATTCTTTGATCTTGAAATGACCGACTTCTATTGTTTAGTGTCTATTGCTATAGTCCTTTGCCTTTGGCTTCCAACAACCTTTTTTCTAATAAACCCTGGCAGCTGAGTGGTATCAAATTTTCTAACCAATCACAATCCGTTGTGATTTTTAATGGTCAGCCCTGTGTTCAAGCACATTTTGCTAACTGAAAATTATTGAGGATTGAATCCCATACATTTTAAGTCTCAAAAAAGTCCAAAACTGTTAATCAGATCGATATTTCATATAAAAGGCACTCGAGTAATGATTTTCAAAACAAAGAGTGAATGGCCGCAGGTTTTGATAAACAATGCTTTGCACGATTAGTTGTTCATTCAGCTGGTGTATAATATAGTCACTGTATCTATTAACAAAGAGAAATGAAATGGAAGAGAAATTTACTTTAAGTACCTCAATTTATGTATCTCAGTCTAGTCAAGTAATTTTTAACTAAAGTAAAGTAAAGGCCTTATTCAACGTTGGTGTTCCTTCAGCTAGTAGCTGGTCTTCCAGGAAGCTGTCGTTGCACACTTTACTCCCCTCTCTCCATCAGAGCTCTGTAGGCAACTGTAGTCGACATGTAGGAAGAGCACCATTGTCGACTATAGTCGACAACACGTCACTTCCGATTCAAAGCTCATTAAACTTCTATTAGTCAAGAGATGATTTTAAATATCTTTTCATTCTAAAAATTGCTATTTTTATCACAGAAGGCGTTAATAACAATAATTATTGTTTACTGATAATTTTGTATCTGTAGCTTTGTTGGTTTTTGAGAAATAATTTTTTTAAAAGTACACACTTTTTACTTCAAAATTCCAAAATAAATATGGCGGTGAAATGTAACATTGAAATATCTTATAGTGCCGAAAGGGTTAAAGTATTCAAAGCTGAAGCTACCCGGATTAGAGAAACAGACATGGAGATCATGAGGACAACTGAGCTACACCTGTTCCTATAAAGTCTAGTCAGTTTTTAACTTACCCTTTTACAAAATCTAAGAAAAAGTATTGTGTACTGGCTACCAGCCAAGCAGCAGGTGCAACAGAGCCAACTTGAACTAGAAAAGAAAAGAAAAACAAATAATGAAGAGAAACAGAATGCACTGATCACTGAACAGTAGGGGGAGGGATGTTGTCAAGATAAGGATAGGTGCAACATGCTTTTTTGAGAAGTTTTTCTTATAGCTCAGTTCACTCAGAACATGTCTTTTTTAAATTTGTTTGAATGGGAACAGAATTTTTTGCAGCAAAAAGGCAGCTGGAAATTCTGTCAATAGCGAGTCAACTTGTGTGAGTATTAGATACATGGATGCAGGGATATATTCATTTGGTACATTTGTAGAGAGTTAAAATTATAATAGAAAAGCTTGAGCTTGGCACAACCCTGTGTTGTTACTCTAGTCTAACGAAACATTTCTCCCTTAGGAATAATTTATAGGATACACTCAGATAAATGTATATCATTCTGTTTTTTATTAAAGTAAGTTGGAAGACAATCACTTCAAAGTAATGCACCAGTACCTATTTTTCATGCGTTATTGCGTGGTACCCATTAAACAACTGCAGAAACTAAATAAATATGTACAGTATACACCAAGGAAGTTTAATTTGGCTGGGCTAATCTATTAAGCTACTGTATCATCTCATTGTTTTGATTAAATTTTTACTTGTCTTAATAAGTGACATTAGGAAAGCCAAAATTCCAGACAAAACAGGAAGATAGCTCTAAAAAACAGAAATTTAAAATGATGAAATTGTACTCACTGAATTGGTTTGCCTCTAATCTCAGTCATGATAGCCATCTCTCCTCCGAGATACTCATAACAGAGACTCAAAAAATTGTAGATCACGAATGCTGCAAAGAATTAAAAGAAGAGATCCGGAGTCTGACCATATTTCAAAATTTTGAGATTGAGAGCCTTGGAAATGCGATTTCCAGTGTTTTGAATTAGTAGGGAAGGGAGGGGGGTTGGAAAAAGGGGGAGGGTGATAACTATTTTCAAGACCCTGAAAAGGGAGGGTCATGAAAAAATAGGCAGTGAAAAAAGGGAGGGTCACTACAGTTATGCTCTTGCAGATGCCCCTCAAAACTTTGATTGAAAGAGCTGCCAATATAAACCTGTATTGTCAACTCAGAATTAGTCCGCTAGATAGGAGTATTGCAATTTTGAGCAGCCAATACAGGTTTTATTGACCTTGTTGGAAGAAAAAAATATTCTGTATTGGCTGTAGTCAAAAAGTCAATATGGCATATATATTTTTCTCCTGACTAGCTGCCAATACATGTATAAACCTGTGTTGGCGGCTCAAAATTGCAATAAGTTATGAGAATCCTTATTATAAATAATTAGTATTACAAATAAATAAATTATTCCCATGGATGCATATCATTTTTAGCTAGAATCTTCTACAGCATTAAATACTAGTTACAGCGCGACGCACAAAAGTATGACCACATTTAATGTATTCACATACTTCTATGCACGGGATTTTGTACTTTAAACAGACACAATTGATGCAAAGCTGTCTGGTTTTACCAAATAAGGGGTGTAAAATCTCGTTTGGCAGCAAAAAACCTGTGCATAGAAGTATGCGAATACATTAAAAGTGGTCATACTTTTGCACGTTGCGCTGTAACTGTTTTTAGTACCTTCATAGCAATCCCTGATGCTATCAAAATAAACATAGTAGGACTGCTCAAAAAACAACAGGCTGAGCCAGGAGTCAAATGCATAGATTGGAACAATAAATAATATCCTGACAATCCATCTCTGTTCACTTGGGTTTGTGTAGTAACTGAGATGCTGGTATATCTAAAAAACACAATAACATCTAAGGATTAGATTTAGTGCATAATAAACGGGACTTGCATAGGAGTATAGCTGCTCTTACAAGACTAAACTTTTAGTTGTGTAATAGTAAACAACTGAATAGAGCAAATTTTGTATGAGGGTGAAAAGTCATGGCACAGTATGGCATGGTTACAGCACTGTTATGGCCAGGCGCTGACATACAGTAAGGTACAGAATATCAAATGTTTTCATTCATGACACTGCACTGACAAGGCAACAGCAGGGCACGTACAGTCCATGTCATACATTTTTCATAGTCTAGCTACTACCCAGAACAGGTATCATAGGTGGAGAGTTGGGTATTAGTAGGTTGCCAGTAAGTTAATTAATTATCTAATTAAGTGTCAATGTGCTTATGTCCAGGGACCCCAGAGATCTGGGCTGGGAGTGGGAGGAGGGGGGCTATAATCGTTTCCCATACACATGTTTTCCATTTTGCATACTAGTCTCTTATATTTCAAATCTTAGCCCACCTCCTCACCACTTTTTCCAATAATAGTCTCTTATATCTTATATTGTGCATTACCAATACACATCTTATGGTTTCAAGCACAGGACAAAAGTGAATCAAAAGCGATACTTTAGTATATATAAACAAAAATGAAAAATGTATCACAAATGCAGAATTAGTGCGTTTTAGTACGTATACGTAATTTATAGCACTACTTCACATTTATACTAATAAGAGCATTTGTGATTTTAATATGCGAACCATTTTCACAAAAGCTCTTCACTAGTTGCTTCTTTTAGCAGCCAATCCATCTCTGGTTGGCAAATGAATGATAAAGCCTTACTTCACATGAAGTATTGTTATAAAGTTTACAAATTAAACATCATGAGTGACGATATACATATTCATCAAGACCAACTTCATAATGGTATTTACAACTTACAATAAGAAAAACATATCTTCTTAACACATTAAAATTTGAAATATAGAATGGAAGAAAAATGGAACACTTCATTTATCATTATGCCAAAGTGTGAAATTAGAGGTACAATATGAACACAATAATGACATCTAAATATCAACAAAGAAAATTAATGTATTTTTTTACTACAATATTTTAAGCTTCTGTTCCTTAAAATTTTTCTCAGGTTTTAAATTTTCATAATGCAATATTTAGACATAAATATGTAAGCTTCTACAATGGACAAAAAATGCATAGATGTACACGTACATCTTTCAAGATATTAGACAAAAGATAGCTTATAGCAGAAAATGGTATCATGTCTTGGATATATATATTTTAGAAACAATAATACCACTGATCGTTACTCAAAATATTATTTTGAAGACGAAACTCTAGATGTTACTATAAAATATTTGAACAAGTTAAACAATTTGTACAGGCGAAGAATAGTTCGAATATTGGTTTCATATTTTGCCCATGGCCTTTCGCAGTAGATAGGGAATCCATAGTGTTTTACTTCACTTCTAATACTGAAGAATTTTTATCAAAAAGATTAAATTTACAAAGGAAGTTTCAAGGTTGGTAAAAACAAAGTTCGAAGTCGAAACTGCCAACTGTCATCTTCGTCAACGATGTATCAGTATAAGAAATATTCGACTGCTTCGCTTCGTTTTTACACCCTTAATTTCTAACAAGATTACTTCAATTCCCTTACCTGATGACAAGTTATTAATAAAGCCAACATAACAAAAAGTCCTGAGATCCCTCGAGCTGCTGCGGTTTGAAAAAAGATTTGTTGACTTTGCAAGACTTGTGGTGTCGTTACGTTTGTTGGCGGAAAAATGGTAGAAATATTGGCTTTATCAGCAATAAAATCCATCATGGTGGCCGAAGAAACTGTATAGAAGGCAGTCTAATAAACAGAGGTTACTAGAGTTCGATTTTAGCCATTAACAAGAGAGATAATATGAATATTTAACCGTCTTTTCCTGACCGATTCACTTTGCTTTGGTTCTATTTTTAGAATGTGATTAACCACAGACATGCGCAGTAGAATAGGTCAGCGGTTTGAGGTCAATGACGGGCTCACTTTCATTTTCGAAGCAAAAACAGAGCAAAAAACCTTTCGAGGATGTGATCTCTTGGCAAAAAATAACAACATTTAAACGGCCAGGCAGGCAGCTAGTAAGGGGATTCTCAGAAATTAGTAGGAGGGGGGAGGGGGGGGGGGTAGATTTGAAATTGAGTGCCGTAAATGATTTGACCCTCCTTAGCAATGGGAATGAAATTTCCTGACCGTCCCCTCGGGGTGGGCCTAAAATATCATGACCCTCCCCCTGCACGGATAATACCTCCCAAACAAAACTGAAATAAGCCTGTTATTGAACATATCCAGAACCCTAAATATTTATAAACTGAGGAAACAAAGGAAATGATATGAGTGTATGTAAAAGCTTTTTTCATTGATAACAAACAACATATGACTTTAACCATCAATGAGAATCGGGTGGCGGTGATTTGTTGGCACTATGAAGAGACAACTTTACATTTATTTGTTTTATAGCTTTTATCTTGCTCATGTAAACAAGTCGATATTGTCTTTAGATCAGTTAAATATGATAGTTCAGAGCATTTTTTTGGGGAGGGTAAGTAAACGTAATGACCGCCGAAAGCAAGGAGCACCTGAAATTCAGAGCCTCGGAAATGCGATTTCCAGTGTTTTGAGGGGCATCTGCAAGAGCATAACTGGGACCCTCCCTTGTTTCACTGCCTATTTTTTCATGACCCTCCCTTTTCAGGGGCTCAAAAAGTTGTGACCCTCCCTTTTTTCCACCCCCTCCCTTCCCCTGCTAATTTCTGACAAGTCCCTTAGGGACAAAGTCAAAATAATTGTCATCTTACGTGACCGGATTTGGAGGGGAGGGGTGGTGTTACCCGGTACCCACCACCTCTGGAAGTGAAATCCTGGATTTTGTCCTCAAATATCTCCAAAACTAAAAGTCAAGTCGTAGAAGTGAAAGTATTGTCTGTTTGCATGTATTCTAAACAACGTATATGTGGACAGAAATAGTCACTACAGACATCCAGTATCGAGCATTTCAACAGGTCTCTGAGGGGGGAGGGGGTATTTACCGGTACCCACCACCTAAATCAATAAAATCGGGTCCCTATTTTGGACAATTGTTTTGACCTTGTCCCTTAGGCTCCGACATTTTCATCCCATAAAAATTGATATAGAGAAAAAGTAGTTCGCCATGTTTGTTTTGCTTTGAATTGTTTCAATTTTACCTTACTTCTGCTGACAGATTTTACCGCTTACTCATGCTCAGAGTATATTTGGCTCAACACATTAAGTGTGACGCATGAACCAACGTCGATCCTATTGGAATTGTGTCGACCCAAATATGCTATTAGGTTCGGTACATGAAAGCGCGACGTATGAATTGGGCCTATCAAGCGCATCCCGAAAGCGCCACTCAGTAGTGAGACATTCTTATCAAGCTTACGTATTTACTCGGGCCTTAGCCGCTAAAACGAATTTCTTATTAACCAACCACCAACTACATCTCTATCAAGCGCATCCCGAAAGCGCCACTCAGTAGTGAGACATTCTTATCAAGCTTACGTATTTACTCGTTTAAGCGCCGCCCCTGATTAAGCGCCGCAACCAAAATACTAAGATTAAAGAGACCCGCGGCGCTTGAACGAGTAAAAACGGTATTTCACATGCGTCCCAGTTGCGCGCCCTGGATTTCGATTCAAGCAATGGGTAATCTAAAACCGGAACGTGAAACCGGAAGTTTAAATGAGAAGCAATATTACGATCCCAAACATGGCGGATACATGTAGACTGCTTGGGTGGTGAACTAGTCAGTCGTACGCGGTCCGTTATCTGCGGAAAGCGGGCTTTTCCCTTAGGAGCGTATAAACAATTTTTAATGGATGTAAACACCAGTAACAAAGACGAAACTTGAATGGTAAACAAAAAACACTGATCACAGATGACTGACTAGCCTCGTTTTCGCCTCTTCAACTCAGGCTGTGTATAGACCCCTGCATTAATTCCCAACCTGGGTGTGAAAACAAAACAACTTCCTTCTCTTGAGGATTGAAATCTTTTGTGATGTTAATATTCTTCATTGTTTTCTCCCCCAGGTTGGGAATTAGCTAGTGCAAGGGGTCGTCTATAAAGCAAGTTTTTTTGTGGCTACTGCCTTCTGGAAAGGCATAGCCACTATGTCACCGTGTAGTTTCCGAAGTGTCTGTAAGAGTGTAACATCAAGCGATGCCGAAAGCCGTTAAAACTTCGTAACCAATCAACAGTCAGACATCTTGGCAGCTTGTGGCAGCTTGTAACCTCGTGTCTCTCTCGTTTCTTTCGAGTTTCTTTCGTATATATTCGGTTTGCTTTCGTTTTGCCATTATTGCCGAACAGCTGCTGGACGATATACCCGAACGGTCCCGAACGATAAGATCCGACGAAATCCACCGACGTCTTGAAAACGTGGTCTGAGCTGTTGCACTTTTATATTTATTTACATTTCTACTTGCAGTAGCCACATGCGCTAAACAAGCACCTAATAAAGGAACTACACTGACGACCCCATCAAATAAAAAGTTTAATGAGGTTCGAATTAGAGTTTTCATTTGACAAATGACTTTTAGGGGAGAATTTGTGAGAAACATTCATAACACTTGTAGCTTTAAATACAATCACTTGTACACCATATAAAATGCCATTAGTTTTCTTTTGTTTGTTTTAAGACCAAAATGAACACAATCTTAATAAAAGCAAAAACAATTACATATTTTTTACTGTGCAGAAGAGAAACCGAGCAGAGCACATTTATGACTGTGTTATGCTTGATAATTATGGAATATCTCGAGCCTAAGTGATGCGTTTTGGACACAAAAAGACCTTTAATCCCAGTCTTTCTTGATATCAAATGACCATTCCCACTCCAGATGGATATTCTTATCATCATCAGTGAATTTGCTTTTTACTGTATAGTGACCTCGTGATATCATTCCTTTAGGGGCCTCATCTAAAGGAGTTAAAAATTGATGAGATTCTCCCTTGGGTCCATAACTACCAACCATGAACTGAGACTTATCAACTGCAAAGGAAAAAAGAAATAGTACTTCAAAGACCAAACAAACCAACAAGTAGCATATGAATGTATACGTATAACATGTATAAGTCTTGTGGTCATATATTTATTCACCAAAGGCAAAGTGAATATCAGTAAATATTTATCAAGACGTAGTCTAGGTAAATATTCTCCATATTATTCATTAAGGTGGATAAATAGAGGATATTACATGGGTGCGCAGAGATACAAATTTTATCTTCAAGTGTTGAAAAGAATTCTCACGAGTGAGAGATAAAATTCGTATCTCCAAGCACCCATGTAATATTCTGTTTATCATATGATTATCAATGAAAAAGAAAAGAAAGCTTTTTTGAGCTTTTTTCTGCTATAAGAAGTATGTAACCATAGTGACAATATTTTCACATGTGAAAATATCAAATTTTTGAAATAGAGAAATATATTGATAATCATATAATAATACATCTTGTTATTTAGTATAATTTTAAACTTGATTATCAGAAAAAGCTATGAAATTTAGTGCAAAATATGGTATTACTTTTGCTTTGAGAAACTTTGGCAAACCTCATAATCACTGCTCGACCAGTGAATATTGTCTCATAATCTCTGGTAACTCCACTGATCAAAGCACGCGAAAATCAATCTATATTCAAGTCTTAAATTATACTAATGTATGATATTGTATGAGATTTTATAACTTTAATATCAATGAAATAATATAGTTAATAGGTCAATTATGCATAGTTACCTCTGATGCCTTTTCGGTAAGTAACCTGGAAAAGTTTAAGGCCAGAGACGATTTCCCTTTTTACCTAGAAAAAGCATTTTCAAAAAAATTAAGATTTATACATGTGGTGGTAGCAGCCCTAACTCACAGGGGTGGATCCAGGATTTTGCAAGGGGGGTTCAAATTTTAGTCAGGGGCTTGCCTGCCAAACTGCCTAAACTAAAAAAAGTGAGGGGGTTCGAACTGCTGAATCAAGAACAAAAAGACAAAAAGGTTAAACATACTTGTATCCCTGTTACACCCATTTTCATAACAACGCGACCCAGAGGACTATGGTCTGAGCTAGTAAATTTTTGATTGACTGCAGCCAAAAATCCAGACATCTTGGGCTGAGTATGTCACGTAATAGGCCTTTTGCAACAATGTTTCTAGTACACCATCTAGTTAGGTCTACATTTTCTTTTCCCGTCGTCAGTAGTCAGCTGTTGTCTTATTATTATCATTGTATATTTTAGTTGTGGGCCAAATTGGAAACCAGCTCAGTATATTCTGCTGTATTTGTTACCCACATTAAATAAAGATTTATTATTATTATTACAACAACAGGTCACGTGACCCTACCCCTCTTAAATCGAGCAGCCTGGTCAAAATGAACTTCAGAGATGAAAAGGGCACCTCAATATTAGTAAGAAGGCAAAGTTTTAGCTCATAATGTTGACTATAGGAAAAACTGCTGTAATTGGAGTCACTTTTAGCAATTCTGTTGTTTTCAATTTGTAATCTGATTGGACAGCAAACTTTGAGTCACCGAGGTTAAAGGTAAGAGTACAGTAAAAGTACTTACAATAAACAAGGCTGTGCTTACTTATGCTACTAAAAATATTTTCAAAACGGCTACTAATACATATTACAGTAAGAATCTAAAAACCGTGGGCACCTAGAAATATTTCAAGAATGTTTCTTAACCAATCAGAAGCGTTATTCTTATCTTTCCATTATCTTGTGGTTAGAGAGTCATTTCTGATTGGCCAAAGAATAATAGAACATTCCTGGAATATTTCTAGGTGTCCACAGTTTTTCGATTCGCACTGTAACTGATATAAATACAATAATAAAGCATTTGTCTTTAAAATCTAGTCATGGAGTCTTTTAATAGACCCGTTTCTTGGTTACCACAAATTAAGGAGTAAATTGAGTCTTTCCTAATAAGACTTACAAAAAAAAACTCATTTGAAATTGAAAAAAATTTATACATTTTCATTTTCCTTAGTACTTTCCAACACAATGTCAGACAGAATGTGACTGGATGAATATACCATGTTATCAATTAAAATAAGCCTGAGAGAAAAAGACAAAAACCTGAAGGCTTAAGTATTATTCCCAAACATTAATATCGTATTTCAGGGGCGTGCGCAGGGAGGTTTTCTGGGGTTCCGGAACCCCCCTCTCCTTGGCAACAATGTGATATTTTAAAGCATTTTAGCGATGATTTTTGTTACAGTTCTTCATTACAATAAAGTTGGAACCCCCTTTATAAGAGTTCTGTGCACGCCCCTGTATTTTGATAATCTATTGGATAGATACCTGTAGCCTTAACCACAAGAAAACCATAGCAGAAGTAATACAGCGAATACAGCATTTGAAAATCCCACAAGATTTCATATGGCTAAATGCAAGTTGAAACTTACAAATATCGAATGAAAAGAAATTGAACTCCTATTTTCTAGTGAGCTGCCTTCACTGTTATAAACTTGTGAGACCTCAATTAAATTTTTGTAAGAGATACAGCTTATCAGAAAGCAACCTGTTCAAGCATCCTGTTGTTTTTATCAGAATATGTGCAGTACTTGGAGCTACTCGGTTGGAAAGGCACAGGCATTTTTTGTTAGCATTTTTCGAGCATTTTCTGAGTATACAATGTAGACTTTTCTTGTTGATTGAAATGTAATCCCACCATGAGTTTGACTAGAATTTACGATTAATTTAAAGGAAGAACTCTAGAAGAATTTCATAAATTCTCGGCAGAAAAATGGGAAATGTTAGTCAAAATACGATGTTGAATCCTCAATTCTGATTGGCTGACCTTGAATTTGTTCTGAAGGTCAACTCAGCTGAATGGATAATAAGACCTACCAAATTAACTCAATTGAAATTGAAAATTATATACTTTCATTTTTCTAAATAGGGTGCAAACAGTACATCCATGAAATACAAATAATATTACTAAACAGTGGGGAAAAAGTGCTAAATAATCAATAGAAAACAGTAGAATTTGCTTAAAATTGTACTATTTAGTATAACTAATGTTTTATAAATATACTATTTGCACTCTATCCCCAGTAGTTGCCAGCACAATGACAGAATGTGACTGGATAAATATACCAAGTGATTAATTAAAATAAGAGAGAAAAAGCTGATTAAGGCTTATTATATATTATTTCAAAATGTCAATACCATATTTGGTATTCTAAAGAGTACCAAAGTGTGACTTCACGAAAATAATTATTTTGCTTTTGACAATTTTCGCTCTTCAATTTCGATAGTGCATCAAGAAAGACGTTAACACGCCAAATTTTATGGGAGTTGGTTAGAAAGCAGCGGAGATATGGCATTTTGAATATGTAATTTCCCAATACAAATCACTGTATTTTTGGCTTGGTTCCTAACGTTAAGCACCAAGCCAAAAATACAGTGATTTGTATGGGGAAATTATATATTCAAAATGCCATCTCCATTGCTTTTTAACTAATTCTCATAAAATTTGGTGTGCTAACATCTTTCTCAATGTTCTATCGAAATTGAAGATTGAAATTATGATACAGTTGAAAATCATTTTTATGACATCATCACTTCGGTACTCTATTAGATAGAAACTGTTACATAAACCACAGACTAAGACGGTAGCAGGAATAACCCCACTTGGACTAACACCTTCAGTAAATATATGAACTATTACAAAAAATACATAATTTGGTACCTAGGGTTATTGCAAGTAGAATTATAGAGAGTAATTTTGATCTAAGCTCTTCTAGATTGAATTAGAATTTAGTTCTAAGTTGATTTTTTTCTGAGGAAGGAAACAGGAAAAAAACCCTCAAAGCAAAGGAGAGTACCAACAAACTTCTCTACCCACATAAAATACTGAGTCCAGGGTCAAACCTGGGTTGATATTCTAATCATAGAATCTCAGATCCTTTCAACAGCCAAAACAAGGATCTAACAACATATTCTCTTCAAATTCCCCATCTTAAATAATATTAATAACACAATACAAAAATTCAGTTATAGTCAAAACAGAAATCGTCGGTCACGCTACCAGGACTTTCATTTCCAAAATATTAAAATGAATGCATAAATTCCAAAGATCAAAAATCTACCCTTAAATAAATTGGATATAAATTCTCAAATATACATTGTCTTTCACTGTCATATTCTTTACTTTAACAGCATTCAAAAGTAAAGAACAATTTAATTAATGATATCTAAGCTTCCAAATGTAATTTCTCATATAACATTTTTATGTATATATCAAAAAAATTTCAAAAGAACATTGGATTTTCTTATGATTTTAGGCATTGTTTTGACAAGAATACAGAACAATTTCCTTTCACTAAGAACCTCTTATGGTTGAGGATTAGGGAAGAAAATATCATCAACAATAAAACAGCTTTTTACAGAAATCTTAACTGATCTTTTGTGCAACACATTTGTAAGTTATACAATACAAAATTTAATATTGCCTAATTAAAGTCACATTTGTAAACTGAAACAACATTATCGACACAAAAGGTGAAGAACAAAGAATACAACAGACAACTCGAGCAAAAGGCATGGTGTTTAGGTAGGAATGAAATACAAAGGTACACAATTTAGAAAAAATGATCTAAAATAATAGCTTCTCGTCTGAGGTCAAATTATCGAATGAAAATTATTTTTCACAAGTCAATTTTTTTAGTTACAAAAGGACCACGTTTTGAGTGTATCAAAAATAAGTATTTTAATCTTTAGAAGGCCGTGCTGAGATGGGCAATAAGTATAAAATTAGTGATAAATTATCTGGTAATAAAATTTCGATCTAACCTCTTGTATTAAATTGCAATCTTAAAATAAATGATCAAGATGGTGGATCAAACATTCGAACGAAGGGTCAAGATTGAAGGGACAACATTAATGATTAACTTACCCGAAACGTAATTTTCAATTTATACTCAGCTCCTTCCTTTATTGTAAATGGTTTATCCTTTAGCGTAGAGAGATTGCCTGAAAGTAAAACGGAAAAAGTTGTTCAAGAATTTTCTAAGCAGTCGATCAATATAAATATGTAACACGAATCAACACATTCCACAACAGTCAAGTTTGGTGTACTTGCAATTTGCCTTTTAAGCCAGACAGATGTAAATAACGAATAAAAATAAAATAATGTGTGTCTTGTGTTTGAGACAGTAGAGACAAAAGAATTAAAACCAAGAAATAATAGCAAAAATTCGTGCTTTGAATTCGTGCTCACCGGTCAAGTCAACCTCAATGTCGGGTCGGCCTTCCACCACCAAAGTTAGTTTTTCAACAACTACGTTTGGTCCTCCATCAGCAGCTGTGAACAATCGAGGAAAAAACAAAGAATATAGACTTTAAAATCTAAGAGGATAAAGATTAAATCAAGGAGGAAAAAGCATGCAGTGTTTTACTTACCGGCCGCTTCAGCTCCAGCGAGAAGAGTCTGTTTGTACCGAACCAACGACTCGTCCTCAGCATCGAGGTTTTGGATTTCATCTAAGGTTTTTTGTGCTGGAGGTTTATATCCTGGAGTCTCTTCTGGCTCTTCATCTGGGACAGATGATGGAGCCTGTTCTGGTGCTGACATGGTTTGGAAAGAAAGAGGAGTAGAAAAGGTCTAAATGTTCTCAGTCTGCAAGGAAGTAAAGTCCTTTGCTTGTCTGTGCGAACAAAATGGAGTACCACCCCATGACGTCATTCATGAACTCTCTCTCTGAACCAATCACATCAAAATTACATCTAGCACCACAGGAAGCCCGTTCATTTTTTTTACCGAGAATGATAGGGGAGGTGTGGGGGGAGGGGCAGTGGGATTTGTTGGGAGGGAAAGGGTCATTATTAAAAATATCAGGCCCAAGAGGAGGGTCCATGAAAAACTCCTAGTAGCACAGCTATTTTATATTAAACACAAGGCAAGTACTGGCTTGCCGAAATATCGTAATCTTAAAAGATTCTTCTAAGATGAACTGTTTTTTTCCCTCTTTTTTTTTTTTACATATCCAGTCTATATTGCTTTATGTATATTGATCCATCGTATTCGGGCTAATTTGTTGTTTGTGGCGTTTGCCACACTATTATAGTTCACTTATTTCAATGCAACAACGGAGAGGGGTCAGATTTTTTGTATGGGTTGCCAAGCAAATCCCACTCCCTGAATTTCAATATTTTTTGGAGGGGCATGCCCCGCACCACCATAGTTACTTCTGCAATCGGCGGTCGATTGCCTCTATATATGATTTCATCCAGGGCGGTCGATTGCCTCTATAAATGATTTCATTCAGGGCGGTCGATTGCCTCTATATATGATTTCATCCAGGGCGGTCGATTGCCTCTATAAATGATTTCATTCAGGGCGGTCGATTGTCTAGATCTCTATAAATGATTTCATTCAGGGCGGTCGATTGCCTCTATATATGATTTCATTCAGGGCGGTCGATTGCCTCTATATATTATTTCATTCAGGGCGGTCGATTGTCTCTATATATGATTTCATTCAGGGCGGTCGATTGCCTCTATATATGATTTCATTCAGGGCGGTCGATTGACTCTTTATATGATTTCATTCAGGGCGGTCGATTGCCTCTTTATATGATTTCATTCAGGGCGGTCGATTGCCTCTGTATATGATTTCATTCAGGGCGGTCGATTGCCTCTAGATATGATTTCATTCAGGGCGGTCGATTGCCTATATATATGATTTCATTCAGGGCGGTCGATTGACTCTTTATATGATTTCATTCAGGGCGGTCGATTGCCTCTTTATATGATTTCATTCAGGGCGGTCGATTGCCTCTGTATATGATTTCATTCAGGGCGGTCGATTGCCTCTATATATGATTTCATTCAGGGCGGTCGATTGCCTCTATAAATGATTTCATTCAGGGCGGTCGATTGCCTCTATATATGATTTCATTCAGGGCGGTCGATTGCCTCTGTATATTATTTCATTCAGGGCGGTCGATTGCCTCTAGATATGATTTCATTCAGGGCGGTCGATTGCCTCTGTATATGATTTCATTCGGGGCGGTCGATTGCCTCTGTAAGTATGATTTCATTTCTCTACGCCGTAATATGAAAATGCGAATTTTTCATGCCTAAAAACGCTTTTAAAGCGTAACGTTAAAACTCTACCCTGGACTCGCTGTCACCGTCACCCTCAGCGCCTTTCAGAACCCTGCTTGATAATTCCGCAAAAAGTTGCATTGGGAGTACGGGGGGGGGGGGGGGGGGCACTAAAATTAGCATCATTACTTCAGAGGGGGGTCAGTAAAGTTTTACTATGTTTCAAGGGGGACGAATCAAATGGATTTTGAGAAGGGGGGCCCTGGGGACGAGGTTGATGAATTTTGTTGCTTTTACGTAAAACCCTCCCCCCCCCCCCCCCCCCCCGCGCGCCCCCCGGCGATAAATAATGACCGGTCCCTAATTTTCCAACGCATTTTGACGGCGAATGCGCGACTTCAAACCTTCATAAATTTTGTGTAGGAGTATTTTTCATCATTATTTTCTTTTTCTCGCGTCAAAAAAAAACCTTTTTTCAAAAAATATTTTATAAAATTAGAGCACTATTTCATCCTTTTTTTAAGTTTTAATAAACTCGGAAAAATATGCGTTGTTATGTTTAGTTCATTACTGCCAAAACAGCTGAATATTATGTATATTACCCTTGTCATATAATTGTAAACGAAGCGCAATATCTTCAAAAACAGAAATATTGATGATTAATTGTTATAGCCAAAAGGCATAATTTTTATTCCAGCTTGAATTATATACGTTTGAGGAAAAAGTCATGAACTAGAAGTAAACGTAATCTAATAAAGACATTTAACGGTTATTTCTGAATATTTACAATTGCAGCTGGGGCGGAAGTTGAAAATTATTGGTGGGGGGGGGCACTACAATTATTTAGTACCCCCCCCCCCCCCTGATTCCGCCGCCCCTTTATAAGGGCAGCTAATATAAATGGCTCAGTGCTATTGGTCATCAACATCAGCATGGAGAGCAGCTAGAAATTACCGTCTGAAACCTTAATTGGCGTTGATCAATGTACAAGTTGTCGGTACGAGCATAGATCTGTACTGCAATAATAATATCATTGTACTATTTGGTGGTCAAGATCATCGATCGTGGGAGACCAGGTACAAAATGCCTTTCATAAACCTTTACACTCATCACACGAGCACAGACCTTCTGGAGAACAAAAAAAGTCATAAACTATCTTGAAAAATAATCACTGACTTAAAGAGCCGATATTATTTTTCAAGGAGCAGTTTTTTCCAGCTCTCATTTTCCAAACAGCTCCTGGTCATCTGCATACGACAAGCTTTTAATGGTCAGACATCTCAACACACTTAAAATTATTAACTTTTTTCATGATCTCAAATTACATATTACTTTTACAGAAAGCGTTAACGTTAAGAAAAACGTTTTTACAATGGAGCTGAACAATTCCACTCATGATAATGCGACACTGCGATGGACACCAGGACTGGCAATACATACTAAAATAACTTTGTATTCCATTCTTCTCTTCTGGTCTTTACTTGGTAACGTACTCGTCATCGCTGTCGTGTATTACAATACAAATTTAAGGACAAATATGAATTGCTTGATAGTCAATATGGCCGTATCAGACTTGCTCATTCCCTTGATAGCACTTCCGTGGGCGATTTCAACGCAGAAGTTGCGCCCCGCCGAGTGGTTAGTGGATGGTCCTCTTGGTGATGCTCTCTGTAAACTGGTTCCTTTCCTCTCTAACATATCACCATTTGTATCGTCCATCAGTCTGGTCGCCATTGCCATCCAAAGATTTATCGCTGTTGTTTATCCAAATCGAAGAAGGCCCTTAACTCGCAAAATAAGATGGATTTTGATTGCTTTCATTTGGATCGTAGCCATGGCACCCTATTCTTTATACTTTGGCACCTATCGTTTGGCAATTATAAGGGGCTACACTGGGTGCATATATCATTGGTCACTCCCATTCGACCCGACTACAACTCAACTGATAGTCTTTTTTATAATTATCGTGGTGGGCTTTGTGATTCCTTTGATCGCGATCATAATCTTATATACTATCATACAACATGAACTACGTGGGAGCTTGAAGAGTGTTTTGGACTTGATCGAAAAAGCCGCGATCCGTTCACGACAGCGAAGAAACCGACGATTATTCAGCATGTCCATAACTATGTTTGTGACTTTTACGATCTGTTGGTGTCCTTTATCTGTATTCTATTTGGTGTTGGCCTTCAAAACACTCTCCCAGAACATGTTACAGGACATTCTTTTTACAGTTCAGTATCTGTTGCTTCTTCTAGCGGCAATCAATCCATGCATCTACTTTGTGTTTTTGAAAGACTTCAGACAAGGACTTAAAACTCTTTGCTGCAGGAGACCTTAACCCACTGAATAACACCAGGAGGAGATCAGTTACAAGGACCCAACATGTACACCGCCTCAGATCAATGCCACTTCAATCTAGGATGAACATCAACACTAGACGCACCAGAACACCAGGTGGAGATAGTAACCAGGACCCAACATGTACACCACCTCCCATCAATAGTACTTCAATCTAGGATGAACATCAACACTAGATGCACCAGAACACCAGGTGGAGATAGTAACCAGGACCCAACATGTACACCACCTCCCATCAATAGTACTTCAATCTAGGATGAACATCAACACTAGATGCACCAGAACACCAGGTGGAGATAGTAACCAGGACCCAACATGTACACCACCTCCCATCAATAGTACTTCAATCTAGGATGAACATCAACACTAGATGCACCAGAACACCAGGTGGAGATAGTAACCAGGACCCAACATGTACGCCACCTCACATCAATACCACTTCAGTCTAGGATGAAAATCAACACTAGAAGTGCACCAGAACACCAGGTGGAGAGAGGTCTGTCTATGTTGCTCGTGCTTGAAAAATGTAAAAAAAAATGGCGAGACGTCTAACTACGTTGTAAGCAGTTTTATTGATATATTTAACAAGCTTTTTCTTTTGGCTGGCTATTTTAGCTTCAATCAAGAACTGTTTCTCCGTTCCCCAAGAGGAATTGTAACAAACTCAAGTCTAAAATATCTGACTTTTAGCTACGAGAATACACTTAAAGTCGGTGCCTAAACCTGATAGTTTAGTTTGAAAATCACTTCTACATGTAGTGCATAATACGATGGAACAGTTTTACAGGATATGGACTTCTCATTTCAGAGATATTAAGGTTTAAAATTTTTTTAAACTGATGCGAATGAGATGACGTCGACCCAGGATTCATTCTTCAAACTAAACCGTCAGGATTGATAGGCACTTTAATGACATTCTGACAAATTTGCCTATAATACATGAAATGTTTTAATAAGTGTTATGCAAAAAAAAAAAAAAAAAATGCAGCCTACGATACATATTGAACAAATTCCAAGGTTCAAATAGAAGTGCAATTTATTTAAATATTATAAAATTACAATTAAAAAAAGCGTACATAAGTGTAGAAAGTTGACATCGCTGTGAAGCTCATAAGAAAATAAACGAGCAGGCTTTCATATTAAGTTCTGTTGTATTTGTAAAAAAAAAATTATCCGGCCAAATTAATTATCCAAATTATCAGGCCTAGCAAAAATATCTTACTAACATTAACTCCTTCCTTTCAGAGAATCTCCTTTTTCATTAGTTTTAGATCATTTTTTTTCCAGGTTAGGCATTCTGTCACTTCTTTTGAAGTTAATTTAATAATAAAATTAATAATTTATTAACTTATATTGCGCAAGAATCAACATTTCTGTTTTCTACTGCGCATAATTAATACTTAATTAAAAAAATAATACTTTTTTTGTTCCTCGGGGGGTTTTTCCTCTGACTAATATATAAAATTAGCTTCTCTCATCTTATTTTTTAGGCTTTAATTTTGAACGTCATTCTATTGGGTTTCTTTTTTATTTCGGTTCGATTTTTTTTTTTTTTTTTTTTTTTTTTCTCGAAATGCTGTATTTTCTTCTTCTTTTTTTTTTTTTTTTTCTTTTTTTAACGTATTAATCAACATACAAATATACAACAATCAATATACAACGACGAAACAGAAAAAAGAAAAGTAATATTGTGGCTAACAAGGTTAATAAAAGATTACTAGTTTTTCAGGTGTCAGAGCATTTTACAAAGTATACTATGAATTCTAAAGCAGTCATTTTTCCCATTTACTTTCGGTTTCATTTATTCCCTTACATTTTAGACAATTTCTTGATAGAACTTTTGGACTTCTAAATAAATCAAGTAGAATGCTGATACGCTGTCTATTAATCCTGAATCCACTGTCAGATCAGACTCTAAGTCCAACTCGTTTTGTCTACACATCGCTGAGACGTACGGGGAGAGGGGATAGAAAAGTTTCGCTTAATAAGTTTACTTACCAGTCAGTGACGACGTCTGAAACATGTAAGGATAAAGTTGGCAATAGACTAGTATACAATGTTTGCTCCTCTCCGAGTCGACTTTGTGCTCATACTGCAGCTTTGAAGCAGCCGAGTTGATCGCCTTCCTCGAAAGGAATTATGGGTCACTATTTTGGTTAGCATTTTTCGAGCATTTTCCGAGTATACAATGTAGACTTTTCTTGTTGATTGAAATAAAATTCCGCCATGAGTTCGACTAGCGTTTACGATTAATTTAAAGAAGGAAAAACTCGTATTTCATAAATTCTCTTGGCAGAATAATGGGAAATGCTAATCAAAATACGATGTTGAATCCTCAATTCTGATTGGTTGACTTGAGCTTGTTCTGAAGGTCAACTCAGCTGGAAGCTATCTAATACGTAAAAACTTCCTCTCTGTAGGATGTTGTTTTTCTCGCCCTTCCAACGCCTGCAGCACTCCTCCCTGAAGAAAACCCTGCAATGGTCATTGACACTCACAAAAAAATACAAGAACCATGGTAAAAACATCCTATGTGAAATTAAGGTGTTTATTATCTCAAACCACAGTACAACAAGAGTCTTTAAATATTTATGGTTGTCTCTTGCCATTTTGATATTTTTTGGCTCAAAGACTGACATTTTAAACATGGACACTCACTGCCTACACATTCTTGTCACCTCAACTTGGATAAAAATAACAGGTATATGGATCCTAATGCATCAATTTGAACTGGAATTCTTAGAAAAACAAAACTCTTTTCAATACTTTAAAACCTATAATACAACTTAGGCTACAAGCGCTTTGCACATTAGTATCCACTTTCCTTGAGATGATGTTAGTGGAAAAAGATTGCGTACTACAAGACTAATTCAACACCGAAATCATGAATTCAAGAAACAGAAATTGTCCACATTTAAATAAGCTTTTTTTTGTTTTACTATTAAAAAGTAAATAGCCCAGTTTCAAGATTTGTTTTTTCTAAGAACGTTAATTTTGTGGATTAGTTTTGATATTTTGTTAATGGAAGGAAAGGTTTTTTTAAGGGTAAATTGTATTAAATAAAACATTTCTAAAGGGAATGAAGGAAGAAATAGTTGATGAATTGATTACAATTCGTCCTTCTTTGTGGGTTCTTCAGAACCTTCTTCAGCACCTTCTCCTTCTTCACCAACTTCACCATCTCCCTCTTCTGGTGCTACGGTATCATCTTCACCATCAGGAGTTGGCTCCTCTCCTTCTGCTGCGGGTTCATTTCCTTCTTTGCCGCCAGATTTAAGGAACTTAACAAAGTCTTCGAGGGTTCGTCCTCCATTATAATCAACGACCTGAATTGAATAAAACAACTTGTTTTCAGTAAAATTCAACAAAAAAAAAAAAAGGAATATTTAAAAAGTATTACTGTCAAAACGGCTCAAGCGTACCCCCCTAGAATCCATTAATGAATTTATTATTCAAATATTGAGTTCATTATTCACTCTGACTCCCAACTTATAAGTTATCTACTTGAGTTTTGATTTGAATCTTCAACAATAGACCTCATCGGCTTGGGTGTAATGTTGTCCCATTTCAGACCACGTGTCATTCCCCAGAGTATTATTTCATTGTTTAACGGTTGTGCATGAGAAGATACATGAATATGGATACAACTCAAACAAAGAATCTTATTCTCAAGAGAATGACACGTGGTCTGAAATGGGACAACATTACCCCAAGCCGATGAGGTCTATTGCCATGCCAAGGGAGAAAAACTCCCCAGAACAGCCAGCACTTAGAATTTTAGTGGTGAAATAAATGTGAAGTTTGGAGTCTTCCAATTTTTTATGAAACCTCAGAGTGAATAATCAACTCAATATTCGAATAATGAAATCATTAATGGAGTCAAGCAAAGCTATCCGATACTACATTCAACTAAAGCTATAAGTTCAAAAAAGGTTGGTGAAGATTTTGTTGCATTTTGCTTACCAAGGTTGTATGGTGTCCAGATCATATGTAAAAAATGCCAGCACAGAAGAAAGTGTGCTGGAGAAACGTGCAGCCAAAGTTTGGGAAAATTCTATGTTATTGTCACCTTTTGCTGATTGCATTCACATCACCCATACTGCATTTTGGGCTTGTATGCAATATGCAACAAAACCTTCACAAATATTGACTTTCAGAAATAAAATCCTAATCTTAAAAATTAAGCACCACCGTCAGAAAGAGCAAGCAGAATTATGTATTTTTGGAAAGTTTCATTGCTATAAATAGAATTCAAGTGAAGCTATTTGGAATCAAAATTACAGAGATTTGTATGTGTTCGGTGATCTGTTTCCTTGCTAGCCTCGTTGTGGTATTTTTCACATTTTTAAAATTCTCATAACTTCTCAAGAATTTAATATTCTTGTCTCAAATTTTCTAGCTGTGTTTATGTCATTCTAATCCATAATTTCAATGTAGTGGTCAACTACAACATGAATTTTAAAAATTATGATAATGAAGTGGCGGCCATATTAGCATTCAGCCAATGGGCATTGATTTCGGGGTTGTATTCTTTAGCTTTAGATACTACGGATCCGAACTGTAGCAGCGCATCAAAAATTCATGTCGCTACGACACCCAAATTTGTCTGTTGACACGCCCATATTTGTAAGTTTCTTCAATAGTTATCAAGATTTTTATGCTCACTTTTTATCTTTGAAGGCTCACAAAATTAATATTAGACATCCTATCAAGCAGGTGAAAGTCTAGGCTTTCGACCTCTAGGCCAAAAAAAAGCCAGTTTTACGCATTTGTCTTTGCATTTGACTTTGAATTTCTATCTTTCTATGACCGGCAGCTTCATCCAACGACAAACCTCAAGCTTATAAAGTAAAACAGCAAGCTAGTCCAAATTCAGAGAGAGAGAAAACAAAGTGGGCGTGTCAGCAGACAAATGTGGGCATGGTAGCGAAGTGAATTTTTGATGCGTTGTCACAGTTCGGTGGGATCTGTAGTATTCTATCCCAAATTCTAACGAGTAATGTAGTATCATTATCCATTATCTATATCTAATTTTAAAAATCATAAAATATGTTTCAATGTTGAAAAGTCTGATCCAAAAATGCGAGATTTTGAGAGACCAGGAGAAAAGGGTAGGAAATACAGTTTGCTCTTAAATACTCTGATTTGGAATGGTTTTCAGCCAATTTGAGTGAACATTTTCCCTACATTATTTTCAAAATAATCTTAATCACTTACATCTCCTTCTTTGGGGAAGAACTTTATTGTTGGGAAACTCTGGACCTTGACACCTTCAACTTCATTAGCAGTGGAATCCATTTTGGCAACAACAATATCTTTATTGTCCTTGAACTCTTCACCTAGTTTGTCCCAGATTGGAGCAAGCTGTTTACAATGACCGCACCATGGAGCATCTAAAAAATGAATGTTGTATTGCAAAACATTACTGAAAAGTCAAGGAATATAATTTTAGATTATTAACTTAATTCAGATACAATCAGAAAACATCATAATAATTCATTATCAAAGAAAGAATAAACCCCTTGCAGCATGTTGGAAAGCACCTCTATTTGGAGGACAAAACAATAGGCTCAAATTCTCAGGAGATTGAAATTCTTTTATTTTGTACTCCAAATTGAGCTGCTTTGACATAGTTATGGAGCAAAATATTCCATAGTCAGTTACAACAAAATTAGGTAGAGAAATCTAATAAACAACTGAGAAGAATGGGTAACTGTACATGTATGAGACTGCCCCCCCCCCCCCCCCCCCCCACCTCAGATCAAAGAGTTGCATGGTTTAGTGGCCAACAGTATTTTACTTACAGAATTCAACAAGAACATCCTTGGTCTTGTCTCTTGCGACCTCATCAAAGTTCTTTCCGACAAGAACCTTGACTGGTTTGGCATCCCAGTCAGCGGGTACATCTTGGGTGAGGAGATGTGGCTGAAGAACCAAAAAAAACTTCCATTAATAAACATTATTCCACCAATTAATAGGTATTTAAACCCAGGGGGTAGGATCCCAGGGGGTACCTCAGGTCGTTGCATGTGGAGATGCTCTGCCTGGACTTTTGACCCCTTACCCTTTGATATACCAAATTTTAGCAAAAAGTTAACCCTTTTAAATACTTTTTTGCCTGAAAAAGGTACCCCTTTCATATACTTTTGAAGAAAAGCTACCCCTTTTTTACCAAAATTCACAAATTCCCACCCCTTTTCTATACCAGTGGCCTGAAAAATGTGCCCCTTTCAGGCACAGCATCCCCGTATAGTTAATTATATACTGAGTACCCCCCTCCCCCTGGTAGGATACTGCCATATATAGCCTATATGTGGATGTTCTGCTGAATAGTGTATGTTTTTTGGGGGGGGTTTCATCTTACACAGGGTACTGTATATAATTTCCATATATCATCTTGAACAGGATCTTCAGTTTTGGATAGCTTAGTTTATTCTAGTCTGAGATGGGATATTCCTTTTTGTTTTTTTGTCAAAACAAATTTTTTTGCCACCAAATAATTCTTAGAGCATAAATTCCCTGGTTTTATATAGGGTTTAGAAATTCTTTTAGATATCATAGGAATAAGGAATGAGGTATTTTTTCTGAAGATATTCTTGTGTTAGATAGGGTCAAGGTTTTCAGATCCCCCACCCCCCCCCCCCCCCCCCCCCAGGTAGGTAAACAAACCTTTTTATTGCACTGATGCACTTAACTGTATATGAATTTAAGAAATTCTTACCTTAATTTTTTTGTCCAAAAAGTCTTGTACAAATTTAGAAGTAACTTCGGTGGTAATATCTGAAGATTCTGGCTTAAACTTGGTCATTTCATCATCAGCAAGGTTAATAAGACGAACTGTTGGAAGATCTTTAGCTGAAATTCCGAAGAACTCCATGATACGAAGGTTGTCCTCGACCTCACCATTGACAAAAACGAAAAGTACCTTTCCCTTGAAACCTTTAGCTGAGGCACTGAAGGCATCGTGGTGAGTTTTGAAATCATCAGATTTTTTGTTGGCAAAAAGAAGAATATGATGTTTAACTTCACCGCCAAAGATCTTGGGGGCAGTCTAGATGAAAGTAATGCACAGAGTTAGTTTATTCCTGTACAAAATTTACAACATACAAAGTTTGATAATAAATGAATATGAGAAGACTAGTTGTCATTTTGTTATTTGAATATTTCGGCCTTTATCCAAAGGCCATCAACTGCAAATGAATAGATTAAACTAAGATGACAACTAATCTTCTCGTAATTTTATTTATTATCAAACTATATGCCCAAAAGAATATATACCGGTACTAAGTTTTATAATGATTGTGTATTAATTTATACTGGACCCTATTTGAGGCCTTTAACACATAAGCTCTATGATTTTCCCAGGATTTTGTATATATTTTTATATAAAACTCATGGAGGAAACAATAGAAATTATAACCATGAAGAGTTTTTGTATATTTGATACAAAATGCTGTTCATTTGCATTAACTTGGATTTTCTAGCAAAACCTAAATTTATAAATTTCAACTTAATTTATTTTTTAATTTTTTTTTATTCATTAATTTATTAAAATTTCAATGCAAAATGAAACTATGTACCCAAACGTTGAATGAGTAGTCTACAACATTCTCATCTGTGTTGTATCAGATTTACTATCACTAACGCCTCCGACTTGTGTCGTAAATATGTTACAACACGGCGCTCATGTGGTAAACATTACAAACAGGGCAATATTCATTATGCAATGCTCCCCACAAGTGACTCAAGGGCTTTTCAAGCATACATGTATATCTAATAAGTGTTACATCAAACTTTTCAAGGAGTATTACAAACTCAGCGAGACAAAGTTTTAACACATCCTCATACACTTAGCCAATCTACCTCTATAAACTGAAAGATTGGAGTTATTTAAAAAAGATGCAAATTAAATCATAAAAGGACAACAGGACTGTACAAACCTCATCGCTGAATTCAGTTACAAGAGGAAGTTGGTTAGCTTTAACGAACTTCTGGATCTTTTCAAAGTCATATTCTCCATCATAGTCATTTCGTCCTTCATCAAACTGAAATTAAAATGAAAATATTTGATGTTATTTAAATTATTAATCCATGGGGAATAGGATGATGACAAGAAGCAATGTGCATTGTCACTAATAGAGCACTAGTAGCTCAGCCAATCAGAGTGCAGGATTTGTGAAAGACAATTAGTAGGTTTATACTAATTTAGATTATTTTGATAGAATGCAAACTGAACAGAAAATATCATGATCTGTGGTAAAACTCTAAATCTCTCTTCAAACTGGATCTGTCTTTGATAAAGGAATACTTTGGAAAGAATTCTATCTGGGTAAATGTTCTCACATGTTCCAACAATCTGCTGTGAGCACTTGGTGTGTGGACTTCACAATTAACAATTGGATGGCCTAAGCTACAAAGACAGATACTAAGCTAGGAATTTTTAGATAAAAGTGAAAGTTCTTATCTTAAATTTCCAATTTACATACCTTCTTAAAGAGGACAATCTTGTCACCATCGACTTTGTGCTCAGATGCAATAGCAGCATCAGAAACAATAGCAAATTCAACATCATCAATACCATCAGCAGCAGAAAGGAAAGCTTTGGCAGCATCAGATTCCTGGTCCTTGAAGAAACCAACAACTGCAACTTCTTTTTCGAGGAATTTCTGAACTTCTTCAGCAGATGCAAGAGGTTTAGCTGGGGGACCGGTCTTCTTGTTCAACCAGGCAACAATCTCAGGATGGGTACGTCCACCTTTGAATAATAAAAATTCTTGTTAGACAATATTCACTTTCAAATGCAATAGACCTCTTAATGTTCATTTCAGACCACGAGTCATTTCCTAGAGTATCATTTCTTTGTTTAATGATCAGGCATAAGAAGACACATGAATATGGGTACAACTTAAACAAAAAAAATTTACTAAATATACAGTTATTGAAGGGAAGATTTTTCTAAAAAATGCATTTTTAACAATTTATCATATGTTTTTTTTATTCATTTGCTTATTCAACAAAGGCAACTCTGATACTGAGATATCAAATTACACCAGCAAAAATTCTTCACTAGAAAAAGTATCTTCAACTCGATATCTATTGCAGGAAGTACTTAGCAAACATTATTTTTTCTTGTTCAAACATTTTCCTAAAATTCTTCATTTGATGCCAACAATCTGAGGGCCCAGCTGAAAAAACGCACAGCTGTATTGAAATAGCTAAATGAAAAATCTTAAACCACATACAGGTGTTAAAGATTTATAATAGTTAGATTAAATTTCACGCATATGCCGGTATATATCTGTTCACATAAAATAAGTCAGTTAAGAAATTACACTTTGCTAAATCCGGATAACCTAAAACAGGGCCATAGCCAACTAGTACGGTTTGCCTGGTAATAATTAACCAGACCACTTTTTACTGTCAGAAGCATTTTCTTCCGTTGTTAAAAAAAAAAAATTTACACGAGAAAACTTGACCACTTTTGGTGGCTACAGCACTGTAAAATATGTTTTTAGGATTGTATCTAATTTTGGAAGTGAGAATTCACAGAATAAATATGGGTGAAGGTAACAAAAAAACTTTTACAGTTTAGAGGAAATAAAAATCATGTAAGCTTATTTTTTTTTTATCAAAAATTAAAGAATACTATAGACTTGCATTATTATCTAACCACTGAGCCATGCCAATTTAAACAAGGAAATTATGTAAATGATGGCTTTTAAAATAAGAGCATCAGCCAATTACGAGAGTCCAGGTCATATAAGATTATTCTATAATTTTAGTACAAAGTATACGTTATCGTAGTCAATTAAAGTACATGAAAAAAAGAGCAATAGAACCGTTATATGGAAACCTTTGTTGATTCAAAAGCCTTTGGTAAAAATAATAAATGTTTAGAAAATTAGGTTTTCAAATCAAAACACATGAGAAAGAGCAATCTTATAATATCAGTGAGGCTGTTGATAATATTCATAATTTGAATAAGGATTTTTTTACGATTTTTGAAGAGCTCATTCATGACAAACAATTAGTTAGCAAATGTACACGTGTACTTAGAATTGGGAAGCAAACTTTAACTGATTCTCACTTACAGCAAATGCTTAAGGACTTCTCAAAACACACACAAAAGGAAATACGAGTAACAGTTCTGTTGGAATAAGTCTAGAATACGAGAAATTTAGATGTATTTAAAGCATTAGAAGATATAGAATGGCGCTATGTAAAGAAGATTGCCTTTCAACTTCAAGGTAAGCTTACATAGAAACAGCAGTCAAAGGGGCTTTTTCCAATGGGTGAAAATTAACACGTATAAAAATATTTTAACAGATATTCGAGGCTTTGAATACTGGATAATTAAGAGTAGTAGCCTTTGACGTGAGAACAAAATCAAAATGCTTGAGATAGAGCATTTTTTATTGGAAGACAATGATCAATGTTTAATGATGAAACTGGAAGGTTTGCTGTTAGCTGCACGTGCGAAGCTGGGACAACAGCTTGTCTTATTTTTACTGAGAAAATTTCGATATTTTTAAGAATGAAAAGGAACAAAATAAAAGCTTAGTTACCTCCATATTCACTGGGTTTGCCGTCTTTGAAGAATTTTATAGTAGGATATCCTTGAACTTGGAATTTTTCACCAAGTTTACTCTGAGCTGTGGCATCAACTTTACCAAGTTTAATGGGCGATTCTTCCTTTTTGAGTTGACCGGCTGCTTTGGCATATTCTGGAGCTAAAGCTTTGCAGTGTCCACACCACGGTGCATCTAAAAGACATTAGTAACACGTCATGTTATTGAAGAACGACTGTCTACTACAAACACAAGCTTACACAATACTTACAAAATTCCACTAAAATATGTTTGTTGGCAGCTATAGCTTCGTCGAAGTTCTTTTCAGTTAACACTAGCACGTCTTCTTCTTCTTGAATCTCTTCGCTGTGAGCGAGAGCTAAATAAGTTAAAAAGAGAACAACTAAAGGCTTCATTTTGCTGTGGTTTGAGCTAAGGGTTTTCAAAAGTGACTTCTCTGTCGAGGGGAGCGACAAAAAGAGGACGATTAACCAACAGTATGGACCGGAAATAGACGGCTTCCCACTCGTGTTCGATTCTGATTGGTCCACATAAACAAAAAATTTTGTCAATTCGTCACGGAAGTGGAACACGAAGTTGGCCGTTTTTGATTGGCTTAGAGTTTTATTGCTTTGTCTGTGTTTTGGGAAAGACACGTCAGGTCAGGATGTTTGAGTCGAGAAGGGGTTGATCATGACAACCAGACTGAAAACGAGCTATTCTCTTTATGCATTGCTGGTTTTAAAACATGCTAGGACACGTATATGTTGTACTTATTTATTATACAGTTATGGTGACTACCAGTCCGTAAAGTTCTTCAACAACTAAGTTTACAAGAGCTTTGAGACCGGGCTTTGAGAATATAGTAAAGGGAATACGGAAATTAAAAGACAAAATTAATGATATCGAATCCCAGCCCCCCCCCCCCCCCCCAAAAAAAAAAAAAAAAACTAAAACAACTGTGGTTTGGATAAATCAAAAACTATAAATCTTAAATATTTTTAAAGGCATTTGTATTTTGTATTTTGTAAAAAAGAAAACATTGTAGTGCCCCGACCAATGATTTTCAGCTTCCGCCGGCGCTAATCCGACAATTCAAGTTATTAGAAAATATATGATGGATCATGCAGTTATTAAACCCAACAGTTTATCTCAGCTCAGAATGAAAACTTTGGATCTGAGAGCCCGAAACACTCGGTTATGAGTTTATCACAAGAATTTTTTAAGGATATTTAATTTTTGGGGAAGAAGGAAGCTTCGATAAAGAAAGCAAGAAAGGAAAGAGGAAGGAAGGGAAGGAGAAAAACAGCTAAAAAGAAAGCTTATTATTTTAAGCTGCGCTTGTTTTTCCTTAGGGAGTCAGGGTCAGGGGGTCGAAGGATTTCCAAAATTACACGATCTAATTTCATGTTTGCTATTAGATATATAATCTTTTTGTTACCCCACCAGTTGTTTACTCGTCACAACAAAAAGCTATCTTCATTAAAGGGCTATCAATCATATACAAGGCGCGAAGGGTATTTTTTCCTTTGTTTTTGGGAGGCTTTTGTGGATAATGTGCGCGCGGGCTACCTGTGGTATAACTTTTCGACTTGTACAGGCCGTACTGTATAATCAAGAGACCATGGTCTCTTGGCAATGTTTAATTTATCTGATTTGATGATATACCATGTTTATTTTTAAACAAGGTTTATGCCCACAGAAGTGAGCTTTTTCATATAAATCTACAAAGTAATTAATTCAAACAAGAAAGCATAAATATTTATTTATGCTCCTCTCTTGATTCAAAATTCAAAATTCGCCTTTTATTCTGTTATTGATGTGATAATAACTGGCAGGTATATATATATATGAATAAATGAATATTTTTTATTTCTAGCTTTTGTGTAAAATAATGGAGATTTATTTGGTTTTGATTGATGCTCAAGGACTCGCACGCTTCTAGATTTTCTTTTAGGGACTTGTCAGAAATTATCAGGGGGAGGGGTGGAAAATTGGGGAGAGGCATACAATTTGAGCTCCTTAAAAGGAAGCTAGGGTCATGAAAAAAGGCAGTATAAAAATTTACTCTCATGTTAAAACAATACAAATGCTGCAAACCTCAACTGATGCTAAAAATTCGCAACACCCCCCCCCCCCCCCCCCCCAATCAAAATTAAGTTCTGCGGTCGCTACTGAGTGGGTCTCACCAGCTGATCTGAGAAAAAATGTTGACGTTAGCCAATCAGAATTGAGAAAACTCCAAAACTGAGGTGTCATCCTCACCAGCGACTCGGGAAACGGTTATTTCTTTATTTTATTTTCTCACTCAACAATGAATATCATATTTCATATAATGTATACAAAATATCAAAAACCTCTCCTGAAAATCTAGATTTATCTCAGATATCAATTTTTGTGAGTCCATTTTCGCAAGCTTCATGACACCTCAGTTTTGCAGTGACGTCATTTCTACGCCACTATTTCAGCGGATCAGCTGGTCGCAATGGGGTGGTAGCTTTTACGATTAACGGTTAAAATGTTGGTCTTTTAACCTCTAATTTTTCCCGTTACGGTTAACCAAAATCTTAATAATTCCTTTCCATTGTTTCAAAAGTTAAAAATTCATTTCCATCGTTTTAAAAGATTAATTTACATTGTTGAAAAACACACGAGTCTGAGTAATCTGGTACTGAAGGCATAATTACATCAGTCTTGAGAAGAGATCTCGACCGACAAATACGTACAATTAAGTCCTACAAACCATGGCTATAAAAAAATTACGGTAACATTGTTAAGAATTTCTACGCCTAATGGCTTATTTTTTTTTCCATTTTTACTCCTAATAATGACTACATTTCTTTATTGTTTTTACAGCTAACGGCAGTAACCTCATTGAGACCCTCTACTGATCATGTAATAAAAACTATAACATTGTGTCTTAATATCATAGCATCAACAGGAATAACCAAATATACTTATAGGCATTTTCTAGCTTTATGGATATTTCAGTTTTTTTCGGTTCAATTTTAATTTCATTGATTATATAAAAAAAATCTCACACAAGTGTAAAAACAGTACTATAGGTTAGTATTATCTATAAAGGTACATGGATGGGCATAGTATTTCAGGCCAATCCCAAAGGGAGGGCCTGGGCATTTCATCCCCATCGCTATGGAGGGCCACATCATTTTCAACACTTAATTTAAAATCTCCACCCCCTCCCCTGCTAAGGAAAGGGGAGGGGGACTGGGGGATAGGGAGAGAAAGGTTAATCCTTAAAAGGAACCTGGACTATACGAGAAAAAGATAAGATACCATGTTTTCCTGAGATCCACCATGTTGTGACGTCACATACATGGCCAAACCTTGCAATGTACCGAACTGGTCAGCCACCAACTTTCGCAATTTGTAGGGTTACTTACTAGAGTTGCACGAAGTAATTTTCATCAAGGCCCTTCGATCTACTGTGAACTCCCCTTTTCTCTCTATGTACCCCACAGGTAGCCCAAGCTAGGTTTCTGTGTTACCATATTATATTAAAGACAATGTATGGCGAACCAAAAAAAACCTCAAAATGTGAAACCAAAAACAAACAAATAAATAAATCTTAGCTGAACTTTGAAAAGTACTCACTTCTTTCGGCTTCAGTGTGGAGAGGGGAAACTAACTATGATATTCGATAGAGATGGGCCCGGGGTGTGAGGGAGGGGGAGGGGGATAGGGAGGGGGCGTTGTAAGTGTGAGAGTACATAATGGAAAGTGGTGATCATCTTAGTTCCGTTATACCTATTTTCATAATTACGCGACCCAGACAACAAGATGGTTATTGGCTTCCGTCAATCAATTTTCCGATGGTCGGAGTAAGTAGGTTTTTTATTAACGGAGCCAAAACTCCAAACGCCTTTGGGCTAAGGTGACTGAATCTGTAATTTAAAAAATGGATGTATGAGTTTCTCTTTTAATTTTTGGGTTTTTCTAATATTAGAGAGTTTAAGAATCTCGCCGGTTTACAGCAAACCTGAAACCTCAGTTGACTAGTGAAAAGTTCTTTAAAATTAGTAAAAAGGAATCGAAAAAATCTCCAAGTCGTGGATAAAACACTGAAGAATATTTCTCTGTGGCAAAAAAAACTCAGTGGTCACGTTTGCCTTTCGCGGGAGAGAAAAAAACCGTTTTTTAAGCTCTCTATTATCAATTTTGTTACTTCATTCATTTAATTGAGCAAGACAATATACTCTCTTGAATTGAACTGAATTAGGTTTAACTATACATAGGTGATTAAGATAATTGATCATTCAATTTTTTGTTCAGATCATGGACGGTGTTGAGTGGATGGGAGCAGATACGGCTAAATATGGCGTGGTATCGATCATATTTAAAATCATTAGTAATAATCCATAATCAGATAATGTTTGAAAGGAAATAAAAAGGTTGAAATTGACCTGTAAGACGTATTTTAGAAAATTAGAACTGTTTAAGTTTCTATCAGAGACTAAAATACGCTCAACAAGGGACGAAAAATGAGCTTAATTAGCAAAATTGATGTTGAAATATTTTAATCTCTGATGAAGACCGAAAAATCTAGACGGTTTTAAAGGGGCACTTGGATGAAAATTGGAAATGACTTGAAACTTCGTTAAACCTATTTATATGGCCCCAATAGTATATAGTAGCCAAGCAACATATTTTCTTCACAGTCAAAAGTGGCAGATAAAATCTTTTTTGTTAATTTTTTTTCAACCATTAAATTGCGAGTAAATGACGTGCTCTCAGGCTAAATTTTTTTTTTTTTTTTTTTTTGCCAATCTGGTTTTTATAATATGCATAATTGAATCATAATATCATCAAATATTTGAATTATTCGGACTTTCAAAAATTAAGGCGTTTCATCCAAGTTCCCCCTTTTTTTCTTTTCTTTTTTTCTTTTTTTTTTTTTTTTTTTTTTTTTTTTTTTCTTCTTTTTTTCCTTTTCCTTTTTAATTTTAACTTTCAGGCTGTCAGGCTAGAGCCTTTAACGAATAAAAATATGAAAAGCCTTAAACAATTTTATTGGCAAAAAAATTAGCCAGTGAGGCGTAGCCACGATTTTGCCTTGGGGTAGTGGGGGATGGGCAGGGGCAAAACCCGTTTTCACAACATCAACCAAAAAAACGGCCAACCAAAAAAAAAAAAAAAAAAGAAAAAAGGCAAACGCGATGGAGGAGGAGAGCCCCCTCTGGCTACGTCCCTGGTCAGTATAATGACTAAAAAGTTGTCTTCTTCATTCACTTGATGACAACTGAAGGATGATTCAATAATGATGACGATGATAATACTGATGATAATAATGATAAAAACTGAATGGGGTAAAAACACGGTCATTGTTAGGGTCTAGTAATAATAAGGAATAATAATAACAATTAAAATATGAGAATAAATCAGTCTGATCACCCCTGGAGCCAGCAGTACTGAAGATATAACTACCAGACGTGATGATTACCAGCTACATTTCAAAACAGAAAAGTAATCATTTCTAACAGAAAAAAAATTAAATTTCAATCCACATGCTTCCGGGTCTGACAATATGTCATTATATTTCCAATATGTACCACGGCTAGAGCTAATAAAAATATTTTCGTATAATGTAGGGATTCTTATTACGTATCTGTCACTTTGCATCGTGGTAAATTGGGGATAAAATATCAAGCAAAAAGACACTGAGGAACGTAGGTCTATATGAATTCTCAATCAACGGTGATCTGATCTGTCTATAACATCTGCAAGAATAATGTCATGTTTGATCTGTTCTATGGGGATCCACCCAAGACAAACTTCAAATATTTCTACCGAAAACTACAGCAGTTCACTCAAATTTATCCTTCAAATCGCGGTGTTTTAAGTTCTTAATTTCCCCCCCTAAACTGTAAAGTTCAGTATAATTTTTTTATATCTAAGTTCTATAGCGTACCACGTATTTCTTGTATAATTTTGGAGAAAATAGCAGACTGAATTCAAGCTTTCTTCATTATATTGACCAAACTCATTGTTCAAATTTGAATATTGCCAGACATATTTTCAATGTACTATAAGACTATACTATACAAGAATTAATCTTATTTTACGGAGCCTACAATTAAAGATATAATATAGATTCTAATATGGAATATATTCAAACCAAGTACTGATTCCGCTGGGGCTGCAGGCAAATGTCATATTTTGATCGATGGTTTATCAGAAAAAGTTGTCCTTGAAACCGATAGCTTGAAGAACAACTGTTGAATCTGATAATAAACGTATAGCAAAATGGTGTGCTAGCTTTTTATTCTCTCGTAGGATTGGTTTATGGACCCTTGAACGTCTTGAGATTGAACAAAGATTCACAAGAAATTCTGTTTTACTAAGCGTTGCTTAGCAACGAATATCAGGTCCACCTGCGATGATAATTAAACATCGTGTTGAGATACGGTCGCTTCCTATTGGTAGTTTTACGGGTTTGATTGTTGAGTTTTTCTTAGGGGTAGTTCACTTTGTTTTCGACTATCCAATAAGATTTCGCAAATTTGGAGACTTCCATAGGCAATAGGAAAATCAAGCAACATACGGTAGGCGCATCTTGCTTGGATTCAATAATCTGGACTGTTCAGGCCTCGATTCTTCAGCCCATTTCTAACAACTAGGACAATGGATAAAGCTCAACTCGTCAAAACGGTCGAAAGTTTAAAATTTCAGCTTCAAATCCAACGAATGCCAGTCTCAAAGTGCTCAGCCGAGTAAGTATTTCTCGGTCTTACACATATGCCGCTGTTCTGAGCGAAACAGATCGAAGCTTGATCTCTGTTTTTGTTCGTTCATGTTCAAAACGGTGTTCAAGTCGGTTTGCCTCATGTTCACTTGTTCGTTAGGGTGGCTGTATTGTGGCTTCGAAGTCTTAACCTCAGCGAATGCGACCTTTAAAAGCTTCTCGCATCATAAGCAAATTTTAATATGCAAATTATAAGGGCTGGTTTAGGTCTTTTCTTCGAAAAAATAGATAGAAAAACATGCTAAAATATAAGGGTAAAAGCTCATTAGCATTTCACCTAAAGCAATGATAATTTCGGTTCTAAGCATGACTTATCAGATACTCTTTTAAAGAAACGAAGCACGAGGGTAAATAAGTTTTGCTACGATAGTGCAGTATGAGAATAACCTGTGTGTACATAATAGATGACGCTCTATTTATGCCACATACATGTGGACAAGAGAATTCGAGAAAAAAACGATTCTTAGAACAATGGCAAAAACATGTCGAATAAATCATCCCTGTGACTTTTGAATTTTCTTGTGGTCTAGTCGTTTCTTATAATTTTAGCCCGATAAAAAAAGCATTTCGCATTTGTTTTTACCTAAACAGGGTTAATAGTCAGTAGGAAACTGGTGATTTCATGACATTTGTAGCTTGCTTATTCAGTAATACATTGTACCAGTTATGAAAATAATTCAGACTTCATTCACTATACTCGCTAAGAGTTTACAACAGAATTCGTGAACGATTCTAAATGACATCCTTTGCCGTGGTTACAACTCTTTCGTTATGTTATCCTTATCTTTATTCCAATCATCAGTAAAACTTGGTTCTCAATTATCATTTTAGGACTGTTTTGGGGGTATATATAACTTAATTTTCCCTTCCACAAAAAGGCTACGCATAATTTACCGTAATGTCAAAAATACAATTAGCGATGAGCGTCTGTTATTATTTAGTTGTTGTCATCGTCATTATCATTCATTTTCTTCTCAACGACCAGTTCAACAAGATAATCCCGACTATTCGAGATTAAAGAAAGCCCTTTATGACAAAATTTTTTTGAAAATAATACTCCGGCATCAACAATAGCTGAAATTTGAACTTGTTCTGTGAAAAAGACTAAGTACGAAGCGGAAATGACCACAACATTTCAAAAATTCTATTATATTCCTAAAATATGCTTTATCAGTTTTAGTTAACCGTATTCTACAATAGTAATAATAATCTTAAGAATGATAAAGGTGTTTATCTGTGGTAAAAATTGATTTTTTTTTTCAGCCTTAAAGATTACTGTCAACAGAACTATAACTCGGATCCTCTTATAGTGCCACCAGAGAAAAAAGAAAATCCTTGGGCAGAAAAATCCAAGTGCACAGTCCTATAACCATGTACAAATCTTCAAACAGCTAAAGAAATATCGACGACAGTGTGGGAAAAACAATGTCATAAATTATACTTACACAAAACATAAAAAAACTTGAACTGTATTTGAAATTGTAACTTGGTTTGAATACGATTTCCCTTCGACTTCCCTTCAAATGCGGAGAAAGGACGACAGGGAAATGGACTTTTACAAAGCTTTATCTGTATTTAAATGTTATTTGCTTGCTTTTTGTGTATAGTTGAATTTTATAGCTATTTGTCCTGTATTCTGATGCAACAAACTGTATTCTCCTAGATTTTAGCAGCTGAAAATATCTCTTGACTAGATGTTATACTACGATTGAGAATTATTCTCTGAAGTATACGATATTGGCTTTCATTTTTATTCAACAATAAAAAAAAACAAATTGAACAAATCTTAGATGAAAAAGCTATATAGTAGGTATCCAAATGTAAACTAGAAGTATTAATGATTTCTGTTTTAGATTAGATTGATCATGAAACTCTATTGTTTATATATAATCTGTAGTGGCGCGTAAAATGTTGCTTCATCATATAGATCGTGAATAAATTAAACCAGACCAATAACTAAACTGAAAGCCATGGGTTCCATGGTTTATTGTGCTTTTTTTTATTCTCATTGATTATTATTCTATGCATGCCCCTCCCTCACAGCACCATTCTTGGTTTAAACAATCACTGGTCACTGGTTTGAATTCCTTGTCATATGCCTGGCTAAGATCATTGGCTACATAATAATAAGACAGTGAAAAAGAAAAAAAAACCAAAGAAACAAAGTGGTTATAGAACCTTGCATGCCCACGCGTTAAACTTTTCCTTTCTGAATACGTCCTACTTTCTAGAGCTTAGGACGTTTTTCGTTTGTATCTTGATTTCAATAAAGAAAAGTGTTCGCGCACCTGCAAAGTTGCACTGGTTAAAAATGGAACCGAACTGCCCCTTTGAGCTAAATCAGTTAGCATTCTAATATCGAACTCTTTAAAACTGAAAGTTTTGGACTAGCTGTTGAATGCAGTCCCTGTATGCATTTTTCTCTATCAGCCGAGTCAGGGATTTCGTTTTTAACTTCCCCAACTTCCCTCGTGCACTTTCAAAAAGACCAAAAACAACAACAATACTACCATCACCACTCCATGCATAACAACAAAATCCTCGAATGAGTCACTGAGGAAAGGGTTTTCTTGCATAGCATGCGGCAGAATACCACAGGACCTAACTTATGAATTATCCACTTAGAAAGCATGCAACATCCGTTGTGTTTCGGGCTTATCATTATGTGACACTGATGCAGTTCAAACTATAGTACACTTGCTTGCTCCATACAACGACATAGCTCAAAATAGTGTACTCGATAAGTTTACTTTCTATAGTCTTCCTATCCTGGGACCATTTCATATAATAAACAGAACATTACATGGCCGCTTGGAGATACGAATTTTATCTTCTCGTGCTGATATTATCTCTCACTCGATGAGCTCACTCGCGAGAGATGATATCAACCGTGACTCGAAGATAAAATTCGTATCTCCGCGCGACCATGTAATATCCTATATGTATCCTAGTCAGGGGTCACTCATTCTTGCATTTCAGTCGGAATAATTTGAAAAACTTAGCTCCTCCCAATCATTCACAAAGCACTCACTTGGACTTAGATGTGTGACAGTGAAGATCGATATCTTGACATCTTGCTCGCGCCAATCATTTCAAAAATAGATCAGACACTTGTATTTTGTTTCCTGGTTTCCTTACTACTCACTTCAGTTTTTACTTGTATCGTTGTCTCCCATCTTCACCCTCCCTCAGAAGAAATCTTGGCGCGCACCCAAATGCCTCGTTTTCTTTAGTAAATGTTACTTGCATCGAAGTATTCCTCTATCTTTTAAAGTCTTTAAATCCGGCAAAAGTCTTTATTTTGGTCGATTGATAGAAAATTAGGCGCTTTTTTGGTGTTCATAGCGCTAGAATTGGTGAGGGTCCAGCCAGTTGGAAACAGCCTGCGGAAAATTAAAATCGTCTCACTGCGAATGGTTGCCAATCTGTCGCGGCACTGCCCTACTCACAGTTCAAGTTGGAATTAAAGGCGAAGACACACGGTGCAACATCGCGCGCAATGTTACAAGCAACCGATGTTGCGAGCCATGTCACACGACGCAATTTGTGACACGCAATGTTGCCGAAGTACGATCGCTTTCTACTTCAGCAACATTGCGTGTCACAAATTGCGTCGTGTGACATGGCTCGCAACATCGGTTGCTTGTAACATTGCGCGCGATGTTGCACCGTGTGTTCGTGGCTTAAGTGCATGTGTTGGCCAATTCGCGGTGAAAAGAACTATAGATCACAGACAAAAACAATCTCCACGAACATGCGATGCCGAGTCAAGGAATACAACCCGAGACCAACCCGCGAGAGGCGCGCGCGAGTGCATCACACGCACCCTGAGCTCATGCCTGGTCGTACGGCTGTACTTACTACAGCCATGGCGAGACGCTGGACCAAATATCGTGACGTCATGCACATCAGCGCATTTGACATCATGCCGTTGGGGAATACCCAGAGTATTCCAGAAGAGAAAACATTTTTGTTTTGACTCCCAGATAGGGAATTAATGCAAGGCGTCGATACCAAAGTTCGTACTGAGAGACGACGAAATTCCTGGAGTTTTCCAGAGTATAAAATCTAAGGACCCAGCGCTCAAAAACTTTTTGAAATGCAGCAGTATTGAACAAGAGTTTCACGATGGCAGATTGAATTCGAAAGTCTACTTTATTCGTGGGATCAAATCTTTAAAAACATTGTATTGCTTCATGCATTTCTTGTATACGCCTATTTCAATAAAGGTTGTCGCAGCCGAAAGCAACAAACGCGACAAGCAATATGCCAAGACCACATGCAAACAACAATTACAGCGCGACGCTCAAAAGTATGACCACATTTAATGTATTCGCATACTTCTATGCACGGGATTTTATACTTTAAACCGACACGAATGATGCAAAGCTGTCTGGTTTTACCAAATAAGGCGTGTAAAAGCTCGTTCGGAGCAAAAAAGCCCGTGCATAAAAGTATGCGGATACATCAAAATGGTTATACTTTTGCGCGTCGCGCTGTAAGGAATCAAGACAGTTGCAGCCTACCATTACAAAACGACTGAAATAATCGCATCCAAATGATGAATAAGGAGTAAAATACAGATGTTCTTTGCCGTCTTGTGTTATTGCTTGTTGCTTTCAGCTGCGACAATCTTTTTTGAAATAAGTGAATACTATTGAGATAATAATCATTAATATGATAAACTAATTGCTAGTAGTCTCTATATTGATATTAAAAACGAATATATTAATTTATTTATTCCCTAGCACTATAATGTGCATCAAAGCTCACAAAGCACTCTGGGAAATTGAGTCCTGTAAAAATGGCACAGGGAAATCAAAAGAACTATCAGAAAAAAATCACTGTTATTTTCGTCTGTTGTAATACTTATATTTCCATAAAAAATGTCGAAGGAAAAATTGTCACTGATGAATTTTTAGAGGAGCCAAAAAAGCGTAAGAACTCACTTTCCAATCATGCTTTGTGCTAGAATTCCGAGCTCATGCCATTGGCTATTAAAATTCTTTCGGCTAGATAAGTCAGTTCATGCCGATGTCCTTACAAGACAACTAAATATATGATAAATGATCTCCAATTTCCAGCATGAAATGACGAATCGAGCACTCTCAAAACTCTCTGATAGTGAGGCTATCTAAGACCAACAAAAAAAATTACAGAAGAAATCTCACTTTTTCTCGACAGAATTTGTATCGTTTCTTTGGTATTTCTCTGTTGTATCAGGCCAGGTAGCTACCTCACATCCAAGATAATTTAGAAAGTGGGCGATGAACGGATACAAGCGCAGCATGACAGAGTAAAGTTAGTCTAAACTTACGAAAAGAACTCAGTTCGCAACAATACAATATAGGAGCGGGCTATTTTAGACTAGTTCTTGGTAATTTAGAGTCGTTATTCTTTCCGAGTTTAGACGCCAATGATGTACGACAAACAATAATTACAATATACTTTGAAAAAAAAGACTTTAAAAACGTAAAAAGATGTATAGCATTCTTGTATTATATAGTTGTTAGATTTTATCATAATTTTGATTTCAAAAGGGCTCTTAAATTTTCTCATATATGGGAATTATAATTTTGAATTTTCTTTCTAGAGCTCTGTCTTCTGGTTTGTGCTTGCTTTTTCTTCTTTCCCTTCAGGCTTTTTTTCTTTTTCAGCCGTCTTTCCCCCTTCCTCGTCTGTCTTCGGTTTCTTTACAGACCTCTCATTTCCTTCATCACCATCACCATCCTCCTCCATGTCCTCCGGCATTTCCTCACCGTCTTCCTCTTCATCTTCATCATAATCAGTAGTTCCACCTTCTGCCTGCTGCATGGCTATCTGTTGTTTGATCTGTTCTGCAAGTTTAGATGCTGAGCTAGGATCGTTTATGTCCACATTCAATCTCTGTATCCCATCATCTGGTTTCTTGACATCTTGCTTCTCATCGTTGACCCTCACATCCATGTCTTCTTTTTCCTTTTTCGTTCTATCCACTCCCTCACAAGCTTTGCTAATCTCGTAGCATATCTTTTTTTCTGGATCTGATTCTTTCTTATTAAAAACTTGTTCGATATCTTCGTCATAGTTTTCTAAATTAAGACGAAATTAAATATAAATATCAGCGAAAAAATAATACAACGCTTTAAAAAAGTCTGCATGACTTCATCATCAGGTAATGATTGAAAGAAACTTCGAATCGCCGTACTATTTTTTTCGCTGATATTTGACATTTATATTAAATTGTATTACTAGAAGTTCTTGTATAAGAAGATGTATAAGAAGAAATTCATGAAAATGTACAGCAAATAACTAAGCAAGGACTTGTATTCCGGTTTTACCACCCTTGAAGCATTAACTTAGTGCTTCCAGGCACATTTGAATCTAAAACCAATTCCCCTCATATATGTTAGAGACCCGAAAGCTCGGAAGTAAAATTATTTCTAAAAATACTGTGTTGACAAAGTATATTTAAAACCTGGAAGAAAAATTGCTTGGTGTTTCAAATGTCAAAAAGTTTAATGTTTATTTCCCCACAAATACCATGCCCTTTTGGATTTTTTTGTTATATTTTATAAGTTACGAAAAAAATTGTTACAAAATCAAATATTTCTCAAGTTTCTTCTTCAGATGAGTTTTAATATTTTCCCTTTTCATAACATATGTATTGTTCTATCAGAGAAAGAAACTTCAATACTCACCTAGAAGGAATTTACAGCCCTTGACTGTTGTTGGTGGTGAATAATCATAGCTCCTGAATGAACTGGCCTTACAGATATTCTCCATCGCTTCTATCACTTTTAATTCCCATGGATCAGATGTCTTTTTCGCTAGTTTGTTGGAAATCTCTGGAAAAATAAAACGTCAAGAATAAAACTTCAATCTATGGTCTACCAGGGGAGGGGTGCAGGGGGTGCACACCCTGCCTCCCTGAGTCAACTTTGCGCCCTAGCCTACTTCAAAGAAAACCAATACAGGGCTTGAAATAGAAAAGATAAATGGCCAGACAGTTTCTTATTTTCGACAGGATAAATAATTTTGGAGCAAAATTCCCCTGCTATTTTATTTTTCATTTGGCAGTTCAAAACGTTTTTTAGTCTGACAGTATACGTAGTAAAACTTAACCTGCATTTTGAGCCCTGCAATACAAAATAATGTTTTTTCCCTTTGAGGGGTGCACCCTCAATGCATAATAACTTTCTCTATCTTGGAATGGATGATATTGTAAATTTAAGGTTTTTTTTGGTTTGATGTTTCTTGTGTGGGTGCCCTTCTAATGCAGCACCTTCCTGGATCCACCCCTGTCTACTCTCTACAAAATCATCAGATACAGATACAGATAGATTTTATTTGGCATTGTGTACTTATAATTAACTGTTAACACATAAACTGAGTTCCAAATAAATATATGCATATATGCTTAAAAGTATGTAAACTAAAATATTATGGATAGCAATAATACACCCCACTTGGGGATTTTTTGTGCTTTTTAATATTTGATGTAATAGTGAAGTGTTCATTTGCTCATAACAGAAGACAATTCATGAACGCACCCCCTTCCCCTCCCCACACTGAAAGCATGATATGGGCCTGTATTACATCGTCCATTTTTATTAATACATCTTTAAAGTTTTTGTATATCACATGATACAGTTTTTATGCAGAAGTGAGCCTCACCTTTGACAGTAGCACTACAACATTCACAGTAAATCCCTGAAAATATATATCCATCATTCTACATTAATATTTCATTTATCAAGCAAAAATTGTAATATATTCTGTATTACATATTCATGTATTGTTTTGGTTCAGCCCAGATACTGTTTCAGGGTATCAATGACATTTGAAGTTTTCAACACTAAATGTCTCAAGAACATCTTAACTTCCATTTTCTTAATGAAAACAATAAGAAATCCAGTCAATCCAATTATTCTTTGGTCTTCAAAATATCTTTTTACCAATCTCCTTAGGTGTCAGTAGCAATTTTGTTGCATGACTTGAGTGGAAATTTCAAAGGTGGTTTTATTGCAATTTCGATTGTGAGTGTATCGTAAAAACCCAGCAATTTTATTGCAAGCTTGCTGCGATATTTTTTAAGAACAGTCTGTGTCCTTTTACAATGACCTGGGTTTTTTCCAGTTCAGGACTTTTTTCTTGTGTCACTGGTGGTCATCCTCCATCAGCAGATTAACTCTCATGCTTAAAATTGACATTTTTTCTCACAAGGGGGTGGACACGGCAACATTTTTGGTATTTTTCAAGTGAAAATCACTACAAGACTTGCACTAAATTCCACGCATGTTTGAATTGGTGGCAACTTGACTGGAATCTGTTGTCATAAAATGGTCACAAAATTGTGGATGTTTATGTCATGCGATTTGGAAATAAGATAAAATTGCAGCCATTGAAATCACCACTCAAGCCGCACAACAAAATTGCTAGTGTAAATGGGCCTTTATGGCTGGTATTAAAAGTGCTGCAATGCAGGCTTAGTAATGCATTATTTGAATTTACATGTATCCAGTACCTTGCTTCATTCCTGTAGGTTTGTCTTTATCACATGACACAACAAAAAGCTTTGTGAAAAGGAAAACTAAACAAGTGATTCCAGTGAAAAAATTCATGTTTACTGGAAAAGAAAGGAAACATAAATATAAGTGATTATGCAGTTACTAATACATAAAACTATACTTTAATTTGGAAGAAATAGTATAGCTGTCCCTGATAGCAGCTTAATGCTCCCATTTTTTTCCTGGCTTTTGTCTATCATTACCAAATGAACCTCTGTGGGGGCCTGGCTTTAGCGCTTTTCAGTTTGAGCATGCACCAAGTTATCAGCCAAAAAACTGGATGATAACATGCATGCAACACAAAATGTTATCTAGCTAAATTGAGCCTGCTACATACATGCTTATAACTTAATCAACTTACAACTTTATAAAATTTATCCATTTTAAGATTTGCATGTCACTACATGGTGTACATGTACTTAGTGATGACACCTGGCAAGCTCAAACAGAAAAGAGCCAAACTTGGGCAGAAGTTTCTTTTGTAACCATTCAATCAATCAATCTTTAAAATTAGGGTTATTAGACGTACAAACTAAGACAGTGTCTTTTTTCCAATCTGGCCCTTAAAATCAAGAACAACAAAAACAAAAGCCAGTAGGTGAAAAGACTCAGAGAAAAGAGAAAAACAAAACAGGACTCTGCTAGCAGGGTTGAAGAAAACTACTAGCCTGATATTCTAATTTTCATCTAGATGAAGAGGGCTGCAGTATGAATATTAAACATAAGGTTCATAAAGACTTTAAATCTCTTGACTTTCTAAAAAAAAATTTGCAGAGTTTTGGGATTTTTGAAAAAGGTTTCCTAACGTTGTGCCAAAATATAGAAAAAATTTGTGTAAAAAGATGAAGAGGTTAAATTTAATAGTCTAAGGCCAGTTAAAAACAACAACTTACAAAAACAACTTACAACAGGGGATCTCAAAGAAAACTTTCATAGTTTTACACAAAAAAGCCTCTACCAGGTATATTGTTAAATCCTACTGTTACCATTAATAATTAAACGACTGTGAACCAGAAAAATTAAAAAAACTAACTTCACCTTAAATCAAAAGAAAGATGACCAAAAATTCCTCCTTGGAGATTCTGCCTTTTGATATTTATTTCAAACTACAATGTATCGTCTTGTAATGAATATGTAGTTTCTCTCTTTACTTAGATGTAGTTTGAAATTTCATGTAAAGTTTAGAAAAGACAACTTCATAAATTGTAAGAAATTAATGAAGCGGCTTCTGATTTTATATTTATTTCTAACTTTTCCCGCACATAATTTTACGTATAACGCTTTTACATTCTTGGGCAAATATTTCGCTAATGCTCGGGAAGGAAATATAGACAAGAAATCCGACAGGAAATGCGAATTTCTCCCTTTTTTCCTCTGTAAGACAATGTTATTACTTGAAATAAAGCGATATGATTTTAGATTTTTGGGGTCGGCGTCAAGTCACGGTCGTCAAGTCTTGTGAAGTTGAACTCAGAAAAGCATGGAAGTTGTATTTTTAACACGAGAAAATATATGTATATTACTTTTTTTCTGTAGTTAACAATGAATTATCTTACCTCTTTTAGTTGATAAAATGTTTAAAGGCAGGCAAAATGCGAAAACAAGTACTGGTATTTGGCAAAAGAGGAGAACAAAAACCTTTTATTCTAACTTGACAACACAAAGCAGCTAATCAACAGGCGTTCCTTAAGTAGACGAAGGAGATTGGGCACTACAGAAATCCACTGGTCTAGTCTTACTGTGGGCTCAAATATCCGGGACATTCAAACTTTGATATCGAAAAAGGCACGAAAAAGAGTGAAAAATTGTGAAGATTTTCGAAAAACATGTTAGAAAATAACACTCCTTTGCGAATATCTGTACAAAAAAACTTACATTCTTTTATTCCAACAATAAAGCAGCTAATCAACAGGCGTTCCGTAAGTAGACGAAGGAGATTGGGCACTACAGAAATCCGTTGGTCTGTTCTACTGTGGGCTCAAATATCCGGGACCTTCAAAATTTTATACCGAAAAAAGGAGTAAAAAATCGTAAAAAAATATAGATTTTAATATTTACACAATAAACTTTTATTCTGTAATTGGCGAAAGCTGTTGTGGTGTCCCCGCCATTCAATTCACTATTTCTTGTTTTCATTTTTTTCCTCCAAGTTACCAAGTTACCAATCTACCAAACTGATCACTGCTTTTGTTTTTAAAAGGCGAAGTTAAATAAAATAAAATAAAATAAAAAATTCTAACTTCCACAACACAACACCAACAAAAGGTAGATAGTCAACAGGCGTTCCTAAAGTAGACGAAGAAGATTGAGCGCTAATGAAATCCTCTGGTCTGTTCTACTGTGGGCTCAAATATCCGGGACCTTCAAAATTTAATGCCGAAAAAAATAAAAGGAAAACAAGCCAAGATTTTCGGAAAAAATGTGACAAAAATCAACCTTTTTTGAAAATTTGGAAGGATATATAACTTAAGGACTATGGCAGCGGCTAATGCTAAGGAAGGAGAGTACACAATAACGATTTATAGCTTGGTAAGTAGTGTTTTCTTGGATAGTTTTTGTTTGTTTGGATCGGTTGCCTGGCAGTAAAATGGCGCCTGAGACATTTCTTGGTTGAGTATCCTATCTTCCTTAAACACTATTCTTTTTGTAAGAAATAGCTTGTATTTTCAAATTATAAGACACGTACTTTGAAGTTATACTTGTGTAAAGTAAAATTTTTTTTTTTTAAATCATATTTTCAATGTACAATCATTCTTTTTTCGCCATGTACACTTCAATTGATGAAATGTAAAATATGTGATTTATAAGCTTAATTATTTCTACAATATTTTAGATTAAAAGCCAGAAGTTTAATGAAGCAATACAAATCCTAAGCACAGAACTTGAGAATCATCCAAAGGTTTGTCGCCAAAATTGTATAATTTTTCTATTGCACATTGCGTCACCACAGTAAACCCACCACGAAAATGTTGGTGGTTTTTAACAAAAGATTTCTCATTAGCATCCATTGTTAGTACCACCAACATGGCCGTCATGTCTTTGTCATTTGACTTTCTTGGGAATACTTGCCATCAATCAATTGCTATAGAAATTGAAATATTTTTAGATAGAGGTGAATTTATTAGTATTATGTGGAAAATTATACTCGCCTCTAAAGGCCGGCACATGTATGCGAGGTGTCAAGATGCCTGCAACACAACTTGGGGACAATACCCCTGATATACACATGATGCGACAACGTCTACATCAGTACAAAAAAAACCTTGTTTTTTACGAGGGTAGCACTTAATAGATAACAGTTGCTAACAAACCTATGGCCCTGCTGACCAGCCAAAGGCCTTGAATAACTTCACCTAATATTCATTTGCCCACATTTTTACAGAATGGTGCAAATAGGATGGCATAACATACCTGGGTTAATGTCACAAAACATGAATCTAATGTTCAATATATAAAGTATATATTTAGAATTTTTTAATGTTCAATGTATGAAATATATTACACGTATTTACAATTTTTTGGTATAATAAAGTAAGGTCAGTGATTGTGGTCATAGTATTGGTGGCAAAT